>CM062293.1:487257112-487857112 GCA_031216915.1 Pictodentalium vernedei | reverse complement strand
TTCCATATACAGGTTTGCAAGTGGGCCCGCTTGACATTCTCAGTAAAAGCCTCCGTTGTGGGTGGTAGGCTGCACAATTTAGGAGCAGATGTTGCAGTCGGATTCCCTATTCGTGTTCTCCATATGCACAAACGAGTATCGCACATTGATGTTGATTTATGAGATCTATAGCATAATGCTATGAACTTGGTGGGTTGTTCTAGAACATGCGATATCTCCACGTTATTCTCACCAAGTGATTCCAGTGTCCCACCAGTTTTCAGAACCTTCAGTACACATCCTTTGCCGATACCAAAGTATCCCCCTACAGTATCGCACCCGGAAAGTGCGTGAACAGCGAGCAATTGAGGAACAATTTTCTTGTGTGTATCAACTGCGAAGGTATATCAATCACCACCCGTCCATGGATTGGTGACTCCACAGTCATTGCAACCGTCAAGTGTTGTTCAAGGTAGTGATGCAGCAACAACAAATAGACGTCAGTGTCGTCAGCAACAACCACAACGTTATTACATTCAGCTGCAGCAAACAATATTGCCTGTTGAATGATAATGTTGTCAGCTTCCTCGTGACTAGTTGCCATATCTACTCTATCTGTCACCGATCCACAACTAACCTCAACCGGAACTTAATGTTGGCCAGTAATTACAAGTTTGTGAGTTCGTGTGTTTTGCTCAGCAAAACTTTTGTCCGTGGTGAGTTGATCACATATAATGGAGATCAGTTGCTTTTTGTTCTCCACTACGGTCAGCACATGTTTTTGTGGTGGTAGCAGGGAGGTGGGTACAAGTTGAAACACCCGGCAGCTATCGGCCTTTCTGTGTGCCCTTGTCACGCACTTGGTGCTGTAGTCAACATATCTGTCAAATACCAAATACACATCACTCGATCGCAACTTCTGTTTGATGTTGTCTTTAAACGCTGTAATGAAGTCTAGAACAGTTGCTGGTCTGGTTTTGGTAGACACGGGCCAATGAGGTATCCAGAGCAGTGCACAACCATCGATAACAATTACAGATTTCTTATCCACACCAGACATTCTTTTTCGTTTCTCAACAACTGTTTTATTTTTCAATACTGATTTTGATGTGCACACGCGCATATCCCCGGATTCATCAAATATGACGGTTGGTAGTGGTGACAGTTCAAAGGAAAGGATATGTTTGATATCCAATTCACGTGAACTACATAAAAGTCCGATAACTCTGGAATAAATGAGATTAGTGTCATATATTTTGACCTCCCCAACCTTCAGCGACTTTTTCAATATTGCCATAGTTTGTACTGGTTTCGAAATTGACTCATAAAATCCACTCGAGAAGGCCTCTTCAAATGCCGTCATTTTCTGAACTCCGAGGCTGACAATCTTATCGACATTGACAGACGTTGGACCTATCCTACCAGTAGCGATGTTAAATATGGTCTCGGGGTGTCCGTTTGGATCCAGTGGGTCGATACACATTCCTAGTTAAGTTCTCAGACCCATACTCGACAGAATCACTTGCAATTCTAGACTTGGCCTCTTCCTTATGTGCGATCTGTAATTTGTCACTATCTAGATCTTATGGCAAATTTGATATACCGTTAGCTAACTTCCCACATGCATGCAAACTCAATGCCCAGGTTTTTAGTGTTTCTGGCTTTAATGTGATCCCTATTATACCGGATTTGCCATGGCTATATCGCATGAAGGTAGTTTCGATATACATATCGCTCCATATGCCATTCCATAGACCAGGTATGTGTCTCATCACATGTTCACCCTTCAAGAAATGAGATAAAATATCCGGTGGCATATTTTGCATCTGCCGCAGATAGTAAAGCCCATATCTTGCGTAATTTGCATGACCAGAAGCAAAGAAATAAGGAAGCATGCTTTTCACAGCTTCGATGTGCAAAAGCCAGTCACCTTCTCTCTCCGCTCGTACGTACAACATCACGAGGAAGCATGGTTTCAAAAAAGCATCAACCCACATTTTTGTCGTGTGACTTTTGCACGCGTTCTCTTCTAGCAATGCAAATAAATCTTCTGCACATTGCAAATCATTATTCTCGAAAGCTGTTCGCAAACGTTCTTCTGATAACAAACGCATGGCTCTCATATTCATTAGAAACTTTTTCCTAGTCAACATCTTTTCAACCCCACCGAATACTGACTCAAGTATATCTGAAAGTCCAGTATTGGCCATGAGCGTTCCAACTGAACCAGTGAAACTCATGAGCAAATGCATACCACCCAATCGAGGAACAAATGCCGCGAATTTGTCTTGATAAGGCCATAACACCTGAGCTGCTATATTGTATAACTGCTGATCGGCAGTAAATATAGTGAACGGCTGTCCTGCATCTGACGATAGTTGCTCTGCCTTTTCCACAGCTGTCATGATAGTGTCTGGATCAGCAGGTGTCATGTCTATTAGAGGGGGGTATGCTGCGTTCGTTTTGGGGTTCGTTGCTTGACACGAGTCTCTCGTCATGCGGGTATTATACCATTGAACACCGGACAATTCTGGTCACTGACCATATCTTTCAAAAATGCGAAGTCAAGTTCTATCGCTCTGCGTAATGACATTGCACTGCGACACTATGTTGAAAGAAGGGGAACAGTGTTTCGTACATGTGATGCGGGCATGTCGGGTTGTTTGGGTCCAACGGAATCATTATTGTCCTTTTGAGCCATCACGATTGCCAATGAATGGGTGCTTAGCTTCCCATTTTGAGAAGCAATTTCAGCATCAAAGTTGTCAACAAGCACTTGTATGAGGCCATTGTTGGCATCCGAAATCGGTGTATCATTTGCAGTCTTTGCAGCCAGAGCTGCCGCCGAGTTTTTGAATCTCAATGAGCATGTAACACCAAAGTCATGCATGTTTTTTACCAACTCTTTAGAAACTCTTAACAGCGTTGCCAACGAAATTTGAAACGGTGTGTATTTTCCACACAACGCTGATGTCACTATGTTTTCTATCATCAGAGCAGGTAATGTGTGGTCCAACTGTGGAGCTAAACGACTTAGTAATGTGAGAAATGTACCACTTACAAGTGAGGATACACTCTCACTGTTAACATCAGTGGCATAGTTATCTTTGTCATGATCCATATCTTTGATTTCTTTGCCAATTGCTTTACTGAGAATCTTTATGGAACTGTCAATATTGTCATCATCCGAGTCTTTAACGTGCCTAAGTAAGGTGCCAGCTCTGGATTTGTCTGCCAAAACGGTGGCGATTCCCGGGGAAGACAACACCAAAATGTCATCTCCGCTGCTATCGACTAGATCAGACACAAATGATCGAGGGGAATTGTAAGTCCCACCAGATTGCAGATAAAGATCAAATAATTCGACAGAACTCCACGTGGGGGATGTGTCATTTTTCATGTACATTATGACAGATTGTATGACTTGACTACGTGGTGAAGAAAGATCAATTTTCTGCTTTGCAGCTGATTCTACCGATTTTGGATTCGTAAATTTCGACCTACAGTCAACATGGTACCGAGCATCGGCAGAATGTAAGTCGCTAACAGCACCACACACTCTAAGCTTTACTTCTTCGGACCATTTATCGTTCCTACGACAACAAATGCCAATTATTTCATCACTAACAGCGGTGTATGTGTGCCTATTTGGCGAAACAGGTAGGCGGGCCTCCACCTTGAAGGATTCTTCGTATCCCGGTCAACTATGCAGTCATCACCACAAAATAGGCAATGACGCCTGAAAGTAAATTCGTCATGTGAACGTTTGGGTCGTTTTTCGGGCGAAGCATCAGAATCTAGGGATGTGCTATGGGCAATGCTTGCTTGCTTCACATTCTTCGGGTGCAAATACTTATCAACACAGTATTTATAGCAACTCAGAGTCAAATCTGGGTCTGCACCGTACCCATGTTGCAAAGCTATATGTAAGTCATCGTTATAAATCCTACTACACCTGAGTATATTCTCAATTCGCTTTGCTTTCACGTTGATTAGAGGATCTTTGCTCCTCGATTCAGCACAATCGAACGTGGTTGAGAAAAAACAGGCATCTGACATGACGGAGTTAGTCTATGTCGTTTCAAAGCAAAGGTCGCCCGAACCGGATGCTATATCGAGTGAAGTTGAAGAAAGAGAAACGCTGGTGATAAAATACGAGACAAAATTGTAAGTTTATGAAGTGTGTAGTGAGACACAATTGCGCAGTTGCAATAATGCGTCCTCACTCTAAGAAATCAAAGAGAAAGAACAGTTATATGACGTAATCTCCAAACGCGTTCACATATAAAGAGCGCTGTTAGATATAAATAGCGTTGATAGATGTAAATAGCGGTGTAATATCCGTTCAAACTCGAGCTTCGCTCTCGTCCAATATGAAATTAACTTACACCATATATACCATATTAGGCAGCCAACAAATTGTGTAACTAATAATACATCCGTACACGAAAACAGCATTTTGACAAGATTATACAGACTGTTTGGTTCGAAACAAATGCACATGCAGCAGATAACCCGAATAACGTTGGGAAAGTGGTACTGTCAAGTATCAAGCAGTCAAATGAAGGTTGTTTGGCGTGTGGTAGAGTATTGTTTGTATTGTATACTCTTCAGAACAGCCAATGATAGTGTCATTGTAACATACGATATACACCCTGAACATTACAGCTGCAATCACGTTAAGTTTGTTAACCTGGGCCAATACTATAGAACTTTTATAATTGTACTTTCTAGAATTGTATTTCCTAGTTATGACTTTAACCCTTTACCCAACATGAAAAGCAGACGACACTTGCAAAAAAAAATATTGAATAACCAATATTTTTCATTTTTTGTCTCAAAAACATAGGTTATGACCCCTCGTTGGAACGAGCTCGACGAGCTCGTTCCAACGAGGGGTCATAACCTATGTTTTTGAGACAAAAAATGAAAAAATAATGAAAATTAATTGACGATTTTTGAGAATAGCGCTGGCCGGTTTTGGCCGTTACGTTGGGTAAAGGGTTAAATGGGTTGAAATGAACCATTAGGATTTTCAAAGATGTGGCAATTTGGCAAATTGCCATATCTTTTAAAACGCTAATGATTCATATAGTCAGCATATTAATGGGTAGAAAATACAATTCAAGAAAAAAACAATTTTAAAAGTTTAATAGTATTGGCTCCTGGATGGGATAGAGGGTAGGTGTATGTGGTGGGGTGTCCACACCAGATGCTCTGGCTTCATGTAATAATTCTTTAGTCTGATTTACGCATCCGACGTTCTATCAATTTTTAAACAATACACATAGAATAAATTGCAGTTGACAAGACTTCTATAAATATTGTTCACCCCTCCTCACTCACTCCCCCCCCCCCCCCTCCTCATAGTATAGGAGCTGCTCATTGCGAAACTCATGAAAGAAAGAAGAGAGTTTCTCAAGCTCACGAATCACTACCAGTCATCTGTATTATCGGTACCAAAAAGCTTAAAACGTTTGCGAATTAGATGCTTTTGTATTGTTTCAAGTCATCTATTCAGATTGCTTTTCACAATGTACACTGTGCGGAAAGATCAAATGCACTCGTAGTTTTAGCAGAATTTAATATATTCAGTAAAATATAGATTTTTAATATACTATCAATAGTAGAAAAAACGATTGGGAGTATAAATATATATTTCACAGCATATACTAAATCTTGATTTTATGAGTGAGAAGTATTACATGCATGGTCACTACGAAAATCACTGACATTGTTTTCACAATAACCAGAATCAAAAACATCTGGACCACCAGATGCGAGGCAATACTCAATAAGCTGTTTTTCTAATACATGTTGTGCCGATTTCCAGAAATTCTATATAATATTGTACCCGTAACTTCTAACCTGGAGCAATCCTGATAATTTTCAAGTAACGCAAATAATAATTTTATAGAAAACCAAACATTAAAAGTATTTGCCGTATTGTTTGGAATATTTCTCCCCAAGTGTCCCTCGCTTAACTTGGCAAATGTTTTTATAGAATTATTTGTAGGCTCTTACATATTTTTCATTGCATTACAAACTCAAATTGATCCTCCACCAACAGCCCACCACACCCCATTCACACACCACCATTAGAATAGTTAATCCCTTTACCAATTATTCTGCTGGCCTATTGCATTGCTTGTATCGTTGGGGTACTTTTTATTTTGTTTTGTATGTGTGTAGATGCATGCACATTGTACGGAAATCAGACTCCTAATATCACCTGAACTCAAGTTTGATTCTCCAAATGGGCATTGAGCTCATGTTTGTTTCAATAAGTTCTACTCACATTCCACAAAGAGGACGTTGAAAAACAAATTAGGATAAATACCACATTGGTTAATTTTTCAGCTGTGGAGTCCTTCCATTTCTCATGCTTTTTATTTGGTTTAATGACACACCATGGCCGCCAATTTCTCATGAAATCAAGACATGGCTGCTGGAAACAGACATGATAAGATATGATTTCATGAACAAGAGGTGATCATCGGAGATGCAGGCGTCCAGTTGTGGTGGCAATTGGAGAGTGTTGCATGTCCATAACCCGGTTATCAATCAGATCCCAGTTGTCAGATCAGGGAGCTTTGTTCCAGTTATAATGTTCAGAGTCCGTATGAAATATTTATTCGTATGAAATATTTAATTAAGACCTATAAGACGGTTACAAAAAATCAGGCCTGGCCAATTTTCAAACTCGCTTGAGATATTATTGCACGAGACCTGTATGGCAAATATTAGTCAAATCAGAGAACGTTTGTTCAAATTATTTTGCTGACGAGTTCAAAATTTGTAAAAATTTACTAATTAAGGCTCATAACTCTGTAACGAAAAAGCAGGCCGGGCTAGTTTTCGAACTCGCTTGAGAAATTATTGCAAAATCCTGTATGGCAAATATTAGTCAAATCGGAGAACGTTTGTTCAAGTTATAACGCTAACAGTGTGAGGACGCCAGAATGAGCACCCGTCTGCCCGCCGGCCCGGACGCTCGCGGACCGTTGCCAAACCATTGATATCGGTTTTAACACAACTGAACCAAAATGTCAACAGTCCAGCATCCATAAGTCGTCAATAATAAGAGGAATACCCCTTATTGGTGCATTTTGTATTAACAAAAGCCGTAAATGTAAATTTGAAACCCTATCTGCATCAGTCAAAGAGTTCTTGATGTTGCACTTTCGGGAATGGTCTAGTTATGGTTGCTTCACTTGGAGAAACATGAGCATTTTAAAGGCCAGTAAGAAAATGTGGACACACCCATGTACACACGATACTGTAACAGCCGTGTAGGATAACAGCAAGAATATTTCAATCACAAGTCTCACATTGGTGTATCTCACTTTACATTATTTCAATGGAACCTCAGAGAGAGCAGAGCGAAGGAAACTTGAAGCAGTATGGTGTGGATTCACTACCATCCTATAATGAAATAAAAAAAAAAAACACTACAAAACTTTCAGCTAATGGACTACCAGGTTGCATGGTGCCTTTGTGAGTCACCGGCTTAAATCCACTATGCAACACTTTGAAAAAAATATATTAGTAATGGGTAGAAAATACATCACATGCTTATCAACTGCACTCAGTTCACCATTCTCGAACTAGTTAACATATGTACACGTGTACAATGCACATATTATGTGTATTTAGATAATTTACTAGCATAAAGGAATAGTATTTGAAATCTGATATGGCTATCGACTTTGAAATAGGGCGCTACAAAGCTTCGAGATTCGACTGGATTTCACATCCTAAGTTGGTATTCGGTTAAATTCGAAATCGACTGTTTTTCCTTCGAATCTTTTCACTGGAATTACGCCTGGTATCAGCCATCTTAGTCGTCTCACAACACAAATAGCTGGGATAGAAATTGTACATGAATAATGTTCAAAATAAAAAAACCGAGTGTAATTTTCAGTATATTAAGCATCTGTACCCATGCCACAAGCCATGCTAAGTCTAGTGTCGGGGCAGGCTGCAAGCCGAGAGGTCCTCGGTTCGAATCCCACCTGCGGCAACCGCGTTGTGTCCTTGGGCAAGACACTTCACCCCCATTGCCCACGTGGGGGCACGGCGACGTTGTGTACTAAGGCGTACTGCACGTCGATGGTGCACCTGTCTTCAACCAATGTCAACCGGCTTGTGTGGAGTTGGTATGTTGGGGAGCTTACAGTTGCTCGCCGTTGCTCGGTGGTTCTCTCCGGGTACTCCGGCTTCCTCCACCCGTAAAACTGTCACGGTCATGGTTAGCCATTGTGCAGATATATGTGACCTTAAAACACCAAAAAATAAATAAATAAATAAGACCAGTGCCACTACCACTGCTGAAAGCATATTTAACCCTTTACCCAACGAATCGGCCGCATCGGCCCGCGTAATATGCAAATTCAGCAGTTGAAAAAATATTATTTTTCAAAAAATTTCAACAAAACCTTATCATGTGACCCCTCGTTGGAACTAGCTCGTCGAGCTCGTTCCAACGAGGGGTCACATAATATGGTTTTGTTGACATTTTTTGAAAAATTTGAAAAAATGATATTTAAAATAATAAATTTTGATATCGTCTGCGTTGGGTAAAGGGTTAAAGTACTCAAGCAATATCGACGATGAGCTCACGGTTGCTCACGGCTATCCACGTCCAGTATTCAGTAGAGAAGTCTCGCACCCGTTTCTGTTTTTAAACAAAAATCCTCACTGGGTAATATTCCAACTACATCATCAAGGCATGCCTTCGACGAAGGCATGCCTTGATGACGTAGTTGGAATATTTTATCAGTCGGGACTTCAAGACGCCTGTATTCGATTCGAGGTTTGATTCGATTTCGAATAACAGACTCGATTCGATCCGAATCTAAAATATGTGATTCTCATGGCCCTCGTGTTCAGGACAAACATGAAATGAGTTTTATTTCATTTGCATGTGACATTTTTATTTAAAAACATTAGATTATTTTATGTCAGTTTGTAGCATAAAAATGTCTTACAACAATTTATTTATTTATTTATTGGTGTTTAAGGTCACATACTTCTGCACAATGGCTAATCATGACCATGACACTTTTACAGGTGGAGGAAGCCGAAGTACCCGGAGAGAACCACCGAGCAACGATGAACAACTGTCAGCTCCCCAACATACTAACTCCACACAAGCACGGTTAGCATCGGTTGAAGACGAGTGCACCATCGACGTGCAGTACGCCTTAGTACACATCGTCGCCGTGCCCCCACGTGGGCAATGGGGGGGGGGGGGGGTGAAGTGTCTTGCCCAAGAACATAACGCGGTTGCCGCAGGTGGGATTCTACATACTAAGCCACCGCGCCCCCTCTTGCAACAATACTTTCAGAGAATACCAGCATGTGTAAAATACCTGTTTGAATTAAAAGACATCGAATGACCCTGTCCACTGATCCCGAGAGCTCAATCAATTATTAGAAATTTACTTACAGCTGAATCTGTATATTTCTTTTGTACATACAAGTGCAGGCCTGCGTATTCAGAATTTAATGCGCAAATATAGTAACCAAAGCATTCCATTTGTTTCTGTAACCTCTTGTCAGATTTTGTTACAGAGACCAACGACGAAATTTACATGCTTCAAGGGCACTAGTTCAGCACCTATTTATTTATTTATTTATTTATTTATTATTTATTATTTATTTGTTTATTTATTTATTTATATTTAAGGTCACATACTTATGCACAATGGCTAATCATTACCGTGACAGTTTTACTAGTGGAGGAAGCCTGAGTACCCGGAGAGAACCACCGAGCATCGACGATCAACTGTCCTCAACATTCCAACCCCGGTCAAGCTCCGCTCAAGCAGGGTTACAGCGGTTGAAGACACGTGCACCATCGACGTGCAGTACGCCTTAGTACATGGCGTCATCGTGCCCCCATGTAGGCAACCGAGATAAAGTGCCTTGCCCAAGGATACAACGTTGGTCGTCCAGGTCGGGGATTGAACTCAGGACCTCTAGCATAGAAGTCCAACAGTCTACTACTGAGCCACCGTGCTTCACTTAAATTTCTTTATAATCTAAGGAATCCCGACGAAAGTGAATTAAAAGCTACACAAACTCAGACACGTATTACAATACAACAGGGAAAATAGAAACCACAACCGAAGAAACAAGCAGAACAATCTCAGAAAGAGAAAAGGAACACCAGCCTATAATCGCACAAGAAAACGAAAAAGATGCCACACCTAATCAAAAATGCAAAATTAAACCAAGCAAACCAAAATCGGAACCCCTACAACAAAATAATAGTCAGAGTCAACGAAAATACTTTGAAAAAGAACGGAAGAAAAGGAAAAAGAAAAACTGTTATCAGACAGTTTTACCCGAAGCCCCTCAGAATCTTGTTACAGGAAACAGGTCGGAAGGCATCAATACTCTACCAAACACTAAAGATAGACGACACTTGCAAAAGAAACAAAATTCTTTAATAGCTAATATTTTCATTTTTCCGTAAAAAATATAGCTTATGACCTCTCATTTGAACGAGCTAAACGAGCTCATTCTAATGAGGGTCATAAGCTGTGTTTTTGAGACAAAAAATGAGAAAATAATAAACATTCAAAAGTGATTTTTGCGAATAGCGCTCTCCGGTTTTGACCGTCACGTTTTGGGTAAAGGGTTAAAGATATGTCAGTCGATGACTACATCGAAGAAACGTTTTGGTAGGTGCACCCGAACTAACTTCATAATAGACGCCCTTGAAATAAATCAATAACTTATTTATTTATTTACTGGCGTTTAAGGTCACATATTTCTGCACAATGACTAATCGTGACCGCAACACGGATATAAAGTCAAGTCCATCCAATGGTTTATTGCCATGTTGCCCATTTTCGAGGACTTCCACCCCAGGAATTGGTTATCGGTCCTATTTCCCCGTTAAAACAGAGCTTCACTTCCCGAGGTTCCGACGGGATAAATAAATCCCCCAAACATCTACAGTCCTGTCTCGCCCATACCTCCACCATCTAACTTTCCAACTGAGTGTACATAATACAAACACAAATAATAGAATAGAATGGTTTCCGGGCGAATATTAATCTTTTGAGACTTTAATTACACCGACCTTCAAACGTCACTGGCAATTCAGTTTCTTCAACGTTTTTCAAAATGTGACGTCAAACGTCGGAAAGTACAAATAACAAGATATTTTTCACATAAGTGATCAACTAGTTGAGGGCTAGATTATTTTTGGTGGTCTGAATTTGTTTTTCAAAACTTGTATTATTACAAATTATTGGAGAGTGCCCCAGGCACTCTCCAATAATTTGTAATAAAACAAATTTACATAAACAAAATATTACTTGTGTTTGACTGAATATGAAATATAAGCAAGGAAAGTGTTGGCTTTTGCTCTGGTATCCTCATTTTTTTTAAAACCCTGATAGTGGCTTCTAGCATTCAACTAGGTAAGAAGGTTGACTGCAGGATATTAGTATTTTAAGCTGCGATAACATTTGCCTCAACGGTTGTCACTGAGCACTATTCGGGAGAAAATAGGAATTGAGGTAAAAACTTTAAAATATCGAAAAATAATAAAACAAATGACCACAAAGTATCAACGCGCTGTTTGATTTCGAACGTCATAATACGTACAAAAGGGTTAATGTACTGGGTCTTGTATACCAAATATATGAACTGTACTGGTCTTTGCCTGCAGGAAACACTCTTGAATTAACTTGATACTCCAGTTTATTCTGCTTTTAAGCATTAAACTTCGTATAACGACTTGGCAGACAAATATGATCTTCATGTTCGTGGAACGTCGTCTGTCTGTCTTAGAAATGGAATTACAAATTTTCAGGCTGTAGTAATACGCCTAACTTTAGACAAGACTTATATTATGTTCAAATTAAGTTTCACCAAATAAAAACCCTCCTGCTGAATGATCTCCGACAACTGATTCGTCAACCCGTAATCCTAATTTATTTTATTTTCATTCGTTTGTCTTTCCACAAAACAAATCATGTTCCCGCTCCCACTCGCCGAAAATGGTATTTCTCTCGTGGGCCGCGCTGCATATTTCACTCGGCTGATGCCTCGTGAAATAATCCTCCTCGCGCCCCAGTCGAGGATAAAAATAGTACTCGAATCCAATCAGTGAACTACTGTCTGCATCTCATTCATCATGATTCTCCACAAAATCGCCGTACTTGGCCAACACGGAGATCGTGGGTCATAATTCTATAACCCTACATCTGTAAATTGAAACAGGGACTGTGACATCCTTCCCACAGCAAAACGTTTGCTCGGAGAAGGAGTTCTAAACATTGTACCTAACTCGCATTCACTATATTTAATGCATACCTTTTCATGTTTATACGCTCATCTTTACATCTTTTGACTGTTCATTATGTCGTTATTAACTTTCGATATTGTTAGTAAGATGGTATATTGTTGAATAAATTCCATTTCATTTCATTTCAACTCCCAACTCTATATATTTTGTTAGGTGATTTCAACACACAGGGGTGCTTTCTGCAGCCAAGAAGATATAAATGGCAAAACAATAGAAGGGCTTATCTCACAATACGACTTGTGTTTGTTCAATGATGGTTTAGATGGTTTAGACACTTACACGTATTTGCACCCCGCATCTAGTTCATGCACGCCAGTGAATTTTACATTTGCACATTATAAATCTTCCCTCTTTTTTCTTGGAAGGTTGAAGATTGACCAATTTCCAATTGTGTTGGAAAGTATAGTTCCAGCGGAAGACTAGAGGGTCCCCCCAGTGGAACTTTAAACAGGCGAATTGGGACACTTTCTCAACGCTTTGTTCTGAACTCCTCACATTGGGAACTTTCGAAGAAAGTGCTAACCAAATTGAACATATCACTAAGGAAGTGCTTGATGCTGCACGCACCGCTACTAAAAAAACCTCCGTAATTTCAAAAAAGTTCTCCAAACCATCGTTTGATAATGAATGCAAACAGGCTATAATGGATTGCAAGAGAGGAAAACGGAATTTAATAGATCACAAACAACAAGACGAATTATATAACAAGAAAAGAAAAAAAAGTTCTTGGGAAAATCACATCTTAAAACTTAAACAAAACACTCCTATAGCAAAAGTTTAGAAAATGATTAAAAAAATAAAATTTAACTGAAGACAACAAAACACGTATTACATCAAAACGGGAAATATAAACAAAATGGCCGCAATATTTTCAAAACAGAGTTTGTTAACCCTTTAACCAACGTAACGGGGGCGCGGTGGTGTCGCGGTAACCGGTTCTCGTCAGATCACCGAAGTTAAGCAACATCGAGCGCGGTTAGTAGTTGGATGGGTGACCATTTCAGCGACTGATTCGTGCTCCCACGTTGTGTCCTTGGGCAAGGCACTTAACCCCGATTGCCTACACGGGGGCTCGATGACGCTGTGTACTAAGGCGTACTGCACGTCGATGGTATGCATGTCTTCAACCAATCTAACCCTGCCTATGCCGCGGTGCAGAGTTCAGAGTTACGATGCTGGAGAGCTGACAGCTGCTCGTCGTTGCTCGGTGGTTCTCTCCGGGTACTCCGGCTTCCCCCCGGAAAAAAAATCTCCTCCGGTAAAACTGTCACCAACATGATATGACCCTGGCTGTTAATGTGTCGGTAAAAAAAAAAACGTAATGGACAAAACCGGCCAGCGCTATTCACAAAAATCGCCACTTAATTTTTATTTTTTTTATCTTCTGTCTCCAAAACATAGGTTATGACCCCTCTTTGGAACGAGCGCGTCGAGCTCGTTCCAAAGAGGGATCATAACCTATGCTTTTGAGACAAAAAATGAAAAAATATAGTTATTCAAGAATTTTGTTTGTAAGTGTCGTCTGCTTTTCATGTTAGGTAAAGGGTTAAAGTAAATAAACAACATGAATAGGAAAAGCTCAAATTTCCTTGGATAATTTGTAATATTACAATGAATCTTTCTCTATGGAAGCACTAAATACCTCTTTATGCTTAAAACAAAACATACTGCCATAGAAACCGATGCAATACACTTACAAATCTTGAAAACGTCTGCCGCAACCATTGCTTGATTTATTATTATCAGCTTTTAATGAAATATGGGCGACTTGCACTTGTCCACCTTCTTCATTGTGTATACATGGAAGAACCCGATAAACGTTTTTTGAGGTGGAGAGGGATTTTCTGAAATACACGATGTGAATATTTTCGCTTCATAGTTTGTCCACATCATTAGATCGCATGTACCATCGCATTATCCCGATTCATCATACACGAACGTGTCATTCCTACCCAACTTGTTTTCGGAAAATCTTATTTTCTCGTGATAAATCGTATCAGAACTGAGATGGGCCGCTTCATGAATGCAACGAAATTAGGAAACAATGCTTATTTTTCTGCTCTTAAAGTACCGAATCGTAAAGGTGGTTTATGATTGACCCATACATCCGTAAGAATTGATCTGTTACTTAAATCGCGCGTCTAATAGAAAAATCCCTGTTTTCTAATTTTCAATTTGAACGGACGGTAGGTAGGCCCGCCTCCAAAACCTCTTGAACGGCCGATACTCATTTCGCGTAACACCTTGAACGGACATAGTGTTCCATACGTTTTGTTGAAATTGAGAAATTCTGAACAGCATATCAGTTTTCCCTACTATGTCTTGTTTCAAACTCCAGTGGCGCATTTATTGTACCATGTAACATTTAATTCAGTACTATATAATCTCACTTTTTCTGAAAAACATGACACCGGGCTGTCATAAGTAACAAAATATTTGTATATTGTAATATTAATTTCCCGTGCTTTGTAAAACCACCAGGGTATTCTCTTTCTCAACATTGTCACACAACATTGTCCCCCTCCCACACACACACACTCATGCACACACCTTCACCCTCCCTCCCTCACACACACTCACATACACATTCCCTCTCAGGAGGAAGCACGCACACCTTAAGATGTAGATTAGATTAAACTTATTTTATTTGTTATAATTAACAAAAAGGATTGGATGACAAGTTCTCACCACTTAGATTATATCATTTCCTCAATTTACAGTTGAGAATTACAACGTATGCTTACATATGTTTAAAAGCAGTCACATGAATGTGTGTTTAATGGCGAATCAAACGTATATATATATTTCAAAACAATGTTGTGTATGTACACGGTTCGGAGCAAAGCTGATGGCTGATCATCTTTGAACAGAACAGAAGAGTGAGAGGGGTAGAGATGAGAAGTAAAATTCCGCATTGTAACACAGCCGCTTCTGATCAGCAAACCTTTTCGGGTGATATTGCAGTTCAACACCATCGCCACCCCGACGGAGTCCCATACCACTGCTGTAGATAGGACTGACAGGACAGACGTGCGGAAACCAGCAAGTTATGTATGAAGTAAACACAGATTGCCATTGATTTTATAAGTCAACAGCTTTAGAGTAAGTTGTTTTAACCCTCTACCCAACATAACGGCCCAAAGCGGTTAACGCTGTTAACAGGAATCGCCAATCAAATTTTGTTATGTTTTGAATTTCTTGTCTCGAAAACTCAGCCCACGACCCTTCGCAGGCGCAAAATTATTCAGTGAACTCGATTGTCGAACTTGTATGGGTATTGCTGTCGATTTCGAGATACACGAGGGTATAAATGAGCGCTTAAATACTTCTCTATGGGTAAGTGGCAACTGGAAGTTGGAGCGAGACCGAGTGCTGTGTATGGAAATATTCTCAAACGTTCTAGGTAATAAGTCCGAGAGATATGTGGGAGCCTGGTTGTTCAATTTTGAAAAAAGTAATCATTTTGTGTAGATGGCGTCTCTGTCTGAGTGTTTTCCAACTAAGTTCTGCTTGAAGAGCAGATACCGGATTAGATCTTGTGAGACCGGATATTATTCTAGCTCCATCCATGTGGATTCTATCCAATTTAAAAAGTAATTAATCCGGTGCGCCGGATTCAATGAGTTGATAAAGGTAGGAAGCCGAACTGATATTTAAAAAATACATTATTAACACACATTTGGTTAAAGAGAATACTCAACATAACTTTGCTGACACGACTGAGAAGAGAAACTGGTTTGGAGTTACTGGGATCGTGTGCATCTCTTTTTTCACACTTATTGAGAATTTGCACGGCTCTATCTTCCATCCTGATGGGTAGACGCGTGAGGTGAAGAAGAGCCAAAATAACCGAACCAATGGCTTGCTTATTGCCTTTTTCGTTTCTTTGAGCATACCGTTGAACATGCGGTTGCTGATACCGTCGTGGCCAGTTGCTTTTTTGCTTTGTAGGTTGCCCAGGATCCTAATTACCTCGTCTTCAGAGATGTCGATCTCAGACAGGATCTCTAAACACTTAGGTCTGAAATCAGGTAAGCTATATCCAGTATACCAATAACATGATTTTTGAGGGCGTTATGGTTTATTAACGGCCCTACAAAAATGATTAACAGCCCAAGGGTCTATAAGCAGCCCGACAAAATTCATGTTATTTCTGTTATTACCACTAATAGGGGAGGACATTCAAGTAACCTCAAAATAACAATGAAGGCGTGTCGTCTGTTTGCAAATGATCAAAACAAGCCAAAGTAATTGAATATTCATGAGTTGTCGGAGTTTATTTTTGGAAGTTTTTTGAAAACAAGTACGAAATAACCGATGTTAAAAATCCCGGATCGGAGTTTGGCAGCTTCAAAAACAGAATGATACATAAATATACTCACATTATGTCACTATTTAGCCCCTTATAGTCAGTAAATAGGTTATATTTGGTGTAATCACCTCAAGTAACTGCTGTGAGATTTGTTTATCTCGCACAGCATCCGAACTTACAAAGCAGAAACAGACGATTGGGAAAGGGAGGTCATTCGGCCATGGAAAGGAAAACCCATTAGGCCCAGCACGTCACGTGATGACCTGAGCATTTATCGCGTATTAATGCCAGGAAATTAGCGATAATGGCCTAAGGAACGCCCGCTAAAGTGGTAATAATATGTTTATCGTACTATTTGATAAATATAGAATAAACGTATAGTGTTTTCAAGTAAAAAAAATATTCTACTCGTAGAATTAAGAATGAAACCGACGAGCCAAAGACTCGTCGGTTTCATTCTTAATCATACTCATAGAATCTTCTACAGGGCAGTCGCGGCAAAATCGTGCTATAATTCGCTACAAAACACAGCGAGAAGTGAAGAGAACATTGGTCCAATTCGATCGACCAGCAAAATTGGCAAAAATAAACAAGGCGCAGTAATACATTTCTGTCTAAAAATAATTCCCCTACAAACTTGAGCTAAACTTGCCAAAATATCTTATTCTATGAGCAGTGTGTAGTGTTTTCTACTGGCATTGTGTAATACTTTCAAAAAGATTTAAAGAAATCAACAATCGAACTATTATTTATGCTAGAAAAATGTGGTAGAGGCCAGAGGTCAACAAGTCCGCCGCTACTAGGGAAATAAATTCTTTCAGTGTTAAACCTATGGGGAAAATGTATCCCCCTACTGGGTGAATAAATAAAGCAAAAATTTATCCAAGGCCTTTATTGTTAAAATAAACGGCTATTTATGGGATAAAAAGGTTTTGTTGAGTAAGTTGGCTTTGTCTACGTCGTCTCTTTCCATAGCTATGCTGCCGGCATCATCTTTGTGATTAAGAAAAGGGACAGAGGGCGTACTCTCGACTAATCGCGTTTGCGGGTAAAATGAAAGCGAGCTTATTTGCTCATGAATATCAGCTTAATCGTCATTGACAGTTTTAGTTTCTTGCCGTCTTCCACTAGGATAATTACTTTGCCTTCGGGTAGCGCAATGTTTGGAATCACTTTGAAGTTTCTATCGCGTGGACACAGTGTGGATTTTGCATTTTTCTTGCGAGCCCTCACTTTCACTTCAGCATCTTCGTGCGCTTCAACCGTGTGCATAATTTCTGAGGTGAAATTGTAGGAAACGTGTCCGCATGATGGACATTCGTAACAATTATCCTTCCTCTGCTAAACATGCATAAGTAAATTTCATAAAACGTTCACAATGATTATATTTTCGATCATAGAATGTCCGTGTCAAATTTTTAAAAAAATTAATTGTTTATGTCTATCCACCATCAGGGCCTAATTCATTTTCCAATAAGTGTGGAGTACTTATTAAAGTGGGCGGGTTTTCGTGCGAGAGAGAGTTGTATGTGTTTGTGAGCGAGGGAGGAAGGGGGGAGGGAGGGAGGGAGGGAAGGAGGGAGGGAGGGAGGGAGGGGGCTGGGGTGGAGGGAGGGAGGGAGGGAGGGAGGGAGGGTTAGGGTGTCTGTGAGGGGGGTGACAATGTTGAGAAATAATGCCCTTGTGCACTCACCAAGCACAGGAATTTAATATTACAATATACAAATGTTTGTTACTTATGATAGTCCGGTGTCATTTTGGGGGTAAGGATTTCTGGAAAAAATGAGATTATATTATATTGAATTAAATGTTATATTGTACAATGAATGCGCCACTCGGCTTTGAAACGAGACACAACGGGGAAAACTAATATGCTGTTCCGACCTGAATAAATTTCAACACAAAATGTGGAACCAGATGCGTCTAGCGTCCGTTCAACGTGTCACCTGAAATGAATGCCGGCCTTTCAACAGATTTCGGAGCTGGGCCTACTGGCCGTTCAAAATGAAAATTAGGAAACCGGAATTTCTCTATCAGACGTCAACGTTTACCGCGTTTAACCCTTTACCCAACGCACACGATATCAAAATTTAATATTTTAAATAACATTTCTTCAAACTTTTCAAAACATTTCAACAAAACCATAACCATATCGTTCTAACGAGGGGTCACATGATATGGTTTTATTGAAATTTTTTAAAAAATAATATTTTTTCAACTGCTGAATTTGCATATTACGTGGGCGAATGCACCGATTCGTTGGGTAAAGGGTTAAAGTGACAGATCAATTCCTGCAGATGTATGGGCCAATCATAAACCACCTTTATAAGTTCTAATCGGTATTTTAAGCACAGAAGAATAAGCATTTTCCTAATTTCGTTGTATTTCTGAAACGATCTATATCGGTTCTGATGCGATTTATCATGAAAAAATAAACATTTTCCGAAACTAGTTGGGTAGGAATGACACATTATTATATGGTGAATCGGAATAATGCAATGATACACGCAACCTAATGACATGGACAAACTATGAAGCGAAACTACATACACCGTATATTTCATAAACTTCCTCTCCGCCTCAAAAAACGTTTACCAGGTTCTTCCGTTCTCTTCCGTTTATACAGTGTTCTTGGTGAAAAACAATAATTCTCATTCCAAAGCCCAGAGAAGACCATTGTAATCCAAGTAATAACAGATCCATTGCATTTAACAAGTTGTCTATGACCATGGAAAGGATGATGAATGAGCGAGTTGTTTGGTCTGTAATCGAACAATCTACCTACGAATGGTCAGTGTGGTTTTAGAAGCCAGAGGAGAATTGCGATCATTAGATTAGACTTGAAACATTTAACCCTTTTTCTAACGTAACGGTCAAAACCGGCCAGCGCTATTCTCAAAAATCGCCAATTAATTTTCATTATTTTTTCATTTTTTGTCTCTAAAACATAGGTTATGACCCCTCGTTCCAATGAGGGTCATGACCTATGTTTTTGAGACAAAAAAATTAAAATAATAGTTATTCAAGAATTTTGTTTTTGCAAGTGTCGTCTGCTTTTCGTGATAGGTAAAGGGTTGACAGAAATGCATTTGCCAGAAAAGAACAGAGGGTCGCCATCTTACTTGATCGGTAAAAAAACATATATACGACCTGGAAGTATGGAATTTTAAAAAACCCTTTCAGTATGGTGGTGAGGAGGCGTAAGCCTCTTTTCAAGGACATCTTTTAAAGGACCACCAGTTTCAAGTTCATGTTGGGTCTACTTTGCCTGACCGTTGGGAGCAAGAGTTGGGTGTCCTCAGGGTGGTATTTTATCTGTTACCCTTATCTCGGTGAAGATAAATAGTATCATTGACGTAACTGAGAATGTGGCAGACTCCTCATTATATATGGACCACCTTTAAATCTGCTATAGCGGCAAACATATGAATGCCATTGAGCGCAAACTTTAGCGTGTTTAAACAGAATTCAGAAATGGGCAACCGAAAATGGTTTCATGTTTCCAAAAACTAAAACGAATTGTGTTCATGTCTGTAAACTCCTCCTACAACATCATCTCGATCCGAGGTTCAAAATAGATTGTAGTACTATAAAAGTTGTTGAAGATGTTAAATTCTTGGGTTTCTTGTTTGGCAGTAAACTGAGTTTACTTCTAATATAAAACAACCAAGGGTTAACACTTAGGCTGCCAAAAACGACTATTGTCACATATTTTATGATGATTATCTGTACGTTCCGGTATGCACAGATCTAATCTACCATCTGATTAGTTGTTGGAAAGGGCTCAGAGAGCCCTTTCCAACAATTAATCAGATGATAGAGTTCCATGTGTGTCATAAATTTTATTTAACTTCCTCGCATACAGGCGTACATAGAGGTCTTCCATACATGGATAAAGTGGCCGTGGAAGTAAGGGGGTTAAATGTAAAAAAAAAACATTTAAACTTCTGTAGGGAGTTGATAGCACTGACTGGGTTGCTGGGACAAAAAATATTACTCTATCTGTATAGATCACTTGTTGGATCACAATTAGATAACGGTTGTGTGGTTTACGGTTCTGCTAGAAAATCCTTCCTCGAACCACTTGATGCAATCAATAATGGTGGTATTAGAACTAGCCTGGGAGGATTTAGAACATTGCTAATACATTCGATGTTAGTTGATGGGGTGGAGTTTTTTCTTGAGAAGCGCAGGATTAAATTGTTACTACAATATGTGTCTAAACAGTTTGCTAACATATCAAACCCCGCTAATAGGTGTGTCTCAGATTTTACAGAAACCAGAAACATATTCTTCCATAAGGATGTAGAATTGCAAGTTACATGGCGTGGAGCTGGATGTTACATTTCCATACAAGGCGATGATAGTTCATATCAGGTGAATCGAAGCCGAACCTGATAAGAAATCTCTGAGCCTTGTACAGAAATGTATCAGTCAGCTACACGCCATGTAACATATTTATTATGTCGAAAGTCCATGTAAATCAAGGGATTAATAAATTTTCACGACAGACAAAGGACGACCGAACGTTTATTTTTTAGAAGCTGCAATTGACAGCACCGCGCAGAATCATCATCAACAGTAACTCGCTCCGGTATGTATCCATGGTGACAGTAAACAATCTTGGCTGTTGGAAGTGCTACATTTCGTCCCCTGAGTTCCAATGTGTTCTATAGAAGGCACATAGAACACATTGGAACTCAGGGGGACGATTAGTTTACAAACTAAAACTTATCGCTACACGCATATCTGAAATAGCTTTACATACATTTACTGTCATTGCCTCCTGAAAAGGGTTAAAAAAGCACTTTTAAATGTTCAAAAAATCACTTTCAACCTGCTGAGTAAACTGTAAAGAAAATGTTCACTTCAGCATAAAAATCGATAGACTTTGAAGTTTGGTCGGTATAGGCTAGAGTAATAAAAACAACAAAGAACTTTTGGGACTATAAATATTATTTTCTGTCCATTTTTTAAATATTTAATGTTTTAAATCAATAAATACGGTACATTGAAAATATTTTTCGGCACATAAATTCTCTTATTTTGTTTCAATTCAACTTTTGAAAATTCGAAGTGAGTGGAAATGCTTCATTTTTATCAAAGTAGTAATGGCTGGTACTAACGCGATATCAAATAATATCAGGTGAGTTACCTCATACGGTGGAACCCTTAGACGGTATTCAAACGTTCTGATTGG
The DNA here is from genome assembly GCA_031216915.1 of Pictodentalium vernedei. NCBI lineage: Eukaryota > Metazoa > Mollusca > Scaphopoda > Dentaliida > Dentaliidae > Pictodentalium > Pictodentalium vernedei. Next base: position 487,835,293 of record CM062293.1, on the reverse strand, counting down.
ACAAACTATCTTTGAGGCATAATAATAAACCTTATCATATGACTATGACATGTTTACCCTAAATATCACTACTGTTTGACGATGTTTTCCAAACTGTTGTATCACACCGGGTGAGATTTTTCCGGATCAAAAGTCCATATCACACTCTTACGGAAATCAAAAACCCATATCACACTCCCACGGAAATATCCGAGAGTTTCCGTGAATAGTTTTCGTAACTAGGGAAGTCGTTGTTGTTTCGTCTGCTGTTTTGTAACCGGCTTTTCACCGCATATTAATTAAAATGGCAAATTTGGGTGAATTTGACATCGAAACAATGTCATATGATAAACATATCATCATAACAGTGTGTTGATCTGTGTCGTCGCATCACGTCTCGTTGAGGCGGCCAGATTTTCGGATCACACGAGCTGCCTGCGGCAGCTCGTGTGATCCGAAAATCTGGCCACCTCAACTCGACGTGATACTACGACACGGATCAACACACTGTTATGATAATATCTATTTATACGGAGTTTACCATACTTGAATCGGACATGATAAAAAAAGAACCGTGGACCACATATTCCTCCTTGGCATTTAAGAAAACCTGTTCTTTTCGACCTTACTTCGTTCATAAAGTCTGAGACAAACTCTTTGCAATTCAAGCAAACATATGTTGAAAATAAAGTCTGCATATAGAGTATAAAACGGATCTATACAGATGGATCTAAAGATGGTGGCAAAGTATCATGGGTCGTTGCTACAGGTGATCAGAAAAGATATATTTGAATATCGAACAGCATTCTATTTTCACAACCGTTGTTAAAGCTTTACAACTTTCACTCAAACACATCGAGAATGTACAGAAAAGAAAGTCGATATTTTTGTCCGACTCTCTTTCCTTTTTTCTAGCTTTATTCAGCCCCAAGTTGAAGAACCCCTGGTCTTGGAACGTCTAAACTATTTTAATACGTTGATGTCTGAACAATATAATAACGTGATTTGCTGGCTGCCTGTACATGCTAGTATCTCCAGCAACACCAGGGACGGCAGTGCGACAAAACAGGCTTTAATCAAGCCTATTAACAGGGATGTGGCTAGAGGTTTCACCGGTGTAAATTCCAACTGTGAGTGGTTTCGATAGGTGGTTGCACTGCAGCGCTGGGTGATATCTTTTAACCCTTTACCCAACGAATCGCCCGCATCCGCCCGCGTAATATGCAAATACAGCTGCTAAAAAAATATTATTTTTCGTTATGAACCCTTCTGAAAATTTTCACTAGTCCTGAAACGGAAAAGGCATCATTTATAATGTGTCTGGATCAGAAAATTTACCGGACTGATGTCAGAGTCGAAATTTTGAGGCCATGTCAATATTAGAGTAGGAAATTTGAAACTCAAGTTTCCAGTTGGAAATAAAAGATCAAAATTTCTCATCATTAGTTGGAATTTTAATATTTTTCATGAACAATGTTAATTTATTGAATTTCCAACTATTTGATTTTTGACCTCGGAATTTCCAACTATTGAAAGAAAATACTACTAACTGGGGGAGGGGGGACCACACACACACACACACTGTCGCCACATCCCTGCCTATTAACGATCATTGATTTTAAAAGTCCAGTTTGTGACTGTAAACTACAGGTCAGTGCCTACATCAAATCGATTTTACGGGCGGAATGGGATAGATCGACAAATAATAAGGTTCATCGATTCCGACTTTTATTACTGACAATTCTATCCCAGCTATATGTTCTGCGACGCGACTAACATGACTGATACCAAACGAAATTCCAGTGAAAAGATTCGAAAGAAAAAGAATCGGACAGCCGATTTCGATCGAACCGAACACCAACTTAAGATTCGATATCGAATCGAATCTGGAAGCTTCGCACGGCCCTAGTTAATATCGCCTTTCCTATGAAGTTAGTATTGACCTTGACACTGAAAAAAAGAGATCGATGTAGTGATGGTTTTAGTATTGGTTTCCCGAGTGGTATCGGATTGGGATTGCCTGTGAAAATTCTCACGTGTGTTCTTTGTTTCTTTTTTCCTCTTTATGGCTTTAGTCATCCCTCCCGGTGTATTATCGGAAACACATACCCGAAACGTCACGCATCGAAATCGATCACACAGTTCTGCGTAATAATCATGTTGTCTGTGCAAGTTTTAGACTGAATTACTGATCTGACGGTACCTCTCTTCAGAAACAGATTCAATTTTCAATATGAAGGTATACTGACGGAAAAAAAGAAACCCAAGTTCAATTTTGGTAATATAATGTTTTTATCCGTAGATCAAATGTGGTAAAATTTGCTACCTCGGTGTACTGTCGAAAATGTTTTTAGTTGAAATGCAGTCAACCATGACCACGTGTAACGCAGATGCTTTCAACTGATGTGGACTGGTCGTAATCAACCCGTGGGCAGTGATGTTCACGCATGCGTTTACCAGGTAATAACAATAATCATCATCGAAATTTTAATTAATGAAGCACCGGGTTGTACCCGGTGCTTCATTAATTAAATTTTTGATGATTTTCTATAATTAGTGTATAATTAGTGTATAATTAGTATAATTAGTGTTTGGAATCTAATATTGTTGCATCCGTGAAAATATTGCCCACCGTGGAAAGTGACCAGTCCGCGGCGGACGTACTGTTGTATAATATATATTAAACTTAATATATTAATTTCTGGTAAGCCTAATACGACAAACGCCTGTGCTTGGGACCGGCTACGCCGGAGTTCCCCGACGCCCAAAGTTGTATCATCTAATATGGTGACGGAAAAAAAGAAAAGAAAGTTCAGTTTTGGTAATATAATGTTTTTTATCCGTAGACCAAATGCAGTAAAATTTGACACATAGCTTCCTCGGTGAACTGTCTAAAGGGTCTTTGGTTAAAATTCAGTCAACCATCACCACGTGCGACACTACATGCTTTCAACAGACTTTTCGACAAAGCGTGCATCTGGGGCACTCCCACAATGCTATGGGCTTCAAAATCACACCAAATCGAAGTTTTGAACTGTACACATCGATTGCATCACATTTAATTTCAACTCGATTGAAAAGCAAAATGCAGCGAATGTCCGAAGCCGATAGGGGTAGGGGTATAGCTATAATTATGCAGGGCCAATCGCAACGTCTCGTCGCCCAGCAATTTGGGGTCCATGCGTCAATGATAGCTCGTTTAGTTGGGCGTCTCGGAACCACAGGAAGATTAGCTGACCGTCCCAGGAGCGGACGTCCGCGTGTTACGTCGCCGTGTCAGGATAGAGGCACACGTCTCTCACACCTCCGCTGTCGACGTCGAGGTGAACGGTATTTTGACGCGTGCGTTAAGAAAAACGACAGATTCAGGGGAGGGACTTTTATGGTTTGGGGGGGGGGGGGTCACGTGGCGTGAAAACACCTCTCGTGGTCATGCTGGGCAATCTTACAGCCGCAACATATCGGGATCAGGTCCTCGTGTCTCACGTCCTTCCGCTTCCCCATGCGTGTAACCTTAAGTTGAAGCAAGATAATGCGAAACCGCACATTCTCGATTGGCCACCCTACAGTCAAGTTTTGTCCCCGATCGAGCATTTGTAGGACGAGCTAGATAGGAGGGCCAGGAAGCGCGTCAACGTCCCAAACAACGTCGCTCAGCTCACGCGGACCCTTCTTCGGGAATGAAATAACATCCCACAAAGGACCATAAACAACTTGATGGGGGTCAATGGGCAGGAGAGTTGGAGCAGCGACTGAAGCCCTGGGTGGACACACCCGCTGTTGATTTTGTTGATTTTTATTGAGAAAATGGTGCAGAGTACCCACGTTTGAACGTTATCCATGCAAACGCCATATGTGTTAAGACAACAAAACTCGTAAAAATGTAATCAGTAATGAAGAAATAACATCAAAATTTAAATAATGAAATAATCATTCATAATACATTGGAAATATTTACCACAGAAAAAAATTTAATACTTTGCTATGAAAATGGGAACAAACCGTATGTACTTAAGAAAGCGTTCGTATTGGAGCAGCCGTGGGCCTGAGGATAGTTAAATACAAACGTTTTTTTATTATTTCCTCGGGACCTTGACCACCTTATGTGTAAGGCTGAAAAAGTGTACAGAATCTTACTGCTCCTGATCCCTCATTTATCTTAAAGTAAGTATTACAGTGCCCGTCATTATTCGAATACAATTTGTATTAGAGCGCCTGATACCAGATCTGTATCTTACAACTGCAGTATAACGCGTATACGTGCTTATGATTTGTTTTGAAACGCGTTTGGGAGGGATCTTGTTAGGGCTGTCACGATTTTTTAATTTAGGAACCGATTAATCGTCGCAAATAATCGATAATAATCGATACATCGTACCTAGAGAACCTCCCCCCCCCCCCCCCCACCCTCCCCCCTCCCTCTCTTTGACGTCTTTAAAATGAAGTGGACCTACCTCAAATACACAACGAAGACGATCCTCTTTTAGGTACATTCAAAGCTTAGATATTCTGAACTTTTGAACTGTCAGTGTAATAAGCAAGACCGGTCGGCAGTTGCGAACTTGGGCCCCCAAAATTGATGCAGCCCAACACCTGTCGGTTCGTGAAATTTCGTGAAAATGACCAAAAGGCGAAATGGATCTGATTGCATAGACAGCCGTTATATCGAAATGTTCTCTGTGTGTATGGCAGTCCACATAGAGGACATTTCGATATACCAGCAGTCTTGTCTACCACTGATCGCTCAAATGTAAGGAAACAGCGTTCCTTCAGTTTCAAAAATCGAAATTTTCTCCGATTGGTCTGAATTAGGATCTTTCCGATGGGCTCCATTTTCCGCCCCTCCCCCTCTCCCCGGTAGAACCATTTTTATCGAATGGTCGATGAAGATGATACAAAACTGCCATCAAAATGCCCTCTATGTGAACTGCCACTGATCGCTCAGATGCAAGGAAGCCACGTTCGTTCAGTTCACAAAATCAAAATTTTCTCCGGGTTTGGGGATACCTTGGTGCATTTCCCGGTAACTTTTCTTGGCCCAGTCCGCCCCTGGTAATTACCAGGAGTAGTTATATTGGCCCAGGATTGTCACATTCGTTGTATTGATTGATGTCACACACACAAAGTCGGATATGTAAATGGAGGTACCCATAGTCGCACTGCCGGTATCCATCCTGACCCACTTTGAGTAAAGTACGTGGTAATTATATAAGATTGAAAGCACCCCATCCCGTCTACAAGCTAATTATACAGAACTAAATCTCTGAAGTATTTAAGTGTTGAATTGTAGTAAGATATTCGCCATCACATACGTGTTTCAGTCGGACATGGGCCACCAGTACACGCAAGATGATCACACAGAACACCACATTATATCCTTTGATGCAAGAAAATAACATTGTTGAGTACATGTTTTTAAATTCCCCAAAGGTCTGAAACGTCTCTCGTGTTTATACCGCATTCAGACCTCTAAACGTGGATGAGCCATCAGGTAGTACGTACCGGTGTTGAATAAGTCGGAGAATGTAATACAGTTAAAACTAGAAGTCCTATCATGAAATGCGCGCAAATACCACGTCGATCTGCACGTTAATCTACGCGTTATGACCATAGTAAGACTATCCAATTCTGTTCATATGGCCTGTGCACAAGCAATGTTTCAGCCAATGGGCCTCCGGGTAACCCGGAGGTCCATTGTCAGAAACATTGCCTGTGTTTGCTTTGAGTAACCAGGAGAACCTGTCGTGCTTTGGATGCCATTCGATATGGCAATTGCGCGCAATTCCTACGCGCAATTAAGACTAGATAAGCGCTCAGTTCGTGACAGGACTTCTAGTTTTAACTGCACACGTGTAATCAACGTAGCCTTAATAGTTGAATATGTTTGGCGTCAGACTGTGTACCAGTATTATGGCTGGGTAGTTCACACAACGCGTGCAGGTCACATACTACATTGTACACAAAGTGTGAAACTCCTCGTCCGTTGTTCTATTTCTTGCTTGTATACCTCGGAAAGACGCGCAATTAAGCCTAGATAAGCGCACAGTTCGTGACAGGGCTTTTAGTTTTAACTGTATGAGAAGCCGATTGTTTCCAAGCTTGCCAAGCAACAGACTGTTTGTGTCCATCGCGGCGTTATTCACTTCGTTGAATAACCCGTTTCGTTTTCACCATTAAGTGCGGGTGTTCTAATCTTTGATGTTGTCATTTTCCAGATAATTCAATAGATTAGAGGTAATGTATGCATTGATTGTTCACGCACTGTTCATTACAGTACAGCGTTCGTGTAAGGAAGTGATTGATGTACGAGACCATAAGTGATATATCAGTAATAACGCTAGAAAAAAAAGATCTACATTCCATGATTCAATTATATTTTCACCAGGCAAACTGTGCCTACAAGAGAGACTAAATATTTAACAGGAACCTATGACACCGTGTCAGAAAAGTGAAAGTGGATGTGATATCGTTTTGTTTTGTGCTTCATTTTTTTATTTTTTTTTTATTTTGAACTAAATTTACTGGTGAACGTTGTACACATGTTGACTCAAAATTAAGGGATGTGATATCGGTTGTTTATCTCGACGAACTTAAAGAACAGGTAAATATTTTATGTGTTCTTCTACAAGCTGGAATTTGGTTAAATCCAACATAATTGCGGCAGAAACTTCCATTTTCGACTGGCAGAAACTAAATTCCACATCCTACCGGTAGAATGTAAGAGTCTATTCGTGGACAATGATAATCTAGTTCTACCTGGTGAGAACGTGATTTCTATTTTCTGCTGGTTCAGTCTCAGAATCTGCCAACTGGAACTAGAATTCCAGTGTCTGTAAGTAGAAACTGAAAGTCCAAAACAATTCATCAGAACCTGAGATACAGATTCAATACACTTTTTTTAAGAATGTAAACTAGTTTTCAACTTCGAAATGAGCAGCCATTTTATCCCCGCTTTCAATAAATAAAATGCATATTGCTGATATTCTCTTTGTCATCAAGATACAGTACAGTCACCGTGGGCCGGTCTCTTTCCACGGGTGTGCAATATTTCCACGGACGCAATATTAGATTCCAAACACTAATCATAGGAATAATCATCAAAAAATTAATTAATGAAGCACCGGGTACCACCCGGTGCTTCATTTATTAAGATTTTGCTGATTAGAATTTTACATGGTAAACGTGGACATCACTCCCCATGCGTGGATTACGACCGGTTCGCGGTGACTCTACTGAACATGTTCAGGTAAAGAATAAAATGTTATTAAATAATAATTTATAATAATATATAATCTGGTGCAATTATTGCAACTCCGATACACAGTTCTAAAATTTGAAATGTCGCCGTCCTGTTTAATGTCAGGATTAGGCCCGATGCCCCATTCTCAGGCTTAGGTGGGTTCTTTTTCATGTGGAGCTAGCACCGATGCACGCACCATCTAGAACTCGGCCCCTTAATTTACGAATCGACATCATCCGCTCGTGTAATTTACAAATTGAGAAGTTGAGCTCCTTCCAATGAAGGTTCACATGAAATGGTTTTGTGGAAATTGTTTGAAAAATTTTGAAAAAAATAAAATAATAAACTTTGATATCGTGTGCGTACGGTGAAGGGTGATTCATTTCAACACGTTATGCATACATAAAATTTTGCGTAAATAGAAGGACAGCCGTTCAGGAATAGGGGACAAACAAAATAAACACCAAATTGGAAGAGGGATCAATAATAATTTAATCCCTATACCCTTATATGGATGTAGGGTTAAATTATAATTATTAATGAACTTTTCTTCAAATAAAAAATACTCACCCACTTCCCCGTCGACAGTAGTGTATCGGACAATACAATTCTGAGCGTCATCGTTTAACCCTTTACCTAACATGAAAAACAGACGACACTTGCAAAAAAAATTCTTGAATAACTAATTTTTTTCATTTTTTGTCTCAAAAACATAGGTTATGACCCCTCGTTGGAACGAGCTCGACGAGCTCGTTCCAACGAGGGGTCATAACCTATGTTTTTGAGACAAAAAATGAAAATATTTTGAAAATTAATTGGCGATTTTTGAGAATAGCGCTGGCCGGTTTTGGCCGTTACGTTGGGTAAAGGGTTAAAGGGTTAAATACAGTACAGTATCAGTGGATTAGTCGTAACCCCCGCGTGGGCAGTTCTGACCACGCATGCGTTTACCAGGTAATAAAATTCATCAGCAGCAAAATTTTAATTAATGAAGCACCGGGTTGTACCCGGTGCTTCATTAATTAAATTTTTGACGATTATTCCTAAAATTAGTGTTTGGAATCTAATATTATTGCGTCCGTGGAAATATTGCCCACCCGTGGGAAGTGACTAGTCCACGGAGTCCGTACTGTAAACAAATACTTTTCAATTCTGTTCGTCTTTTGCAAACATTTAAAGGGACAGTAATCCGCGAATTTGAAAAAAAATAAGTTGAACTTTTTACAACTACAATTTCCGTTATGCAGAAGTACCCTTATGTGTTTTTATATCATCCGTGTAATAGCGTTCGTATCTGTTAACTGAATTAACTTAAAGGCGAGAATTTATTGGATTTTTCAACCCGATGTGATTAGCCGATCAATTGTAGAAAATTCCGAGCAGCTCAAATTGCCATGTCATTTTCCATTTTCGGCGTTATTTGCTTTCTCAGAAAGACAGAGGTGAAGGTTGTGTGCACGTGTTATATTTTAGCATATGTGTCCATATGCAATTTGATATGGATTGTTATCATTCGTATGTGTGCTTTGAGTTTCGTGCTTTATTTAACATAATGCCACGTTGTTGATCGAATAATGCCCAATTATTGCTAAAATAATGCACAGTTTATGGTGGCGGTTTTAATTCGACAGCAGCGAAGATAAAATTAGTTTCAAGTGAATTCAGGAATTATGTCATGCTGTTGAGTTGATTCCCGATCACTTTCAGTCAATGTAGCTGACAACTTCGCAATGTCGTATCTTATGAAAATGCGTCTGCATTAAATAGGGGTCTGCGAATCACATATTTTCGATTCGAATCGAATCGAGTCTATTATTCGAAATCGAATGGAATACAGGCGTCTTAAAGTCCCGACTGATAACATACTCCAACTACATCATCAAGGCATGGCTTCATCGAAGGAATGACTTGATGATGTAGTTGGAATATTACCCGGTGAGAATTTTTGTTCAAAAACAGAAACGAGTGTGACAATTCTGTACTGGGTACTGCATGGGATTAGCCGCTAGCAACCGCGAGCTTATCCTAGACGCAACAATGGTGTCAACTGGAATAAAACTTATATTTTAATATACTTGGTTTTGAATTCATGATATGTTTATGGGAGATAAAAGGCCTTCTGCACTGGTAATGGAAATTACACGCCATGGGCTCCTGAAAGTCTAGAATACATCACATAGAATTGTGCTGTCGTTGTATGACTGCTATTGCTTGTGCACTGTAGGTACCCTGACGACTAAATGCATTGTCGTTGTGGAACAAGATACAATGTACTAAATTATAAAATATTTAAGATAACATTTACGAATCAATGGTTGGTTTTGAAAAAAACCTAAGTTGGTTCGTGCAAATTTTCATTTACTCGTACCGATAATACTCTTGAATAACTGTTAGAGATATTGACCGCTGTGAGTATTTATTTCGCAGCTACAAACATGGATTATTGTTTGTCTTTCAAGAAAAGGTGTTTTGCAGGTTACTGTAAATGGAGTACTTCTCACAGGCTGTGTAAAATGCTCTATATAAACACTGCGAGTAGTGTTGAAAACATCTGGATAGCTTCCAATAAGTAGAAGCTAGTTCTTTCGAGTTTTTGACGCGTGAATTTAGGAAAATCTGTGTAAATCAGAAGTGAATGTGTTAAGAAAAAGTACTATTGTCTCAATCCCTGAAAAGTCAGAAGTTTGGGGTAACCTTGTTTAAATTTCAACCCAACAGGAATAGAGCCGACACTTGCAAAAATATTCCTGAATAAATAAGAAAATTTGCCTCAAAATCATTGCTTACGAACCCTCATTGGAATGCGCCCAACTAGCTCTTTCCAATGAGGGATCATAAGCTACTTATTTGAGACAAATACTGGAATGATACTAAAATGTATATGATGATTTTTGTGAATGGCACCGACCAGCCTTGTCTGGTACGCGAGACAAAGAATAAAGGAGTACACAAACTACATTTTCGGACTGTTAACCATATTTGCCAATGTTTGCTGTGTTAATATGCACGGTCACCTACTTTCGCTTCAGATCGAATCTCGAATCGAATCGGGTCCATTTTTTGAATTCAAATTGGATCTCGAAACGACCGTCTGGTTTTGAAATAGGCTGGCGTCAAATGGTGTTACTGGTTCAAAACAATCTTAAGGGTAGGGCCCTGCAAACCACCCATTTTCGCTTCGAATCGAATTTTGGTATCGAATCGGGTCTAATATTCGAATTCGAATCGAAAAGCGAATCGAATCAGGGGCGTCTTGAAGATGACCGACTGGAGAAAGAGGGTGCTGCAAACTTGATTTTTCCGACAGTGATAGCTCAAGTCCCGACTGATAAAATATTCCAGCTACATCACTCAGCCATGCCTTCCTCGAAGGCATGCCTTGGTGATGTAGTTGGAATATTACCTAATAAGGTATATAGTTCAAAACCAGAAACGGTGAGAGAATCATATGCACTAGGCACTGCTCATGGCTAGCCGCTGGTAGTGTCTAGTGTGACTGGAATTAGCAAGGCTGATGGCATGGGTACAGACGTTGTTTTTGTTTAGATAGCGGTAACTACACTCAGTCTTTAGTTTCAATATTATTTTGGGACAATTTCAACCAGAAATTTTTCGTATTGTGAGACGGCAGAGATGACTGATACCAAGCTATATTCCAGTGAAAGGATTCGAATGCAAACGAAACGTGCAGGCGATTCAAATCGAACTGAATACAAACTTAAGATTCGAAATCGAAACGAATCTCGAAGTTTCGCGTGACTCTGTTAATATGGTTGTAATTAATACAATGTTTTAAGCGATTTTAAGTTAAGGAAGACCCAAAGCATTCAATAGTAATATCAGGGCTTAACTCTTTAATCAACCGCATCCGCCCGCGTAATATGCAAATTCAGCAGTTGAAAAAATATTATTTTTCAAAACATTTCAAGAAAACCATATCATGTGACCCCTCGTTGGAACGAGCTCGTCGAGCTCGTTCCAACTGGGGGTCACATGATATGGTTTTGTTGAAATATTTTGGAAAATTTGAAAAATTGTTATTTAAAATAATAAATTTTGATATCGTCTGCGTTGGATAAAGGGTTAATACAGGATACACCACACACCGCAGACGATGTTAACGTTCTGCTAATATCATAATTTACCTTTTAAGTATATTTTTGTATGAAAAGTGTCTGTGAGCGAGTGGAGGTTACAGTGAATAATAAATTGACAGTGAGGGTCAGTAATAATTTAATCCTATTCCTCTCCACTTCTGTAGAATCAAATATTTTACTGAACCGCCATACAAATTCAGGCAAATTCGGAAAGATTGGCCCATTTTGCCTTAGACATTACTGTATACGACGATATTACCCAGGGCTGAAGGCTAAACATTTTTTTTCTTTCCACTTTTTTTTTTAAATTCGACACAATGTGCCTTGACGTTCTTAGCCGTTCTGCAAATGAAAAACAACTTTTCATTTACAGCGAGCGTAACGGTGGGGTCCACTCGAAGCTTCGATCTCAAGTCACATCGACGGCCTGATTCAAGATCTATATCATCATATTATCGGCTTCCCGAATCGGGTAATTCGTGTTTTTTTCACGAAGGGGCGTTGGCAAATAGATGTCTTTAATGGGCGGATTCATGCGCAGAAATGAAAGTTTAGTTGCCTGATCGGTACGTTTTCAGTTCAATCGGCTTGACGACATGCTTGTCTGCCTTGTAGGTTACATTGTAACTATAATACTTATAAAGTTCCCCGTGAGAAACTCGGAAAGTGAAACAGTGCTTGTTTACTGTGGTAAACAGGCTCTGTTTTACCGGTATAATAAGATCCGGTCACCAATGCCTGGGGTGGAAGTCCTCCAAAATGGGCAACATGGGTATAAATGATTGGCTGGGCTTGACTTTATATCCATGTTGCGGTCTTGATTAGACATTGTACACAAGTATGTGACTTTAAACACCAAAAAATAAATAAATACTTACAAAACTGGAGCTCGGGAATCCCGAGCACCACTTTATAAGTACTGCTGTAGTTATGTAATTTGTTACCTCTTGAAAACTCATGCTACTTGTGGAATTCGTAAGCCGCAAGGATTTATTTATTTATTTATTTATTTATTTATTTATTTATTTATTTATTTATTTATCTACTTTATACGTAAAAACAGTAACGTTTTATCTTTTATCGTTATCGAAAACTCGCCGTCAATAAAAAATCTTTTATCGTTACTGCAGTAAGAATAAAAGTCACGTGATATCGCAAGAATACAACGTTCATGCCCATCTCATTTGCATGACGTACTATTTCATTCAACACTTTGAATGACTAATCATCGCTGCCGCGGATCGAAACAAATAAAACGGGGCGTATTTATCGAAATGTATTGAATAAAAAAGAAGGCCATTAATTAAACTTACTGAATTGTAAAAATAAAATTTGACGGAAAAGAGTAAAAATTAGTAACTTACACTTTTTCAAAGGAGATTATTTCACCCTTCGAGACTTTAATTATCCTGACGTTCAAACGTCACTGGGAATTCAGTTTCTTCAACATTTTTCAAAATGTGACGTCAAACGTCGGAAAGTACAAATAACCAGATATTTTTCACATTAGTGATTATCTGGTTGAAGGCTAGATTATTTTTAGTGGTCTGCATTTGTTAATCAAAACTTGTTTTATTACGGGAGTGGGGGAGGTGGGGGTGTAGACAAAAGGGTTATATACACATGGTGTTTGTAAAAAATCTTTTATCGCGACTCGAGCGTTTTCGGGGGCTACATAGCTACTCGTCGCTGCGCGACTCGTAGCTATATATGCCCCCGAAAACGCTCTCGTCGCGATAAAAGATTTTTTACAAACACCATGTGTATATAACCCATATTTATTTATTTATTTATTTATTTATTTATTTATTTTTATTTATTTATTTATTTAGTTATTTATTTATTTATTTATTTATTTATTTATTTATATCGGAAGTTTATCGACACTTCCGATAGACAGGTTTGCCTCGCGTCGGACAGTTTTAGGAGCGGAGGAAGCCGGAGTAACCGGCAGAGAACCATCGAGTACCGCGAACAACTGTCATAATCTCCAACGTACAAACTTCCAACAAGCAGGGTTAACATTGGTTGAAGACAGCTGCATCATCGACGTGCAGTGCGCCTAAGTACACAACGCCACCGTGCCCCCGCGTGAGCAAATGGAATCTAAGTGCCTTGTCCAAGGACACAACGTGGTTATCCCTAGCGGGGATCGATCGATGTGCTACATGTAATATGTAAAACAGAACATAAACACGTCTAGGGGCGTCGGAATACTTTATATGGGGAACGGGGAAGTCATAACATAGCTTGTAGATAGAAACCTAGAATTTAGTTGAAACCCGAGCCAAATAAAACTATTGTCGGGTTTCGGTGATTTGGAGGGATTGTGGGGTTGTTTGTGGTAATTCGATTTACTGCTATTCAATCGAACACATCCTTCGAACATACCCCCGTCCTGTTGTATGCCTTTGGGGAATATAGCAACCACGTGATACCATAGAAACCAAAATGGCGGCCTCCAGTATACAAAATGGTCGACAGAATTCGTATCATCCTAACAACACGCGCTGCGCATGAGCACTAACACCGCGTATCACTATGGTAATGACGTCACAACATGGCCACTCACGCGGGTTACCATAACAACCAAACATGGCGCCACTGGAACACATGATTATGACGTCACGTGAAATCCTGCATGAGAACCTGCTGATGGGGGACGTCCGGGTACTTGATATGCTACTCGTGGTAATGTTGTAAAATAACAAGTTTCAGGAAAATTCCGCTTCGAACCACATTCTATGGCGGATTCTGTGGTGGTGTCGACATCGGACCCTCGATTCGATTCCACTACAGAGATTCCGATTCGCAGGACCTCAGCCAAGGGGCAAACCGAACCATAATGCCATTTGTTATAATTTTGACACAACGATTCATTGAATCAAGATTGCAATCAGCGAATGGTTGTGTTTTACATTAGACTGGTCTTTCTTTATTATTTATTATTATCATAAATTTAAAACTTTGTCTTAATTGCACTTTATGAAGAAAACAAGTAAAATGTCGACGTATCGCTTCCCATGAGCAGCATTCTTAAGACTAAAAATGTTGACGCTGCAAACGGGAGAATGTTTACCTCAGATAAGAAAGTATCATTTTTTATCACTTTCCAAAGTGTCATTTTCTGGGATTTCCCGGTTTGATTATAAATGATAACTTAAAATGTGAATTATGCAATCAACAATTGGGCCATGTATCCTTGCGCGCAAACGAAGACGCTTTGTCGTGGGTGTAATGGGGACTTGATTGTTTTTTTATTGTTTAACCCTTAACATGAAAAGCAGACACTTGCAAAAAAAATTCTTGAATAACTATTATTTTCATTTTTTGTCTCAAAAACATAGGCTATGACCCCTCATTGGAACGAGCTCGACGAGCTCGTTCCAATGAGGGTTCAGAACCTATGTTTTGGAGATATACAGATTATCACCACAGTGTTTGTCTCCGGGAATTCAGATCAAGTCGAGTTGAAGGAACAGAACAGTATTTCGACGAGCCCGTTAGGGCGAGTCAAAATGCGATTCTGTGCCTACAACGAGACTGTGCCTACAGCGATTCTGTGCCTACAACGAGACATGATCAGAATTTCCGGAGACACACACTGTGGTGATGATAAATTTATCTCACAATATTAACCACAAAATGTGTTATAAAACTATTTCAAGAGGAACTTTTTCATTTGCGTTATCGATGGAAAGATGGAAATGGAAATTGAAAAATTGAATAGCGTTCATTGATCTCCATATTGAGGTCAGTGATGACGTTACACTTCAGAGAAAATTACGTCACTGGGATTCACTTTACTGAAACTGTCTTGCGAAGTGGAGCAACTGTGTGTTTTGTCAACGTGAATTTGGTTGTTACTTTTGCAATAATTACTGGTGAATTAAATATTCCTCTTGGTGTAAAGGTTTATTATATATTAAAATATGCCGTTCATCGTTTATTGAGGTGGAGTTTTCCACATTTTATAGCGAAAGCTAATCCTTTAACTTCAAGAGAGAAGCCTCGACTCGGGCGTTCTGGAAAATCCCAATAATAGGCTACAAACCAGCCCAAGATGCCGAAAAGTGTGCATAATTTAACTATTCGTTGAGTTAACTTCCCCGGTGACATTTTAGCATACCGTGCATAATAAATACGTTACATGGCGTTTAGTTGGCAGATACAATGTCATATACGGCTCAGAGAAAACAATATTAGGTTCGGCTTCGCCTCACCTAATATTGTTTTCTCTAAAGGGAAAAACTGAAATTAATGCCGTTGTTTTTGGCAACAGCAGAATCACGCGCTTGTATCAGGGGCCCTTGATACGGATTCGGAACAAGGGCCCAGATACATTAAACTTTAATTGCGTAACCGTGCAAAAGCGCCCCGATTGTGAGATAAAAAAGAATAATAATGAAATTTAATTGGCAAATTTTGAGAATAGCGCTGGCCGGTTTTGACCGTTACGTTATGTAAAGGGTTAAATAATATAATTATCGTTAATAATGAAAAGTGATAAACAGAGTAATCGCTTGCCTGGACTGGTTACGTGAAATAATTCATTCGAGGCGAGGAACGTACGAGTCCCTCGCCTCGAATGAATTATTTCACGTAACCAGTCCAGTCAAACGATTACTCTCTATGTTACATTTGTTAACAACCTAACTTTCAAGTGTGTCCCTTTGTAAGACATGTGCGAATTATTAGAGTACAGTTTAGTTCAGTTCTCACATTGCTCCCACAAAGCCATTAGACCAAAATTGCGTTTAGGATTTCAAGTTTTCGCCTACCAGTTACGCGTGAAATTCATCACCTGTACCAACATGATATAAATGGCGTATCCTCCCATTTAACTGTGTTCCATATCAGACGCCAGTTCAATCGGTAACTGGTGAAAGCAGGAATTTAGTTATAAAATCATTTCGATATAAAAGTCTGGTTCATTTAATCTGTAAAATTCGTATTGGTTGAAGCTGCATTCCAGTCATGTACTTGTTGATGAAGAAGGTTTCGTTTACATGTACTCAGGATCCAAAGTTCTACAGTGTTCCTTATTTTGTAATTCCCAGTTTCCTAAACTTCGCAACCATATAACAAGATTGGGACAATCATTTTATCATACCTCTTTAGTATAGTATGAGCCAATAATTCTTTTCTCTCATTTTCTTTACAACACCATACATTTTCTTTGTCATTTAATATCTGTTTTTCTTATCTTGGTGGCAATACACATCACATGAAAACTCAAAACACAAGTTGATATATGGATACGGTGGGGTGTGTGTTCTAAAAACGGGTGCTAGGTATTATAAGCTCATTTATAATGGACTATGTTTCACAGACAGAACATAGCTTTTTGGTCGAAACGCGGAAGTTTTCAGACTGTGTTGAGGCCAAGATAATGAATTTGAACTCCAACACAAAAAATATGCACATGTTTAAGATAGCCTGGACTGGTGGAGTGACGGTTTAGATTCAAAGGTCGGTGTTAAAGGAATGGGTTGGATGTTTGCATGTGACTTTTGTTTCAACTCTAAACGGTGTTCTCCCGATAGAAGGTACTGACCTGTAATGTGTGGACTTACTAGTCTTTGTTTATGCCTAAATAGTCACAAAGAAGAGGTAGATGTTGGCTGATCGAATGCAAATTCCTTGTACCATTAAAAAACGACTCTATGGAATTCGTCAAGTAAAATATTGCCATTTGACACGCAAGCGATTGATTTTCGTCCCTTTTCATTTATTTTATGATCGCTTTATTGTGTACAGATGATTAATTCCAATGGTAGTATTCATTGCTCAGGTATTCCAGTAACAGCAGTATCAATTTCCTAAAAAACAGGAAAGAAAGAATTGACGTTGATAATCAGATCTTCTCTGGTTGACAGACTCATTTTATTTTCTTTACTCATGAATACATATATAGAGGATATGGAAAGGAGTGTTTTTCTCATATAATATTTATGAAACAAGTCTAAGAATTTTCCGTTTTGTCGAGCCTGTGGCGAGCCCAAACGGAAAATTCGGACGAGTTTCATAAATATTATATGAGAAAAACACTCATTTCATATTCTGTTTATCATATGACACACACACGCACAAATTAGCCACTTAGTATGACTTTTTAACCCATCACCAAACTTGAGTTGCAGACGGCACTTAGAAAAAACATCCTCGTATAACTAAAAATTTTCATTTTTGCTTCCAAAACATAGGTTATGACCCCTCATTGGAACGAGCTCGTCGAGCTCGTTCCAATGAGTGAGGGGTCATAACCTATGTTTTGGAAGCAAAAAGTGAAAATATAAAAAAGAAGGGCGTTTTTCTTGTAGTTAAAAGGTTAATACAATATAACCACCCTAAATAGGACAGATAACGTAAATTCTCCCTACTGAAATTATGCAAATTTGACCCAGTTGTATTTTGTTTAGCCAATCAAATTGTCCAGTTTTGAAATTGACCAATGAAATTGACGGAAGGCTTTATTTATCACTGATTAATATGAAAACACAATATCAAATGTTTTAAAGTGAACAAAACGGGCGAGTCATATGATAAAAGATCATCTCGATAACAGCGATATGAGGAGTATTACTGTTCATTTGATACTAATGTACTTTACCTAGGCCACGGTACACACTGTTGGGTCCAGGGATTCACTGAACGCACCCAAGAACAAGAATTCATTGAATGCACCTTAGAAGAAGAATTAGAGTGACAGGATGGAGAAGGCAGAGGGCAGAGATAAAGCGCAAACTTATATCCATACAGTACTTCAGCCGTGGACTGGTTACTTTCCACGGGTGGGAAATATTTCCACGGACGCAGTAATATTAGATTACAAACACCAATTATAGGAATAATCATCAAACATTTAATAAATGAAGCATCGGGTACAACCTGGTAAGCGCATTCGTGGACATCACAAACACGCGTGGATGGTCCACGGCAACTGCACTGTAGTACTGTGATGGTCAAGGTGGTCAGGTCAAACTTACACCAGAGAGTCAAGATTTCCCGAAAAAACACTTGACGTATGAAGGCAATATCAAGAAAAATAAACGAAAATGCAACCTGTGATTAAATATTATCGCATTTTGTTCAACAGGTTAGATTCTTCGTTGTTTTTGGGGTGGAAAGCGGACAGATAATTTCGACCAGATCGCGACCCAGTCGCGATCCATAAAAGACCCCTGATTTTGTACAATATCTATGAACGGAGTTAACAAAATTCGATTTAATCCTCGAAACGAATCGGTTAACTAGGTTACTAAATTTCGTATACAATCGTGACGAATTTTATATCCTTTTTATCTTGTGAACGCTTTGAGAAGATATCGCTTTTCAGTAGGAAACTTTTGGGAAAGAAGAAAATCGCCGTTGCATTGAAATAACGTCACAACACGTGACCTTTTTACATATTTTGTTTATTTCATAATTATTATTATTATTATTATAAAAGCATTTGTATAGCGCCATTTTTACATTGAAGTATTCAAAGGCGCTTGATATAACAAACAGATTATCACACAATGAGACATATCGCAGGTTGAAAGCATGTTTAAATAAATGAGTTTTTAGTGCTTTTCGAAATTGATATACATCTGTTTCCTTGCGAACAGTACGTGGAGAGTGGATTGTAACTAAATCACCAGCGGATTGGAGTTATCACCCAAGCTATAACTTTCAAATTGTGTACATATCGACAAAAAACACAAGCAATGTTTTAGCCAATGGACCTCCGGGTATAACCCGGAGGTCCATTGGCTGAAACTTTGCTTGAGCTAGTTATGCTTTGCAACAAATTAGCAATTATTTCTTGGGTGAAATCTCCACTCTGTGATTTAGTGATAATACACTCTCCACGTACTGTACATCTACGGGAAGAGAATTCCACAGTCTTGGACCTGCTACCGAGAATGCCCTGTCCGCGAAAGTCTTACAATTTGTTTTTGGCACAAAGAGTTCACATGAATTGTTTGATCTCAAATTCCGAGAGTGACTGATTTTAAAAATAATGTCTTTAAGATAGTCCGGGGCATTGCCGTAGATGCATTTGTGTACAAATGTCAAGATTTTGAATCGAATTCTTTCCGCAATTGGTAACCAATGCAACAACTTTAACGCTTCCGTGCTGTTGTCAAATTTTGATTTTCCTAAAATCAATTTGGCTGAAATATTCTAAATTGTTTGGAGCTTCGACAGCAGTCTCTATCTCTCAATCTCTCTATCTCTCTTTGTTCTGGGTGAACTCCTCCGTTTCTCGACCGATCGATCTCAAATTTTGTACACGGGGGTAATTAGTCCCTGCGAGTAACATGGGATGGGTGCCGTGCCCGTGCGGGGTGACCTTGATCTTGAGATTGGTGACTTTGACCTTTTATTTCGAAAAAGGCTGGGGCGATCGGGCTAAAATTTCATATGTGCGGGTATATTGACCCATCGGTCATTTTGACTTTATCGGGGTGCCCGTGCGGGGTGACTTTGACCTTGAAATTGGGGACCTTGATATTTTATTTCGAAAACGGCTGGGCCGATCGGGCTAATATTTCATATGTGCGGGTATATTGACCCATCGATCATTTTGACTTTATCGGGGTGCCCGTGCGGGGTGACATTGACCTTGAAATTGGTGACCTTGACCTTCTATTTCGAAAATAACAATCTTCTCCCGTGCAACGCCGGGTATCACCTGCTAGTATTATATAAATTGTATGAAGTTATCCTACATTTTTCCATCGCATGCTTTTCAAGTTTTATACACTGATCAATCCAGAAACCAAGATACTTCACAGAATCACTCTTAATTATGCTACTGGTACCAACACGAATACTGTAATCATCTTTATAAACAGTTTTCTCATTAAAAACAAACTACTTATTGTTGGTCACCATTGGATTAACTCATTGATCACCAGACGAATGGTTTTGTGCCCATTTGTATCGATTAGAATATTTTAGCGAAGTCAACATTCGACAGTGGCGAACCTGTCCTGTCCCTGCCCCATTAAAAAGGTCAGTCACAGACTTTATTACTGGTACTCGGGTTACGATTATCTTCTGAGACAGTGTCTATAACCCTTTGAACCCCAGAGGCCGCTTTTCCGACCCAGTAACATGATACTTCATAATGTCATTTAGTAGGTTGACTTTTGAGGGAAGGTGTGGTGTAGACCAACCAATATTTTCAATGTGCAGCCCCACGGCTGCACGTTGAAAATATTAATTGGTCTACCCCCAAATAATGAATACGGACTCTTCTCGTTGCTGCCGTTGAACTGATATGGAAGATACCGCTAGGATTCAAAGCGTTTAAAACACCCAGTTGGTTTTCTATCTGCGAGAGATCGCATAAGCATTACTGATGAAGGTAATCTATGGATTCGGTTGCTCTATGGAGTTTAGTTGTTACTCAAAATAGACATTGTCTGTTTCTCGAATAAGGAAGATATTCCAACAAATAAGAATGTGACTTAAGTCATACGGTTACTGGAGGGATCGAATAGTATCATATCCTCGTATGCAGTTCATAGGCAGAATAAAAATGTACATTAACTATTATTAGAATCGCACCAGGACCTGCCTTTCTGGTAACGCTGAAAGCATATTGTGAAAGTTACAGAAGAGTGAGTACATTGTTGTGATTGTGAGTTGCATGCAGCAAATGGAATCATAAACTGTAACAATTGTACAAAATAACTGTTATCAGCATGATGTGTGTATTTATTATCCAAACTTATCAATGTGTAGCTGCACCCTCCGATTCCTAGAGATTATTCTTAGTGAGCATCATTTGTATGCGGGTGGTATTTAGTACATTCATACTGAAGGTTCGTTATTTTATTACACATCCATTGAACTTTAAACCCTTGTATTTAACGGAATCATATATATAAATAAATAAATAAATAAATAAATAAATAAATAAATAAATAAATAAATAAAAAATAAATAAAAAATAAATAAATAAATAAAATCAAGAACAATTCGCTTAACCCATTGAACTCGTGATCTCCTTTTTTCGGCTCAGGAAAATAATACGTCATAATTTCATTAAGTAGAATGGCTACTCAGTGAACGTGAGGTGTACACCAATCAACATTTTCAAAGTGTAGCCAAGGCTGCACGTTGAAAATATGAATTTGAATTGGTTCACAGTTAAAACTAGAAGTCCAGTCAGGAAATGTGCACTTATCTAGGCTTAATTGCGCGTATAAATTGCCATATCGAATGACATCCAAAGCACGGCAGGTTCTCCTGGTTACTCATAGCAAACACGGGCAATGTTTCTGGCAATGGACCTCCGGGTTACCCGGAGGTCCATTGGCTGAAACATTGCTTGTGCACAGGCCATATGTACAGAATTTGATAGCCTTAATATGATTATGACGTGTAGATTAACGCGCAGATCAACGTGCTATTTGTGCGCATTTCAAGACAGGACTTCTAGTTTTAACTGTATCCCTAAATAAAGAATATGAACTCTTCCAATTGGTGCCTCTGATCCCCGCCAGGGGGACTTGTGTTGTGTCCTTAGGCAAGGCACTTAATCCCGACTGCCTACGTAGGGCCACGGTGACGCTGTGTACTAAGGCGTACTTCACGTCGATGGTGCACTTGTCTTCGACCAATGTTGACCCTGCTGGTGTAGAGTTAGTACGTTGGGGAGTCTGGAAATTGCTTGCCGTTGCTCGGTGGTTCTCTCCGAGTACTCTGGCTTCCTTCACCCGTAAAACTGTCCGACACGAGGTGACCCTAGCCGTCGAACGTGTCTTTAAACCCACACTAAACAAAATAAATAAACAAAAATAAATAAATAACTAAATAAATAACCACCATACTTCAAAGGGTTAAAACAGATAAAAATAATATCTTAGATTCAGTGTTCTCACATTTCTTTTCCGTCGGATGAGATTATATAGTGCTGTGGGGAGAAAGGCTGAAAGATAATTTCGACCGGATGGTGACCCAATCGCGATTCGATCGAAATTCTTTGTGCGTATTTTTGTAATAGCAATACTGTAGGAGAAAACTGATGAATCGCAGGTGTTCTAGTTTTAAAGAAACAAACACACTGAACTATAGTAAGAGCTTCAGTAGATCTTCACTAGCGCGTGTGTGGAGGTTGATAAGTCGTCCCCTGAGTTCCAATGTGTTCTATGCCAGTAGGCGCATAGAACACATTGGAACTCAGGGGACGAAGTGTGTAAAGGGAGAAGCCATAACACCCATTCCCATACCCAATCCCGTGCCAGTACTTTACGCTTTGAGTCCTCTATCATCACAAAAAACTTCGATGCCTCACATAAAAACCTGTTTATGGGCTTGCTTTTCCAATCCTAACATTTCTGTACCCGATCTGTGTTGCATTTGGAACATAATATTCAACTTGATGCTTGTAATCTAGCAGTACTGGTATATGATGAATAATTTCTGCTCTGGTTGACAGCTACATGTATAAGTATATAACGTTATTTATTTATTTATAGGTGTTTAAGGTCACGTACTTATGAACAATGGCTAATCATGACCGTGACAGTTTTTACGGGTGGAGGAAACCGGAGTACCCGGAGAGATCCACCGAGCATCGACGAGCAGCTTCCAGCTCCCCAACATCGTAACTCCGTACAGTAGCATGGGTAGGGTTAGAGTGGTTGAAGACATGCGCACCATCGACGTGCAGTACGCCTTAATACACAGCGTCGTCGTGCTCCCAAGTGGACAATCGGAGTTAAGTGCCTTGGTCAATGACACAAAGCGGGAGTTTCGAATCGATCGCTCAGAGTGTCACCCATCCGAGGACTAACCGGGCTCGACGTTGCTTAACTTCGGTCATCTGACGAGAACCGGTTATCGCAACGCTACCGCCCCCCCCCCCCCACCCCACCCTAATATATAAGCGTATATAAGCGTAATCGGTGCATGAAATCGACACCCTCATCAGCGCGGGCACCAAACACCATTGAACCCCATGCTTATATTTGCATGACTAGTGATGCAAGACAGCTATGGACCCATTCAATCAACCGAATAAAAACGGTTATGCATTCATCGCCTCATTCATTATTGATTTATGGATAATGCTTCTCTTCCTTCAGCACGATTGACGGACTTTCAGAATTTGTATTAACCATTTCAGCACAGAGTTCCCGAATGGGATTATCGAATACAACACCTTCATCAGCAAATTGCTGAATTCATCGTATTCGTGGGGAGGCGCAGTAATAAGTTAACCCTGCAATTAGATTAATATGAACCTCCGTGTCGATTTATTGTTCATATTGTGGTGTATTTGTCGAATGCCAATGTTTTCATTTATAAATATTCATGGATATCATGTCAATGTTTTCAAATAGAAGCCATAGACCTGTGGAATTATCACAGTGTTCGATCTTCTTATTAAATTATTGGAGTAGTTTTTATATTTCTAAACAATTTAAAAAAAATTTCTTCTTTCAAAGTATGAAAGGTTAGGACCTTTTCCAGTGGTACGGATATTCTTTCCTGATAGTAAGGTGATTACACAATTCTCGACAGAAATTCGCGATTCAATGTATTACCACGTGACGATATAGTGGTATAGCATGCTCATTCGGGACCATTCCGGAAGTAGTATCCGGCGTATGTAGTTGTACTCGTGCAAGAAACTTGATCCCTGACCTCTTGTCCCCCCGTTTACATTTTGTACGCTACGTATCTAAAAAAACATAACTTCTGGCAGTATCTTTCTGTCGCAACCGGTTGTGCAATTGACGACGAATGGGTGGGCGTATCGATTCATGGCTAGACTGGTTATAGGTCATAACAGCATCGAATTCCTTATAGAATTAGACTGGTGGCTTGAGAGCTTACATAGCATGACAATTCAAATAGATTGCTGGAACGTCAGCGAAAAAGTTGGTAACTCAATTTGCCCCCAACTAAAGATGGAGTCTAATCAACGCGATAACTCCTCCCACCGATGACGTTCGATGGCGTGAAAGCTGTTACGCTGTGACTGCAGTCACAGCGTAACTGCTTTCACTTCACCAAATGGCTTGATGTTTACGCTAGCACGAAGACTTGTTACACGGCATCAGCGTTAATTATTCAAATGGACGCTTGTTTAAGAACGGATATTCCACCAAACAACGCACTGTCTTCACCAACGCTATTCCAAGTACTGAATGTCTCTCCATCCATTTCTTGGAAGTTTTATTGCTTTTGTTTCACAGGTTAAATGGAATTTTCATCTCATTCCCACTTTATAGTGAACTTTACAAAACGTGTTTGATAAATTGGGTCTGGGCTGAACTCAGACCTAATTTATAGAACAAGTTACGTAAATATCACAATAAACCAGGGATTTATAGGAGATTCGCTCTGAGCCAGGCAGTTAAAAGGAGCGGGGCGGATAAAATGATTTCCCCAGAAGAAAATATACGTCTCTACATTTAAAAGAGGCCACACAGTTCTATAAAAAAGAAAAAAAAGTTTGTCTTACTGTTGCTGTCTAAACATGTTGGAGCATAAACATGAATGGCGATATCAAAAGCTGCGTATCCTTCGAATGACCTTCCTAGGTTTGCTGTTCGTTCAAATCCTCGATCTCATCAGCTTAGAATTACCCAGTTTCCTCAAGAGATTTTTATATGCGATGTATTTATTCAGTGTGTTCTATCCCACTACCAGGGCCGATGATACGATGCCCGATATGAGAGGGTGGGTTGGTGTTTAACGACACATTCGACAGCCAGGGTCACCTCGTGTTTACCAGCTTTACGGATGGTGGAAGCCGGAGAACCTTGAGAGAACCAACGAGCGACGGCGAGCAACTGTCAGACTCCCCAGCGTACAAACTCCACCCGAGCTGGGTTAGCTCTGGTAAATATAGGCGCACCATCGACGTGCATTTCGCCTTAGTGCACAGCGCTGCTGTGTCCCCACGTGGGCAATCGGGGTTAAGTGATTTGTCCAAGGCCACAACGCAGTTATCCCTGGCTGGGATCTCTCGATTTGAAGTTCAATGCCGTAACCACTGAACCACCGCGCACCCCAAAGAAGAAGAAATTCCATAAACATTCATTTTCTTTGAATTAATGCAAGAAATGTTTCACAATCTAGATTGATCTCATCGAATTTTTTTTTTGGGGGGGGGGGGCATTTGCTATTATGACTGAAACCTCACTATAGTTGTAGTTTTAGGTTTACGCTCCGTAGTTCCACTAATTGTGTTAAAATATTTATGTCTGTGAGGGAATTAAATACTTATTGGAATATATATAACTGGACCATGAAAGAATACATGTTTATCTTTGCGAATAAAGGGATATCAGATTGTATCAACTGTGGTCTCTGCGCAAACTCCACGGAAAGTGGGTAACAAAAAGCTTCTAACACACCAAATTCGAGCAGAATTAGACTGGTGACCTACGCGCTTGCATGCGAATTTTGGGACGTGTGTCTTCCATTGGTGAGAGTCTGTGGGTTTCCCAGGGGAAAGTTTGTAGAAATCAGGCATAAATTCAGTTATATTTGGAGGTATCCTAGGCATCTTTTTGTCATAAGTTTGAAATGCACTTCAAACAATTATCGTGGTGTCGATTACCTGCAGCCACGACATCATCAAGGCTTTAAACTATTAATAGGGGATTTGTGTCATGTGGTACTTCATGCATGAAAACTCCAATATGTGAAGTTTTTTCTCTCCGACGGTAGTTTTATGGTGGTACGTCCCCCGTCCCGACGAACTTCTGGTCTAGTAGCCATACATTTCATAAGAAAGAAGATACAGAATATTTCTAGAATTAAAAGTGTCAAAACCTCACATGGAAATGCATCAAGATGCACACTTTGTCATAGTGAATGTTTGGGCTGTTGCCAACTTTCCACTGGAGAGGTGGAAAGCCTAAAAATTACAACAGACCTACAAATATTTTCGACAGATTTCGGATTGAGCAACCGAATTTTGCTGTTTTCTACCCAACGGGTTAGCCAAAGCATCAATAATTGTAATTCCATTTTCCGGCATTTTACCATTTTTTCGAGTAAGGGTAACCCCCCCCCCCCCCCCCCCCCCCCCCGCCCGCCCTACCTGTATCAACGTCATAAATGTCAGTTGATAAATCTGAGAACTGCCAACACTCCATCTTTTACAGCCCTCGCCTTGAGCAGAAATATAGTTTTTGTAAAAAAAAAACCCAAAGAACAAAGAACCCAAAGAACGTCATGCAGTGCCGTGATCACAAAGGCGGTCTCTTTCTCGATCAGATCGCCATAAACTTACACCATTGGGCCGAAACTACATAAATAAAATATTGCGCAAATCAGGACTAAATTACGACAAACGAAGGGAAAATTCGTCGCCTGAGTGCTGGAATGTTCTATGTCCCATAGGGGACATAGAACATTCTAGCACTCATGTGACGAAATATCATTTGAGATTCAATGTTCTCGCATTTCATTTAGACACGTGGGATTCACGGTGTTGTGGAAAGAAAGCGGTAGAGATGGGCGGTATTGCAATTTCGAGTTCGGTATGGGTTTCAGTATTTTTAAGGAGGTATACCTCGGTAACCGTTCGGTATTCGGTATCTGACTTGACTGAGATTTGCTGATCATAACAAAGGGGAATTCACATCAGGAAAATACAGAATAAGTTGTTCTTGTATCATTCTACCACAGCTCCACAAATGCCACTGTCAGTGAGCTCAACAGTGGCATTCTTTCACGAAAACAAATCATATCTACAGTACTGACTTGTTCTAAAACGCCTTAATCTAATCTTTAAAGTCCAATTTCAGGAGCGCGGTGGCTCAGTGGTAGACTGTTGGACCTTTGTGCTTTTATGCTAGAGATCCTGAGTTCGATCCCCGTCCGGGACGACCCGCGTTGTGTCCTTGGGCAAGGCACTTTATCCCGTTCGCCTACATGGGGGCACGATGACGCCGTGTACTAAGGCGTACTGCACGTCGATGGTGCACATGTCTTCAACCGCTGTAACCCTGCTTGAGCGGAGTTTGAACAGAGTTAGAATGTTGAGGAGCTGACAGTTGCTCGTCGATGTTCGGTGGTTCTCTCCGGGTACTCCGGCTTCCTCCACCCGTAAAACTGCCACGGTCACGATTAGCCATTGTGCATAAGTATGTGACCTTAAACCCCAATAAATAAATAAATAAATAAATAAAGCCCAGTTTCAGGCATATGCAGTCTCAGGGCATGTGCCCTGATTATGTCATCCTCAAAAAGATCTGCTGACAATAGACAAAGCACCTGGGCAGTGATTGCTAGGCAATCACTGCTAAGCAGCTTGACAAGTACAGGTTGTAGACTAGTGAGAATTCATGGCATTGCCCAGGTCCCTGATGGTTAAGAATACTGAAAAGAAAAATCATCCACTTCTTTCCTGAAAATGAACCCTTCAAAAGCTATCGAGCCTGAAAATCCAGACAGTTTAGGTATTAAATATTGATTCGGTTTGTTTTTTCGGCATGCCCATGATCGTGACAACAGATATGAAAAATATTTGTTAGACATTTCCCACTGTCTTAAAAAGTAGAACGTTTATAATAAAAGGGTTGTCTTCAAATGCTGAATTGGTAGGAACAGTTACCGCCCAAATCTTTTGAATTGCTCCGCGGGATGGTGCCTCCATTATCCCGTGACTCAGGAAGGGTAGAAAGTACAACGAGTTTAGTATTTTTTGGATCAATCCACTCAATACATGTCTTGCGCCGTATTTTTTAACATTCACTTATTCCTGTTATTAACTTATTTGGTACACGCAAACGTTGGAAATATGTTCCTGTTTATGTCAAATTCCACTTCAGTGAGATAATAGATCTGAAGTACAGTCAATATAATAATTATATATCTGGGTAATCAAACGTGTGTACCCATCGTAGAAACAAATAGAAGATCTATTATTTCATGCAATTTTGTATTGAAAGAATAAACCCAATGTGCGGAACTTCGATTAACAAGAGTTATAGCGGCCTTACCAATAACTTTTATCTGTCTTTTTTTATCCCTCGGAAATAAAGTCATTGTTTTTGTATCAACGGAAACGCAAAACAAGGCAAATTACGGCTGAGAAAAGTCATTTATTGATGAAACATCTGCAAACTGAATGGTGACTATATAACAACAACTTGGTTTTGAAGGACGTTATTCTTCACGGTCGGTCGGCAATGGCGGCGCTACGGACAGAAGTGGGCGTGCGGGCTGTGGGCATAAGCTCCCAGAAAATAGGCGTCGCCTCCTCCCACACACCTTCCACACTATAAGATTTCTTCATTACCTTTTATCCCTTTACCCAACGAATCGCCAGCATCCGCCCGCGTAATATGCAGATTCAGTAGCTGAAAAAAATATTTTTCGAAAAATTTCGAAAATTTTCAACAAAACCATATCATGTGACCCCTCTTTGGAACGAGCTCGGCGAGCTCGTTCCAATGAGGGGTCACATGATATGGTTTTGTTGAAAGTTTTCGAAAAAAATTAAAAATCGATATTTAAATTAATAAATTTTGATATCGTCTGCTTTGTGTAAAGGGTTAACGGGAGCGCTGTGGCTCAGTGGTTACGACACTGAACTTCAAACCGAAAGGTCCACGGATCGAACCCACTAGGGGAAACTGCGTTGTGTCCTTGGGCAAGGCACTTAATCCCGATTGCCCGCGTGGGGGCACGGTGGCGCTGTGTACGAAGGCGTACGGCACCTCGATGGTGCACTTGTCTTCAACCAATGCTAACCCTGCTGGTGTGTTGGGGAGTCAGACAGTTGCTCGCCGTTGCTCAGTCGTTCTCTCCGGGTACTCCGGTCTCCTCCTCCCGTAAAACTGTTCGATATGAGATGACCCTGGCTGTTGAAATGTCGTTAAACCCCAATAAATAATTAAGTAAATAAATATTACCTTTTAACTCTTCACCTAACGTAATGGTAATAATCGACCAGTTCTTTTCGCAAAAAATCGTCTATCAATTTTTCGTTTTGAAAACATAGCTTATGGCCCTTCTTTGAACGTGTTTTTTTTGGGCTTCTTCCAGTGAGGGTCATAAGCTATGTTTCTGATTCAAAAATTGAAATTTTTAGTTCTTCACCGTACATTTCTGTTCGTGTTGGGTAAAGGGTTAAAACACATTATAAACCCTTGTCTCAGATGGCGAACCTGTACACGCTGCCAACAATGATTTAGAACACTATTCAGTCATCTACAACTGTGTACGTGAATGTATACAGTACTGTCGCCATGGACTGGTCGTAATCCAGACGTGGGCTGTGATGTCCACGCATGCGTTTACCAGGTAATAAAAATCATCATCAGCAAAGTTTTAATTAATGAAGCACCGGGTTGTGCCCGGTCTTCATAAATTAAATTTTTGATGATTATTCCTATAATTAGTGTTTGGAATCTAATATTATTGCGTCCGTGGAAATATTGCCCACCTGAGGGAAGGGACCAGTCCATGACGGCAGTTCTGTATAAGGTAGTAATTATTATTCAAATTATCTGAGGCTCAAGAGTTAACATAAAAAAATATATATCCATATTGAGCTAACGCTTTTCTATTCCAATATTTATTTATGTTCAACGCTAATGGTAAAAATGTCTAACGGTTGCGTTTTAGTTAATGAAATAGAGGATACAGGATGAATGTTTTGGTCATACTCTATGTATGAAACAAATCTAAGAATTTCCTGTTTTGCCGTGCCTCTGGGAAATTCTTAGACTCATTTCATAAATAGAGTATGACCAAACCAATAATTTCATATTTTGTTTATCATATGACACCACAGTTACCAAAAACACATCTTTCAGATAGAAAAGAAGGGCTAAAGAATGGATTTCACTTTGAACGTCATGCATTTGGTTGTGACGTGTCTCAGCTGCACGTAGTCATACGTCCTAACCGAGACAAAATGTAGTTCCACAATTCGGCGTAATAATTTTCAAGTATTTATACATTTCTCATCATTGGGGTTTTAGTGATTGTTTATTACAAATAAAATCAGGCAACGTGGCTTTGTTAATATTTTGAAATAGTTCTATTTACACGCGCATTAATTTGACACAGATATCTTGTCGGCGATAACCAATCAGGAAGCGTTCTTTTGAAATTGTTCTTTTGAAATTGTTCTTTTGAAATTGACCAATAAAATCAAATGAAGGTGTTATGAAGCACTAATTAGTATTTATTTAAATATGAAACGGTAATAAGCCGGTAAAACTGAGTAGTCGTATAATAAATGTATGCGTGCGTCGAGATGTTAGAGAGATTTTGGGGTTTTTATGCCACTGTATTATAAGTAAAAATTCATCTAAAAAATGTATCCAGTACGTGACCCAAATCAGTCTGGATCACTAGTTTGTACTCAAGCTGCTTTGACAAAAATGATGTTTGTTTATTTGTTAACTGCTGGATATGTGACTTGTGTGCACCAGTCTAATCAAAAAGGGATTGGGAATAGAGTGGTCTAGCACCCGCCAATTGCGCCGCTGTCGTGCAGAATAAAATTCATTTCACAACCTTTCTAACTTTAGATGTGTATTTGTTTATTTTTGAATATTTATTCCTTTATTTGAATGAATGAATGGGTGTCCGGGATATTTTTGTTTGACAGCAGGACTGCACTCCTCGAATAATGCACATTTTTCTGAAATTATTTCGCTATTTATTTTTGTTCACGTGCTTATTAAAGTAACATGTTGTCTGTTTTTTCGATGTGGTCAATACACCTTGAAATATGTCGAGCAGCAACACTGATCAATGCATAATTATATACTTGTACTTTTAGAAACCAGAAAAGAAGCTTGTAATTTTATATAATCACCAAAATTATGGAATCAATTTGTTCTTGGAGAATAAACGGAGAAAATATCCTTGATTTGACACCATTCCCACATATTGAAATCGGTAAAAGATGCACATGAACGCCAGACTAAGATGGTTGTTTGATTTCTTTTTAACCCTTTACCCAACGAATCGCCCGCATCCAGCAACAAAATCAGCAGTTGAAAAAATCTTATTTTTCAAAACATGTCAACCAAACCATATCATGTGACCCCTCGTTGGAACGAGCTCGTCGAGCTCGTTCTAACGAGGGGTCACATGATACGATTTTGTTGAAATTTTTTGAAAAATTTGAAAAAATGATATTTAAAATAATAAATTTTTATATCGTCTGCGTTGGGTAAAGGGTTAATAACTGACAGGTTGTTTTACTCGCTTTTTAAAGAAATATATTAAAATATCTCTGTTTTTGGAAGATTTGAATTCCATTATATTTTGTGTCACTTGCAACTGCACAGGTGAGACCCCGGGACTTCTTTTGGATGTCTACAGGGACCGAATATGGGACCCATTCCCATTGGCATTTTTCGAACTTTTCCCATTCTCAGTCAACATTGAAATAAAAATGTAATCCTTCTTTAACTCTTGAAGGCCTAATTTTGACTTTAATTCTTAACCCTTTGCCTAACACGAAAGCAGACGACATTTGCAAACAAAATTCTTGAATAACTATTTGTTTCATTTTTTTGCATGAAAAACATAGCTTATGACATCCTCATTAGGAACTCGTTCCAATGAGGGGTGAAAGCTATGCTTTGGAGACAAATAATGAAAATTGAATGGAAATATTTGTGAATAGCACTGGTCAGTTTTGGCAGTTACGTTAGCTAAAGGGTTAGAGGCCTAATGTTGACTTTCATCATTTTTACTGCAACAAAACAGGTACCTCAACGCGCAGTTCATAGATACATTTACAAGATACATCCCCAGAAACCTGTTGGTTGTTTCTAGGTTTGTCTTGGCTACCCATATAGGCAGCCAATATTTATCTGGACACAACTGCAACAGCTGAATGTCGACGGTTGAAGGGTAGCAAAATGCATAAATATCTTCATTATTTAATAGTGTTAGAACAATTTATTAAATAGGCATTACAGAGACTGGACATTATTCTGTCCTTGGGCAAGGCACTTAATCCCGATTGTCCTCATGGGGTCACGATGCCGCCGTGTACTAAGGCGTACTGTACGTCGATGGTGCGCATGTCTTCAACCAATCTAACCCTGCCTGTGCTGCAGTGCGGAGTTACGACGTTGGGGAGCTGACAGCTGCTCGTCGATGCTCGGCGGTTCTCTCCGGGTACTCCGGCTTCCTCCACTCGTAAAACTGTCACGGTCATGATTAGTCATTGTGCATAAGTATGTGACCTTAAACACCAATAAATAAATAGATAAATAAATATGCAACTGTTTGTTATCAAACTTACTACATGTACTATCGCTTCTGTATTGATGTTCTCAGTTCAGTATGAAGGTAACATTTCTTATTCTTTGATTGTTTCTTCTCCCAAGTAAATTCCCAATTGGAACCTCCATGATGCGGATTTTCCCAATTGCATGGGCCCGGGCCCTTTCCCATAGAGGACAGGAGAAGACCTGGGCTCGCATATTCCTCTGTCCATCCCGGTCGCTGATCTCAAAACAACTGAATTGCTGGAATGTCAGTGAAAAGCTTCGCAACTCAACACGCCCTCATCCTAAAATGGATTCAATTCAACCCGACAACTCCTCCCATAAATGACGTGAGGGCTATTACGTTGTGACTGTTGTCACAGCCTAACAGTTTTCACTTCGTCAAACGTCTTATTGTTCACCTATCACGAAACCTAGTTATACGACATGAACTTTCCAATCTGGGCAGTTGTCTTTTTTTCAATAATAACTAAATTATTTTGTAAATATTGAATTTGTACTGTCGCGAAAAATGTGCATGTCAATAACATATTCATTTGCACAGACATCAAAGCATTTCATTTAACCCTTTACCCAACGCAGACGATTCCAAAATTTATTATTTTAAATATCATTTTTTTTTAGTAAAAACATGTCAACAAAACAATATCATGTGACCCCTCATTGGAACGAGCTCGACGAGCTCGTTCCAATGAGGGGTCACATGATATAGTTTTATTGAACTTTCTTGAAAAAGAGTATTTTTTCAGTTGCTGAATTTGCATATTACGCGGGCGGATATGGCCGATTCGTTGGTAAAGAGTTAAAAAGCGACCACGGGGCGTCGGGGAACTGAAACCCTTCGATTCCTTTTTTGTTTTGGTTTTTAAGTATTGCTTATTTATAGCAACTGCCACCCCCACCCCAAGCGGGCAGCAATGGAGGCACTTTTCTATATTTGACCTATCAGCGTTCCAGCAATCCAGTTGTCTGTTGATCAGTTGTCCAGTCAAAACATGAACTTACCAGTGCAATTTGAAACGTTGAGTTGAGTCTTTCGCACGTTTCAGTGTTTGTTTGCTATGTTTGGATTTGCCTTTAGTATTGTCATTTATAGCCACTTCGGCGTTTTTACTTCAAATTCAAGACACGCTATTACACTTGGTTGATGTCAACATCTTCAAAGATACTTCAAATTATTTGACGAAGTAGAATCCTGCTAAAACATTAATAGGATGTTTTGAAAGTCCACTATTCTGGGGTTTTAACGATAAATCAGTTCCCTTGTAATGTTTAAAAGTGCAATGTCAAGATGTGCAATGATTATGAATATGTTTCCAGTGAATGAAAACTGAGAGTTGTTAAAAGTGTTTGAAAATTTAATGTAGAGCTCTGAAAACCACAAATGTTATTGCTGCCCAACACATAGGCCCATGGTCATCCTTACCACATCTACAGTTGAAACTAAGAGTGCTGTCACAATTAGCGCAGACTCGTTAGTTGATGCACTCCTCACTGCAGAAGAATGAAGTAGTCTGAAATACACAAGAACGTTCGCTCCGTACAATGCAAAATATAAAGCACAAATAGTGAGGTGGGTAGAGAAATTACGAACTGAACCGATCAAACAGAAAGAAAATATTGAGACTACAGTATGTGTTGGGTGGATACTACTAAATCGCTGTGGAATAGATTTTTCACTCGGTAATTATTTACAATTTCTGAGGACAAGCCAAAAGAAGCACTTGCAAACTTTCATCACATGGATCACCAGGTTGCACCCGGTGATCCATGTAATGAATGTTTGCAAGTGTTTCTCGTTCTGTTATAAATAATTATGAATACTTTTCCTTTCGAGTGGCGAATATATGGCGCTGCGATTAAGTAGTAATCCCCTCTCTTCGTTCTGTATATGCAGTCGCATTTTAATATGTATTCATGTCATTACATGTACAAGTATCTCAGCAGAGGTTAGAAATGATGCTAATGATCTCTATCTACTAGTATAGAACTGTTTGGAACACTGTTTTTCTACAGGAATTGAGCTACGCTAATGGGGCAGTTTGAGTTTGATAGGGACAAAAAGTGCACTTACACAGCGCTCCAATACCTCAAAATAGTGCAGAATACAGTGATAGGACTTCTAGTTTCAACTGTATATGTATGTTTGTGGGGAGTGCGGTGGCTCATTGGTTAGAGTGTTGTATATAACGGTGGCGCTGTGTGCTAAAGCGTACCGTACCGTACAGCACGTTTGACATTACAAACGCCTTCAATTGATCTTAACCCTGCCGTTGCGGGGTTAGAAAGTTCGAGAGCCCGACAGCTACACGCCGCTGCTTGATAGTTCTCTTCAGGTACCCAGTGTTCTTGGATTGCAACAACAAAACTGCCCGTCACGATAAGACCATGAATGTTGGACGTGTCCCTAAACCACAATAAATAAATAAATAAACATATATATATATATTAAAGATGTCACCGCCCCTCTAACCCTATACAATATTATGGGAAAATTCGTTTTGTATATATGGGGGAGTGACGGATAATAGTTTAATCAAACAGTAACATGTAGGACTGGGAAATAAAAGTGCCTCTACAATATCGCCAAAATACGTTGATAAGTGTCTTGTTGGGGTTAACCTCCTTTCATAACGTAACGACTATACCCTGTCAGAGCTATTTACAAAAGTCGTCGTGGGGGTGCGGTGGCGCTGTGAGCTAAGGCGTAATGCACATCGATGGTGCACGCGTCTTCAGCCAATGCTAACAACCATGCTTGTGTGGAGTTAGTAGGTTGGGGGGGGGGGAGTCTGACGGCTGCTCGCCGTTGCTCGGTGGTTCTCTCCGGGCACTCCCCCCCCCCCCCCCCCCCCATCCGTAAAACTGTGACTCTCGCTATCGAAAGTGTCGTTAAACTCCAATAAATTAATAAATAAATTTACAAAAGCCGTCATTCCAATTTCATTATATTTTGCTTCATAACATAGCTTGTGACTCCTCATCCAGTGAGGGGTCATAAGCGATGCCTTGAAGGCAAAAAGAAAACTTTACTTATTCATCAAATTGTTTCCCAAGTGTTGTTCCCTATTCGTGTTAATAGTAGGGCAGCCAAGGAAACGAAAAGCGGCTAGAAAAAGTTTCGATGGTCACATCATGTTAATGCTGGGTTCTCGCTTGATCACAAAGCTACATAGCAGGCGCGTCCAGGATATCTGGATGCCACCCTGGAATTTGCTCTTGAAGGTCATTTTTGAGGTCAGTAAAGTCATTCGGTACATTTTCATCGGTTTGTGTTACTTTGTGCAGTAGAAAAGATGTACACAACAGGAAAAATCAAAAAATTAACACAGTTCACTGTAAAGTTATTTATGAACTGAATTATAGTGAACTTGTTTATAACAGTGAGCCATGGATGTTTTAAACCTTTGCCTAACATGAAAAGCAGACGACACTTGCCAAAAAATTATTGAATAACTAATGTTTTTCAGTTTTTGTCTCAAAAACATAGGTTATGACCCCTCGATGGAACGAGATCAACGAGCTCGTTCCAACGAGGGGTCATAACCTATGTTTTTGTGACAAAAAATGAAAAAATAATGAAAATTAATTGGCGATTATTGAAAATACCGTTGGCCGTTTTTTGCCAGTTACGTTGAGTAAAGGGTTAAATGGGTTATAAAGTCGATTTTTTCACGATTTATGGTCGGAAAAATATTTTGTTGACATTTGAACATCAACCACGGCAAAACCTCTCAAGCTATATACATACTAGTATACAAAACAATTATCTCAATTGTCTTGGGAATCCAATAGAACCTCTCCCAACTACCTAGCTACAGTTTTGATATTGAAACTTGAGGAAACAGTATGCCGACCCATTTTGTTTTTCGAATTTTGGATATTTCCACGTACAAGATTAATATCTCAGATGGAAACGTTTTGTCTGTTATATAATCTAGACAGCAATATGCATGCTTCCAGTCAGCATTTCGTCGCCTGGGTGCTAGAATGTTCTAGCACTCAGCCGAGATTTGTTACCTTTCATGAGGATCGAAATGCACTTCGCCCTATATTTCGCTGCGACCACCACCCACCCCGACCGCCCCTAGCTGACCTTGTATTTTTGATATATAAAAATAATTACACACAATTTATATTATTCGGACAACTTTATTTGCTGCATATACAGTTATAGATTATACCTCTCATCGCTCGCAATTGCTGGATTCAGTGGGGTATTTAGAAAATAACTTTGCCAACAACGCCATACAAATT
Organism: Pictodentalium vernedei; assembly: GCA_031216915.1. Taxonomy (NCBI): domain Eukaryota; kingdom Metazoa; phylum Mollusca; class Scaphopoda; order Dentaliida; family Dentaliidae; genus Pictodentalium; species Pictodentalium vernedei. The sequence goes on along the minus strand of CM062293.1, from coordinate 487,798,484 downwards.
GAACCTTTTCAGCTTCCAAGAACTTTTCTCTAAATTCAAGGCCGCTTGCAAGGGAAACGCGAATTTTGTGCCGTGACTTTCATACATGAAACTGATAGAGGCACTTCTACTTTTCGTCAGAGGTGAGGGTGATTGGATGCTGCATTTGCATGCATTTGCCGAAATTATGCAATGGTTTACTATCTACGACCATATCCATTATGCAATATAGGGATCAATTTACCTCGCAGACCTGCGGTCGCTTGATAAAACAGCGCCGGATGCTCACAAAGATTTCATGTCTGAAAATTCTGTTGTCAAGAGGATAGGTCATAAGTTTAACCAAATACCTTCTGGTCAGGGCACTGAGTAGGTGAACAAAATGTGTAAGATGCAAGCCTGGAAATAAGCAGACTGTCATCTGCAGACTGAGGCCCCCAGAGGGTGAATTTAGTGAGCACAGCAGGGTAGCATCACTACATTTACCCTCTGTGAATCACAATCTGAATCACGGTCTGATGCCTAAAGAAAAAGAGGTACCCCAAAGGATAAATTGGCTCACTGTATGGGATGGTTTCAGCAAATTCACCCTCCGAGGACCTCATTCTGCAAATGACAGATTGCTTATTTTCAGGCTTTGAAAGATGCACAACGGTATCATTTTGAATAACAAGCAACGACCAAACAAGAGACAAATTCTGCATCACTTGGCCAAAAAGATCTGCAATCTCATGGGCTGCGAGATTGATGCTCAATGTGGATGAAGTGGAAGATGATGATATAATGCTAACACAGAGGACCGATTCTTTACCATCAAGAAGGCAATGGGACAAGGAATACATTGATGAGTTGACAGCTTATCTCAACAGTGGTAATGTGTTCCAACTTTCCGAGGAAAAATTTGCAGTGGACATACCACTTCGTCCCCTGAGTTCCAATGTGTTCTATGTGCCAATAGGCACATAGAACACATTGGAACACAAGGGACGACTTTTGTCTTTGACAACAAAGGATGCAGCAACTGAAAGAATAAAGGGCGATCTTCTTACTGCTGGATGCCGTGGACGGAATGCATTCATCAGTTTGGTAGAGAATCGTATAGTTATGTACCTCATTATATGATACCATACCTAAACATAAGTCGTCAACATTCGCCACTCCCCAGACTTCATCCAGATTAAGTCTGACTTCAGAGAAACAGGCTGTGAAGATAGACCGGAAGCTACTCCAACGATTTCTCACAGCTTCTGCAGACGGGCTTGATATCTACATGACAAATATCTTGGAACATGAAATGTCTTGCATTCGGATGGCAATGGCACTGCCGATTGGTGAAATTCAACTGTAAAATCAGCCCTCATTGTCCTGTTGGTAGGTAATGCAGTACTACCAATGACTGTATGGAATTCAAGAAGAAAATAAAAATATTTTCAAATTAGCAAATAGTCAAAACGCCTTTGATACTTTTGTACGTCTTATGACGTACGCAATCAAACAGCGCGTTGATACTTTTGTACGTCTTATGACGTACGAAATCAAACAGCGCGTTGATACTTTTGTACGTCTTACGACGTCTTATGACGTACGAAATCAAACAGCGCGTCGGTACTTTAGTACGTCTTATGACGTACGAAATCAAACAGCGCGTTGATACTTTGTGGTCAATTGTTTTTTTATTATTATTATTCCAATTTTTAAAGTTTTAACCTCAATTCCTATTTTCACCCGAATAGTGCTCAGTCAGTGACAACCGTTGAGCCAAATGTTATCGCAGCTTAAAAAACTAATATAATCCTGCTGTCAAGACTTCTTAACTGGTTGAGTGCTAGAAGCCACTATCAGGGCTTTCAAAATCTGAGGATACCAGGGCACAAGTCAACACTTTCCTTGCTTATATTTCATATTCAGTCAAACACAAATAATATTGTGTTTATGTAAATTTGTTTTATTACAAATTATTGGAGAGTGCCCATAGGCACTCTCCTATAATTTGTAATAAAACAAGTTTTGAATAATAAATTCAGACCACCAAAAATAATCTAGCCCTCAACCAGATAATCACCAATGTGAAAACTATCTTGCTATTTGTCCTTTCCAACGTTTGACGTCGCATTTTGACAAACGTTGAAGTAACTGAATTCACAGTGACTTTTGAACGTCAGGGCAATTAAAGCCTCAAAGGGTTAAGTGAAGAGAACAGGAAAGATCTTTAGTATAAAAACGTCAGCTAAAGGATAACAGGAAATGTCCACTTTCAAAACACAATGCGTGTAAATAATCACAGAACTGTTTATCATTGCGTTATTTGGGGGGAGAAACACAGAAATCCTCGTTGAGTGTTTTTCAAAGAATTAGGGTAATGACAAACTAGATCTAATAATTGGCTCTATTTAAAGCTTTTGTCGTTTGATTTGAAAACATTTAAGACAAAACATGATCACTGTTTATCAAGAAAAAACATTTCAAAGCTCTTCAACTGGAGTCACAAAAATGGAACAAAATATCCTCTGCGTTTGATTCATTTGCTGTATGCTCTTAACTGGGAGTACAGGTCTGTGTTTACTAAAACGGACAGACATTCTCATTTGTCGAAAAAAAGGCATTCGAGATCACTGAAACTCAGATGGTTTTTTTCGTCCATTTTTTTATTCAGTCTTCATTTCGCAATATTGTTTTTATGAAATCTCAACACACTGGTGCAAGTGTATCGCAACCGGATCGCCATCCTATCGGGAAAGACACCACACCATATACTATAGCAGGGTTGACATTACACGTGCATTTAACTAGCAGCTATAGCAGGGTTGACATTACACGGGTATTTAACTGGCAGCGTACCGAATACTTTCCAATAAAGAGTTCGAAATGTCATGTTATGCTGCAGTGGAGAAGAGGAGTCTCTATTCATTCTCGGCACGTTTTATCACCATGGTAACAGGGAATCTAGATGGGCAATATACCGAAAAATAGAACCGATACCGATATCATGGGGATACCGCAAAACCGAACCGAACCGAACCAATCATTGAATACCGAAACCGTAGGAATTTTCAAATTTTCCTGCATTCACTTTTTATAAGACCTTGTTGAAAGTTGAAAGCAGTTGAAGGGTTCATTTTTGTGAACGAAATGGCGGATTTTCTTTTCAGTCGTCCTATTAAGGGTCAGGAGCCTGGTCAGTTGTCCTAAATTTTCACTAGACTACAGCTTAAACATGTCCAACTGCTTAGCAGTGATTTCTAGTCAAGTCTTGGCTGCCTTAAACAGGCAGCCAAGACTTGTCTAGAAATCACTGCCCAGGTGTTTTCTCTATTGTCTGGAGGACCTCTTGAAGATGGCATGACCAAGGCACACGCTCTGAGATTGCATACGCCTGAAATAGAGCTTTAAAGGTTAAGGCGTGTTTAGAACCAGTAACAAAATTACTATAGATATGATTTGTTTTCGTAAAAGAGTACCCCTGTTCAGCTCATTGGCAGTGTCATTTGTGACGATGTGGTAAAATGTTACAGGAATAACTTAGTCTGTATTTTTCTGATGTGAATTCCCCTTTGGCACTATTAGCAAATCTCAGTCAAGTCAGATACCGAATACCAAACCGATACCGATGTATACCCTCTTAAAAATACCGAAACCAATACCGAACTCAAAATTCCAATACCGCCCATCTCTATTCGAAATGTCATGTTATGCTGAAGCGGAGAAGGGGAGTCTCTGTTCGTTCTCGGCATGTTACCACCACGGGAACAATACATATTAACACCACAAGAAATGACCTTTCACCTGATAAATACATCACTACCTCTGTATTGAGTTTTTTTCACCCAACAGACTTTTTCTGATGGGAGCGCTTGGTCGTGAGCTCCAGCTATAGGACGCCTATTTATATGTACATCCTGACGTATGTGTATCGACGAAGTGCGCAATGACGTATCAATGTTACTTTGTTTCTTTCTGTATAGTGTAGTTCGAAAATAGAACCAAGTGCTGAACCAATCTATATTGTTTCTCACGATCATATTGTTCAATATCAATTTTCACCAAGGATGGGTAAGTAAGATTTTCATTTTCCTCTCAGCTACTTTCGTTTTGGCATTATTCGAACACAGCGTTTGATGTTTTCTTGTATCAATTAAATCAATATCTATCTCTCTGGGTATGTACTGTTCATATTAGGTTTCATTGATTCTTTAATTCCCACAGTAGCGTTTGACGTGTTCTCTACAAATCAGTTTTGTCCCTTGGTGTCTAAAATCGTCCCTGGCGTGAACAATTGTTGACCCCCTAACATATCGCGTTAAGAAAGAAAGTCACTTTATAAACTTCTGATCGATAAAGTTGACTCTTTTCTTGATCAGATCGCGATCTATAAAACTTTTACAATTGTATTTTCTAGTTATGACTTTAAATGGGTTGAAATGAACCATTAGTATTTTCAAAGATGTGGCAAATGCCAGTTGGCAAATTGCAATATCTTTTAAAATGCTAATGATTCATTTTAGTCGGTTATATTAATAGGTAGAAAATACAATTCTAGAAAATACAATTGGAAAAGTTTTATAGTATTGGCTCCAGGCCGCGACTCATTTATTCCAGAGTATGGAGATTTGATAAGAAAAGCGTATGATGAAATCAAGACCCAACCATGAAGAAAACAAATGGAAGACAGCAACAGAGATGGAGAGCCCAGCCAATCTCAAATTTCGGTTCGAATCGAAGCAGGCAGAACATTTCGAAACAAATCTTGAATCTAACAAAACGTATGGTGAAACCAAGACCGAACCAAGAAGAAAACAGACGAAAAAAGGGACAGAGATAGAGAGACCCGCGAATCTCAAATTTCGGATTGAAACGAACCAGTCAGAACATGTATGGAATGGGGACCAACAACAAATGAGTCAAAACTCGATGGCGATTAAAATGATGGGTTAAAGTGACTGGGTTCGCCCAGGGGCCATTGAGTGTAATTTTGTAGGATTACTGGAAATCGCATTTTATAGCCCAATTCATTCCTGATGTTCATACATGTAATTTTAAAACACAAAATGTGGGCTGGGCCAAAACGTACGAACGTGGGTCATTCTTATATCTCAAGTATGGTATGACCTATGGACATGGGACCAACACCAAAATCAGTCACAACTTAACCCTTTACCCAACGTAACGGCCAAAACCGGCCAGCGCTATTCTCAAAAATCGTCAGTTAATTTTCATTTTTTGTCTCAAAAACATAGGTTATGACCCCTCACATTGGAACGAGCTCGTTCCAATGAGGGGGTCATAACCTATATTTTTGAGACAAAAAATGAAAAAAATTAGTTCAAGAATTTTTTTTTGCAAGTGTCGTCTGCTTTTCATGCACATGTATGAACATCTGGAATGCACTAAGGGATCAAAAAGGTGATTTCCAGCAATTCTGAAAATGCACTCAATGACCCATGGGTGATCCCAGTGACTTTTACCCATATTTTGAGCCTCCATTGAATTTCGATTCATCTGGTGTTTGAACCAGATCCATAGGTCATTCTATGCTTGAAATATGAGCGTGGCCCACTTTCAACATTTTTTGCTCCGCCTACTTTTTGGAGTGGTGAAATACACCCGCTCACTTTTTTTGAGTGTAGAAAAAAATATATGAACTTACGAAATGCAATGGGGGCAAAAAATGCGATTTCAAACAATTCTGAAAAATACTCGCTATGACCCCGACCCATATTTTCAAACTCCATTGAATTTGGACTCATTTGGTGTTGGTTCCAGGTCTATAGGTTATATCATACTTGAGATATGAGCATTTAACAGAATTGATGGAAATCACATTTTATAGCTCCTTAATGCATTCCCGGAGTTCGTACATGTGCTTTTACACTCACAAAAGTGGGTACAGTCATATATTTGGAAGTGAGTCACGCTCATATTTCAAGCATGCTATGCCCTATTGACCTGGAATCAACACCAAATGAGTCGAAACTCAATGGGGGTTCACAATATTGGTCAATATCACTAAGGTCATATAGGAATCATTGGGTGCATTTTCAAGAATAGCTGGAAATCGCATTTCCCCTAATACATTCCTGAAGTTCATACATGTATTGTTATACCCAAATCGTGGACAGGGCAAAACAATGTGAAAGTAGGTTACGCTCATATCTGAAGATTGGTATCCCCTATGGACCTTAGGCCAACACCAAATGAATCAAACCTCAACGGCGGTTCAAAATACAGGTTAAGGTCACTGGGGTTACCCAGGTGTTATTGATTGAATTTGTGAGAATAACTATAAATCGCATTTCATGGCCTCATGCCCCAATGCTTTCCCGATGTTCATGCATGCATTTATATTTTTTCACTCAAATAGTGGGTGGGGCAAAAAATGTTTAAAATGGGTTATGCTCATATTTCAAGTATGTCATGACCTATGATGGGCCCGGTACTAATACCAAATGCAAATGAGTCGAAACACATGCATGTTCAAAATATGGGTTGATGTGGTTTCGCCATTTTCACACAAACTCTTATTTACTAATCTGGCACGGTAAATTCTGTTTCTCTAGTTCTTTAGCTTTTTTCTATTGGTGGTTGGCCAGCATTTGAGATACAGTTAAAACTAGAAATCATGTCATGAAATGCGCACAATAAATAAATAGCACGTCGATCTGCGCGTTAATCTACGCGTTATGGCCACAGTAAGGCCATCAAATTCTGTACATATGGCCTGTGCACAAGCAATGTTTCAGCCAATGGACCCCCGGGTAACCCGGGGGTCCATTGGCAGAAACATTGCCTGCGTTTGCTATGAGTTACCAGGAGAACCTGTCGTGCTTTGGATGCCATTCGATATGACAATTGCGCGCAATTCCTATGCGCAATTAAGCCTAGATAAGCGCACAGTTCGTGACAGGACTTCTAGTTTTAACTGTACAACGTTTAAGACTTCTTTTCAATATAATGGAATCATTTCCTCGTGTGGAGTCGTTGCTGTGGTGTAATTAAGTCATCTAATGAAGTTGAAATAATTTGTTTGGATCGTTAGCCTTTTTGATCCTGCCATGATTAAGGGTGTTTCCGATTAAGCGATCCGGGCAACATTTGGCACATTTACAGACATGTGCTTCCATGTCTTGGGAAAGGCTGTGATTTTCTATTTCGTGTCTATATCAAAAACAGCGCCCAATTGACGAGCTAATTTTAAACTTTTGTTTCCAACTCAAATATTAAACTTTCCTTCTCAAAAGTTTTGAAATATATTCTCTAACAAAAGACACATTTAAAAAAGTAGTTCGGACCTGGGAAATTCTCAATCATTATGACCGATTTGTCGGTAACGTTACTGATATCAACGTCACCAAAAGTCAAATGTATGCCGATTTTTATGAAATTTTGTAGAGTTCGGAAAATTAAGAGATATGTGTGTTTTAGTCTTTCGATTTATCGCCATTTTTAAGGTTTTAACGTCAGTTCAAATGATGTTTTTATTGAATTTTTCATTCAAAATTCTGATTTTCTACCATGTATAGCCTTCTATTAATATCAGACATAGCTACGAAATTTCACACACCATGGTGTTCGTGATGTCTCTATTAAATACGATTGTGGCCATTTCAAATGGCAAACTTGACTGCAAATAACGTCAAATCGACGTCTCGCCCATGGAGGTTTAGTATCAACCACGTTATTGAACCCTCCTTCTCGAAATTTTAAAAATATAGTCTTCAATAAAAAACAAAACTGAAAATACAATCAGTTGTGAGCCGACGAAAAATTCGTCTGGCGTTGCGGTTGAGGTGACGGTCGGACGCCAACGTCGCGAAAATTAAAGTTCGTCCGATTTCCATGATATTTTAGTATGTGGTATAGCTTGAGAAATAAAAACTAACTGTTTGATTTTTTTTTATTTAACGCCATTTTCACGTCAAGTTTCCTTTTTGATGCCCAAACACATGTGGCTATTACCACAGCACTTGCGGAAATCAAACTCAAAAATTTAAATGCGTCGGGGTTCTTTGTAAATTTTAATATGCTGTAGACCTCAGAAAATTTGGAAATAGCTGTTTATTTTACTTTTTTTATATTTATCGCTATTTTTATGTCACTTCAAAGTTTGATCATCCATTATTTAATTATTTATTTATTGGTGTTTAAGGTCACATATTTATGCACAATGGCTAATCGTGACCGTGACAGTTTTGCGGGTGGAGGAAGCCGGAGTACCCGGGGAGAAGCACCGACCATCGACGAGCAACTGTCAGCTCCTCAACATTCTAACTCTGTTCAAGCTCCGCTCAAGCAGGGTTACAGCGGTTGAAGACATGTGTACAATCGACGTGCAGTACGCCTTAGTATACGGCGTCATCGTGCCTCCACGTAGGCATCCGGGATAAAGTGCCTTGTCCAAGGACACAACGCGATTCGTCTCGTGCGGAGATCAAACTCGGGACCTCTGGCATAGAAGTCCAACCATCTACTACTGCGCCACCGCGCTCTGATCATCCATTACATATTTATTAAAAACGCTATATCTTATTAAAGGCCAAGCAACGTTTTCAGAAGCTCAAATTGTTATCACTGTATTCAAGGGGTATAACTTTTTCAGTGTTAAACATTCGGCAGAAACTGACTACCCCAGTATGGAAATAAAGCAAAATTGTATCTCGGGCTTGTTATCTTTAAATTTATGGTTTAGGTACTGTTCCGGTTACCTGTGTTAGTTGAATGACGGCCAAGAGTGCTGCAACGTTTTTTCTGAGCCTCTTTCATGATGTGCGGTGATGACATACACCATTAGAAAGGGCTCGGGCAACACTGTGTAACTGCGTTACACTGTGCTACTTTGGAGCTTCTCTCCCCAATCAAAGGACTCTTTCCATTATAAAATGGATCACTTTGTTGGGAAAGTTAACAAATGAATATAAAGAGCCAATTAATGTAAACTTCTTAACTGTAGGAGCGTGAGCGAATAAAAAACCTGGTCGTCCTATTTCATTTGGGTAAAAGAACAGGGAGACGGAATGGTCGTTTTTGCCATTGCCAATCGCGGGTCGAGGCTGTAAGAGTATGGAGTGGTGTGAGGCTCTCTTCCTGGATCTTTATGCCGGGACCAAACATCACAGCTCCATTGTAGTGTGTTCATGGTCAACTTTTCTCGTCATTCACATCGACTTACGAAAAGGTTATCTCCCCTGATTGCAAAGAATTGGCTGGCAAAAATTAATTCTATTTGAATGAAGAATTTTTATATTTTTCATAATTATATAAAACCTATGAAAGTTATATTCGCTGTGCGCATCAATCCTTTAAGAACAATATATATGTTCTCAGTTGGTGATATTATCGAACGATTTCATTCGACCAATTTTTTTCCCACGTTGATTTAAAATGCTACTGTTATTTCCTGTATAATTCCATGTAAAATGATAGAAAATTGCATGTTCGTCAACTTTTAGCGGTTAGTATATATTTTTTTCTTCATATTAGCAATGCTGTGCGCATACCGGCATATAATATAGATATTGTCCTATCTAACCATATTAAAATATACAAGCTGACATTTGTCCATTTCCCCCTTTGCTGTTAAAACCACGAAAAAGTTTATTGTAGTAAAAACAGTTAAAACCGCAGTCCACAATATCAGATAGGTTTCCGCATGAGTGCAAATGAAAAGGTGCGATAACCTCTAAGCCTCTTAATTCATTTCTGGTTAACCAGTAAAAAAAAATCCTCGTATAACTAAAAATTATATTTTTGGTTTCCAAAACATAGGTTTTGAACCTTCATTGGAACGCGCGCTGGCCGGTTCATTCTCAGCTGATTTTTCCGCTTCTGACAACTATTCCCTGGCGATCAAGATTTCATTCACACCTTTCAGAGGTTCAATGTTAATTGGATTGCAGCTAGACTCAGTATTTACAAGGGGAGATAACTTTCCCAAGAGTCAATATCTGTGACGATAAAAATTGAGGATGTTAGTCATCCGTAGTTTCACTACTGGAACTTTGCTTGTGTTTCAATTTTAGATTTATTGTCTCAGTGGAAAGTCCACTATGTGGGTAAGTATTTTGGTGGTACAGTACTGTGATTATAAAATCTGACAGAGAATTTCGACAGGATCGCGTCTGGGTCGCGGTCCTTTCATAACTCTCTGTCCGCTTTCTTCCCGACAATATTGCTGAGGCTTGGAGAAAAAAGAACTGGGAGAACATTGAGTGTCAGATGTTAATTTGGTTCGTATTTCATTGCTTATATTTCATTTAAATTTGGAGAATCCATTTGGATTCTCACAAAAATAGTTGCGAGAATCCACATCTGCTATCAATGTCCCAGGATTCTATAAGGTCACCATTACTGACCATATACTTATAACACATGTTAAACCTTTACCCAACCCAGTTTTTTTAACTTTTAAAACATAAGCTAAATTTGATATTTTTTAAAAAAAAAATAAACAATATTTGCCCAAAACACCTTACAAAAATCGATGTCATTGGAACCAACTCATTGAGTCGGTTCCAATGACAGCCATATTTGTATAATTTTATTGACAAAGTGTCAGGATATTTCAGGTCATGTTAGCCTTATACTGGTTAATTTGCTTCCGCTATGTTAGGTAATGGGTTAAACTGACATAATTCGTTTCACGCAAATCCTAGAGGAGATGGAGCAAGAATCTACATGAATTATTGTTGGATTTGTTGCGCGAATCTTTAAGTGAATCGATTCTCAGATTCTAGTCGAAATATACGCCCTGTATTTCCGTGTTGATTCTCCAATATCTTGCTTATTGAAATCTCGGGCCAGTTGTGTTTTTCACGATCGGTTTACAGGGCTGTATTATTCACAAGACTGACTAGGTTGAAACCCAGGGGTCAGCAGGGACAGGTAACCCGTCAATTTTTTTTCTCTTGCTGAGGCACTGTTACGAGCACCTACGGGCTCCAATGGTTAAAGGCACTTTGCACTCTGAGACGTAGCGATACAAGTACATATGTATTTATCCATATATATACGGTCATAAGTATACTATATATATATTTATATACAGTACATTATTTTAATGCTTATTTAAATAATATGTCAAGTTGTGAGTAGAATCCTTCAGGAGACCCACAAAATGGATATAGGGCTATGTACTGCAGCATAGTGCCTACCGTACCAGGGTCAGGCTGTCAGCTGTAGTGGGGTGAAAGATTGAAGTGCTGGAGGGGGCCCCGAAGTACCTAAAAGCCTAGCGGCCCGGCCAGGGGTTAATACGGCACTGTCGGTTTGTGGTCTGTTGAGAAAGAGACCACTTTTGTGATGACTGTACGGTAATCAACTCTCAATGTACTTTACATGTGGATGAAATACGTGCTGCTTTAGTTTGGATCAACTAAACCCTTTTAACCCCGGACGTAGGTTCAATGGAAGCAATTGGAATAGTCCATATTTATTATTTGGGATCAGACCAATCAATATTTTCAACGTGAAGCCCAAAGGCTTCACGTTGAAAATATTGATTGCTCTACCCCACACCCACAATTTAACGCAGCAGCCATCCTACTTAATGAAAGTATGTTGTATCCTGTTCGGGGGCCAAAAGGGCGGTCTCTCTGGTTCCAATGGTCTAAAACGCTACTATTCAACTCACGGCGTTCTTCTTATTGCTCTGAGAAAAATAGGCACTCGATTCGTTGAACTGTGAAAAAAGCATTGTTTTTACTTTATTTGCCAAACGCGGTCGAGAATTTCACGTCATTCCAAACTTATCTTCCACATGCAAGTCTTTCTAAAACTTGAATGTCGATATTTCGTTCTCAAACTACATTTGCAATACATTCCACTTTCTAACTTTCAAAATTAGTATGCCAAGTGCAACATGGAATGAACCTGTTGTTTACACCTGGAATCTGTGGGGTATAAAATTTCTCAATCCAACGCTATTTGTCATATTAATGCAATGTCCGCTGGGACAATTCCGCGTGTACAAACGTACGTTAGGGAATTTTACATTAACGACATATAATCTCTCGTCATTTGTTGTATATTGGTTTGACAATAACAATAACTATCGGTGCGGAACAAATGGTTTGGCTTAGCTGGAACCAGTTAATGTAAGTATTGTTTAAACTTCTGGCTTTGTTGCCGTCTCTAAATAACTCTCTCAGCTGATATTCCGATCTTCTATACTGCGAGAATTGATTATTCAGGCACCGTGTAGTACAATGAGATTGGTATTGAGCATTTACAAGAAGGCAAGGACACAGCAGTTACAAAGTGAAACAGTTACAGTTAAAACTAGAAGTCCTGTCATGAAATGCGCTGAAATAGCACGTAATCTGCGCGTTAATCTACGCGTTATGGCCATAGTAAGGCTATCAAATTCTATACATATGGTCTGAGCATAAGCAATGTTTCATCCAATGGACCTCCGGGTAACCCGGAGGTCCATTGGCAGAAACATCGCATGTGTTTGCTATGGGTAACCAGGAGAACCTGCCGTGCTTTGGATATCATTCGATATGGCAATTGCGCGCAATTCCTAAGCGCAATTAAGCCTAGATAAGCGCACAGTTCATGACAGGACTTCCAGTTTTAACTGTACAGGAAACAAAGAGCAATGCCCTTTTGTAACTTCCAGCCATATATAAATAAAGTTTATTATGACAGTAAAGTGATCTGGCGGCTCGTGTGATCCGACGATCTGGCCTCGTCTACGAGGCAATACGACAAACCAGGTCACTTTCCTGTCATAACGATCTGTTTATTATATGCCGTTATGGAAATTCACCTTTCATACGAGAAATCAATATATGCGTAAATGACGTGTAATTGTAGCCAGAACTACATTTATTTTCAAACAAACAACACCTGTAAAATAATGGGGGCTTCCCAAAAGAGCGTTTCAAAGTTTCCAAAGTTGACAGCATTCAGTATTTCATTCTTCTACACCAGAGTTAGATTCACGCATTAAAATAGCAATAAAGTAAAAAAAAAAGATATTCTATTGTGATCAATGGGGGTTAGTGCATATAAAATTGGTTAAGAACAATATTAGAAATTCACGTTATTCGATAGTGTTTATTTACACAAATGAAGCGTACCTACAAACGGCTGGTAACCTGGGCGCACTCGATTAACGTTCTCCAGTGCCGTCCTCGCTGTGAGACTAACAATCTGATGTGGAATCGGAAAACCACTCCGTGTGATCCGGCGATCAGGATTCGATGGGTGAAAAACAGTGTATCATTGATAGGTATTAATAAACTGCGCTATTTCTTTGTCCTGCAGATATTCACGTCATGATCAGCTCTGCACGCTATGATTCACTGCCTTTGACTCGTCTCACACTTTGAGTGAAATCGTTCACTTGAATTAACTTGCGGGTGTAATGTTTAAAACAAATGAGTTCTACCCTTGCAATATTAGTTAGGAATTTCACTCAGACGTGAACTGTGCGATTTTTAAAAGCAAACCCACGTTAATTACACCCCACCCCTTTCGTATACGCTGATATCTAGAAAAAGTCAAATCTATCCTTCAACGATACAATTTCAAAATGATTCCACGAGATCTCTTATTATTAAAAGAAAGACCCGCTAATTACTTGGTCGACGTTCTGAGGAAAAAGTACCTCTCCAGACTTTTCACTCATCGGTAACCGAGTGCAAAACCGTTGGCCCATACACTGAAAGTTTTTGTGTATTTGCTTATTTTAATTTTTTTTTTTTTTTTTTTGAGGGGGGGGGGGGGTGGGGGCAGTCTGTTTCGTTGCTTTGGGTGAGTTTTGTCTGTTTTTGCTCCTCAAAAATTGTTTTAAAATAGTTTTGATAAGAACAATATTTATTTATTATTGCTGAATACAACAAAAAATCAGAAGAATTTTCTGGATTCGGCAGTATAAGCAAGGTCCATGTATTTTGTTTATATAAATTTTTTATTACACAATGAGGCGGTTGATATAATAATTATTACACCACCTGAAGTTCTCTGAGAAGGGATAATTATGGAACACTTTAATCTGGAATCGACACAGTGTTTACTGTCTATGAGTAAAAGAGTAAAAACACCAATGTTTTCAAAAGAAAACACCAGTTTCCAAAATTGAAGACGACAGGACACCAGCCAAGAGGCTTAAAACGTTATATTTGATAACATTTGTGATCGATTAAAAATAGAATATTTTAAATTTCTGAACTTGGTTCTAGAAGCTGTGGTGTCACAAATCCTGATGCAGAGTGATCACATCGCTGCAATGCGTGTCCCTAGGGGTGTTTTGAAATTGGGACACGCACATTTCTCAAGCATGGTATGACCTAAGGTATGACCTATGAACATGGGTGGACATATGGGTCATTATTATGCCTCACGTCTGTGACATCAGCCGTGATTGGTTAAGTTGACACCTTCTAAAAGTCATAGTAGTGGAGTTTTTGGACAAAACACGGGTACTATCGGAACGTTCTACCCTGGAGACATAAGAACAAAGAAAATCTAAGCTCCACTTCCATTGATAAGCGTCGATTGCGCACGCACGCTCTGATGGGAATTTCTCAACACCAAACGCTGGCGCCGTGTTTGTTTAACTTTTTTCGTCACCGATAGACACAAATCTACCAACAAATATGTCATATTCAGTGGGTGTGTTTTCAATTTTAACTGTAAACAATGAATGCAAAAGAATCAGAAATATTAAAAACTCATGTGTTGCTCACCACTTTAGTTCCGTGAACCATGAATATGACTTCAATCAATTATATTTCCACAAGTTTAGTATTACTCCTCGACCTCACTAAGTCTCCGCCTTAAGTTCAAAATAAATTGTTTCACTCCGCTTAATTCTAACAACTTTCGTCGTCCAAGAAACATGAATTCATATTCTATTATACCACTTACCACGCAAGCAGTAATAATGAATTATAACACGAACAGCATGATGCAGTTGCAAACAATGACATTTGATGATATAGAAACGCCCAAAGCGACGGCACTTGTAACAAGTCATTTTCAAAAATAGTGATCTGGAAACTTCAAAATAGAGGTTATTCGTTCGAAATGACGTCACTAAAATCATGTTTCTGGATTCGACTACATTGTTACATGTTTGAGGCACGTTGCAGTTAACGCTTAACAATGAAAACTATTTTTTGTTCGGCATAATAAAATAATTAGAACGTTTCTTTTCATGTTCTATCGGTCGATAGTACCTGAGTTTGTGTGATTTCTGAAATAAAACCCGAAGTAGCTTTGCTGCTTCAGGTTTTATTTCAGAAATCACACAAACTCGGGTACTATCGATCGATAGAACATGAAAAGAAACGTTCTAATATTATAAGATCACTGAGGTCACTCAGGGGTTACTGAGTGCAATTTTCAATTTTTGGGAAATTATATTTTATGAACCACCTAATGAATTATAACACATGTAGTTTCGTACATGTAGTTTCGTACTCAAAAATGTGGACGATGCCAATCGTTTTGAAAGTGGGTCACGCTCATATCTCAAGTATGGTGTGACGTGTGGATCGGTGACCATCACCAAATGAGTCGAAACTGTGGAGGTTCTAAATATGAGTCGAGGTGACTGACTGCATTTTTCAGAATGCGTTCCCGAAGTTCATACATGTTTTTCATCACTTAAAAAGTGGACAGAGCCAAAATAGTCATTTCTGATTTCTTTATAGAACACGTTACACAAAAGTTATTTTTGATTTCTTGAAAATTTTTATCTGATTCCTGTATGAATATCTTTAAATGCTATTTACGAAACCCAATTTCTGATTTTTTAAAGATATTTTATTCCCGCAAAAAACTCTCCATAAATTCGCTTTCTATACAGTTAATTTCACAATTTTCACGGGAGCTCGGTGGCTCAGTAGGTAGAGATGAAGTCTGTAAGACGAGAGGTCCTCGGTTCGAATCCCACCTGCGGCAACCGCGTTGTGTCCTTGGGTAAAACTCTTCATTCGAATTGCCCACGCGGGGGCACGGTGCCGTTGTGTACAAAGCGTACAGCAAGTCGATGGTGCACTTGTCTTCAACCAATGCTTGTGTGGAGGAAGTACGTTGGGTCTGACAGTTTCTCACAGTTACACTGTGATTCTCTCCGGGTACTCCGGCTTCCTCCATCCGTGAAAACTGTCCGACACGAGGTGACCCTGGTTGTCGAATATATCGTTAAACTCCCAATAAATAAAGAAATAAATCACAATTTTCACACAGACTCAAATTTACTGATCACAGTAAATTCTCTTTTCTAGTTTAATAGATAATTTTGGCAAAAGGTTTTCAATAGCCAAAATACACACTTCAAAAGAACTCAAGGGAAACAATATTTTTATTTCAAAAGCGGACAGAGAATATAGACTTGATCGCGACTAGCTCGCGATCATGTAGAAACTCTCTCCCCGCTTTTAAGCCCTTTTTGCTCACAACAAAAAGTATCTCATCTATCGAAAACGAAACGCCAAACCCTGTATCATAAATCGTTCTTTTCTTTAGTTTTCACGATTCAGTCAAGCGGGGGCCAATACTATAAAACCTTTACAGGTTTATCTTTCAGAATTAATTAATAAAAAAAATAAACCATTCTGGACAGGAGGAAACGATTACTATAAGAAAATCGTAGGGTTGATTTTACGACCAAACAATTGTTTGAAGATTTTTAAAGAGGTATAACATTCTATATTCAGCTGGAGCTAATACTATAAAACTTTCACAATTTGTATTTTCTAGAATTGTATTTTCTACCTATTAATATAATTGACTAAAATGAATCATTAGCATTTTAAAAGATATGGCAATTTGCCAACTGGCAAATTGCCACATCTTTGAAAATGCTAATGGTTCATTTCAACCCATTTAAAGTCTTAACTAGAAAATACAGTTCTGAAAAATACAATGGTAACAGTTTTGTAGTGTAAGCCTCTAATTTTGCAATATGCTGTGTAAATGTGTCGCAGCTGAGTGACAATCCTATCGTTATTCATAGACAACGGCACTTATACTGATAAAATTATGAGCAATTGTGAAGTGAATATTTTCTTTCATTTTGTGGCGTTTTGTACATTCAAAACGTTCAAGGCCACTTTCACTCTTTGAACCCGAAAGACCACTTTTCCGATCCAGGAACATGATATGTCATAATTCTATTACGATGGGTGGCTGCTAAGACAATGTGTGGGATAGACTAATCAGTGTTTTTAACGCGCAGCCCCCAGCCCCCCCCCCCCCCCCAAGGCTCCACATTGAAAATATTACTTAGTCTACCCCCAAACAATGAATATGGACTCTTCCAATTGCTGCCATTAAACTGACATGGAAGATACTATTGGGTCTCAAAGGGCTCAAATATGGAGTGTGGAACATTGAGCTTTTTAGATATCACTGTCAGAAAATAATTCCGTGAAAACACAACGATGCAATGTGTTGAGACGTACACCACATCACTTGCCTTCAACCAATGCTAACCCTGCTTGTGTCAGGTAAGTAAGTTGTAGAATTCTACAGTTACTCGCCACTGTTTGGTGTTCTCTACGGGCACCTGTGTTTTCTTCGCTCAAAACTACCCAATACAAGATGAACCTAGCTGTTGAAAGCATCGCTGTCTCCAAATGAACAAGAAAACAAAGGAATAAAATGTTTTAAGGATATCAAAGCTGCGAAGGTATTGATATTTAATCAAGCAACTATCCCCTTTGTTTTAGTTCCAGAGCATTTGGACTTAGCGCGTACATGAAGACGTACTTTTAGCTTGTTACAGCCGTGTACTAGTTAGTGAAGACGGAAGGGTTGTCATTCTTACAATATCATAAATATTTTAATGAAATAGTGTAAAAATAAAAGTTTACAATTGTAAGGAAGATTAACTGCTCTAATAACACCGTGGGTCACCCTTTGATACACGACATCATTGTTGGTGCAGTCGTTCTTACCACGGTCATCTACAGATCAATAGGAAAGACATTAGCTTTACTAATAGACTACAAACAATATGTCACTCTCTCTCTCGGGGATTTATTAAAACTTCAAGATAAGAACAATACACAATATATCACACTGGCACCCAATACCGTGATTCTTTTACTTTCCTTTTATCAATGCTTTGTCAATACAATTGCAGCGTAGACTGATACAAACTGGTCCAAAAGTCAGGCAACAGTTTTCATAGGAGGGTAAACAAAATCCAGCACAAAACAATTGTATATATCTATATTGATGGATATTAACTAAACGTAGAAAGCTGGTAATGTATTGGCATTAAGAACAAATGCATCTGCTTTCTTAACGCTTTACCTAACGAATCGCCCGAATCCGCCGCGCAATATGCAAATTGAGCAGTTGAAAAAATTAAATTTTTCAAAATATTTCAACAAAACCATATCATGTGACCCTTCATTGGAACGAGCTCATTGAGCTCGTTCCAATGAGGGGTCACATGATATGGTTTTGTGGAAATTTTTTGAAAAATTTAAAAAAAATTATATTCAAAATAATAAATTTTGAGATCGTCTGCGGTAAAGGGTTAATGCTTTGCATAACAGGGCTCGTCAACGGCACTTGCAGTACAGTCGCCGTGTCCTAATCACTAGCGCTCAGAGGTGCGTGGGGGAGCAACTGCCTCGGGATTGTTGGTGTTTTAAACAGATGAAAGTCGTGGGAAGGCTTTTGGTGCGGGTCTCCGATGCTGATGGTGGTGGCAAGAGTACGCAGTTGCATTATTCATATAAATAAACCCCATTTGTTCCAGTTTGTGGGTTTTCCACCGGTCTTTCCCGCGTCGTAGTGATCACGATTATCTGTGGAGAAAAAAAACGCACCATACACACATAAATATAGAAATAAATCACCCACCACTTTTAAGTCATGAATAAAGGCTTAAAATATATACAGATTTACGTAAATGTACTATATACAGCTGCTTGTTCTTATGGGCCTAGCTTTGCTGGACATTTTACATATTTGATAATTTAAATAAAATCACATTGTTTACAAGTTGAAGCCAATTCCATTTCGGAGTGTAAGACAGCAAGGAACAAAAATCACGTGACGTGTCGGGCTGTTAATGAGAGTTTTCACCCATTAACGGCCCGACACTTTAAGTGACTTTTTAAAGTTGAGCGTTACGTTCTTGTAATGCCTTATTAAACTGTGTTAATGTACTAGAGAATGCCCGCTAGAGTGGTAAATAAGCAAGGATCTCTGGCAGAAGCTCAAGCGGCCATGTTTTAATAACTTTTATAATCGTGACAATTTACTATCCTCCTACTGCAGGTGAAAATAATAAGTTGGAGATTTCTCCAGGGATTAGAAGAATCCTAGCAGTCTACACAATAGAACACTTACATTAATCATTACATTAAATCAAATCACACGCATAATTTGAGAGCAATTTATTATGGAATGATATTGTGTGATTCCAATGTATGGTTTATCGATAACCTTTCCTATAACCCTTTACCCAACGTAACGACCAAAACCAGCCAGCGCTATTATCAAAAATCGCCAATTAATTTTCATCATTTTTTCATTTTTTGTCTCAAAAACATAGGTTATGACCCCTTATTGGAACGAGCTCGTCGAGCTCGTTCCAATGAGGGGCCATAACCTATGTTTTTGAGACAAAAAATGAAAAAAATTAGGTATTCAAGATTTTTTTGGCAAGTGTCGTCTGCTTTTCATGTTAGGTAAAGGGTTAATCTCTTCATAATTGTCTTCTCCATATAAATACACAATAAATCGCCGGCGATTGTATCTGATTAATGCAAAATTAATACACGTGCATATTATACATGTGTTAGGTCCCGTCGGGAATTACAGAAATTTTCTGATATTGCAAATAGCGTCCGACCGAGTAATTATTATACTCCACTGATTCCAGGGGTCAGTGACTGATTTATTGCATGCCACATACTAATAATAGAGCCAAAGATGTCATGTATAGACACGCATGTGGTCACTGCAGCACAAAGAGCGAGAAGACTGGAAACAAGAAAAATAGTTTCCATAACGCTGAATTAAAATGGAGTGACTCCGACAGATGTGTACATGTATTTGTCCCAAGAACCAACCCACATGCAAAAGTTCTCATGAATGGGGTTGAAGTGGTCCAGAATAGGCAACGACGACCATTCGGGGAGGATCCGAGCCGGTAAAGAAACTCCCGGGTAATCGAACACACACTCAGAACACCTCTACCTCCATTTTCAAGGCCCCGAGTCCCAATAGCGCTCACGCACCTCAATTAAAAACCAATATGGTGTCACCACTAAATAAAATGGACGACAGAAACAAGAGTCACCATACGAACACATGTGAATGTTTTTCTCGTCACTGTGGTAATGCCGTCACAAAATAGTCAACGCACGCACTATCATGGAACAACTTTCCGCCACTGATCACGTAACTTATATGACGTCACTTTCTGAATATGACAAAGCAGGCCACGTTTCTTTCATATAGTCCAGACGTACCACGCTATCATCACCACATCAAACGAATTTATTTCGAATTTGTTGGAAGATACAGTAATAATTCATTTTTATAGCTACATACTGCTACATTGTCCTATATAGTGCATAGAGAGTAATCGCTCGACTGGACTGGTTACGTGAAATAATTCATGAGAGGTGAGGGTCGTTGTACAAACACGAGTGCGCGAATGCTCACGAGGATTTAGCAATAGAGTCCCTCTCCTCGAATGAATTATTTCACGTAACCAGTCCAGTCAAGCGATTACTCTGTTTATTAGTTTTCATTATTAACGATAATTATATTATTTAACCCTTTACCTAAGGTAATGACCAAAACCGACCAGCGCTATTCTCAAAAATCGCCAATTAATTTTCATTATTTTTTCATTTTTTGTCTCTAAAACATAGGTTTTGACCCTCATTGGAACGAGCTCATCGAGCTCGTTCCAATGAGGTGTCATAACCTATGTTTTTGAGAAACAAAATGAAAAAAATAATAGATATTTAAGAATTTTTTTTTTAGTGTCGTCTGCTTTTCAAGTTAAAAAAAACAAAAACAATGAAGTCCCCATTACACCTTCGACAAAGCGTCTTCGTTTGCGCGCACGGATACATGACACAATTGTTGATTGCATAATTCACTTGTGATGTTATCGTTTATAATCAAACCCGGAAATCACAGTAAATCACACTTTGGAAAGTAATAATCAGTAATAATTAATCTTTATAGCTACATACTGCTACATAGTGCAATAGAATAAACGTTTTACTAATCCTTTTAATCAGTTGATTATCAAACTGACTGTCACGATCACAACACAATTTTTCCTAATTATACAAAGGCTTCCATTCTGCAACGCACGGTTTATTATACACTCGTGTGCAAATTAACTGCAAACTAACTGTAAATTATCGAGAAAATTTGATAACCATAAAACCCATTATCTCCCAGGTGGGGGATATAAGTTACATGTTTCATGGCAGCGCGGCGTTAAACGTAAGAATGCCATGTCAAACCAGAGAAACAGAATTTACTCCATCCAGTATTCGACTCTGTGTGAAAATGGTGAAAGCATTAAAACTAAATTATATAGAAAAAGAATTTATGGAGACTTATTCTCAGGACTAAAATATCTTTAAAGAATTAAGAAATAGGTTTTGATAAACAGCATTTAATGATTTTCATACAGGATTCGGATACAATTTTCAAGAAACCGGAAATATCTTCTGTGCATATCATTAAATGTGTTCTATTAAGGAATCAGCATTGGATATTTTTCGTGTAAAAATACATGTATGAACTTCGGGAATGCATTAGCGGGTTGAAAAACGTGATTTCAAGCAAATCTGAAAAATGCACTCAATGACCCCTGGGTGGCCTCGGTGATTATGCCCCACCATATATTGAACCTCCATCGAGTTTCGACTGATTTGCTGTTGGTCCCTGGTCCATACGTCATAGCATGCTTGAGATATGAGCGAGACGCACTTTCAAAGTGTTTGGCAATGCCGATTTGGTTCGTATAAAAATGTATATATGAAGTCCATGAATGCATTGGGGGCCAAAAATGTGATTTCCAGCAATTCTAAAAAATGCACTCAATGACCCTGGGTACTTCAGTGACCTTGACCCATATTTTGAACCTCCATTGAGTTTTAACTCATTTGCTGTTGGTCCCAGGTCCATCCGTCATACCATGCTTGAGATATGAGCGTGACCCACTTTCAAACTTTTTGGCCACGCGTACTTTTTTGGGTGTAAAAATGCATGCATGAACTTCGGGAATGCATTGGGGGTAAAAAACTGTGATTTTCAGCAATTCTGAAATATGCACTCAATGACCTAGGGCCGATACTTTTATTTAATTTTAATAAACTTTTCATCCCGTACTTTATTCTCACCTGTAGGTTTATTTGGAACACAAGAGTACACAGCAAGAGCGTGGTAAGACAACGGGCGGATTATGTGTGCTCTGTGTGAATCATCGATAACTCTTTCGAATACAGTTAAAACTAGAGGTCCTGTCATGAACTGTGCGCTTATCTAGGCTTACCTACGCGTAGGCATTGCGCGCAATTGCCACATCGCACAGCATTCAAAACACGGCAGGTTCTCCTGGTTACTCATAGCAAACGCAGGCAATGTTTCTGCCAATGGACCTCCAGGTTGCCCGGGGGTCCATTGGCTGAAACATTGCTTGTGCACAGGCCATATGTACAGAATATGGTCATAACGCGTAGATTAACGCGCAGATCGACGTGCTATTTGTGCGCATTTTGTGACAGAACTTCTAGTGTTAACTGTAGGCTTATAATATTACGGAAACGCGCATAAAAAGGTATATCTATGGTTGTTTACGCGGATACCAACGACTATCTCATTCGCGAAAACGAGAAATTACGCATTTCTACATGCGGCTGAGCCGAGCCTGGAAATACATTTTTCTGGCTCCCATCCATGCGAAAGCTGTCGGTATTCACCCCAAAACACTAGATACCATCCATCTTTGGCAAATTGTGGAAGTGTTTAATGGGGAGATGTGGGCCATAACATATCCGTCAAAAACTATCGCTAAATGAAAAACGTTAACAATACTCGCACTAACCCCCCCCCCCCCCCGGCCCCTCCCCCGTTGTCCATTAGAACATCTCTCTCTTCTATTAGCGTTAGATTGCGATTTCCAAGTGAGTCAGTTCCCTGACTTTTGTCGATCAATGTTGAAGTCTTGTGCATTCAAGTTGGTCCTTTTCAAATGTCATTCTTCTCCTTTACTCGTCCTCTCGTTCTACTTTTTCACTTTTTTTCCGTGTTTAAACAATATCCAACCAACCCACCCGCTCTATCTGTCCAACTGAAATTGTGTAATCTTACAGACTTCGGAGACGGTTCACATAAGCATTCAGCTTTCTTCCGAATCTCCTACTTCAACAAGGTAGTTTCATTTGATAGGTGTTAATTGTATTCACTGAAATGTATGTACAGTTAAAACTAGAAGTCCTGTCACGAACTGTGCGGTTTTCTAGGCTAAATTGCGCGTAGGAATTGCGCGCAATTTCCATGTCGAATGGCATCCAAAGCACGGCAGATTCTTGAGGTTACGCATAGCAAGAACAGGCAATGTTTCTGCCAATGGACCTCCGGGTTACCCGGAGGTCCATCGGCTGAAACATTGCTTGTACGCAGACCATATGATAGCCTTACTATGGTTATAACGCGCAGATTAATGCGCAGATCGATGCGATATTTCCGCGCATTTCATGACAGGACTTTACACTTGTTAGCGTGTATACAGTTAACTTATCTTTTTTTAAATAAATATTGTTTAAACTAAAAACTATCGCTAGAAAGGATCCATATTTTCATTTTTTTGCGAAAATTAAAAGTTTTTCGTTCACGTACACATAGTTTTTATATTTTAATATTACAGCCGGATTAAATTATAAGAAATAATTGTTGTTTTCCTTCGGTTTATGCGATATAAACCGAAAAATTTCAGTACAAGCTTAATCATAACTCGCTATGCGAGTTATGAAGCTTGTGCTGAAAATTTTCGGTTTATATCGCAAAAACCGAAGGAAAACAACAGTTATTTCTTAAGTATCTTTTGATCAAGATCAAACAGAACATGTTTACAGTGAACTCAGTTATGTTATAAACACACAGTCAAACAGTGCTCTATATAAGATGCCAGACTGTACTTAGGAATCACATTCTTCATTCATTCAAACCTTTCATTCATTCAGGAATCACATCCTGAAAATGGCTACTGTTAAGAGAGTTGAGTTTGTAATGTCACAGAAGGGTACGCCACAGGTACTTTTGGACGGCTACAGATATAACAGAAATAAAATAAGACAGAGCTGTACTCACCGGGGATCTATACATTCTACGTGCAAGGGAAGGTGCATCACCGTTGGAAACTTTGTCAGAGATATCTCTTATCATTCACATCCCCCAGACGATAGTAACACTGCAAGGTTTATCAGCACAATGCGAAAGAGAGCAAGAGAAGAGACAACCCAAATGAGGTCCTTATACACACTAAAAACTAAAGTGTTCAAACCGACACTTTCTAGGTGCAAAACCCATTCTAACTCGTAGGGTTTGATTTTAACACTCAAAGTGCAATGCTTTAAGCACTTAGACATTACAATCGTCAGACATCTGAAACTTGAATGGATGGCACTTCCCATGTGTCCAGCATTGGTGGTTCTTCCAGAATCGTCCATAATTTGATTTGCGCTTGGTGGGGACATAATTAAAAGGACACAACGCAGATGACGCGGATCAGGCTCGAGAGTTCGAGCCTGATCCGCGTCATCTGCGTTGTTTCCTTTTAAGTGTCGCGACATTACACTTGTCAAGTGGTATTATTGTAACACCTGTCAAGTTCTGGGATATCTACACTTGAACAAAGTGCTAGTTCAGCACTTAGTAAGTGTTAAATACAGCACTTCAAGTGTAGTTTTTAACACTTTAGTTTTTAGCGTGTATAATGAAGAAATAATTGAGACCAAGTAGAATTACTGCCATTTTTTCCATCAATAAGCAGTGCATTGTATAAGCACAGGCAAAAAAAAAACATACCATCACTTCCCAAGACAAGAGCTGAGGTTAACCTTGATGGCACATGGTCTGAGACTTCAGATGGACGTCGTTTTTACTTTTAACTGATGGGGAGGAAGAAAAGGTGATTGTCTTTTCTGCTGAAGACCAACTACAAGCTTTGTAGTCTGAGGAAAAGGTATACATGGATGGTACACTTTCTTCATGGCCCGATCCAGGTTTACACCATTCATGCAATGAACGGAAGCAGTTTCATATCCACTTGTGTTTGCTCTTCTGCCAAACAGACAGACATCAACATATACAAGACTGTTCAGGCAGCTGAAAGCTGAAATTCAACAGAGACTGAATAGACCACGTGTCCCTAGTCGTATACAAACCGATTTTGAGATTGTTGCTATTCATGCGGTTACAAGTGAATTTCCAGATGCAGAGGTAAAAAAGGTTGTTTTTCCATTACTGTCAGGCCATTTGGCGCAAAAACCAAGAGCTTGGCTTGTCTGCACAATATAGGGAAGACACAGCTATCCAATCCTGGATTAAAAAGAGCCGCTGGATTTGTTCTTCTTCCACCAACCATTGTCCAAGAATCTTGCATAGAGGCCATGGATTCAACCCAAGAAGTACCTAGACCAACAGGTTTTAACCCTTTACCCAACGCAGACGATATCAAAATGTGTTATTTTAAATAGCATTTTTAAAAACATTTCAAAATATTTCAACAAAACCATATCATGTGACCCCTCGTTGGAACGAGCTCGACGAGCTCGTTCCAACGAGGGGTCACATGATATGGTTTTGTTGATATTTTTTGAAAAATAATATTTATTCAACTGCTGAATTTGCATATTACGCGGGCGGGTGCGGGCGATTCGTTGGGTAAAGGGTTAATGACTATATGGTCTCAACATGGATTGATGATGATGCAAGATACCAAATCCCTCTTTGGAATCATCATCAGACAACGGGTCCCAGGACGAACAACCACCTAGAAGGGTTCCACAATCGCCTGAATGGGACATTGCCTCACAGTCACCCAAATATCTACAGGTTTGTGGAAGTAATAAAGAATACGAATTACGAATATTAGGCGCTAAGAATTCTGTTTCTCCGATTATTTCGCGCCCAAAGAGTTAAGGCCTGGAATTACCACATACAGTACGACCGCCATAGACCGGTCACTTTCCACGCGTGAACAATATGTCCACGGACGCAATAATATTAGATTTCAAAAACTAATTATAGGAGAAATTATCAACAATTTAAGTCATGAAGCACCGGGTATAACCCGGTGCTTCATTAATTAAAAGTTTGCTGATGGGGATTTTTTATTACGCGGTAAACGCATGCGTGAACATCACTGCCCGCGCGTGAATTACGTCCAGTCCACGGCGACTGTACTGTAAGGTTCGCGTTTCTGACCAACTGAAATATTCCAAACGACTGAATCTAAAACAATAACAAAGATTCATTTTCTTTGAATGAACGTAAGACATTTTTCTCAATCGCGACTTTATTTGGCCGAATTTTTAATGACTCTACCATGCTATTATAAATACAGTTAAAACTAGAAGTCCTGTCATGAACTGTGCGCTTATATAGGCTTAATTGCGCGTAGGAATTGCGCGCAATTGCCATATCGAATGACACTCAAAGCATGGCAGGTTCTCTTTATTACCCATAGCAAATACAAGCAATGTTCCTGCCAATGGACCTCCGGATTACCCGGAGGTCCATTGGCTGAAACTTTGCTTGTGCACAGGCCTTACCATCGTCGTAACGCGTAGATTAACGCGCAAATCGACGTGCTATTTGTTCGGATTTTAGGACAGGACTTCTAGTTTTAACCGTATGTATTTATGAATGAAGACTCATCACATATGTACATGTAATTGTATGATTACGCCACGTAGCACCACAAATTGTATCAAAATTTTAATGTTTTCAATGCGAATTAAATACTTGTTGAAGGGAATATATATGGTGCACAAAGGAATATGTGCATATCTTCGTGAGTAAAGAGATGTCACATTAAATCAACGGTATTCTCCACGCAAACTCCACGAACTATGGATAACAAACGCCCATAACAACAGAATCGGATTCCTTATATAAGCTGACTGGTAGCCCGAGGGCTTGTAAATTTATAATCAGGTTTATGTTTAGGATTTGACATTAGTCTCGACGTAGTCTGTTGTTGACTTTGTTTGACAGTAAAGATCAGATTCGAGGTTTCACACTTACCAATTCCAAATCTTTGAGGAAAGGCGTTACCTATTACGTTGCATTTCGTTCAGTTTGTTGAGGCCTAAATTGTTTAGAATTGTGTTCCGTTTCCAAGAACTCGAATGGCCAAACTCATCCGGGCAATTCAAACGAATGATTGATTTTCAATGTGAATGGATTTCCGCCCAACAAGTTTTCGCGAATGGTAGAATAACTCCAGAATATGATTACATGTTACTATCACATACAGTACTGCTGCCGTGAACTGGTCAGATTCAATGGGTGGGCAAAATTTCCACAGATGCAATAATATTAGATTCCAAACACTAATTATAGGAATAAACATCAAAAATTTAATTAATGAAGCACCGGGTACAACTCGGTGCTTCATTAATTAAAATTGCACTGATGAAGATTTTTATAACCTGGTAAAAGCATGTGTGAACATCACTGCGCACGCGTGGATTACGACCAATCCACGGCGAATGTACTGTATCAGGTCTACAATTCTTTCTTCGCCTGACAAATCTACAAATTTATCGAAAAATGCGAAGTTTTCATTTTTTGAATTGTTTAGGTTTTTGATTTTTTTCTTCGGGGGGGGGGGGGGGGGTTGTCTTCAAAAAGGAAGACTCTAACCTCTTGAATGGAAAGGGTTTATCGCGCTTGTTTCAGTTATGGGATCCAATATATTTTAGTTTTGATCAAGCAAAAAAATCGCAATCTCAGTTTATTTTAATTCAGACTGGTTTTGTTGTGTGGATATGTGTTACAGAAATTAGAAATGTACTTTGTATTAATTTCTAGGGTCATGACATTATGGTCTTTACGGGAGAAAATGTTTCCTGGATCTCATTGAATTGAGATTTGCTTTATTCACGTACCGCAAAATATAATTATGTTTATTACACATCCATTAAACTTTAAACCCTTGTATTCAACGGAATCGCCGCTATGATATAAATGATTCTGTATTCAACGGGTGATATACAAGCCGGAACTTTTTTCACCGCACCGTTTAGTTGCGCTTCGAAAAGTTTCCAAATTTCGTTATACAATCATCGACCGTCTGTCGCATAGTGTGAAAATGAAAACGTCCAAAGCAAAATAAAGTCGGTTCACAAAAAAATTAGCCGAAAATGAGATAATATTTTTTAAAAACCCAATCATTTCCAACCAGAACATTAACCCAGTCCCGCGGCCGTCTCGTTTTGTGGATCCCATTATATCTAAATTGGTCAACTTTATTTCGGTAAATCTTCGTACATCTTGATATGTTTCGAACTTCTTTTAAAAACGTTTCTCCCAGCTGTTTTGCAAATCTGCACATATTGTACTTATATTTTTACTAACAGTAATAGCCATCAAATGGATAGGCGTGAATGGTCATCAGCCCATTCACGCCTAACAATTTGATGGCTATTTCTGTTAGTAAACAGCGATAGGAATTTCAACTAACACTGGTTCCGAAAAGGTTGTTTTGATTTTTTATCGATCCATATGGTCAGTACAGCTTCAGTCAAAACACACTCTTCACCTTTGGGTTTAATTATCGGAATTAAAATTTGTTTATGTAAATGTATTTTAATGCATGAGTTGTGCAATAAACACAGAACGCGATGTGTGTTTGAATCGGTGGGTGTTTTACAGAACTCGTTGGAATGGCGTAATCATATTTCGCTCGAGCCTACGGCTCTCAAGAAATATGACTACACCATTCCAACTCGTTATGTAAAACACCCACCGATTCAAACACACATCGCGTTCTGTCTATTTATCTGTGGTCTTTGTTACAGGTAAAAAAGATAACTGAAAGCATTCTTTTGTAATTTCCTTCCATGATTTGTTCTGACCATTAGAAACCCATTAGCCCAGATAATAGAAGCTAAGTGTGTTTTGTTATCGTTTATTATATCTCCTTTCTGTGGATAGCAAGACATGAATATGCTCCGACGTTTTTTTTTCGAATAGAGGCATCAAAGCTATTATGAGTTCACAACAAACAGTCTGGTTATAACATCATCACAACAAGAAAAGAAAAACGTCTGAATACGTCCCTGGTTCTTCTGTACTCAGTTAGTCCTCATGTGGCATACCTACTTTATTTGGCTGTTTATTATAACAATAACATCACTTTTGAGGGCATTACGGTTTATTAATGGCCCGAGAGGAATGAACAGCAGCCCGAGAGTTTATTACCGGCCCCTGACGAAGTTGCGGGCCGTTAAAGGGCTGTTTTCAGTCCTCACGGACCGATAACAAACCCAGTCACCCGACAAAATCATGTTATTACTATTATTACCATGACCGGAAGCGGGCGGCGGGCTGTTAAAGAATTTTGTTTTCATTAACGCCCGCCGCTCGCTTCCGGTTGCATGATGTCATGAATTACTGAGTTTTACCGTCCCGCTAAACTCCGTTAATATACTAGAGAACGCCCGCTAAAGTGATAATAATAGGGTTTAACGACACTTTCAACATTTAACGATACTTTCAACAAACAGGGTCACATCGCGCCAGACAGTTTACGGGTGGAGGAAACCGGAGTACACGTAAAAGAACAACCGGGAAGCAGTCAACAGTTGTCAGTGTCTCCAACTCACTAATCCGGCACAAGCCAGCTTAGCTGCGGTTGAAGGCATGTGATATATCTGGTATTTCGTAAATGTGAAAGAGAATGAAAAAGTACCTGAACCAATCGTACGCGATATACCTATTAATTATTAATAGTTGATTAACCCTTTACCTAACGAATCGCCCGCATCCGCCCGCGAAATATGCAAATTGAGCAGTTGAAAAAATTAAATTCTTCTAAATATTTCAACAAAATCATATCATGTGACCCCTCATTGGAACGAGCTCAATGAGCTCGTTCCAATGAGGGGGTCACATGATATGGTTTTGATGAAATTTTTTGAAAAATTTAAAAAAAACGATATTTAAAATAATATATTTTGATATAGTCTGCGTTGGGTAAAGGGTTAAGAAATTTTCTTTATTATTAACCCTTTAACCAAAACCAAAACACACCGTATCAAAATTTGTTATTTTATAATTATTTTTTTTTTAATTTTTAATTCAAAAGTTTCAACAAGACCATATCATGTGACCCCTCACTGGAACGTGCACGACGAGGTCGTTCAAATGAGAGGTCACATGATATCATGATATGGTTCTGTTAAAATATTTTTTTTTAAATTTTCTGCTGAATTAAAAAATTAAGCGCTTGTTTCGTTAGGAGAGTGGTGTAAATAACTTTCATAACCAGCAGGTACCATGCGAGATCGCACGTTAGTTGTTGATATTCAGATAGGCGCGAATCCCATTAAGATGTCCAAAAATGCATGACTGGCAAAGTGAAAAGAGAGAAGGCGGAGAAACACCACAACACCATTTTCCCATGGGTTAGAAGCATGCTATACGCCGTAACCCGCCAACGGCGTAATCCGCCAACGGGTTACGATATGGTCTCCTTATTTGCTGCTCTGTAGTAGGACTATTTCCTCATTCGGGAATTGTGCAATCACATTCTACACAGAACAGGCATGACCTCCCACCACCACCACCACCACCACAACCTCAACCACGACCACCCTCACCGCCCACCACCCCCACACCCACACCGGTCATCTTCCCGGCGTTAATGGGGAACAAAATTAACACAAATGGAAGAATATAACGCTGACTATAATTACAGAAGGATTAAGAAGAACTCACCAACTGACAATGGCATGTACTGCCAGCTGTCAGTATTTCTTCCCCATAAGCCCCTACTGTAACAGCATAAAGCATTACAACACTGACGCAGATTGTTAGAAAATGTAAAGTTTCATGCAAAAGGGTGTAAACGTTCAATCTCCATTTTGTAATAAATGGTTACAAACAATAATGTTGTTGCTTGCTTTGTTTTAATACCACATGAACATTAGTTTTTGATACAGGAGATTATTAGTTATTCTTGTGTTTTCCAGGGTGTATGGGAATTTACACCGGTTTGGTGAAACCGGTGTAAATTCTCATACACCCTGGAAAACACAAGGATAACGGATTTATTTCCAAGCATTTTGATGTACTGAATACTTTAACATACATTGTCGGCAAAAACTGACAGAAAATTTGTACTTTGCAAGTTTCTTAAATAAAACCAGACAAATATGGATGTCACTGGAACTGGCTTAATGAGCCAGTTCCAATGACATCCATATCTGTAATATTTTATTGCACAAAAATATTAAATTTCTTGTATTTTTATTTCTGTTCTAACATAACCGAGCAGAAGGTGTGAATTAATAATTAAAAATGGGTACTTTTTTAGCCATATAGCTTGCTCTTGTATATTCTTGTTTTTTACACTGTGGTTAAACACGGTGTAAAAAAGCCACTGTGGATTGCAAGTTACACCGTACCTCTCAGCCAATCAAAATGCAGTATTTTGTTTCATTTGGAAATAAATTCATGTATTATGTGAGAGACCTAAGAGCTGTAGATGATCAACTTACTAGCTCTGCACAAGCAGCGGCTGAAGGCAAGTGCACCATCGACGTGTGGTACGCCTCAGTAAACAGTGTCACAGTGCCCCCACATGGGCAATTGGAATTAAATGTCTTGTCCAAAGACATAACGCTGGTCGGATTCGAACTGTCACCCACTCGGTTTAAAGTACAGTGCTCTAACTCTGAGCCAGATGGTTGAATTAGAGGAAATAGATTGAACAGGCGCGGAAAGATGAATTCATTGTCCAAATACTACAAAATTTATTTTTATTTGCAGATAATGATTTGCAGGAATGGCTGCATATTTACGCATTAAAGCAAAGTAAAATGATGTAACAGATTGATGTAAAAATGTGCTTTGGGTGGGGGTACGATTTTAATTGGCAAACGGTAATTTATTTTCAACAGGAACGAAGGACAAAGGCGCTTGACTTCGAAACTTCCGACAAAGACCCTCTATGTCTAAGTCAAAATTCTAATACAAAATGCAATGTCACCGCAATCCCTCCCTTCCCTCCCAATTACGCCACTGTGAAAAACATTTTTTTATCAAATGATTTTCTAGGTGCATCATATTTACATAACAAAACTGGCCGTTCAGTACATTTGTGGGGTAGACCGATCAGTACTTTCAATGTGCAGCAGGGAGACTGCACATTGACAGTTTTAGTTGGTGTGTCTCCAAATATATTTGTGGACTAAGTTTTAATACCGGGAAATGGAATTTCACAGCTCTGTGGCTCCAAGTTCTGAAAGTTAATCACGATACCCGGGAGATTCACTGACCATGGTATCAATGATTGCGTATTATACTTTATGAGATTACGGCGAATATCCATTTCTTCCGAGGCCAGCATCGCCGTCGGAGCTATGGTTTTATCTCGCGAACTGGAATTTTCCGGATACCGGTTCTGAAAACTAATGCTAATGCCCGGAAAAATTACATACTAGAATCGGAAATCAAAGGTTGCGTGACGCAAGTTTATGAGATTACGGCGAATATCAATTTCTTCCGAGACCAGCATCGTCGTTGGAGATATGGTTTAATCTCGCGAACTGGAATTTTCCGGATACCGGTTTTGAAAACGAGTGCTAATGCCCGGGAAGTTTACAGACAAGAATCGGGAATCAAAATTTCTTCCGAGACCAGCATCGTCGTTGGAGCTACGGTTTAATCTCGCGAACTGGAATTTTCCGGATACCCGTTTTGAAAACGAGTGGTATTGCCCGGGACGTTTACAGACAAGAATCGGGAATCAAAGGTTGTGGGATGCAACCTTTGATTACCGCTCCTATCCTATGAGTTTTCCGGGTATCGGGACTGATATTCACAAAAGTCAACCGGAAAATTCCGGGCATGATCGCGACTGACTCAAAAACGAGAACCAGAAAAGTTCCGTTCTCGGGATTAAACCCTAATGTAAACCTTTTCAACTGATGCCATTGATTTGAAACGGATATACCATCGAGGTATAACAGGTTATTTTCTTTTTCTTTTTTTAGAATATGTCAGGAAATAGATCGTCGAACGATCATCATCTAACCGACTCGGATATAACGTGGGATGATGCAACATGGATATTGACAAGTTCATTCATTATATTCACTATGCAATCAGGTAAGTGTATGAACTTCAGTCTTGTCTTACGAAATCAGTTTGTATTGTTCCCGCTAATTAATTTAATATCGCTCAATTTTGTAATTATTTCTTTCTGTCTTTTAAACAAACTGATTGCAACAATCATTAGTTCTGTTTATTGCGGTGCATAGCCGAGATAGAACTATATAGGGGATCGATAAGATGCTATGTGATGCATCTGCGCTAAAATAAGTTGGAAGGGATTGAGTGATCGGTCAGAATATAAGACATCTCGAAGAACTGTGCTACCTTACAGTTAAAACTAGAAGTCCCGTCATGAACTGTGCGCTTATCTAGGCTTAATTGCGCGTAGGAATTGCGCGCAATTGCCATATCGAATGGCACACAAAGCACGGCAGGTTCTCCTGGTTACTCATAGCTAACACATGCAATGTTTCTGCTAATGAACCTCCGGGTTACCGCAGAAACATTGCTTGTGCACATGCCATATATACAAAATTTGATAAACTTACTATGGTCATAAAGCGTAGATTAACGCGCAGCTCGACGTGCTAATTGTGCGCATTTCATGACAGGACTTCTAGTTTTAACTGTAGTTAGTTGCTGAACTTTCTAAATATAGGATAGGCTCATATTTGATCAGATCAGGGAATTCATCAACTGAATGGTGGGAAGCAAATAGATAAGAACGAAGCATTTGTTGCATTCCTCTAGAAAAACGTCAAAATACGAACTTACTATTCGGAAGTTGGGGAGTGTGGAAAGATGTGAAGAAAATTGTCGTTTCAGGAACGGATCAGCACCCCCCCCCCCTCCTCCACCTCCTTTTAATTCACTTGGTGAAGAATCTTAACATACGTCAGAAAGGGTTAACCTATACCAGAATTC
This sequence comes from Pictodentalium vernedei, assembly GCA_031216915.1. Classification (NCBI taxonomy): domain Eukaryota; kingdom Metazoa; phylum Mollusca; class Scaphopoda; order Dentaliida; family Dentaliidae; genus Pictodentalium; species Pictodentalium vernedei. The sequence continues at coordinate 487,764,287 of CM062293.1, read as the reverse complement.
TTAGAAATGGTAGGTGGTAATACGGTATATAGAAATCAGGGCACAAAATTAACGAGAACGCGCGTTTCATTTCCCTGAATGCAAAAATGGAACATTCGAATTTAAAGATTGAAAATTTGACCCACGTTTATTTGTGTTCAATAGTTTTTGACGCCCCAAAACGACGACAACCACTTGACTGGCATCTGAGTAAGATTAACCCGGTATAATTCAGGTTGTGTTTGGAGTTTCTTCAATTAACCCTTTGAAACGCTTTTCGGTCCAGATTCAACATTCGTCGTAATTAAATGAGTAATATGGCTGCTCAGTGACTTTGTCGGGTAGAATGATCAATATTTTCAACCGTGCAGCCGCCGTGTAACCTTCGTACCTTCCAGGTGAAACGCCTCATAACTTATCTAACCACCACGAGTATTCCATAAAGTATTCCCTCAAATCGCACATTTTCCACATAGAATACACTGCAAACAATTAGGTTCTCTTGCGAACCAAAACTGGTTCTAATCTTGTCCCTGAGATGGAACCAGTTTAGTTTAAACAGTATTTATTTCAAATCAAATAATTTTACCAAGATTAGCATTCATTTTTAACAGAATAATACATGAACTGAAGTAGATTCAGCAGTAAACTTGGAGCTTATTCAACGCAGTCGCCAAACATTTTGAAACAAAGCGAATATAAATACCTGGTATATTGGTTCTATACAGAACCAAAACTGGTTCGATATGCCAACTGTTCATATCTCCTTTGCTTAATAATGATTTGTGACAACCTCGTATAAGCTCTAAACTTACGGCTGAAACCTCTCAATTTATGTTTAATTCTGTTAATATTTAATGTAAATCTTTATAAATTTATTTGATTTGAAATAAATACAGTTTAAACAGAACTGGCTCCATCTCAGGGACAAGATTAGAACCAGTTTTGGTTCTGAAGAGAACCTATATTTTTTGCAGTGTTCTATTCCTTCACTTTGTTTTGCAAGAATATAATATATCATTTGTCTCAGACATTCCCCAAAAATAACTTATTAATAATAATAATATATATTAATATTCTACCGGCATTATACCTGGCCTGGTAGGTAGCTAGAGGAGGAGTGGGCGGTCAAGATTAGTCATTTTGCAGAAATATGCGACCTTAAACATCAATAAATAAATAAATAAATAGATGTGAAGTGTCACCCATCACACCTCCACCCCATTTATCTCCTAAAATTTCAAAAGTTGGAAATTCGGTAATGTAAATTCCTATAGTTGGAAACTCATTAATATCAATTTAATTTGCTCTTGTCATAATTTTTCGGTCAGAGCCAATGTGATTTTCTAATTTTTGATCAAATTCTCCTACTTTTCCAGTCAGCTGACAAAAGTTTCCAAAATTCCAACTCGAATCTGCGACCGTTCCAGTTTTTCGAATTCATCGTTCCTTTTCCCGACTTGGAGTAGTCAGCTGTAACGAGTTGGTATTTCGTCGCCTGAGTGCTAGAATGTTCTATGTCCCATAGGGGACATAGAACATTCTAGCACTCAGGCGACGATTTGGTGAATAGCTGTCCATCTTTCGCCCTCGTAACGACCAAAGCTGATGAATAGACCTCACCTGTATGCTTTACCAGTCGTTACCAGCTATTATACTGTCTGTGGATTATCTTGTATGGGGGTGGATTTGGTACTTGTATGTCTGTAAGATTACGATCTATTTCAGTTAACCGATTTTTTAACAGACTGTATACCTTTTAGCGTTTGTTGCCACTTACTGCAAAAAATTATCCGAAATCCATCGAAACTGAACCAGTACGAGAGAAACATAGCTGGAGAAATAATGGGGGAGGCTCTGGATCCGCCCCTTGTTTCACCAGTCGTTGGTTGTGTTAAAATAGGTGCATACAAAAAAAACATGGCCCGGGAAAAAAAGTGGAGGGGCTGAAGCCCCACCACCACCCCCCCCCCCCCTCCTCCGGTTCCACCCCCCTGCTTTGTATGTGAAGTTTGTCTTTGTGTCGCATCACTCGCATTGGGTTGAGTGTATTATAAATTCAGGGGTTATTTGGGGTGTCTACATGGGTCGAATATGGGACCCTTTGCCAATGGCATTTGGGCATGATTTTTCTCAATTCAATCCAAATATTTCCCAATCTCAAATCAAATTTAATTCTTCTTAAATTCTTGAAGGTCTCGTTTTGACTTTCACCACTTTTTACTTCAACAAAAATAGCTGCCCTAACAGGCAGTTTTTAGATACGTTTGCAAGTTACATTCGAGGAACCTTTTCAATTGTTTCTACACTGCAAAAAATATAGATTCTCTTCAGAACCAAAACTTGTTCTAATCTTGTCCCTGAGATGGAACCAGTTCTGTTTAAACAGTATTTATTTCAAATCAAATAAATTTACCAAGATTAGCATTCAATTTTAACAGAATATTACATGAACTGAAGTAGATTCAGCACTAAACTTGGAGCTTATTCAACGCAGTCGCCAAACATTTTGAAACAAAGGAGATATGAACAGTTGTCATATCGAACCAGTTTTGGTTCTGTATAGAACCAAAACTGGTTCGATATGCCAACTGTTCATATCTCCTTTGCTTAATAATGATTTAAGAGGATTAATTCTGTTAATATTTTTTTTGCAGTGTAGGCAAGTCTTTCAAAGCCACGGCATGTAGACTATCGCATGTAGACTATCGCATGCATATCTTCATCCTCAATAATACAAGAACAATTTAGTTGATATAGGTTACAAAGACTGATTATTATTTCATGCAACTGTTTGTAATAAAACGTGTTACATGTACTATACATGTAGTAGCTTCTGTATTAATGTTCTTAGTTCAACCTGAAGGTAATATTTCTTATCCTTTGTGTGTTTCTTCTCCCAAACAAATTCCAAATTGGATCCTTCATGACACGAATTTTCTCAGTTGCCTGGGCTCCGGACCCTTTCCCAAAGAGGGCAGAAGAACCCCCGCAAATTCATATTTTTGTCACTATTTGTTTATGCTACCTAATTATTTTATAAAAACGTATTGTTAATTTTCAGGTTTTGGCTTGTTGGAGGCAGGCTCCGTGAGCAGGAAAAATGAAGCTAACATTATGGTTAAAAACATTGTGGATGTTGTGTTCGGCGGAATGTCGTACTGGCTGTTTGGGTATGCTTTCAGTTTTGGGGAAGCAGAATGGTCAAACCCATTCTGTGGTATCGGACATTTCCTTGTGGATGCCAATCCTGATGAAATCGGTGTGTTATTTGCTAAATTTGTGTTTCAGTTATCATTCGCGACGACAGCTACTACCATTGTGTCTGGGGCAATGGCGGAAAGGACTAAGTTACTTTCTTATATAATATTCTCGTTTTTCAACACGCTCGTGTATTGCTTTCCTGCACATTGGGAATGGGCGGACAATGGGTTTTTGAAGACGATGGGTCTGATAGACATTGCTGGTTCAGGAGCTGTTCACGTAGTTGGTGGAGTGTCGGCGCTGGTGGCAACTGTGATGTTGAAACCAAGATTAGGACGTTTTGAAAGAGAGAATGGGCCAGAATTTGGGAATCCTGCAAACGCAATTATTGGGATGTTCATGTTATGGTAAGTACTTAATTTACACTCGCTAATCTTAATTTTAAATACCGAATGAATATTTTTCCAAATTACGTAGCAGTTCCAAACAGACTAATGATGGAGTGGTTAAACAACGCCCTGACAAATCCACACACGCACACACACATACACTTACACACACACAGAGAGAGAGAGAGAGAGAGAGAGAGAGACACCCACACACACACACACTTAGTGTCCACACAGACACATACAAATACCGAATAGAATTGTATTTTCTTCCTATTAATATAACTGACTAAACTAAATCATTAATTGTTTTCTTTGTGGGCTATATTTGTTGTTCAAATTACATTTACAATTGTATTTTCTTCCTATTAATATAACTTACTAAAATGAATCATTAGCTTTTTAAAAGATATGGCAATTTGCCAACTGGCAACTTGCCAGATTTTTGAAAATGCCAATGGTTCATTTCAACCCATTTAAAGTCATAACCAGAAAACAGAATACTATAAATACAATTGTAAAAGTTGTATAGTATAGACCCCTGGAGTTGTGGTTTTGTTCTTTCAATCGATATTATATGCACCGTGGAGACGAAATGGGTGGGATTTCGGAGCTTTTCGGTCTGGATAGTTTTCCAGAATGTGTCAACAATTTGTTACTAATAATATAAACAAATTGGTGTTGAAATTTCATGAGAAAATCCGAGTTGTATAATTGACAGCACTGTCATAAAACTCTAATAAATTCGCCGCCTGAACAGTGCTGTCAATTACACACCAGCTGAGTAGAGGTGCCCGACCAACTGGGTGCTTTTAACAGGTCATGGTCATAAAAATCGTTTGTTATTAGTTATTCTCATCCTGGATGTGGAATTCTACCAATATAGTGAGTCCGGCATTTATTGCACTTTCTATCTGTGTATATTTTTGTCGGGTAAGCAAGAGATTTTGCCCAACTGAGAACTTCAAAGCGTGTGTGTATTTTTGTCGACAAGCAAGGACGTCTGCCGAACTTTGTATTTCATACTTTCTTGCCCAACATCTGCTCGACGAAACCCATGCTCGGGAGATTTGTCGAGGGGTGGGTGTACCGCCCCACACCCTTCCCTCGGTAGTTAAGCCCCCGATAACAATATATCGTCCACTGGTTGCAACAAGGGGTCCTCTGTAAAGTCTGAAACTCAGGTCAGGTTATAGACTGTGGTGTGGTGTTCCGTACACATAAAATTACTCATCTTTTGATGTCTACTTCTACACTTTGCGTTAAACAATTCACTTGAACTAGAATATAAGTGGGATGTTTAAAACAACCGTCTGCCTGAGATATGCACTATACCGTAAAACCGATCCAATACCATGGAGATACGGAAAAATCGAACCGAACCAATCATTTAATATCGAAATCATCTGTAATTTCAAATGTTCCTATATTCTCCAATTATCAGGCCTTGTTGAGGCTTGGTAGCTGTTGAAATGTCTATTTTCGTGAAAAAGAGTGACAGATTTTCATGTCAGTTTTGCTAACCCTTTCATTTGTCCTGAATTCCCACTAGACTTAAACGGTACTTGTCCAGTTGCTTAGCAGTGATTTCTAGTCAAGTCTTGGCTGCCATTAAGGCAGCCAAGACTTGACTAGAGATCACAGCTCAGGTGATTTTCCTATTGTCAGCAGGTCCCCCAAATGATGGCATGTTAAGGGCGCATGCTTTCAGGTCGCTAAAGTCTGAAATATGCTTTAACCCTTTACCTAACATGAAAAGCAGACGACACTTGCAAACAAAATTATTGAATAACTAATTTTTTTCATTTTTTGTTTCAAAAACGTAGGTTTTGACTCCTTATTGGAACGAGCTCGTTCCAATGAGGGGTCCTAACCTATGTTTTTGAGACAAAAAATGAAAAAAAATGAAAATTAATTGTCGATTTTTCAGAATACCGCTGACCGGTTTTGGCCGTTACGTTTGGTAAAGGGTTAAAGGTTAAGCTGTTTTTGGAACAAGTCACAAAATTACTGTAGATATGATTTTTGTTGACAAAAGAATGCCAATTGTCGAGCTCATTGTCAATGGTATTTGTGGCGCTATGGTAGAATAATGCAAGAAAAAACTTATTCTGCATTTTTCTGATGTGAATTCCCCTTTGGTACTATCCATAAATCGTACTCAAGGCAAATACCTAATACTGAACCGATACCAAGATATACCCCACTAAAAATACCGAAACCAATACCGAACTCAAGATTCCAATACCGCCCATCTCTACCATGTACTATCGATGATACTGAAATAGTTGTTCTTTCATGTTGATGCTTATGTTGGAACAAAAATACGCTGACGCATTCCCACGCCTCCTCCCTATACCGGTGCCCCTCCCACAAACGCATAAATATTCAAAAACTGGAGCCAAAGATTTAGCCCCTCCATTTTCAAAATCGTTCCACAGTTCCTGTATTGAGATGTCTTCGTGAATTTTATTTTACATCTGAAAGTTGCTGGGGAAAGACAAGCTTCTCTGTTTGAAAGAACATTCCGGGAAAGTGTGACGAGCTCGACCTTACAGTGAAGAAAACTTTTCAAGATTAACTGACCACGTTTTGTCAAATGTGATTTTGTCTTGTCTGTTAGTACTCCCGTCGTTTGTAGAGATGGGCAATATACCGAAAAACCCAACCGATACTATTAGTTACCCAGTTTGTTGGTGGCCTAATATGGTATAGGTGGTGTCAGTTAATTTCATGGAATTAACTGACACCATCTAACCTGCCCTTCAGGTTAAGCAACCTGCACTTCAGACCAAATATAGGCTTCCAACACTCAACCTTTCAACTTGAAGCATTTATCGGCTGCCACCCTTTTGAATAATCAATGAACAAAGATTACCCATAGCTGTTAGCGTATATTGATGTTGACAGGCAGTATATTGTATTTTTAGTTATGACTTTAAATGGGTTAAAATGAACCATTAGCATTTGGCAAATTGCCATATCTTTTAAAATGTTAATGATTCATTTTAGTCGGTTATATTAATAGGACGAAAATACAATTCTAGAAAATACAGTTGTAAAAGTTCCATGGCATTGGCTCCAGGTCGGCTGATGTTCCCAAGAAGTTGAAATGTTCTACGTATCTCTTGCATAAATGTGGTATGTTATACCATGGTATTGTCGCAAAATACTCTCGTATTCCAAGCTGCAAGTCTCGAAATCCACACTCTAAAATCAGTTGGGTTGAGTGGATATGAACCCAATTGAGTTCATATTCACTCAACACAGATGATGTGGGCTATTTTTTAAAGTTCTTTATCAAGTAATTGCATCAGGTCTACATACGGCACTGCAAGGACATCAGTGAGAACCCAGGGACGCTGGTTTTGTTTACAATGGCATGGCAGGGGTTCGAACCCATGCCGATAAAGTTCCTTACGGCATCAACCGCCTAGTGAAACTGTACTGAACCACGCACACCACTCGGCCACCGACAGACTCCCCCCACCCCCCCCCTCCCCAAAAAAGGGTATGCTAGTTAACTAAGTATACACGAGATCAGTACAGATCACACGGAATTCTCTCTCAGTTAGTTTGAAGTTATTTATAAAGTAATTGCATCAAGTCTACATACTGCACTGCAAGGAAATCATTGAGAAAAGTAATTACCTTTTGGGGGGTCTGTCGGTGGCCGAGTGATATGCGTGGTTCGGTACAGTTTCGCTATGCGGTTGGTGCCGTAGGAAACTCTCTCGACGTGGGTTCAAACCCCCACCATGCCATTGTAATTTGTTTAACCCAACTGACTTTAGTGTGTGGTATACGAGACTTGTAGCTTGAAATACGAGGATATTAATACCAAATAAATACCAAATTCCAATTCAGTAAACGTTTCCCATAATGCAACCAGAAATTTAACCAATTCAATCTGGTATGAAAATTGTATTGGTTAAGTTTCTACATTGTGGGACAAATTTGTATTTCGAAATTTTGATATTTCGACACCAGATCAGTGTCCGGGTGCTTAACTCTTTCCTTTGCGCTTAGCAAGAGAGATAATCAAGTAATAAGACAGCCGAAGTCGCACCGAGGAATAAGGGAAATGTATTTAATTATTTATTGATGTTTAGGGTCACATATTTATGCAAATGGCTAATCATGACCGTGACAGTTTTACGGGTGGAGGAAGCCGGGGTACCCGGAGAGAACCACCGAGCAACGACGAGCAGGTGCCAGTTCCCCAACATCGTAACTCCGCACTGCAGCACAGGCAGGGGTAGATTGGTTGAAGACATGCGTACCATCGACGTGCAGGACGCCTTAATACACGGCGTCATCGTGCCCCCACGTGGGCAATGGAGATGAAGTGTCTTGCCCAAGGACACAACGCGGTTGCCGCAGGTGGGATTCGAACCGAGGACCTCTCGGCTTGCAGACTGCACCTCTACCTACTGAGCCACCGCGCTCCCCTGGAATACAGGAAAACGCCAAGGGTTGTTGATTCCTATGCCCCCGTACTCTACCCGAGTTGTGTTCTGCAAGAAAATTACCACCTTTGGCGGTTTGTTTACATTCTTGCTTGACACCGTTTTGTGTCGAAGCATTTCATTCAGGTCATAACGCCACTCAACGTCACTCAGCGTAACGACCAATCAGATGCGTTCTTAAATGACATACAAATAACTGATGGTAATCTTCAAGGACACCAAAGTAGGTCATATGTGAGAAGAATCCACACTGTACATCTCTTGACATCAGTTTGAAATTTATTTATTTATTTATTTATTTATTTATTTATTTATTTATTTATTTATTTACATCTCTTGACATCAGTTTGAAATTTATTTATTTATTTATTTATTTATTTATTTATTTATTGGAGTTTAACGACTCTTTAGACAGACAGGGTCACCACATGTAGGACAGTTTTACGAGTGGAGGAAGCCGGAGTACCTGGAGAGAACCAGCGAGCAACTGTCAGACTCAAGAGTGTACTAACTCCACACAAGCACAGTTAGTTTAAACAATATTTATTTCCAAATGTACAAGTAAACATAGTGTGAATAGAACAAGCTGGTGGATTCGACTGTAAGCTGGTAGCTTATAACTCGTCGTCTCCACAAGCACAGTTAGCGCATTGATTGAAGACAGGTGCACCGCCAACGTGCATTACGATTTAGTACACAGCGCCACCGTGCCCCCACAGGAGCAATCGGGAATACCAGGCCTTGAAATTTGTCCCGATTTGCGAGAATCAGTTTTGATTTTGGCGAACTCCTATCACGAGAATCAATTTTCTGTTCTTAAATAATTTAGATTGTTCCGAGAACTGTTACACCATTTCGAGTGCAACCAGTTTATATTCCAATCTTAAAAAAAAACTTGAAGCCTAGTTCTAATTTTGTGAGTTTCCTGTTTTACGTGTACATGTTGTTGGTGGCCTTTCTGAAGAAAGTTACAACCAGGGCCTTCGCAGTGGTTTCTAGTGAAGTCTTGGCTGCCTGTACAGGCAGCCAAGACTTCACTAGACACCACTGCTAAGTCAGAGTATTTCTTTATTGCAATACACAAGTAGAATTTTCTAGGCCTTTAAGGGCGCTTTCATATTCTCGTATGAATTTTTTAGTTCTGAATGCGTTTCTTCAAGATTCAGTGGATGAAGATTAATGAGCGTAATTGATTAACACTTTTACGAATAAATCAGACAAACCCTAACAACTCCTTACAAATGCAGCTGAAACAGGAATTCGATATTTTAAAACGCCAAATAGTTCATGACTTAAACTCTGTTTTCAGGCAAGGCAAGCCCTAACAACTCCTTACGAAATACAATTGAAACATGAATTCGATATTTTGAAACGCCAAACAGTTCATGGTTTAAACTATGTTTTACGGCAAGACAAGCCCTAACAACTCCTTACATAATGCAGTCGAAACACAAATTCGGAACTTTAAAACGTCAAACAGTTCATGCTTAAACCCTATTTTAAGGCAAGACAAACCCTAACAACTCCTTACAAAATCCAATGGAAACACGAATTCGGTATTTTAAAACGGCAAACTGTTCATTGCTTAAACTATGTTTTAAGGCAAGACAAACCCTAACAGTGCCTTTCAAAATACAATGGAAACACGAATTCGGTATTCTAAAACGCCAAACAGTTCATGGATTAAACTCTGTTTTAAGGCAACACAACCCTAACAACTCCTTACCATATACAATGGAAACACGAATTCGATATTTTAAAACGCCAAACAGTTCATGACTTAAACTCTCTTTGAGGGCGAGACAAACCCTAACAACTCTTTACAAAATACAGTCGGAACATGAATTCGATATTTTAAAACGCGAAACAGTTCATGGTTTAAACTATGTTTAAGGAAAGACAAACCCTAACAACTCCTCACAAAATACAATCGAACCACGAATTCGGTAATTTAAAAGGCCAAACAGTTCATGGCTAAAACTATGTTTTAACCCTTTACCCAACGTAACGGCCAAAACCGGCCAGCGCTATTCTCAAAAAACGCCAATTAATTTTCAGGATTTTTTCATTTTTTGTCTCCAAAACATAGGTTATGACCCCTCATTGGAACGAGCTCGTCGAGCTCGTTCCAATGAGGGGTCATAACCTATGTTTTGGAGACAAAAAATGAAAAAAATTAGTTATTCAAGAATTTTTTTTGCAAGTGTCGTCTGCTTTTCATGTTAGGTAAAGGGTTAAGGCAAGACAAACACCAACAACTTCTTACAAAATACAGTAGAAGCACGATAACGGTATTTTAAAACGTCAAACAGTTCATGGTTTAAACTATGTTTTAAAGCAAGACAAACCCTAACAGCTCCTTACAAAACAAACCGAAACACGAATTCGGTAATTTAAATCGCTAAGCAGTTCACGGCTTAAACTACGTTTTAAGGCAAGACCAACCCTAACAACACCTTACAAAATACAAATGGAACAAGAAATCGGTATGTTTAATTCGCCAAACAGTTGGTGGCTAATGTTTTAATGCAAGACAAACCCTATCAACTTCTTACAAAATACAATAGAAGCACGATATCGGTATTTTAAAACGTCAAACAGTTCATGGCTTAAACTATGTTTTAAGGCAAGACAAACTCTCACAACTCCTTGCAAAATACAATCGAAATACGAATTCGGTAATTTAAAACGCTAAGCAGTTCATGGCTTAAATTATATTTTAAGGCAAGAGAAATCCTAACAACTCCTTATAGAATATAATAGAAAGAGGAGGAAATCTGTATTTTAAAATAATTAAACTTTTTTTCGGTTCATGCGTTTTCAGATAAAACAATTGACTCACACGATTCTGTTTTTTCTTTTCATAACTCAATGAACCGAAAAAAACACAATTAGGTCAGCCCCAGCCACGCCCCTAAAATACCAGTCTTCGGAGTTGCAACATGGTGTCAAATCAATAGAAGTTAGAACACTGGCACGTTCTAAATCTGAAAAAGAAAAATAAATTTATATTACTAATTTATCACCATGAAAATATTTAAATGACCGTGGTGGGTCAATTTTTCTTTTCTTCACAACTGTATTTATTTGACATTTCAATTTTTACGCACACTGGGTGATCGTCTGCGTTCATCGTTTTACCCAAATTGATTGTAAACAATGGCTGGTCACGATGAATACGGCAATTTTGACATTGCTAATTCAACTAATTTCATGTCATCTGGCTTTATATCTAACTCCACTTTTACAAACTGTGTTTTTAAGTTCTCGGGAAACGGTCAAAACCAAAATACAATGCAATACTGATGGCCTACTTCCACCTACCACGGAACGTAACTTTTACGTGAAGTGAACAGTTGAATGAAATTTGAGGGAGGCGTGGCTTATGACGTTTTCTTTGCATTACGTAATTCAATGGTCAATAAAAAATTTAATGACATAAGTGGAATGTGTGTCAATTGCTACCTGCATTTCAATAATATGCGCCCTCTTTTATGCCAGAAAAATAATATGTCTACCAGTTTTAGTTTTTAAGTCTTTGTTCGCTGAAGTAGAGGACGACCAACACTATTTATTTATTTGGGTCGCGAACGATTAATTATAAGGAATGATAGTTTCTTTTTGTCTATTTCTTGAGTTATGAACCCCAAAAAACAAAGTCCAAACATCGCGTAAATGGGCTACGCCCATTTACGCAGTTTGGACTTTTTTTGGGGGGGTTCATAACTCAAGAAATAGACAAAAAGAAACGATCATTCCTTAAATGTCAAACAGTTCATGGCTTAAACTATATTTTAAGGAAAGACAAACTCCTAACAAAATACAATAGGAATACTTAATCCATAACTTAAACGACAAACGGTTGATGGCTTAAACTATCCTTTCAGGCAAAACAAACCCAAACAACTTCTTACAAAATATAATCGGTATTTTAAAACTGCAAATTGTTCATGGCTTCAACAATGTTTTAAGGCAAGACAAACCCTAAAACCTTCTTACAAAATATAATCGAAACATGAATTCGATATTTTAAAACGCCAAACAGTACATGGCTTCAATAATGTTTTAAGGCGAAAAGATCTGGTTTGAAATACATTTTGCTTACTGGTTTTCTTTTTATGTTTGGTGAAGGGCAACGTAATGACAACAAACAAATTATCTTCTCGACATGGAGTGACAGAAAATTGTTATCGATATTCTCATTAATGTCCCAGACATGTGGGTCGTTTCTTCTAAATTCTAAATGTATTATCCATTGAAATGTAATGGAGATGTGAAGCTGCATTGAGGAGAATACTTAAGATCGAAGAACCTTGAGCATAATAATACATACATGTAATAGCGTCGATGTGTTATCATTTCAAATATGGATTATTCACTTGAGACAGATTACTTCATAGAACACAACCCATCATGACCAAGCCTGGAAATAAGCAATCTGTCATTTGCAGAATGAGGTCTCCAGAGGGCGAGTTTGCTGATGATATCCCATGCAGTGGGCCAATTTATCCTCTGGGTACCTCTTTCTGTTTATGTTTTGGGACTTTGATTCAGGTTGAGGTTCACAGATGGTAAATTTAGTGATGCTACCCTGCTGTGCAGGGTAGCATCACCAAATTCACCCTCTGGGGACATCATTTTTTGTAAAGGCCCGAGACCTTGATTCAGATTGAGGTTCACAGAGGATAAATTGTGCAGGGTAGCATCACCAAATTCACCCTCTGGGACCTCATTCTGCAGATGACAGTCTGCTCATTTCCAGGTCTGATAATGACTGCTGTTCCGCTTATTGGTCTTCGCGTTGTGTATGATGATGGGTAACGTAATGACAACTAACAAAGTATCCTGAAGATGGAATCATGACAAATCGTTATAGATTGTCTTGGACGTGTAGATAACAGCTACGTGTTATTTTCTCAAAAAATCTATTAGTTATTCACTCGAGTCACATCACTTCATAGAACCTTACCCAGCGTGACTGCAATGTCAGTAATTAACAACAGAATTTTCGACAGTACATTATTAACTTGGAAATGATTTATCATAATTCCTTTTTTATACAAACTATAATTGATACGCAGTCATTGCCTGAGATAGCAATATTTCGTCCGTGACACAAACAGACGGGAAAATGTGCAAATAAGTCAGAAACAGACTGGAGCTAAATTGTTATGTGTGAGAAAAATCGGAAGTTCATTTGGAGAAGTAATTATACATATTGTGTACATTCGTTGGTGGTTGTTGGCAACTCTGAACCGAAACAAACAGAAGAAATGCACAAATGAATGAATTAATTAAATTCATTAAGTAAACGTTTTGAAAGGAGAAATATACATGGGCAGTGAATTGGTTTCTTGTGTCTTCACGGTTTTCGCCAGAGCTGATACAATGGATATTGCATTCGATTTTTATAAAAAAAATCTTTGAATAGTAGAAGGTGTAGTTTTTCCGAGCAAAGGCTGACGGTTCGATGTTTCAACAGCTTGTTTCAACACTAGGTGTTGCCAATTCTTACCCCGATTCACCATAATGCAGTGTTCACGCTGTCAGTGCAAATGGTGTCGATTGCACTAAAATATTTCATTTGGTACCTAAAAATACAGCATTTGGCACCAACATAATTTTGGCACCCAAAATACACTTTTGGTATATATCAAAGGCTTTGTGGTTCATTATTTCAGTACGTTATTTTCAATAAAATCGCAGTCTGACGACACAAACGAGACATAATTCACACCTGGCAAGCAAACTATAGATAACAGCTAGGTAGAATTATTGTTCTTTGCCTGTGAACAGTTTATCGATTTAATCTGATTCTTACAAAAAAACATTTCTTTCTTACTTAATCTTTTTTATCTTGCTTAATCATGTTTTTATAATCCTTCTTGACGATACTGAATTATTTACTACTAGTTTATTTGGAATGAATAAACAGTGAGTAAATAGTAATCCTAAAATTATTTTGTAACCATTAATAATAATGTTTTCTCGCGGACGGACATGCGTGGTCACATGGTCCAAATTTAAAGTCATCTCCCCCAGACGATTAAATGACGGATCGCACCTACTTGGGCATAAGTACCTTTATGTTTTTTAGCTTCAGCCGACAGGTCGACAGCTCATGAGGTACTGATTTACTTATGTTTGTTTGGGGACAAACATTCGTGTGACATGCTTTGTAGATTACACCACGTTACAATTGGAGTTCTTGACCAATGAAGGGTAGCATCATGCTTTTAGATCACCTTAATTTGGGGACGTCGTAAACTGTCCATGTCATTTGCTGTACAGCTTCATTGAAAAATTTGTTTGTAATATTGACTGTCTGAAATGGCGTCTTTTTGAGGAAGGGAGTGTTGGGGGTGTTCTGGTACCTCAGAATATCTAGTTATTTATTTATTTATTTATTTATTTATTTATTGGTGTTTAAGGTCACATATTTCTGCACAATGGCTAATCATGACCACGACAGTTTTATGGGTGGAGGAAGCCGGAGTACCCGGAGAGAACCACCGAGCAACGGCGAGCAACTGTCAGCTCCCTAACATACTGACTCCACACAAGCAAGGTTAGCATTGGTTGAAGACAGGTGCACCATCGACGTGCAGTACGCCTTAGTACACAACGCCACCGTGCCCCCACGTGGGCAATGGGGTGAAGTGTCTTGCCCTAGGACACAACGCGGTTGCCGCAGGTGGAATTCGAACCGAGGATCTCTCGTCTTGCAGCCTGCAACTCTACCAACTGAGCCACCGCGCCCCCAGAATATCTATTAAACTTATGGGACTCAATTCCACCTTTGACCACTTTTACTGCAACCAAACTTGTGTCTTAACATGCCGTTTCTGGGTAAACTCGAAAGTTACATTATACATACCTTGGCAGTTATTCCCTGGCAAATCTTGGCTACATGTTTACAACTAGAAACAGCTGCAATGCAACAGGATATTGACCGCAACTGTTTAGCAAGGATGTGAACAAATCTCGGCCTTTCAAGCTTAAATGACTTTTTATGAAACTGGACAAAAAACATAAAACACCAACCATGCATATTGTGTTTTACTATGACCATCATCGCCTCTAATTTGGGAACATTTCAGTAATTTGATGACACTGGTGACCGTTCAGTTTGGTGAACCTTAAGGGTCTATGAAGGGCTGATCGTGACGACTCGACCATCTTCCTTTTTTAGATTGCATGAATAATTGCCGAGTTGCCGAACAGTATCCCCGTGACACTCCACATATATCGACTTCTTTTCAAATATTCTTTGTTCTTCGTTTTTGGCGTTGAATGAATGCATAAATGCATAAAATAAAGTTAACACAGCCTTTGAAGTCGAATGGGTTTCTAATACGGGGTCAAAAAGGTGATTCTTTCTAGCGTGTACTTAACGCGTTGATGCAGACAGGGGACTTTTAAATTATGCACCATGTTAAGTCCTAAGTTTCAAATACTGAATAAAAGCATTTTAATTTTCTAAGGTGGAATATTTTTATCTTCAACTCTATAACAGGATATCGGAAATGAAGGACAGCGGAGACTGAATAAAAGTGGTGGTGTTAGGACGGAAAGAGCCCAGACGCACAAGACATACAGTACAGTCGCCGTGGACCGGTCACTTTCCACGGGTGTGACATATTTCCACGGACACAATATTATTAGATTCCAAACACTAATTATATGAACAATCATCAAAAATTTAATTAATGAAACACCGGGTTGTACCCGGTGCTTCATTAATTAAAAATTTGTTGATGATGCTTTTTATAACCTAGTAAACGCATGCGTGGACATCACTGTCCACGTGTGGATTACACCAGCCCACAGCGACTGTACTGTAACTAATTCACATCTTGCTTGATAGAGCTGAATGAGTTTTGTTAAACAATATTGAATTAGTTAAATTCCTAGTTGCACTATGGGGAAAATTGCAGATTGAATCTTTTTATATTTTGACATCGGTGTGTAGAGGGTTAAAACAGACAAATTCACATATACACACAAACAATTCTTTTTGTGCAGTGTACGTAATGGTTTAGTACAGTACAGTCGCCGTGGACTGGTCGAAATCCACGCGTGGGCGGTGGTGTCCACGCACGCGTTTACCGGATACTAAAAGTCAATAGTCATCGAAATTTTAATTAATGAAGCACCGGGTTATACCCGGTGCATCATTAATTAAATTTTCGATGATTATTCCTATAATTAGTGTTTGGAATCTAATATTACTGCGTTCGTGGAAATATGGCCCACCCGCGGAAAGTGATCAGCCCCGGGCGGCCTAATTGTAATGATTTGGTCATTTTTCTACTTCAACCTTCTTTCTACCTAAAAATGAATTGGAGTCTGATTTACACAAATTGAAAGTAGCCTCTGATCTACTGCGCGGCATTGGTTCGGTAGCCCAAGGGGGGGGGGGGGGGGGGGGGGAGTTCCATTTTATATCATCATCATCAACAAAAAGAAGTCCAAGGTCAACTCATTTGTACTTTGCGTATGTCAGTTACGCGGCAATTTTGATTGGTACTTCCTGATTACTGTTTTATATTTTATTGCGCTCAATTATCAGAAAGTCCAATATTAAATAATAAATATGCACTATCGGTTGGGAATTAAGGTATATAGCGTATGAGCTATGTACAGACAGGGGATTAGAGCTATATTTAGAAAAAGGCCAATACGTTTTGTTCTTTGCTTCCATTTATAAAGACATTATAAACCACTCTGTGTATTTAATAACTGTATTATAGTTGTTCGTGAACCCACAAAGGTGGCCAAACAAGTTAATTAGGCCCTAATTCCACGAAGTGCTGAAAGTTGATGAAACAAGTAGATCAAGCGAAAATCCCATGAACTGCAAAGCGGCCCATGGTAAGTTTGAGCGGAAATAGTCATGGCCGCTCTAAAGCAGCCTTGGATAGATTTGATGAAAACTTCAATCAAATTTAACTCAAGAAATCATTGGTGAAAAAATTCATGCATTTCCATGGTGGAAATTTAATTAATTGTGCCCAAATTATACCTATTGCAGTGGCAAGAGAAATCTTGTCCTGGGCAGGAATATCCGCCAGCAGCAAGTAAGGAGTTAATCACATCCTGGAATGCAAACAATTCAATTCTTATGTTTACTCGCTTCATAAAAGGGGAAATATTTTATTAGCGGACATGATATCATTTTGTCGTCTTATTAGCAAGACACGGTTGGAATACCCAGATTTGAACAGAGACCCTTCTGATTGTGAGTCGTCTCCAAAAGGATTTGATTATGATGTCGCATAAATTCGTGGAGGCAGGATATTGTGTGTGCTGGCAATCGTCTGTACATTGAACGTAATAACCAAAGAGTTACGAGACCTTTTATTCCATGTCAGAGGCAAAAAAGTTTGTAGGCGTTTTCAAAATCAGAATTTCCTGCTGATTCTGAAAATCCCTTTCTGAATTGTTACAGCCTCTGCATTCTGGGGAACAAAATGTGGTTTTTGCAGGTTTTGGATGCAATTTTGATAAAAAAAAAGTGCATAATATTTTTTATTTCGCACATCCATTGAAAAAGGGTTTGCCTAAACGCGCAGAGTATTAAATTAAAGGTAACGCGGGGACAAAACTATACGTTTATTGTTACGATATGTCGACTCAGATGTATTCAGAAAAGGAAACATTTTCCATAACTACCTGTCACACCGGTCGTACTGTACATTCCAAGTTCCATAAAATGAAAAGAACATGACATGTGCGGAGCGTTAAAAGGACATTTCCCTCTGTGTCAGAGGTATAGCAAACCAATTAGTGCCACCTCCTTCCAATTACACCCTTTAGCACCTGCCGCAACACTCACCAAGATCTGAGAATAAACTAAGTTGCTTTTCTGTGGATACATTTTTCATTTTGTCAACGGCCAGCCCAACCAAAGCATGCAGTACAGTCGCCGTGGAGTGGTCGTAATCCACGTGTCGGCAGTGATGTCCACGCATGCGTTTACTGGGTAATAAAAGTCATCAGCAAAATTTTAATTAATGAAGCACCGGTGTAACCCGGTGCTCCATTAATTAATTTTTTATGTTTATTCCTATAGTGTTTGAAATCTAATATTAATGCGACCGTGGAAATATTGCCCACCCGTGAAAAGTGACCGGTCCAGGACGGCTGTACTCAAAAGTCACACGCAACATATATTCACATATCATTGTGCTTTGTTTTAGTTTATTGATATTCACTGATGGTTATTCAATGAAGAAAGTTATGTTTTCGTGTTCAGATATACTGATCTCCCAATGAATTATCATTTATAATAACTGTCTGATACATCAGAAGACGAATAAAATTCCTGCACATGCTCGTCTTCTTATTGGGTTGTTTTGTTTTAAGCTTATTTGTTTTACAAGGATTAGCGAGCAAGTTATGAAACTTATATTGACGCGTCCCCTTGGCCAACGACGCAGGTGTGTGGGATGACCTTCTTAGCTGCAACTTCGTGGCCTGGTTCTTCTCGGATACTCCGGAGTGATCTTTAGCCTGCACGGAGTGTGTCACTCTTCGCACAGAAGGCAGCCATTTTATTTCCCCACCCTGAGTTGTATTTGCGATCTCAGTGTTCTAGCGCATTCCCTAGAGCACGTGGACGTTTAAACCATCTGATGATGCAACGGCCCATTCATTTTACTCAAGTTTCCAGGGTACGAATGAAGGATAATCGTAGTTTCCATTTCAATGCAACTAGATTTGTTCGTTTTACTTTTTGTAATAGTATAGACATACATCGAGGAAGTTTGCGCGAGTCAGTCCACTTAATCTTACCCAAAGGCTGAGCTTCCATTCTTTGGGGCATAATGTAGCTGAAAAAGCGTGTACTGGACCACATGTATTCCTTCATTTGTCAGTGTTTTATGCTACATCAACATCCAAGGCTACATCGTGGCAGTAGAATGGTATTTACTATAACAAGGGTGTTTATCTTCCGGGAAATAAAACGATTCAATGAAATTGGAAAGAACACGGGTAATACATAATTAGTGAACACAATAATGAGAAAATGAGGCTGTTTAACCCTTTAGACAACGTAACGGCCAAAACCGGCCAGCGCTATTCTCAAACATCGTCAATTAATTTTCATTATTTTTTAATTTTTTGACTCAAAAACATAGGTTATGACCCCCTCGTTGGGATGAGCTCGTCGAGCTCGTCCCAATGAGGGGTCATAAACTATGTTTTTGAGACAAAAAAATTTAAAAATTAGTTATTCAAGAATTTGTTTTGCAAGTGTCGTCTGCTTTTCATGTTAGGTAAAGGGTTAAAGAATACTGTGTGAATCAACATGAGGTATAGATATCAAGAGATGAGAGTTTAAAAGAATAAGAATAATTTAAAATTTACTAAAAAGATTGATTTTCTCGAAGAGCAATGGAACGTTTTGGACGTTTGTGTTGTATAATAGGGCTCTCAGAGACAAAGCATGAAAATACTACCGTCAGATAACATAAAACTCTGAACAGTGCAAAAGAAAGTGTTCCAATCTGGCACGGAACACTTCTGATCACATACGACCCTCTAACAAAAAAGAATGTGTAGGTCTTGAATGACCGATGGGCAACATTCATTAAAAATACATTGCTTTACCATGAATGCAATGCACAAACTTCTCCAAAGCTGCTAACAAATCTGGAACCGTTTCAGGTGATTTCCCTAACTGTGTAAAAAGCCCCACAAACTTTTCCAAGTCTGCTAACAAATCTCATTTTCAGGTATTTCCCCAAATTTAACAAACAACACAAATTTCTCCAAGTCTGTTAATAAATCTCGATCCTTGTCAGGTAATTCCCCTAATTTAATAAAAAAAAAAAAAAACATCGTTAAAGGTTTTATCATTCTCCATATCTCCACTGTGCGAATTTTTCCCTTGCATAAGAAACTGACTGCGTAATCACATTCTGTGAAAGCATGCAATACACCGATGGCACTACAACATTCTGGTCTCATATTTTGTGCCAACCAAGATACGTCAATGCATTTTCTCGTATTGTTGCCACTTATACCAACATCATGCGATAATGTTGCAGGCTCGACTTGCTCATGTGCGACAAATATAAGTGCATAATGATAATGTTTCCATTAATTAACTGACCCATCCACATGTGCTAATGTCACTGGTACAGGTATTAGAGGGTGGTTGAAGACCAATTCAAGATCCAAGTTACTACTTTCCGTCACAGAAATATCTTGAATGTGTTCAGGTACCCCTTAACGCCAATGCACCCGTGGATGGGTTAATCAACAATACTCAGATATTTAAGCACGATCATGTAGAGGGTGTCGAAAGTGGTAAGTCATCAAGTCAAGATGTTTGTGCAGCTGATACAATGTTTCCAATGTGGTGTCCTGTGAATATATAGCAACATTTTGTAGTCTTGCACAAATGATTCTTTTCAGATTATTTCCATTTTCCAAGTCCGCCCACTTTGTAAGTGGTTGCAGCAAACTCCATCTTTAACCCCTTACCCAACGAATCGCCCGCATCCGCCCGCGTAATATTCAAATTCAGGAGTTGAAAAAATATTATTTTTCAAAAAATTTCAACAAAACCATATCATGTGACCTCTCGTTTGAACGAGCTCGTCGAGCTTGTTCCAACGAGGGGTCACATGATATGGTTTTGTTGAAATTGTTTGAACAATTTGAAAATATTATATTTAAAAAAATAAATTTTGATATCGTCTGCGTTGGGTAAAGGGTTAAAGATATTGAACATGACATCAGGGGTTCCAGTTCCAATCTGACTGGACCAAAATCTGGACCGGACCAAAAGCAGCCAACAGACTTTAATGCTGCACTCAATTTATCAATATTCAAAACAGTTCTCTTGCGCTTCCTAGTGAAATATTGGAGAAGACCGCATTACATAGGGCAGATCAGAGACGTGTTATTTGATAGTCTCTAAGATAAGGCTTATCAGTATGGAGTTGTCAAGTTTATTCAAGAAGAAATTGGGAAGTAACGCCTTTTATCATATGACTCGTCCGTTTTGTTCACTTCAAAACATTTGATATTTTGTTTTCATATTAATCAGTGATAAATAAAGCCTTCCGCCAATTTCATTGGTCAATTTCAAAACAAGACAATTTGATTGGCTGAACAAAATACAACTGGGCCACATTTTCATAATTTGCATAATTAGAGTTGGGAGCTTTCATTGGTCAAATTCAAAACTGGACAATTTGATTGGCTAAGCAAAATACAACTGGGTCACACTTGCATAATTTCAGTTGGGAGAATTTACGTTATCTGTCCTATTTAGGGTGGGCTGTATTGTAATAATCTTTTACCTACAAGAAAAACGCCACTCATTTTTTTATATTTTCACTTTTTGCTTCCAAAACATAGGTTATGACACCTTATTGGAACGAGCTCGTTGAGTTGGTTCCAATGAGGGGGTCATAACCTATGTTTTGGAAGCCAAAAAAAATGAAAATTTTTAGTCCTACAAGGATGTTTTTTCCAAGTGCCGTCTGCAACTCAAGTTAGGTGATGGGTTAAAAAGTCATACTAAGTGGCTAATTTGTGCGTGTGTGTCATATGATTAATAGAATATGAAATGAGTGTTTTTCTCATATAGTATTTTTGAAACTCGTCCGAATTTTCCGTTTGGGGTCGCCACAGGCTCGCCCAAACGGAAACTTCTTAGACTCGTTTCATAAATATTATATGAGAAAAACACTCATTCCATATCCTCTATTTATTCGTGTTTCGCGAATGGTTAACATTTTTCTAGTATTTGTATGGCTGCTAAATGAAAGTGTCGATAGATTTGCCTCGAAAAATCTTAAATTTGGCGTTTGATGTTTCCAACTCAGGATCACCACAAACGATATCTGTCGGATTTTTACTTGCTGATGAACATGTACTGTTCTTTCGTGACACCAAATAAAAATATTTGCTAATTATCAATAACAGAATAAAGAGTTATTCATGACTCTATTGTATGTGATTGTCTTTATATGCCTGTGAGCTTGGGTCTTTGTTCAACAGTTGCAACGATCCCCATACTGGATAAACTTTTCGGCGATTGCAATGTTTATGTGAATAAATGTATCATGAAGCATGGTAGTCCGGTCAATCTAGGCGAAAAAGGGCACCTACCCGGAAAAATTGCAACAAGCTAAATTTGGTATCGTTGGAAAGAGGCGAATTCGCCCAACAACATATCCAAAATCCTCCGAAATCGGCTTTGGGATAAATTTTTTATGGAGGTTTCAAAAAGGGCTAGTACTTTATACGAATTTCTATAGAATTTGGAAATCGATATGTTGCGTCAGTTTTCTTTAGTCTTATTTTGCCAATAATATACTCATCAAATGTGGTCCGCGGCATGTCAAGGCGTCCATAACATAATATAATATAACTGTATTATGCTAGTACTACCTGTACATGACACAATTAATAAAGAGCGTTGTTTTTTGTGTAATAAAGATCTTTGGGTTTTTTTTAGTTACAAGAACGCGTGTGGCAACTAGAACTTTGCAGTAGCACGTAGTCTTGTCCTGTGATCAGTTCATTTTTGTCTATGCTCCGTTTATTACCTACCTTTCAAACTTCATCATTGCTTGTCATTTTTAATATATCATCGGTTTTATTTTCCCCAACTGCATATTACATGTATCTGGTTGAACCGGGGTTTTTTGCTTCCCGCTGAAACTTAACGGTGATCACAGACGCGGGTGGCATTTATTTGTATTTGTTCTGCAGTTAGGACTTATTTGCTTTGTATACTTATTTTCTCATTTGTGTGTCATGGATCAAGATTGTTTTAACGAAGATAATTGTGTAATTTGCAGTAGGGACTTTAGTGGCGACACATCTGTTAAAGTGTCGTCCAAAGGCTTGAAAACTCTTATCGAGTTCAGTGAAAATCGAGGTCGTTCAAATCTTTGTATCCACCTGCAGGATAAACAAAACATTACTCCCGTAGGAGAAGTATTAGTACACGCCGAGTGTCGGCGAGATTTCACAGACCCCAAAAGAGGTAATATTGAGACGCTGAGTTGTACACACTTGCGGAGTTACAAAATAAAATGACTGAGTTTGCTGGTAACAATGATGTTTATTCTACCAAACGCTTCAAGCAGAAATTGGGGGAACTTTACGGGGAATATATTTTTTCGCCAATGTACAGGGTCGAAACAATGTAGTTTGTTTCAAAAATGTAGCCAGATATCTAGTCAATGATTTGTGGTACACAGAGAGGATAGAGTCTATTGAAGACGAATCCGAACGCACTGTTGTTGTCTAAGCTAGGATTCTCAGCTAGCTATGATGAGGTGCAGATTTATAAACAGTCAGTTATATATTCTGAAAGTCTTGATGTTTTGCTTAGAGAGTATTTTCCGGGAACCTTCACCCAATGGGTTGCAGACAATGTTGACCACAATCTGGCAACTCTTGATGGCAAAGGTACTTTTCATGGCATGGGCATTATTGCTGTGTCTACACCAAGCGGTGATTCGTCTCTTGTCTTTAAATCAAGAGCTGTCGATCGAATTCAAAGGATCGATGTTGATAAGTTGGTGGAGAACAAAGGTGTTCCTATCGTGCAATACATGAAACCTGCAGAAAAGGGGTTGTCCGCAATCAAATACAAACCGATGCTTCATCTGACCTTGCCGATATCTTTACCACAAGGGGTAAACACAGATTTGCTCTGGCATTGTCGTTTGCTGAATTCGTCGACCGTGCCAAGACCGAATTGGTCTGGGTTCAGGCAGCATATTTTCTCAGGCAGTGATTCCGCACCAAACGTGAAGTCAGAAATCCTTTCCTTGCCTATCATTGATCTGTTCCCTTCTGATGAGAGTTGTATATATTCTACAGTGATATACATACAAACACAAGCATCAAAGTTAGGCACTGAAACCCCTTGCTTAACGTTTGATCAGCCCTTGTGGTTAAAAACCGTTGCGATTATACCAGCAAAATCGATGAACATAGTGTGCCGCCTCGGTGGCTTTTACACATTAATGAGCTTCATGGGTAGTATTGGGTCCATGATGAAAGGCTCTGGATTGGAGGAGGCATTAGAAACTGGATATGGTCCGAATGCTGTAGCAGCGATGATGTCAGGTAAAGCAGTGTCTAGGGCACTCCGGGGGCATTTCCTTGTAGAGTCTGTATTAACCAACAAACTCATAAGTGCTGTCAGTTCGTAAGGAACAGATATTAATCTGCTCAGTAGTGAAGGTATTTCAGACCAGGTCCTCAATAAGGTTGACAAAATGTGCACCCAGGCAGACAATGCCAACGTATCAGGTCCACCCAATGGCCGAAACACAGGGTCCATAAATGACGATTTGAAGCTCAGTTGTGTACCAATAGAATCGGAAGCTTTATCAGACAGTGCTGAATCTACTGAGGGTGATGGGGGTCAGTTTTTATTCGACGAGACAATGACAAACGCAGACATGGAGGCAGTCAGGAACTTATGTGAAGGTATCTTTAATAAGCGCATATCTCTTTCGGATGTTTACACATCCAAAGAGCTAGTCAAGTTGGAAGAATTGCTTTGCAAATATAGATCATATTTGGCCGAGAAATCTTTAACTGCTAAACTGTGGTTGCAGTATCTTGAGTATGTGCAAATTCTCAAAATGTTCATTCGAGCTGAGAGATCAGGGGATTGGAATCTACACCTCTTTTCAACTCTTTGCAACTCTTTGCAACTCAAAATATGCTGAATTTATTTGCAGTAACAGGGCATATTAATTATGCCAAAAGCTGCCGCCTTTATCTTCATATGATGCTGGAACTACCCGACAAGCACCCCCATTTGTACAAATGTTCCATAAGGGCCTACACGTTTTTAGAAGAAGTGTGAGATTTTGGCCTGGTCTCTCCAGTGACCTTGTTATCGAACAGGTCCTCATGCGATCACTCAAAAGTCGTGGTGGAATGACCAGGGGTATCACGGAATCTGTTCGCATCCAGTGGGTATATAGCATGCACAAGTGTGCAGGGGTTCATGACGCAATGACGCGCTTCACGGATACCCACCAAGATAACAAACAACATGCCGAATTAAGCCGTGCAAGGTGCAACCGTGATTCTGTGGATTTAGAGAGCATTGCGATTTGGTTTACCATACATGAACCATTCGATCCAAATGAGCCATCTTTGCTTTCCTTATCTTCAGGTTTAACAGCGGGAACGGTCGATAATATCAACTGTGAGCAGGAAGAACTTGTTGGTGCTGCTACACAGAAGAAACTCGATAATCTTTGTATTCCCGATGCATCAATCAAGAGAAGCGATCAGGTTAAAACGTTAGACGAATTGCAACCAGGTGTCAAAATAGACAACCACAGGGTTCAGATAGATCCGAACATTCTTATCTCTCGACTACTTGCCATCACTCAGAGGGAAGAAGATATCGCTAGTTATTTCAGTTACGAGCTGACAGTTATACCAACATCCTTATCCAAGGACAATGCACACCGAAAAGCCTGTAAAAGCAAACCTAGCAAACGATTTAGCAACAGGTATAAAACTGACTCAGGTCCCAAGTGATGCATTGATTGTTGTTGATGGCGGTTCATTTCTTCATCGGATGAAATGGCCAAAATGTGGAGCATATAAAGAGTTAGCTTCCAGATATGTAGATCATGCCTGACAAAAATACGGTGAATTTTGCATGTTTTTTTTTATGGCTACATGCAGGGTCCTAGTACTAAAGATCAAGAGCATAGACGTCGAACTGGGAAGACATGTTCAGATAATCACTTAGTTGATACAATGGCAATCTCTTCAAATCAGCAAACTTTCCTCTCAAATGAAAAGAATAAGCATCCATTTATTAAGCTACTCAGTCAATCTCTCATGGCTGATGGACAGGAAGTGCAAAACAGTTCTGGTGACGCAGATACCTCCATTGTTTTGCGTGCTATCGAGCTTGCGTCTGTTGGGAAGGAGGTGGTAGTTTTTTGTGACGATACAGACGTGTTAATACTTCTGATATATCATTGGAATGAAAAAATGGGGCAGATTTATTTTAAGTCTGGTGCTCGAGATGCCCACAAAGGTGGGAATTCGTGGAAAATTACTGACCTTGTGAAAAAAGCCGGCATATTAATCAAGACCAATATTCTGTTCCTTCACGCCTGAGGCGGCTGTGACACAACGTCGGCAGTATATGGTCACGGTAAATCCTCTCTCATGAAGAAGATCGCCAAATCCTCAGACATTCAACGGACAGCTTCGGTTATTAGTAATGTTGTTTCATCTCCTGATGAAGTTGGTGCAGCGGGCATCGAGCTCTTTGTTGTAATGTATTCAGGTAAAGCAGATAGCTTAAACAACCTGAGATATGTTAGGTTCATGGAAATGCTTTCATCGTGCAAAACCGCCATTGAACCCCAGAAACGACCACTGACAGAGAGAGCGGCATATTTTCCACAACCGTCGTGACCATTTACGGGTGGTGACATGGATGTATTTAGGGGAGGTCGATCTTGAGCCTAGGAAGTGGGGTTGGAAGCTACGCGGTTCAGAGCTTACTCCTATTATGACTGACACTGAGGCAGCACCGGACAGTCTGCTGAAGTTTGTAAGGTGCAACTGCAAAATGACATCAAAGAGTCCGTGCAAAAACAACTTGTGCTCGTGCCGAAAAAATGGTCTAAAGTGCGTTATTTCTTGCGGAAATTGTCGCGGCGAGAGCTGCCAAAACGCAGAAGACGTAACACTTCATGACGAGATCGAGTGTTAAACAATTTTTTGCTCCCAACTTGCATCTTATTTGTATTGAGAATGTTATTCTCATTTTTTCGAGTTTTTGAAAAAAAAAAAAAAAGGGGGACTTTTTGGGGTATTTTCGTCATAAACTAAAGACGAACATTCAACTGGACAACAAAATTATTCATGAAGTGTCCACTTTCTATGTTGGTGAGAAGAATACGGTGTATTCTCGCAAAATTTCCTCGTCATAGTGGTGTTTTAGCGTTTTTATTAACAAAATCGTAAATTTTGCCGCTGAAAAATCATGAAAACAAAAAAGTGTCATAATTTTTTTTTCCCCACTAAGGATTTCTGAGGATTTTGGATATGTTGTTCTTGGCAACATTCCGCGTCGAATGATACCAAATATGGCTTGTTGCATTTTTTTCGGGGTTGAACCCTACATCGACCGGACTATGGGGTGAGTATATTTTTCCATCACGTGTTGAACTCTCCATCAGGCATTACTTCAAAATTTCCAAGAAAAGGCTACAATACAGTCGCAGTGAACTGGTCGTAATACACACATGGGCAGTGATGTCCACGCATTTATTTACCACGTAATAAAAATCATCAGCAGCACAATTTTAATTAATGAAGCACCGTGTTGTATCCGGTACTTCGGTAATTAAATTGTTCGTTATTATTCCTATAACAGGGATCGCGCTGGCTCAGTGGTAGAGAGTTGGACTTCTATGCTAGAGGTCCCGACTTCGATCCCCGTCCGGGACGACCCGCATTGAGTCCTTGGGCAAGGCACTTTATCCCGGTTTACCTACATGGGAGCACGATGACGCCGTGCACTAAGGCGTACTGCACATCGATGGTGCACATGTCTTCAAACGCTGTAACCTTGCTTGAGCGGAGCTTAAACAGAGTTAGAATGTTGAGGAGCTGACAGTTGCTCGTCGATACTCGGTGGTTCTCTCCGGGTACTCCGGCTTCCTCCACCCGTAAAGCTGTCACGGTCACGATTAGCCATTATGCATACGTATGTGACCTTAAACCCCAATAAATAAATAAATATAAATATTCCTATAATAGGTGTTTGGAATCTAATATTATTGCGTCCGTGGAAATATTGCCCACCCGTTGAAAGTGACCAGTCCCCGTTGGCCGTACTGCATCTTTTCTGCTAATGCAGGGGCGCCGGAACAGCCCAAACATTGGCCCGACCATAACACCCAGATTCCTGTTTTTTCGAATTGTGTGTGTGTGGGGGGGGGGGGGGGGTGTGGGGGGGGGTGACAGTGCATGCAGTTCGTCTTTCGAGGAACATAATATGACAAAATTTCCTGCCAATTTGGCAGGGAATTTTGTCATATTATGTTCCTCGAAAGACGAACTTCACTGTGGCGGTCCCCACAAATGTGGGGGCCCTGGGCGTCCGCCCAATCTGCCCATTCTGCCCTGTCCAAGAACCTGTTTCAAAAATGACATCTCTCAGACCTATTTTGGGGATACTTGTTTAGTATTCCAACTGCTTTCGAAGGGGTTGGAATACTAAAGAAGTAGCCCCCAAAATCTCCTCACCTTACGTTAACACGTCATTAATAGCAGCCACTGTGTGCCCAATATTAAAGAAACAAGACGATCTAATTGCGCACTATTTTCGGATATCCGCCAGAACAAAATTAAAAAACATAGCCTAGTTATTTGATATGAATGACGTTCGGCTGAAGGTCGATCACAAAAATATCATGATCGGCAAATTTTGTTCCCCGACATTGATCGGGGTGGTCGGGGCGGGTCCGACACCCCTGTAATGGGCCAACGTGAGTAACTCGATTGTGTGGTAACCCGGCATCATTTCGCACGACAGTATGCCGATCTGCAGTATATGTCACACCGACAAAATGCCGCAAAACATAATACCGCAATAGATTTAAAATAACACTTCGTTTATTTTCCGCTAATAGTAAATTAGAGAAATGTGAATTCTCAACCATTCTGAAATAATAATAAGACTATGGTACTTGTTTTGTCCGGTTTGCTTTTCACTTAGACGACAGTGAATTCACGCAGAAAATTGCCAACATACAGTCGCCTCACGGAGATTATGCTACGTACTGCCCCAAACCAAGTCGACTGGGGAGGGATCGTCCCTCAATAAGATGGAATGAGTCGAAACAATAAATCAGTGTGCCTTGTATCGTTAATTTCTTTCAGAATTTTATTGTGTCTAAAACTCACCCTCACCTTTACCTCCACAGTTTTGTCTTTTTGCATCCGCCCATAATGAGAACTCACAAACCCATGACCTGCCAAAGAATATTTTTGTACACCCGTATTATAGAGACCCACCCGTAAATTTCAGTCACTTTTGTGTAAATCGGTATGCAGTCCCCGATGGACAATCATTCACCTCAGCCAAGATGACAGTCTTAGCTGGAAAGCACAGAGACACAATCATCTTGAATACTTTTCTATCAATGGGTGTCACTGATCTATGATGGTCGCCTACTGTCTTGGCTTATTATGGCATAAACATTGTTCCAGATCTTCATAGCAACCATTGTAACAACAGCCTTGGTTCCTTGATCTATTGACCTTATCTTCATACTTTCTGAATCAGTTTTGATGGGTCCATCAACTTGTGCATCAACGAAAAGTGTTATCTAATCAAATGTTTGATCCCCAGCTGGGTGACGTGTTAACAAGCGGTCCCTCGTGCTCTTGTGGGTTTTTTTGTTTGTTTGTTGGTGTCGCTGTTTCCGTTGTTGTTGTTGTTGTTGTTGTTGTTGTTGTTGTTGCGTTTGAAGGGGGAGTAATGAACTTAATCTATACAGGTTATTAACACCATGCGGGTTTCCGAGTTTGTGTACTGAAGTCGGGACCTCGTCTCTGGGCATATATCGACGCATCCGTTAGGACGAGTCGATGTATAATCCAGAGGGGAGATCAAGAATTCAATACACCATCTCGGAAAGTCACTTGGTGGTAATAACCAATTTATCTTACAGTATTCATCCCTTTTTTGACTTGGTCGCATGTATTTCGATAATTATCTGCGGGTTGATTTTTTATGAATGGAAGTCATGACGTCATGGTATTGCATTCTTGCATTGTGCATGACGTAATCCCCATTCATAATTCTACTTGTACTGTAACCGCTGAAGTTCATAGCGGTGTTTCATCTGTCTGTTTCTTTGTTTTATTTTCCAGGTTTAACACATGGTAGGCCGATACAAAAATATCATCATGGCAAAAAAATAATCTAGTCTAATTTATTTCGTTGATTTATCTTTCAATTACTGTTATTAAAAACGGTGGCCTCGGAATCAGTTGTCGTTGAGTGCAGGAAAAAACGTTCTCTTTCTGAATTGAAGGATCGTACGTGCGGCTGCTACATTCAATACTGATTTGTATTTTGTCTAGACGTTTGAACTCGTGTTGGTGAAAACACGTTCTTGTTGTAAGATACTTTTTTATGTGTGCATAACTGTGGAAGTCTTCCAGTCACCTTTCAACTGGTGTTTGTTGATATTTTAATTTTTTCTTGATGTTTTATAAGCATGTCTGATAAGAATGACTTAGGTCGATTAATACAAAAATATATGTTTTTTGGAGTTTATTAGTTTTTTCGACAGACACCTTCCAAAAAGTCTCGAACAGATGGGCTATTAGGCTACAACTCTCCAACACTCCGCCTGAACTACTTCATGGAAGCCCATCTGTGCCCTAGTATCCATAAATAGGTCGTTTGTTGCAGCTGAAATACATCTCAAGGTGTTCCAGATGTAAAATTAGCCTATATATATATGAACTTTTAAAATCTTCAGTAAAAAATTTATAGAAATGACAGAAATGTGTTTTGGCTTTTTATGACCCCCCCCCCCCCCCCCCCTCCGCATTCGCCCCAGCATACCTTCCTATCTGACTTTTCCTGACCCCCACACCGCCAACCCCCGGGCTCATGAGATATTCCTCTTTTTTATTATTATTATTTTGATTCGTCAAAAATTAATATTTTCTCCTCCTTTCAGGCGAAAGTTGGAAGGAACACAGAATTATTAGTACACTATAATTGATTGTTTTTATTTCCTTTTTAGGGTGGAATTGAGATTTGTTTGTTTGTGTTTTTGTTTTGTTGTGGGGGATTTTTTTTTTTTTTTTTTTTTTTGTTCTCTTTTTTTAGTTTTGCTTTCAGTATAACAATTACATAAATTCCCGCACAACAAATATATTATGTAGTTACGTTTGGCCTAAAACAGAATTCAGCTACCGATCAGCAAACAAGATATTGGACGCAAGTAGTTTAGGAGGTTCAATAATGATTAAGACCTGTTCAAGTTATATTAAATCGTCTCTTGGATGCAGAATGGCGCCATCTACAAAGCACTCAAGGGTCGAAATAATTGGAACAAACTCCTAATGTGTGCAATATAGAATTAGCCAGTGTCAAGGATGATATATTCTTCGTTCTTATTCAGAAACTCTGCGTTTCAGGGGTTAACTCTTTGAAGCCGGGAGTCGAGTTTTCTTGCCTATGATGTAATAAGACAGGTAACCGGACTGTGACGATTCGGCTATTTTGGGGCTGGGGGAGAATTAGACACTGGGCAGCTGCTTCTCGTCAAGTGTCGTCTGCCTGAATAGGCAGACGACACTTGACTAGAAGCACCTGCTTTACTGTACGTTTTTCGCGGTATGTCAAGTTCAATAAATAAATTCATTCTGATTCACCGGCTTCTAAGAGTTAATGTATGTCCTTTCATGCCATCGTCGATTAGGACTTAAAGTGCATTATGTTATTTTGTTGCGCTTTGTTAATTAAAAAGGTTGCATTATGTTATATTTTCAAGTTCACCGTTGAATAATACATTTGAATTTCTCAGTTGGGAATTGGTTTCTATTATGTTGAGCTCTGCTAAAGGAGTACACTCTCGAAACATTTTCCAAAGACTTCTCTTTTGAGAAATTAGAATCAAAAAGATGAATAATAAATGTGAAAATTTATTTTCTTTTTTAGGTGGGGCTGGCTGGCTTTTAACTGCGGAAGTACTTTCGGAATTTCAAATGGCAAGTGGAAACTTGCATCCAAGTAAGTATTTTGTGGCTTTGGTGTGGTGGAATGGCGTGGTAAGGTGTGAAGTTGATTAGCGACTTTCAATTAAAGAAACTAAGTTCATTGCAGATATCTAGTCTGAATGTTATAATAGCTAATGTTATTTCTTGGAACGCCCTTCCGCTGAGCTTTCCAAGACGTTACAATTCATTTCGATATAATGATTTTAAAACACTTTTCCTTCTTCAGTGACAAACATTTCCGCCGAGCTTTTAAACAAATTACAACAGGTATATCCACAATAAAAATCCAAGTGGCGGTACTGTCGGTACTTTCGGTAAAAAGTGATCGTGTATTTGTCATTGCTTTTCGTTCTTGTGTGCGACACACGAATAAACACGGAAATCGAAATATCGATCAGGTATTGTCAGTAAAAGTGATAGGTGTACATACCAATGTTTTTCATTTTCATGTAAATACTACTAAAATAGTATGTTTGCCAATTTTGTAACATTTTATTGTGATGATCGCCGTATCTACTCTATCAGAATTCAAATAAAAATATGAAGAGAGCTGGGTTCTTTTTTTTAGTTGACTGACCCAAAATAGAGCAAATTACTCAACTTATTTCATCTCCGTCTAATCTGTCTTCTCACACTGTCGGCTGACAGTTAAAAAACCTCTCCATGGAAGGAGTTATCGAACTTACTGATCGGAGAGATTTCTGGACTTGGTCAGAGAAATGTGCCCCTAACGTCCCCACCCCACCCCAGCTTCCGGTGCCCTTGTTTACAGAGAAAGGGTCGAATATATTTTTTATTGGAGGAGAGGGTCAGGTATAATTTAACCCTTCAGCCCATCAGAACTGTAACATTAACCCTTTCGCTGCTTCAGGTCCATACTGAATATGGAACCAAACGTTGACGGCCTGTGCTTATTCATTTATTATTTATTTATTAGGGTTTAACGACATATTAACAGCCAGGGTCATGGTCAGTTTTACGGGTGGAGGAAGCCGGAGTACCTTGTGAGAATCACCGAGCAACGACGAGCAGCTGCCAGCTCCCCAACATCGTAACTCCGCACTGTAGCACAGGCAGGGTTAGATTGATTGAAGACATGCGCACCATCGAAGTGCAGTACGCCTTAGTACACAGCGGCATCGTGCCCCTTTGTGGACAATCGGGGTGAAATGCCTTGCCCAAGGACACAACGGGGGAGTCCAAATCGTTCGCTCATACAGTCACCCATCGAAGGACTAACCTGACTTGACGTTGCTTAACTTCGGTGATCGGACGAGAACCGGTTACCGCAACGCCACCGCGTCCCTGGCGGCCTGTGCTATATGTCCGCACTCCTTACGGAGATACCACATATAGGGAATGGATACCTACCGCTGTTATTCTCAATAGGACGCAAGTCTATGTAAATTCTGAAATACAAGAGACAACAACGTGCTCATTAGTCCAACCTTGGTCCAACAGGCCGTTATATAATTTCTTTGTTTTGTCGTCCTGTGGCACAAGACGACAAAACAAACAAAAAATATATATAACGTCCTGTGGGGGCCAAGTTTAGACTACATGGTCTGTCTGTTAAATAGCAACTAAATTCAAATAGACCAGACGTCTTTTATATTGAGGTTTATGGAGTGTGGGCTGAGAGAAATTTTGTAAATATTGATTAACTCTGTCAACATTGAGTACCTGAATGAGATTGCCGGATAATGTTCCAAAATGTAATAACAGTTTTAAAAGTCCAAATAAGTGTACGTTATTGGCGTTTTCATTTTGTTCCACGTCAGCCCCATTCCCTCCAATATATGGTTCAGCACAGGGTATTACCAAATTGTACAGCAAAGGGTTAAAGTATTGCTGATCCACCTAACCAAACCGATGCTTGTTTTATCGTCTGCTCTGTTTTGGTCCTTACACAAAACAATCTGCTTCTCCTGTTTGAGAAGAGATGACGTCTTACAATGACGCATTGACGGAATGATGAAATAGTTTGTATCATTACCATTTCTCAACGTAAGTGCATTGTCTCAAGGACATTTGTTTATCTCGTTCTCGGTCATGTAATCTAACACAAGTTCAAAAATACTGCACATATTATTCGTACACACCAGGTGCAGTTCACTTTTTAGTGCTGGATACCACTGTTTGACCTCACTTAATCCCACTTCCGCGTGAACTACAAATACTATTTTACAAGTGTTTTACCATTTCACATATGTTCGAACTGCAAGGAATGTTAATGTGTCGCTCATCTCCTTTTCTCACACAGATTTAAAATCTAAATTGTTGACAATACAATATTATACTACGGCCTCCGTGAACCGGTCACTTTCCACGCCGGGCAATATTTCGACGGATGTATTAATAATGAGACTCTAAACACTAAGTATAGGAATAACCAGCAAAAAATTAATTAATGAAGCACCGGGTTCAACCCGGTGCTTCATTAATTAAAATTTTGCTGATCATGATCATTATTACCTGGTAAACGCATGCGTGGGCATCACTGCCCATATGTGGATTACGACCAGTCCACGGCGACTGTACTGTACTGGCAACATTTCTTAGTGAACAGAAAATAGGATCTCCAGCCCTGTCCTCTCGGTTCAAAATGTTAGACTTGGAATTTCATTAATACAGCATTAGGTTTTGGATACATCTTTGCAGATGAGTGGACGAGTGAACAGATTGCACGAAATTTAACAGACATTGCCACTTTGAATTCAGCTTCCAACATTTGTTGTCAGATGTTCATTTGTATAACCCTTTACCTAACATGAAAAGCAGACGACACTTGCAAAACAATTATTGAATAACTATTTTGTTTCATTTTTGGCCTTAAAAACATAGCTTATGACCTCCTCATCGGAACGAACTCGTTCTAAAGAGGGGTCACAAGCTATGTTTGTGAGGCAGAAAAATGAAAAAGTAATGAAAATTGAATGACATTTTTGTGAATAGCGCTGGTCGGTTTTAGCCATTACGTTGGGTAAAGGGTTAATCTGAGATGATCGCAAACAGAGACGAGGCTTCAAAAAATGCTTCTCTTGTTTAACTCATCTCATTAGCCCTTTATCTAACATAACTTTCAACTGGAAGACGATAATTGCATAAACAATTATTTTGTAACTAAAACTTTAGCCTCCAACATATAGCTTATGGGCACTCATTGGAAAGCCTTCGAAGAGTTCGTCCCAATAAGGGTCCATAAGCTGCATATTGGAGGCAAAAGATGAAAAATAAATAAAGCTTGAGTGACATTTTTTGTGAGTAGGGCTGGTTAGAGATTGGGAATAGCCCGAAAAACCGAACCGATACCGGCATCAAGGGGATACCGAGAAACCGAACCGAACCGAATCAATCGCTGAACACCGAAACAATCTGAATTTTCAAATTTTCCTACATTTGCGATTTATAAGTCCCCGTTGAGGCTTGATAACAGTTGAAAGGTTCATTTTCATGAAAGAAGTCACCGATTTTCTTTTCCGTTTTGTTAGCCCTGATTTTAAATGGGTTGAAATGAACCATTAGCATTTTCAATGATGTGGCATTTTGCCAGCTGGCAAATTGCCATATATTTTAAAATGCTATGATTCATTTTACTTAGTTATAATAATGAATAGATAATACAATTCTGGAAATACAATCGTGAAAGTTTTATAGCATTGGTTCCTGATCATCCACAGCACATTCGATAAACCATAATCGAATCACCTCGGTTTATTTCGATTTTTGTCGTTAGATCTCGGGTTGCTGAACGGAGTGATATACCCAATTGTTCACCGAAAAACTTGCTCACTCAGTCTGAAATGTAAATACGCGTCTTAAAAAATAAACACGTTCTTAACTCCTTGCCATTGTCTCTAGAGGAGTTGGATTTGAATACGGAGTCTCCAATACTTGAAATATTGAATCAAACCTTTTGAAAGATTGTCATGGGCCTAGAGGCTTTCGTTTCAGGTTTCACTGGAATTTATATTCACTCACAAGACGCAATAGTTATAAGAGCATATAGATGCAACAGTTAATGTAATCAACAGTGAACAGAATTTGAATGCGGGAGTTTACAAACTTGAGATTCGAACAGTTGCCTCTCCTCGAATTTACAAATGTTACTTTAGGCTCCACAGAGTAGATCTTTTGTTTGTCCTCATTCTTGCAAAATCATATGTGAGCGGGCGATTTTTTATTTTATTTTTTTTAGTTTTGTAATTATTTCGTTTCCATCAAAAGTTTGTGCCCGTGGTTTGTTTTAGTCCCAATAATCTAAAGAATACCATGGGTGGTAGTGTAATTCGTTCATTGAAAGCAAGAAAGCATTGCAATGTCAAAGCATTACAAAGCCTTGTTGAATTCAAGCGACAAATTTATCAATTTTATAAAATTGGGTAAAATATCAGTCACAAACCATTTAATTTTATTGTTTTAAGGTAGTATCGACATCTAAAATGTGGGAGGGCATGAGAAACAGTTGTTTAACTTTTTATGCCTTAAGCGTGGTTTGGGGCGGAAGCCCAGGCTTTTAATCCAAATTAAGGCTCCCATTTTTTGTGACTCCCCAAGGTAGATAAGATATGTTCTCTCCAGCTGCAAAGTAGCATATTTACTGTTCGTTTTGTTATCAAAGCTACATATGAAAATTGAGAACTATTTCACAAAATGGCGACGTCGGTCATACAGACGAGGTGCAGTACGCCGCTGTGGACTCGTCACTTCCCACGTGGTGGGCAGTATTTCCACATATGCCATAACATTAGATTGCAACCACTAATTGCGGGAATAATCATCAAAAAACTTAATGAAGCACCATTTTGTAGCTGATTTTTATTACCTGGTAAATGCATGGGTGGACATCACTGCCCACGCGACGCATGCGTCAACATCGCTGCCCACGTGTTGATTACGACCATTCCATGGCGACTGTACTGTAATGGTTGAGGAACGAAATCAGCACGTACTTTTGTGATATGTCATATTAACCGCGGAGTACAATTCGAATTGAGATTCACAAATTATTATTCTCGATTGGTACCATATTCAATCAATACTGATATTTTTTTACAGATCTGCTGTCAACACACTAAATGGGTCAGTGGGTGGAGGAACTGTTGGTGTAATAATGAGGTAAGTTGTAGTAATTTTCCCCAACTGAGAGACGAACTCGACGAAGAAAATTATTCTGGTTTTCTAATGAGCCGAATTATTGATGCCTCAGAAATGTTTAATCGGAACGGTGAATATTGTTTTCGATAAGAATTGGGGTATATGAAGTTTTTTTGCCCGAAAAACTTAAAACATACCACGGTGTACACTGCAAAAAATATAGGTTCTTTTTAAAACCAAAACTGGTTCTAATCTTGTCCCTGAGATGGAACCAGTTGTGTTTAAACAGTATTTATTTCCAATCAAATAAATTTACCAAGATTACCATTCAATTAAACAATATTACATGAACTGAAGTAGATTCAGCACTAAACTCGGAGCTTATTCAACGCAGTCCCCAAACATTTTGAAACAAAGGAGATATGAACAGTTGGCATATCGAACCAGTTTTGGTTCTGTACAGAACCAAAACTGGTTCGATATGCCAACTGTTCATATCTCCTTTGCTTAAAAATGATTTGAGACAACCTCGTATAAGCTCTAAACTTCCGGCTGGAACCCCCTCAATTTATGTTTAATTCTGTTAATATTTAATGTTAATCTTCATAAATTTATTTGATTTGAAATAAATACTGTTTAAACAGAACTGGTTCCATCTCAGGGACAAGATTAGAACCAGATTTGGTTCTAAAGAGAACCTATATTTTTTGCAGTGTAGACTTCTTACCAATGATTATTTTCCTTCCAAACAAGATCTTTATTTTTTAACAACATAAAAATTTCAGTGTTCTAAATTCCCAACTTTTTAATCAAATCACAACAGTATTGTAATTTGATTAAAATGTTCCTTTGCCGCCTTTGGGGCCCATGGCTTGGGTAAAATTTGCATCGTGGTGACACCAATTTGGGGTTTGTAACAATTGGGAAGAAACGAACAAAGACTAAGACATTTTTAAATTGAACAGAGAAAATTAAGATCGATACCTAAGCAAATGCATGGATACTACAAGCACATTTTATAACAAACAGTCACATGGAATTATGTTCACCCTAGTCGCTGTAGTTTCTATTAAATTGTACTAAAGAAGAACCATTGAAATCAGAAACTTTCTAAGCTTTGTTAGGGAAGCAATTTAACTTTAATGCACAATCAGTGTCCTGAGCTGGGTGGTTATAAAGCCTCGGAAACCCAATAGTTTTCCGAGGCCTTATCACTACCCAGTTTAGGCAGTGTCCACGCTGGTATGTGCCAAATGCACATTTTTTTCAAAATCTGGTACATAAATGTGAGCGTTTGACATAAAAATTTGGCACATAAATTCAAAATAACGAACCTGGTAAATTCTTGATTTTCACAAGAAGCGGGTATATAATATTACATTTTATCATATGACTCATTCATTTTGTTCACTTTAAAACATTTGATATTTTGCTTTCATATTAATCAGTGATAAATAAATCCTTCCGTCGATTTCATTGGTCAATTTCAAAACTAGACAATTTGATTTGCTGAACAAAATACAACTGAGCCATATTTTCATAATTTGCATAATTGGGGTTGAAAGATTTTATTGGTTAATTTCAAATATGGACAGTTTGAACAATATACAACTGGGTCACATTTGCATAATTTGAGTAGGGAGAATTTACGTTATCTGTCCTATTTAGGTTGGGTTATATTGCATTAACCCTTTACCTAACACAACGACCAAAAACGACCAGTGATATATACGAAAACTTTTAATTTTTTGCTTCCAAAACATAGGTTATGCCCCCTCATTGGAACGAGCACATCACGCTCGCTCCACTGAGGGGTCATAACCTATGTTTTGGAAGCAAAAAATGATTTTTTTTTTCAGTTTTATGATGATGTTTTTTCCAAGTGTCGACTGCAACACACGTTAGGTAAAGGGTTAAAAAGCCATACTAAGTCGTTAATTTTGTGCATATGTGAGTCATATGATAAATAGGATATGAAATAAGTGTTTTTCTCTTATGATATTTATGAAACTCGTCCGAATTTTCCGCTTGGGGCTCACCAGAGGCTCGCCAAAACGGAAAATTCTTAGACTCGTTTCATAAATATTATATGAGAAAAAAACTCATTCCATATCGTCTATTTCTCCCAGTAAAGCGAACAAATGACAAGTTGAATATATCAATATGAGATTCCCATATCATTAATTACAAAAAAAGTAATCTCGTTCAACTTCGAACATAATAACCAGTCACTTTCCAGTTGTCCTTACCGGTGACCTTGTATTAAAAAGTCGTGTATTATGTAAACAACAGATGCTTTGTTTCTTCACCAGCGAACACTAGACCAGTTTATTAATTGTCTTTAATTCTGTGCCAACTGCTTATTCCTCGATACGCTTCATCTCGTGAACCTGTGTGTCGAGAGTTCATGAAACATATAAAGATTTCAATGAGACATAACCTTTGGGATCGTCATACATGTTATGATAAAGTTCGTAAGAATACATTTACTTATGGATACTTTTGACTTTTCGAGCCTTGATATCACTACAAAATATAACCAGTTCCACATCCATAAACAAGCTTAACCCTTAAGGGCCTAATTCTGACTTTGGTCATTTTTTTAGAAATAGAACAAGTGCCCCAACATGTAGTCTTTGGGTTAACTCACAAGTTACATTCCAAGCACCTTGGTAGTTGTTTTTAGGCAAGTCTTGGCTGCCTACATAGGCAGCCAAGACTTGCCAAAAACAGCAGCAAAGTCATAGAATGTAGACTGTTACAATGTAGCAAAAATATGTAAAACTCTCTTTGCCCTTAAGCAGTGTTCACCCTTGCATGTGTCAAATGTCCCAACTCGCATTTTTAAAAACATCTGCCACATAAATGGGAGCGTTTGGCAGAAAAATTTGGCATATAAATTCAAAATCACGAACCTGGTATATTCTTTGCAAAACCGGGTATATAATGTTACATTTTCTCCTAATAAAGGAAATAGATAATAAGTTAAATATATCAGTGTGAATGCCCAGGTCGTTAATTACAAAAACCTTATCTCGTTTAGCTGTGCACACAATAACCAATCGCTCTCCAATCGTCCTTACTGGTGACCTCGGATTAAGAAGTCGTGTATTGTGTAAACAACCCATGCTTTGTTTCTTCACCGGTGAACTATAGACCAGATTATTAATTGTCGGTGGTACTTTCCTCATTGACCAAATTCGAAGATTAACACAGTAATAATAATAACACTTTGGCCAGCCGCTGATTTGTCGCGGTAAATAAAATGATCCATTACGGAGAAGGCCATTAATTACATAGTTTGTTTTTTGCCCATCAATTCACTTCAGTTAATTTTCTCGTGAAACAAATTTGGGATATTAAGATTATCATAGGTTTGTGACATAGACCACGAGGAAGTGCAATAAATAGACAGAACGCGATTTGTGTTTGAATCGGCGGGTGCTTTACATAACAAGTTGGAATGGCATAGCCGAAAAAGTTCCGGCTTGTACATCACCCATTGAATACAGAATCATTTATGCCATAGATGCTATCCCGTTAAATACATAGAGATTATTACCATAATGAGGATGTACAAAATATGTATTTCCCCGTGGGAACCCCGGGAAGTAAGCAGCACTTGTTTACTGTGGTAAACCAGTTCCGCTTTACTAGTAAAATAGGACCCAGTCACCAATGCTTGGGGTGAAAGTCCTCTAAAATGGGCAACATGTAGATCAATGATTGACTAAACTTTACTTCATCTCCAAGTTGTGTCACGATTAGCCATGGTGCATAAATATGTGACGTTAACCACCAACAAACAAACAAAATATGTATCCGAGTCGAGCTCCGGGTTCTAAGGCCAGATCACGACGAGTCAAAGCCGAGTCGTGATGTACCCTTAGGACGCGGTGCGAGACTCGGATACATATTTTGCACATCCACATAATGGTAATAATCATTTTATCTTACAATATATTGGGGATAAGTCAAGAATGTAGACGAATATATAACGAACTATTTATTCGTACGGATGAACAAAAAGAAAAAAATGGAACTCACGCGAAAAGAACGTGCTTGTATCTGACCCCCTGATACAAACATCTGTATCAAGGGGTCGGATACACGACAGTTGCGGATTTAATACAGACAAAATACATGTTGATTGTAAGATAAAAGGGTTTAAATTTGAATGGATGTGTAATAATGATAATACTAATAATAATAAAGGACCATCTATGCTGTCGTTTGAAAGGAATCTATTGTACCAGGAATGCAGGAAGACAACCAATCTGGCTATGCTTTCCCCTGCCAGTATACTTGTGTATCCTTTATGTATAATAATTGTTATGTACCATATGAATACTGTAAATATATGTGGAATTATCAATCTTATTGTAATCTATAGTATACCGGCGAATAAATATATATCAATATACCCCTAACTCATAATTGCAATTTAAACACTTTCAGTGACGTGCTCTTGAATTGCGTTGTCCCACTGAACACTTTATATTTAATGCATCACTGGTGTTCTGAATTGGGTGATCGTGATTATCCAGCTCAGGACATCAACTGTGTATTGAATTTTTGTTTCTGTGGGACTGAGATTGGGATATTTGGAATTGGGGACAAAAGCATGCCTAAATGCTATCGGGAAAGCTAGACATCCAAAAATGATTGTAATTGATCTTATTGACAACATCTAGAGACTTGATTGGCTGCTAAGAACATTATAAATACTGCACTCCGTTATTTGTACATTATCAACACTGCACTCCGTTATCCGTACATTATAAACACTGCACCGGTTATCCGTACACTATAAATACTGCCCTCCGTTATCCGTACATTATAAACACTGCAATTCCGTTATCCGTACATTATAAACACAGCATCCCGTTATCCGTACATTCTAAATACTGCACCCCGTTATCCGTACATTATAAACACTGCACCCGGTTATCCGTACACTATAAATACTGCACTCCGTTATCCGTACATTATAAACACTGCACTCCGTTGTCAGTACATTATAAACACTGCATCCCGTTATCCGTACAATATGAATACTGCACCCCGTTATCCGTACATTATAAACACTGCACTCCGTTATCCGTATATTATAAACACTGCACCCCGTTATCCGTACATTATAAATACTACACTCCGTTATCCGTACACTATAAATACTGCACTCCGTTATCCGTACATTATAAACACTGCACTCCGTTATCCTTACACTATAAATATTGCACTCCGTTATCCATACCCGAGGTTTCAGTCAACGACCTACACAAAGATAAGCCAACACTCTTCCTGATCATCAAGCCTCAGACATCTGCTGAGTCCTCCTTCCACATGCCTAGACACGTAGCTTCCAGACCTCAGCAGTCACAGAAGGTCGATAGGGGCTTGCCCCTCAGCGTCCCTGCGCGCTTTCGGCGCGCGAAACCATTTCATCCCCGTACACGACTGCACTCCGTTATCCGTACACTACAAATACTGCCCTGCGTTGAGCGAATCAGTTGTGCATTTCAGAGACTTATATTGCATGAATATTTTAATTCGACCGCCCTTCGTGGCCGTTGATTTAAAATAATAACGAAACTCAATCGATTTGGTATTGACTGCACCCCGTGAGACACACGCCTTTACACACACAGTTTGACTTGGGGAAAGTTGGGAGTGAATGTGGGAGTTCATGATTATCGGGAAATCTTGATTTGCAGTGGCTGACTTGCATGTTTATAAAATAAACGATAAAGCACATTCTAACCAGCAAATTGATCAGAAATCTACTTATTCACCGAGTCAGCAAACAGCGTGGACAAACTCGTTGAGAGAATGCTTTGGGAATTCGTACAAAATGACGGCCTTGCGAATCAGTCTTGCCACTGGGGTGATCGGGATCAACTAAACACCAGCAATCATACACATTTTTAGAAAAAAAACACAGTTTAATAATTAAACAGAAACATTTTTTTTTTGTTTAGTAAAGAAACATCAGAAAACATTTTTCAACAAAACCATAGCGTGTGAACCCTCATTGGAACAAGCTCGTAGAAATCGTTCCAATTAGGGGTCACATGATATTTTTTGTTGAAAATTTTTGAAAAATTAATATTTAAAATAATAAATTTTGATATCGTCTGCCTTGGTAAAGAGTTAACTCTCTTACACGATTTAACGACGGTAACCACCCGGCGCTGTTCACAAAAACGGTCGCCTCTTATGACCTTCATTTGCAGTAATATTTTGAGGCAGTAATTGATAATTAAGTTTTTAGCACATATCGACTTCTGTTTGTGTAAGATAAATGGTTTGGTTACAAGAACTCAGCAAACACATCACAAACTTCGTAAAGCTTGAAAATATCATGTTCTGTAGTGTTTCATATAACCATTCTTTCTTTTTTTCAGCCTCATATTCAAAAACAGAAAATATGACATCTCTTACCTCATAAACGCTATACTGGGGGCTTTGGTATCTGTTACAGGTAAGCTTTATCACATACACATTCGTTGAACCTATTCCTACCTCTCCCTCCCGCACATATCTTGAAAATTATCCTTTGAAGCCTGATGGTATATTCCATTCCAGTTTAGAGTCATCAACTGGTAATCTAAAATCGTTACTTGGAACGAACCAATTAATATTTTCAACGTGCAGCCTTGGGGCTGCACGTTGAAAATCTTGATTGATGTAACACACAAATTCACTGAGCAACTATCTATTTCATTTACGAATATTTCTATCCACGTGGACGCGCATGCGCGAAAGACTAAGCTATTTTTGCTCCCAATTTGCTATACCTGTCCATGGGACAAACGCGTAAAATTTCATTTTTTACCCAAAGTTGTTTTTCCATCAAATGTGCGTTCTTCTAGTCAAATAGCTCAGGATATACTCTTTAAAATAATATTAAATTCTTATTGGTACACGAAGTTCTTGAGCTTTCCATTTTTTCCCCGCCAACAAAGTTTTTTTTTTTTTTTATTTTTTTTTTGGGAGGGGGGGGTATATAGGAATCACCCTGTCCGTCCGTCTGTCCGGGCCAACATTGGGGGTTTAGGGGATATTATTATTAGGGGCTACCTCCAAATTAAGGCAGTGTTAGGGTTAGGAGTGGGGTGGGGTGGGGTTAGGGTTAGGGGTAGCCTCAGAGTAGGGCTTAAGGTTGGGGAGGGTTAGGTCCCGGGGGGTTAGGGTTGGGGTCAGGGGTGGGGTTTTAGTTTTAGTAGCCCCTAAACCAAAAAGTAGCTCCCAATCCTATTGGTTTGGCTAGGGTGGGGTTGGGTCAGGGGTGGGTTGGGGTTAGGGGTAGCCCCAGAGTAGGGCTTAAGGTTGGGGGGTTAGGTCCCGGGGGTGGGTGGGGGTTAGGGTCTGGGG
Organism: Pictodentalium vernedei; assembly: GCA_031216915.1. Classification (NCBI taxonomy): domain Eukaryota; kingdom Metazoa; phylum Mollusca; class Scaphopoda; order Dentaliida; family Dentaliidae; genus Pictodentalium; species Pictodentalium vernedei. The sequence continues at coordinate 487,719,985 of CM062293.1, read as the reverse complement.
TGGGCTTTTATGGTTTAGGGTCAGCGTGGGGTAGGGTTAGGGTGTGGTTTTGGGTGGAGGGGTGGGGTTAGTGTTAAATATAAGTTCTAGGTTGGAGGGGTGGGGTTCTGGGTAAAATAAGGTTTTGGACAAACAAAATGTTTTTTTGGTAGCCCATAAACCCGAAATGTTGGAGCGTCCGTCTGTCCATCCTTGTAAGCGCAACTCCTCCTAAACCGTTCAATGAATTTTCATGAAACTTTACACAATGGAAGAACTCCATATGAAGATGCGCATGAAGCAATATAATTCCGTTCTGACATTTCCAAGGGGAGATAATCTAACTTATACATTTCAATTGCCACATCATATGATTGTGTCCTCGTAAGCGCAACTACCCTGGGGGGGGGGGGTATCACTTTGTGAGCTTGCTCACAGTACCTCTAGTTGTTTAGAGTTTCTAACTTTATCCATGTGTATTTTCTTATAAATTAATGAAAAAGGCTGACTGGAGTAGCTTTAAACATAAAAAAAGATATTAACTTCTTATGGAAATCAATCTTCAAATTATTTAATGGTATAAGAAAGTTTTGGCTATGGGTTAGTTTTGATATTTCAATTTTACTTTGAAAAATAGTGATTTTTAACTTTGTGCGATTTCGACAGACTTCTCTCCACAACTAACTGTCTTCTCCCACTTGAAAGCGACGTCATTTCTTTGGGGTGGAAAATTAAGGTGTTTAGGTTTGCATTGGCCACAAAACTAAACACCTCGATTTCAATGTGATTTGAACGATTTAGAATTAATAACCATTTGTGAGGTAAAGTTTTGAACAATTTGATGGATATGAAGTTGACATCTAATTGGAAGACCCTTTGGTGTTGGTGTGTGTTATGTTTAACATTTACTCAGTATCACGTTTCAATGAGGGCTCACAAGCTATGTTTTTGATGCAAAAAATGAACATTTTAGTGTTACGAAATTGTTGAAGCACCTCTGGTCTGCTAATAATAATAATAATAATAAATAATTTATAAGCCTAAAATCCACAAAAGTGCTCTTTGGCTTTACAAAAACTAATGGAAAGCCCGTTGGAAGAAATATGTTTTCATGCTTTTTTTGAATGAATTTAAGGTGCTGATAGTTTTTATATGTTTTGGGAGTGAGTTCCACACAGTGGGGGCAGCACAGAGAATGCTCTGTCACCTGCGGTCTTCAGTCTTGCCCTTTGCTGTGAGAGCAAAGTTTCATTGCCGGACCTTAAAGCTCGGGCTGGTTCATATCGATTTACAAGCTCAGTGAGGTAGGGTGGTGCGAGGCCGTGAAGGCTCTTAAAAACCAGAAGACACAGTTTATATTCGATTCTCTTAAAAAACAGAAGACACAGTTTAAATTCGATTCTCCGGCATACTGGCAGCCAGTGCAGTTCCTTAAGGATAGGTGTTATGTGGCAAGTTTTTTTCTATTTCTAGTGACTACTCGAGCTGCGCAGCTCTGTTTATGCTGCAGTTTAATAATGTGGGCATTTGTTGATCCAGAGAGCAGGGAGTTGCCGTAGTCGAGCCGAGTTGTCACAAAGGCATGTACGAGTTGTTCAGCTGTTTTGTTGTCTATTAAGTTCCTAATTTTGCTGATGTTTCTCAGATGAAAATATGCCACCTGGCAGATGTGTCTGACATGTCTGTCAAGTGATAGGTTTTCATTGAAGAAAAAACCGAGGTTACGAACAGACTTGGTTGAGGAAATGCACACATCCTGGATGTGTAAATCAAGTTTGGGCAATTTAGACAATTGCTGTTGAGTTCCAAAAAAGATAATTTCAGTTTTGTCGTGGTTTAATTTCAAGAAATTAGCAGTCATCCAAGATTTTATTTCCAGAATGCACTGTTCTAATTTCTGCACGGAACAGGCAGCGCTATCTTTATAGAAATGGATGTATAGTTGTGTGTCATCAGCATAACAATGAAACTTAAGCCCATGCTTTCTTATAATGTCACCCAGTGGAAGGACATATATGGTATACAGAATCGGTGCGAGAACCGATCCCTGAGGAACACCGCATGAGAGTGGGAGTTTTTCGGAGAGCTCGCCCTCAATTACAACACATGCTACTAAGATTAGGTAAAGAATTCAATAACAGGCGATCAAGTTCCCTCGCGGACAAAGCAAGAGCATCGCTAACGCGTGTGCTGATGCCCCCGAAGGTAGCAAAGTAGGACTTGCATGTAAAGAAATAACTTCTGAATGTTTGAAGAGAACTGGTTCATCCAAACAACTTTGAATGAACGGAATTGAAAAACACTATGATTCTTGTGTCATCCATTTTATATGAATATATCGATATGTAGTAGGTTAAAATGACAAGCAAAACTGCCCTGCAAACACTGGGCAGTACAGAAATAGTGAACTACAAAAAAATGGGATAGTGGACTAAAAATGGGCAGCACTTCCCTTACAAGACACCGGCCAGTAAGAATAAAGCTGAAATTGGCATCCATATTTATATGGTTATATCGATATGTAATAGGCTAAAATGACATGCAACCTCCCCACCATGCACTGGGCAGCACAGAAATAGTGGACTAAAAGAAATTGGGCAGCACTTCCCCCCTAGGCACTGGCCAGTAAGAATAAAGCTGAAATTGGCATCCATATTTATATGGTTATATTGATATGTAGTTTACAATGACATGCAACCTCCCCTGCAAGCACTCGACAGTACAGAAATAGTGGACTAAAAAAATCGAGCAGCACTTCCCCAAAAGGCAATGGACAGTAAGAATAAAGCCGAAATTGGGAAATTTGTGATTTTTTAATTCAAAAAGAGGCAGGACTCTTGCAAGAATGGTCGGAGTAAACCTCCAAATCGAACTAACTTGACCTGCATTTTGACATCAGTTATAAGCAAATAAATTTTGAAATCGATTGGTGCGGTGAAACAATTTTAAATGGTCTGGAACCAAAATCACTATAACTCTTGTGTCATCCATATTTATATGATATGTAAAGGTTAAAATGCCATGCAACCTCCCCTGCAAGCACTGGGCCGCAGAAAAATAATGGACTAAAAGAAATTGGGCAGCACTTTGCCCTACAGGGTAAGGTACAATTTACCTTAGTCAGAAACAGAGGCCAAAAACAAACGGGACATAACTCTACCAAACATGAATGGACAAAACGCTAGGTACGAGGGCATCCTCCCCTCCCCCCCCCCCCAAGCTGCCCTATCACCATACCAAAGAACATTAAAATCCGACAACTGATGCTCGAGTTATAATACAAAATGTTCGGACGGACGGACGGACGGACGGACGGACGGAGACCTCGACTATATACCACCTCGAAAATGTTTCGGGGGCATAATAATCTCGAGTTTTTGCAACAGTAACCCACAGTAACCCAACACATGACCGAAATAATAATCTTTTAACTTACCTGACATAAGTCAATCCCTCAACGCCCCACCCACACACACATATATATACTTTAAGAGTTCTATGTTTCTCTGCGGCTTTTTTTCTAAATATTTACTTGTTATGTATTGCATGCTAAAAAGGTTTAAATTTTACCAGTTAAAATATTTCACACCATTTGTAGTTATTTTATCTCTTTTTAGTTCATGCGTAACCCCGAACATACATGTATTCACAATACAATGTTCAGGTTACAACAAGTCGCCAATTGTTCGTATCCACATATCGTTTTCATATATCGTTTTATTTGTATGTTCAGGACGACTGGAAAATAAATTGTTCATCGCTGTCCCTCAGTGAAGTATGAAGCTTTTTTAATTAGTCCGACAGTACAGGAGAGAATTCGGCCCCAGTCGCGTGTGCAGCTACAAATGAAAAAATAGGGGTGGGTGCAACTCCAAATTCTTTACTCGAAACAAATAGTTCAATATGCTATGAATTCAGGTCGTACCACGATCCTGAATCGGGTTTAAAAAGTTAATAATTTCGAATCTAATTCCCATATCTCTTGTTGTGTTTCCCCATATTCAACTTCTGCTAACTGATTCCGGAGATCACTCAATTTTTCATTGTCGTTGAGGTCCGCTGAAGGAACGACTGTTGTTTCTGATTATTACCACTTTTGCGGGCTTTCCTAGCACATTAACGATGTTTTGTCGGGCGTTGAAACCTCGTAATGCTCAACAAGTACAAGTCATGTGACGTGTTGGGCCGTTATTGACTATAACAGCCCAACACGTCAATAACAGCCCGACACGTCTAAATATAGACAATGACGTCACGTCTCTCAGCCGATCAACAATATTTTTCCCAGATTTCCATTTTGATCGAAATTCAATTCGGATTTTTTTAATTTCTAAACACAATTAACATAGTTGTTTCAACTGTTTCCCTTTGTGTCACGGATAGATAATGTATCAAATATAGGAAGCGATACACACAAAGTAAGTGATGACATCTTTGCTGAATAAACTCCTTGCCTAAAGTTCGCATTTCGAAGATATATATCATCATCTAACTTTCCAAATTTCGCCGTAGACTGTTACCCGGTTTGTTTGTCAACAAATCAGTCGATATTGTCGCTGTGTTTTTTTTTAATTCTAAAACGTCAAACTTCATTTATTTATCTTATTTCCCATATAATTTAATCGTAATGTACCCGATGTACGAAAGTGGCAATAATAGAAATAACATGACTTTGTCGGGCATAACAGTGTATCAACGGCTTAACAGAAATGGCTAACAGCCCTTGAGCTTATTAGCGGCCCTCGACTTCGTCGCGGGTCGCTAATAAACTCTTGGGCTGATAACCATTTCTGTTGAGCCGTTAATACACTGTAGAGCCCTTCAAAATCACGTTATTGTTATATTCAACTTCTGCTAACTGATTCAGGAGATCACTCAATTTTTCATTGTCGTTGAGGTCCGCTGAAGGAACGACTGTAATTCTGAATATTCAGCAGAAATCTGTTGTTGGGATTTATGTTCTTTATTTTTTTATCAGCCACAATACTGTCGTTTGTAAATTCATAGTCACCATCATTTAGCTTTTTTAACCCATAAATGGACGTTTATTCGAACAATAAAAGTCTTGGATAAAATTTTGCTTATTTCACCTAGTGGCAGCTGCTAGTTGGGTGATAAATTTTCCCAGTAGGTTTAACACTGAAAGAATTTATTCCTCTACGGGAGATAGAGTTGTTGACCTCCGACCTCTACAGCATTCGTGTTGTCATGATCTATTTTACGTTTGTGGGAGACATAATGAACCGACGTTTATCAAACGTTGAACGTTGACCGTCGCTGAAATCTTTAGTTTTAGAATACATGACACATTTCAACCCCGTCTAACAATAAAACGAACAACAATTAAATAAGAAAACACACAAAGTAAATCAATCGAAGCCAAGCGTTGAAAAGCATACAAGTTCGATTGTGAAAGGCGGGGACATGATGAGTGATGTTTCTTTTTCCAAATTAGGAAAGTGTACATGTAAATAAACAAATGCAAGTATCGTCTGCTTTGTTTATAAAACTCAAGTTGAATCGATGACGAAAAAGAACAACAATAATCAACGAAAATAAGGAAGATAAACATTGTTCATTTAATAAAGTATTCTTGCAACTTTAGCTCAAGTTTGTAGAGGGATTATTTTAGACAGAAATGTATCATCGCGCCTTGTTTATGTTTGGCAGTTTTGCTTGTCGATCGAATTGGACCAATGTGCTCCCCACTTCTCGCACAGTTTTGTAGCCAGTAACAGCGCGATTTCGCCGTGACTGCCCTGTATATGATTTATGGGATAAACAAAATAAACGTATAGTGTTTTCAAGTAATAACATTATTCTACACGTGGGATTAAGAATGAAACCGACTCGCCAGAGGCTAGTCGGTTTCATTCTTAATCCTACTCGTAGAATAAAATTTTTACTCTATACGTTTAAGTAGTAGGAGAGCTATGGATCGGGGCCGGTTGGGTGGACCCCGGGCTGGACCCTGGAAGTGACGTCATAGTCACGTGACCTGGTGGCGCCATGTTGTGTTGGGGTGGTGGGGTCATAGTACACCGGGACCGTAAATGAACTGATCTATTTCGTCCGAATGTAGAAATGTTAGCTATTCGCGTTCAACTGGGTTAATACAGAGCACGAATAACAGCGCATAAGCAGAACAATTCTGACTGGAGTTAATGAAAGAGCTTGTTATGTTTTGACATTTGAAATACTGTAATTTTAGAACCGTTAACAAATTACACAGTCTGTGCATGGCTATTCGAGTTATAATCAGACAACTGAGTGGCCGGTCCATTCCTTGTCAAAGTTCGTCAACATTGTCGTAAAGTAAATTCCAGGGATGTTGTTGATAATCTAAATCGATCTACGACAATCATATCTCATAAAGCACACAGTGCATGTAATTACTGATGTGTAGGATCAAGCCATGCTCACATTTCGTTACCCTTCGCCAATTGTTGCTTCATCCATTTTTTAGGACAATAGACATGTTATTGAAGTAATTACGCAATGCAAGAATGACAGGAAACATGATAATTTCACTCAAAGTCAAGAATGTCATTTCCCTGGTGTTTTCGTATATTATATAAAATGTTAACACCGGTGTTTTGTTGGAACTGGTATTATTTGAATTGATTAAAATCAAATGATGTAATTTTCAACTGCTGTACTTATTTGAAAAGGGTCAAATGGAGGTAGTCTTATCTTTAAGAAGTAAATATTGAAATGAGGCTAAGAGTCGAAGGAAATTATACCTCATTGAGGGATATTTCATGTCCCTCGTGACCTCAAAATTCAATGAGGCTATGGGGGATAGTAAATTAGGCCTCATTGAGGGCTTTTACATTGCCCTCATGGCCTCATACGACAAAAAAGAGGATTCTCCAGAAGGTATAATCGATAGGTATCCTCGAATAATACAATACCAGGCCATAGGTATCCTCAAATATTGAAATGAGGCTAAGAGTCGTAGTAAATTATACCTCTTTGAGGGATTTTCCATGGCCCTCATGACCTCAAAATTCAATGAGGCTGTGTGGGATAGTAAAATAGGCCACATTGAGTGTTTTTACATAGCCCTCATGGCCTCATACGACTAAAAGGGATTCCATAGCCACGGGTGTTTGCCAAAAAATGGAATTCCATGAGACGTGGTCATTGGATATAGAGGTGATGAGACTCGGTGCCCTTTATTGTTATAAGGGGAGATAAATCTGCATACGGATTGTGGGAAATCAGGCAATCTGATTGGTTGGTTAGGGTCAGAAGAAACAAGAATAGACCTGGAAAGCTAAATATAGTAATAATAAGGTAAACTGTTCCAACTGATATGCTCTTCTACTGTACTGGAGTATACCCCAGGACAAAGGAACATGGTCAGGTAGACGAAAACCATTGCATAAAAAAGAAGCAGAGAATTCTGAAAGAATTCGAAATAGTAAAACTTGTCGGGTTTATTTGGGTAATTCTACGAATCGGGAAATTACTCTTCTACACAGGAACATACTCTACGAACATACCCCTATCTTGATAGAAGCCATTGGGTCATATAGCAACCACGTGCTACCATAGAAACCAACATGGCGGCCTCCAGTATACAAAATGGACGACGGAAACACTTATCACCCTAACAACACGCGCTGCGCATGAGCACTCACATCACGTATCACTGGAGATGACGTCACAAGATGGCCGCTCACGCGGGTTACCATGACAACACAACATGACGCCACCAGGTAACGTGACATGACGTCACTTCCGAGGTAAGGCACCGAGGTCCGACAACTAGCGCCTGAAACGTGCTAGACATACTACTTACTTCGAAGACATCACATTAAAACCCTTTACCTAACATGAAAAGCAGACGACACTTGCAAAAAAAATTCTTGAATAACTTATTTTTTTCATTTTTTGTCTCAAAAACATAGGTTATGACCCCTCATTGGAACGAGCTCGACGAGCTCGTTCCAATGAGGGGTCATAACCTATGTTTTTGAGACAAAAAATGAAAAAATAATGAAAATTAATTGGCGATTTTTGAGAATAGCGCTGGCCGGTTTTGGCCGTTACGTTGGGTAAAGGGTTAAATAAACGGTAGTCTTTTTTATTGAGTTAGCCGGGGGGGGGGGGTGGCGTTGCGGTAACCGGTTCTCGTCAGATCATCGAAGTTCAGAAACGTCTAGCCCGGTTAGTCCTTGGATGGGTGACCGTCTGAGCTATCGATTCGAAACTCCCTCATTGTGTCCTTGGGCAAGGCACTTAACTCCGATTTTCCACATGGGGGCGGGGGCACGATGACGCCGTGTACTAAGGCGTACTGCACGTAGATGGTGCGCATGTCTTCGACCAATCTATCCCTGCCTGTGCTGCAGTGCGGGGTTAGGATGTTGGGGAGCTGGCAGCGGCTCGTCGTTGCTCGATGGTTCTCTTCGAGTACTCCGGTTTCCTCCACCCGTACAACTGTCAACGACACGATATGGCCTTGGTTGTTAAAGTGTCGTTAAACCTTAATAAATAAATGAAAAAACTGTGTCCACGATATTGTTTTGTTTTGTTGTTGTTGTGTGTTTGCGAGTTTTATAATCAACGATTGTAGAGACACGTGCACCCCCCCCCCCCCCCCCCACACACACACACACACACACAATCAATCCATAATTGCTGCCTTCATTCTGAAAGCAAATTGGTTTTCTTTAAAAGAAACCGTTGATACTTTTAACTTGACAAAGTACCAACATACGAGTGGCAAAGTGTAATCGTTCAAATTCAGAAATTACCCCCCCCCCCCCCCCCCCCCGACTCCCAAATTAACCGACGGCTTCACCGGATACGGCGTTTGGTCTTGGACAGACTAGGTTCGTGTGAAGATGCCAATGCCAATGCAGAACAGATATTTGATGTGATTTCACTCAGTACACCAATGCATTTTTGACATCTGAATGCAAAATATCTACATTTGTGACAATGTTAATTAAAGGTTTCTTCGGCCTGTTTTAGCATGGATTGAACACGATATTTCAGTACCTATTTTCTCCTCATTCTTTGTAAAGAATAGAAAATAAATACACAGAACGACACGCGCGTGTGAATGGGTTAACCCTTTACCTAACGTAACTGCCAAAACCGGCCAGCGCTATTCTCAAAAATCGCCAATTAATTTTCATTATTTTTTTTAATTTTTTGTCTCAAAAACATAGGTTATGACCCCTCGTTGGAACGAACCTATGTTTTTGAGACAAAAAATTAAACAAATTAGTTATTCAAGAATTATTTTTGCAAGTGTCGTCTGCTTTTCATGTTAGGTAATGGGTTAATCGATATCTGCATCTGTATTTTTACGAAGCAGTAACCTATTGAGGCTTTAATGCTACGGCACGAATGCTAACGCGGAAGAATAAAACGAGTGGCCGATGGCCTCGAGTTTTATCCTTCCGCGACGGCACAAGTGCCATATCGATTAACCCATTCACTGGCGCGTGGCATTGTGTGTTTATTACACACCTTCACGTCCATAAAAGCAATTATTTGAATTCAATTCAATTCAATTCAATTTATTCACCCAATGTCCCCTTGTTGGGGAATATGGGGTCAAAAATAACATACAAAGTAACAGATGTACAACAAGTCTACAATAAATAAGATTTCAACATATCTACCTTGTCGAGTCATTCTTTTCCCACCGCTGCCCTCCCCCACCCCCACCCTCACCCCCACCCCTCACACACACACCTCTTGACTAGGTTAGGCTGTCGATGCATTACCCTCTTTTTGTCGTAATTATTATTCCCCTTGGTCCTCAACCCTTTTGTAATTGCAGCATCTCCTTAACTCTTACTTTACAACGGTCATGATTAGCCATTGTGCATAAATATGTGACCTTAAACGTCAATAAATAATAAATAACTACTTTACATCCGTCATCAGCTACATGATTCAATAAGTCGAACAACTGACATCCTCAATCTGTAGCCCTTGGTCACTGACTGGAGGCGCCAGTTGTTTGACAACATACAGTAAAAATAGCCATCTCATATGCAAATGAAAATAGCACGTCGCGTGAGAACCAGAAGGCTCCATCTTCCCCTGGAAGATGGAACCAACCGGTTCCCACGCGATGAACTCAGGGGACAGATCCACATAGAAAAGACCTCAATCCACAGAGAGACCATAAATTATATTATTAAATATTACATTATTAAATACCTTAAATAATATTTGCTACAATAATATTATTTTTCTATCTGGTTTATCTCTTTTATAAATCTACATAATTTACGTAACGTTTCTTCTGTGGAGTCATTCATTAAGGTTTGAAATTTGTAAACACTGGGCCGTGTCTTGTAAGGGATCTTAAGATATTTCCTCCGAAGCGCTAACACTCCATTGCATTCCATCATATAATGGTATTCATCCCCAACCTTATTTTCATCACATACACCGCAGACACGATCCTCTCTGGGGGTTCCAATCCAACCACCGACTTCGACTGGAAGTCGGTGGTTGGACAATCTGAATCTCGAAAGCACGGCTTGGGTATTATAATCTAAGATGCCTAAATATTTCTCCATTCCGAATGTAGTTTTATACTCCTTATAGGGTGCCCCTTTAGAAGAGGTGATCAAGGTATTATGCCACTCTTGTTCATACTGAAATTGTAATGAATTTTTTACAAATAATTTTAGGGCAGTTATTTCATCAGCTATTTGATAGTCCCAAATCCAAGGAATACCTGTCTCGTTCAATGTCGCCTGGACCGATTTCTACCATGAATTTTCAAAGTCCCCCCTCTTATATAAATTTAACGAGTAGTTGTACAATTTCGAACCTAGTTTATTCGTAATTAACACGACTAATTTCGCCCAGTAATTTAATTGTCTCACTTTAATATCAATAATCAGTGGATATCTATCAGTTTCTCCGTATATCATAAAATTAGACGTGCTGCTTTCGACCCCTAGAATGTACTTTAGAAATTTCAACTGTAAACGCTCTATCATTGCCAAGTCACCAAAACCCCAGATTTCGGAACCATAAAGCAATATAGGCACAACCAACTTATCAAAGAGGTCCAACTGGCATTCAAAGCTGAGGTTAAATTCTCTTATTTTCCTAAGTACACTATACATAGCCTTAGTTGCCTGCTGGACGGCATATTTTTTTTGTTTTTATGAGAGAACCACCACTTGAGAAAATAATTCCCAAATACTTGAATTCCGTAACCTGTTCAATAGATTCCCCTTTTATTTTCAAATCACATTTTGGTGCACGCCCATTTCCAAATACCAATAACTTAGTTTTTGACTGGTTAACTGTAAGTTTCCACTGTTCGCAATAATTCCCAAAATTATCTACCATAACCTGAATATCCTTTATACTTTCTGACATGAGGTCAGTATCATCTACATATAATAATATCAGTAATCTGAGATATGTATGTAACTCATTCTCAATATCGGTCGACAAGGACTCAATGCCATTTATATTCCGGTAAAGCAAGTAATCTTCCAGATCGTTTAAATAGATACAGAAGAGAAAGGGCGATAATTTTTTCCCCTGGCGGATGCCAGCTAAACGAGGGAAGTAATCAGAAAAATTACCATTTTCACACACTTTCGATTTGATACCAACATACATATTTCTAATAAATGTTAGACATTTACCCCATATTCCCGACCATTGTAATTTTTGCCAGAGACCCTCTCACCAAACAGTGTCAAACGCCTGTTTAACCCTTTACCTAACGTAACGGCCAAAACCGGCCAGCGCTATTCTCAAAAATCGCCTATTAATTTTCATTATTTTTTTCATTTTTTGTCTCAAAAACATAGGTTATGACCCCTCGTTGGAACGAGCTCGTTCCAACGAGGGGTCATAACCTATGTTTTTGAGACAAAAAATGAAAAAAATTAGTTATTCAAGAATTATTTTTGCAAGTGTCGTCTGCTTTTCAGGATCGGTAAAGGGTTAAAATGTACAAAAGGACAGAATAGTTTCTTCTTTTTGCGGTTTAGCAACTCAAACAAGATATAAATGACATATATATTATCAATGGTAGAGTAACCTGGTCTAAATCCTGACTGATTTTCCTTGATTAGGTTGGCGTGCTCCGATAAGTATTCAAACGGGTAGTCAATATATTGGTAAAAACTTTTCCCAAACAGCTTAAAATTGAAATTGGGCGGTAGTTAACAGGACACTTTGGGTCTCCCTTATTTTTATAAGGACACTCAGCAGTTCATATGACAACTTGTCTCCTGAGTTCCAGTGTGTTCTTTGTGCCAGTAGGCTGCCAATAGACACATGGAACACATTGTAACTCAGTGAACGAACTAACGACAAAAATAACACATTTTATCGTCAACCAAATTTGCGAGGGGAACCCGTGTTACTATTTTGTCCCCGGAGTTCCAATGTGTTCTACAGTTAAAACTAGAAGTCCTGTCACGAACTGTGCGCTTATCTAGGCTTAATTGCGCGTGGGAATTGCGCGCAGTGGCCATATCGAATGGCATCCAAAACATGGCAGGTTCTCCTGGTTACTCAGAGCAAACACAGGCAATGTTTCTGCCAATGGACCTCCGGGTTACCCGGAGGTCCATTGGCTGAAATATTGGTTGTGCACAGGCCATATGTACAGAATTTAATGGCCTTACTGTGGTAATAACGCGTATATTAACGCGCAGATTGACGTGCTATTTGTGCGCATTTCATGACAGGACTTCTGGTTTCAACCGTATGTGCCTACCGGCATATAGAACATATTGGAAATAAGGGGACTATCTTCAGCTATCGCTTGCGATTCAATGTGTAATTGCGGTGCATGATTTGTAAAAAATTCCAGTGAAATACCGCCTCTATTTAAAAATAGTCCGTCAACGATTTCCGTTCTGCACATGTGTGCGGAACAGGTTTTCATTTTCTGCATGGTTTAGTGTTGCTATTGATGGGGATTTCATAGAACAGGCTTGTAATAAAATATTAAAAGAATATTGACTTTTTTTCAACAGGTACCAGAATTATCCCATGAGTAATACTGGTTTTAGTTGCAGTCACGGAGATTATTATAATCCCTGATGGGTACGGGTGTGGGATGGGGAAATCTCACCCGAGGGCAAGATATTTGGGCCAGACATGAGACTTGCTCGATGGTGTCAATAGTTTTTCAAAACAACGAATACCAAATGAGTTGATTATATCAGCACGTGACCGCCGATTACCTCTGGCTAACGTAACCGCTGTATGGTGGGAGGGGGGAGGGGGAGAGGCAAGCCTCGTGTCTGGGCCAGACACCATCGGAAAGAGCATGCAAAAGTTATGTATATACCAAAGGTATATACCACGAAATCAATTAGAAACTGTGGCATCTTGGGGTTTAAAGAGCTTTAGAGCATCAAACTTTGATCACACGGCATTCTGATGACGTCAATATGAATTAGTTGGTAGCAAGAAACTGATACGATATACATAACGTCATAATAACGTTATAAATGTATAACGTCACGTGGGTGGGGTGGGATACATCTGTCTCTCCCTGCTATCTCACCCTGGACAGACGTATGTTACACATGCAGTGGGGGGAGAAAACTCAGGTACAGAGATGGGCGGTATTAGAATTTTGAGGTCGATTTCGCTTTCCGCATTTTTATGGGAGGAAAAACCTCTGTATCGGTTCGATATTCGGTATCTGACTTTACAGAGATCTGTTGATAGTACCAAAGAGTAATTCACAGAAAAATACAAAATAAGTTGTTCTTGCATCATTCTACCACAACGCCACAAATGCCTCTGCTAGTTACCTCAACATTGGCTTTCTTTTGCCAACACAAATCATATCTACAGTAATTTTGTTGACATGTTCCAAACGCACTTCAACCTTTAAAGGCCTATTTCAGGCTTTTGAGATCTCGGAGCATGTGCCCTTAACTTGTCATCTTTAGGATGTCCTGCTGACAACAGACAAATCACCTGGGCAGTGATTTCTAGTCAAGTCATGGCGGTCTCAATAGGAAGCCAAGACTTGACAAGAAATCACTAAGCAATTAATGATGTACAGGTTGTAGTCTAGTGGGAATACGGGACGATTGTCCAGATCTTTATTGGTTAATACAACTGAAAAGAAAATCAGTCACTTCTTTCATAAAAATGAACACTTCAGCTGCTATCAAGCCTCAACAAGGTCTTGTAAACGGCAAACATTTGAAAATATAGATCATTTCGGTATTTAATGATTGGTTTTATTCGGTTTGTCGGTATCCCCGTGATTTCGGTATTGGTTCGGTTTTTCGGTATATTGCCCATCCTTTCTGTGATACAGTACGTGGAGAGTGTATTATCACTGAATCACTCGCAGGGTGGGTATTCCACCCAAGCAATAATTGCAAATTGGTTGCAAAGCAAAATAAGCACAAGCAATGTTCCAGCCAATGGACCTCCGGGTTAAACCCGGAGGTCCATTGGCTGAAACATTGCTTATATTTTTTGTCCATATGTAGAGAATTTGAAAATGATATTTTGGGTGATAACCCCACTCTGCGGGTGATTTAGTTACAATCCACTCTCCACGTACTGTACCAACTCAAAAACAGTGGGTATTCTTTTACATGTGTGTTGTAGAGATGGGCGATATTGGAAGTTTGAGTTACGTATCGGTTTCAGTATTTTTAAGGGGTACACCGCGGAATAGGTTTGGTATTCGGTATCTGATTTGACTGTGATTTGCTGATGGTATGAAAGGGGAATTTGAATTGGGAAAATAGAGAATAAATTGTTCTTGTATCATTCTACCACAGCACCACAAATGCCACTGCCCATGAGCTCAACATTGCCACTCATTTTCCAACATTATCATATCTACAGTGATTTTGTAACCTTTTCCAAACTAGAGCTGAAACGGTTAACCGATTAATCAATGATCAACATCTTGATCGATCAAAAAAGTAATTGATCGATTAAGCGTTACTTTTGAACTACTGTATTAAATGGGTTAACAAAGAAACAAACTTTAAAGCAAGCAAGTTACTTGCTGACATACTTGTTTACTTGCATGATTATCATACTATATCAGTGGCTGGAAATGGTCATTCATAACCTTTTACCCATTGCTTGTAGGAAACGATACTTGCAAAATAAATTCATGAATTACTAGAAAATTTTCAATTTTTGTCTCAAAAACATAGGTTATGACCCCTCATTGGAAAGAGCTCAACGGGGTCGTTCCAATGAGGGGTCATAAGCTATGTTTTGGGGACAAAAATTGAAAACATCATAAATTTGAATGGATATTTTTGTATATAGGCCCAGTCGGTTTTGTTTGTTATGTTGGGTAAAGGGTTCATGCTGTAAATCATCGACGGTATAGCAGTTATTCAGATATTTATTTGGACAAGTGGTTAATCGGTTAACCAAGGTTAATCCACGTGATTGATCGATCAAGAAAACTCCTTACCCGTTTCAGCTCTACTTCAAACAAACCTTAAAGACCTATCTCAGAAGTTTTCGAACAAAGCGGATGTGCCCTTACCATGACATCATTAGGAGGCCCTGCTGACAATACACAAATCACGTGAACAGTGATTTCTAAATAGGTAGCCAAGACTTGACTAGAAATCACTAAGTAACTGGACAAGTACAGGTTGTAGTCCAGTGTGCATTCAGAACTGCCCAGTCCAACGAGGATAAACAAAGCTGAAAAATCGCTCACTTCCTTCAAAAAAATGAACACTTCAACTGATATCAAGCCTCAAGAAAGCGTTATTAATAGCGAATGTAGGAAAATTTAAAAATAGAAATATTATCGGTATTGAATGTATGTTTAGGATCGGTTTCATGTATAATCGTAAAACCGATATAACAGCTATTAAAACCTTGTTTTACTTCGAATTACAATTTATTATTTATTTAAGAATGTAGGAAAATTTGAAAATAGAAATGGTATCGGTATTGAATGGATGCTTAGGATCGGTTTCAGGTATAATCGTAAAATCGATATAACAGCTATTAAAACCTTGTTTTACTTGGAATTACAATTTATTAATTATTTATTGGAGGTTAACGACACCTTTGATGGCCAAGATCACCTCGTGTCGGACAGTTTTACTGGTAGATGAAGCCCGGAGTACTTGGGGAGAACCACCGAGCAACGGTGACCAAAATGTCAGACCCCCCCCCCCCCCCCTCCCCAACGTACTAACTCCACACAAGCAGGGTTAGCATTGATTGAAGACAGATACACCATCGACGTGCAGTACGCCTTAGTACATAGTGACACCTTGCCCCCACGTGGGCAATCGAGATTAAGTGCCTTTTTCCAAGGACACAACGCAGTTACCCCTGGCTGGGATCGAACCGTGGACCTCAGGGTTTGAAGTTCAATGCCGTAACCATTGAACACCGCGCTCCCTACTTGGAATTACAATAACCAAACGATAAAATATGAACATCATACCTAATGTGCATCACAGTCTCACAATACGTATCGAGAAATATTTTTCTGTTGTTTTACAACTTACAGTGTAATAAGAGTAGTTTGTAATAAAACAAGGTTTTAACATTTACTGTTCACTTAACCCTTTACCCAACGAATCGCCCACATCCGCCCGCGTAATATGCAAATTCAGCAGTTGAAAAATATTATTTTTCAAAAAATTTCAACAAAACCATATCATGTGACCCCTCGATGGAACGAGCTCGTCGAGCTTGTTCCAACGAGGGGTCACATGATATGGTTTTGTTGTATTTTTTTGAAAAAAATGATATTTAAAATAATAAATTTTGATATCGTCTGCGTTGGGTAAAGGGTTAATCTGATTTTAATTCGTTAAGGAGTCGCGAAGATGGGCGATTGGGGATATACACCCAATTTGTTTGTCCAGGCTATTATGGCCCAAGATCTTTCTAATGAAATGTTTCAGCTACAAGTTTAAGGCGTTCATTCGCCAACTTAGTTTTGAACTATAATCCTAACCGTCTAATATTTTAACAACCTTATTTAGGCATGCCTTCGAGGAAGGCATACCTTGATAAATGTGTTGGAATATTAATCAGTTTGGATTATAGCTTAAAACTCAAAGAGGTCTGGAATTTTTTTTACCGTTCATCCCTGACTTACGTCGTGATGCAAATCGACTCTCGATAAAGTTATCTCCCTTGAAATTATTAGACAAGCAAGGAAAGTCCAATTATCTCTTTGGAAACGAAAGACCGCCTTCGCATTCCATGATCGCGATGCGACTTCAAAACAAAGGTTGCTTCGTGAATTTGTATGTTAGACAAATCAAAATGTTCAACCTGAAGTCTCAAGACTGCACGTTGGAAATATTAATACTCCCAAATAGCGAATATAGACTCGTATCTTACCTCCTACAATTATCTGGGAATTTCACTGGTTCAAAGACGTCACATGCAGACTGCATATAAAACCATATACTGCCTGTCAACATCAATATACGCTGACAGCTATGGGTAATCTCCCCTTTGTTCATTGATTATTCAAAATGGCGGCAGCCGATAGACGCTTCAAGTTGAAAGATTGAGTGCTGGAAGCCCATATTTGGTCTGAAGTGCAGGTTAGGCAACTTAAAGGCTTCATATTCTGTGAATGTTTGTCATGTTACCTTCGAAATGAAACTGTTTGGTATGTATGAATTTGCCTTGTTACAATTTATGGGAGAGTGCCTGTAGACACTCTCCCATAAATTGTAACAAGGCAAAGACACGTGAACACATTGTGAGAATTCTTTCATTTAACTTTGATCGCTGTTGTTATTAGTTCAGTGCATCGATGCAGCAGTCGGTAAGATATATTCGTTACACAGTTCGCTGTCGTCCAATATGGAATTAATTGACACCATATATACCATATTAGGCCACCAACAAACTGTGTAGCTAATAATATAGACTAGGTTTAGTAAAACTGATAAAAGGAGTATTCGTAACGGCAGCAGACACCTTACTAAAACACAAACACCATCCATGTTACAAGGTATAGCACCACAACAAAAGTTCGACGCATAGACGCTCAAGACGGCACCAGCCGCATCTTTCTTAGACGCATAGTTTCCACCCGCCCACAGTCGTTGTATTTTCCCCAACGCATCTCTTACAATGAATGAATGAACCAATAACAATACCCACTACCAGACCCTGTGGTTATTACGCTGAAAATAGAATGATTACAATTAGTCAATGACTTTCATTTTTATGATTACGATTACAATTATTCCGCCTGTGGAATGTAAAGGTTACTATTGCCTTTACTTTGAAAAAATAATCTATTTCATAAATTTTTGTCGATCTTTAACTTCAAAGGGATGAAGATTATTTCTACACTACCTACCCAGTGTAGAATAACCACAGAAAAAAGATTTGTTGCATTTTCACCTCTCGAGTCTTCGAACATTTGCAATCATCTATTTGGCAAGTTAAATTAAACCTTTGAACCCTGATGTTTTCTTCCATGTTAGTTGAAAAGCAGCAAATGGAAGAGCCTATGCTCATTATTTATGGTAGACCAATCAATATTGATTGGTCTTCCCCACACATTCACTTAACAGCCATCCTACTTAACCCTTTACCTAACCTGAAAAGCAGACGACACTTGCAAAATAATTCTTGAATAACTAATTTTTTTCATTTTTTGTCTCAAAAACATAGGTTATGACCCCTCGTTGGAACGAGCTCGACGAGCTCGTTCCAACGAGGGGTCATAACCTATGTTTTTGAGACAAAAAATTTAAAAAATAATGAAAATTAATTGGCGATTTTTGAGAATAGCGCTGGCCGGTTTTGGCCGTTACGTTAGGTAAAGGGTTAATGAAATTATGTCGTACCAAGGTCTTGGCCGGAAAAGTGGCCTCTCGTTTTCAAAGGGTTAAGTGTTTCCTAAGAAGAGATTGCAGTTGTGGAATGATGGCCAAACGTTTCTTATTGTTATCTTTGAACTCATATCAGAAGATAACATACAAAAACATTCAGCGGATGACATGTAAGGGAGAACTCACTGTAGACAAAATACAATACATATAACAATAACTATAAGACAGCACATTTAATACAACAGCACATTTATATTAACCCATCACTCAAATCGCAAATTACACAACATTTGTGGGTGACTTAATTTGGAGAAGACTTGTTTCAGCTAGATGTCGAATCCATTTCTTCCTTCCTTTGTATTATGTATATACACAATTGTTATTATTATTTTAGTGTTCATATGGGGCACGATACAACACAAGACCTATAAGTCGGTCACCAATACAAGAGACAATATTCCACGACCTCTATCGTGACTCAACAAATGCATCTTCTCATTTCTCTCAACCCCGTTCACCAACATCAACCCCGTTCACCAACATCAGCCCTGGTGTACGATGCTATTGGTACCATGCTTCAACTGGGTACCCGATACAGACATCAGGCAAGCATACCTGTATAATCAGGGGCAGAGAGGGCCAAGAAAAGGTACCGGGAAATGCACCAAGGGTAGGGCACCGGACCCGGAGAAAAGTTTGCTTTTTGAACTGAAAGAAGGCTGCTTCCCTGCATCTGAGCGATCAATTGTAGTCCACTATGAGGACATTTCGATGGCATATTTATATCATCTTCGTCGTTCATTCGGAAAAATGGTTGCATCGGTGGGGTGGGGATTAGGTCCATCGAGCCGACCATAGTTCGACCCAATGGGAGAGATTTTGATTTTTCAAACTGACAGAAAGCTTTTCCCTTGCATCTGAGCGATCAAATGCAGCTCAGACAGCTGGTATCTCGAAATGGTACTATATAGAGCGTTTCAGTATACCGACAGTCTCTGCAGTCAGATCCATTTCGCCTGTGTGTCAATTTCGCAAAATTTCATGACACCAACAGCTGCACCAGAGGGACCCCAACAGGGTGACCCACCGGAAATACTCCCGGTGGACCGTATGGCAAGTCCGCCTCTGGGTATAATCCAATTTCATCATCATGATACCAAATCCCCCTCCCAACGCACACTCACAATACCCATTGGAAATACCATTGGAAAATCTTTACAATTTGGTACACGGGATGCCCATAACTGCAATAGACGTGGATTGAAGTATTTCTGACTTCAATTTCAGCCATATGACCACCCTTTGTATCTGGTCACTGAAGTTAACCCATTTTCTAAGCCCACTTGACAGGGTTCCAAAGTAACTACCATGGAGGGACGCTGGGGCGGAGGGGGCGGGACTCTTTTCCTTGATTTTGAACAATAAATAAAGGGTTAATTTGATACTACCCATGTCATTAACAAACGTTTTTCGTGAACAGTTGTCGGTTGAACAGTTGTCGGCTCAGCACGGTGGTTAGGATGTTTTTTTCCTGCCGATCCAGCTTGTCATGTAAGCACCAGGTCAAAACCCAGGACAGAGAGATCGTGTTAGCTTTGGCAACTTTAGTGAGACAATAATTAGTTGTAGTCAGGGCCCCCTTACTACACTTATCCAACTGGAACATGTTGGACCTCTGTGCAGGTAGCCCTCCCACGTTGGCTTGCCACCTTGTCCTTCCAACCTGCCGGTGTTACTGCTACAGTCACGTCCAATACTTTACCTCCCCTCTAACCTGTCGACACGTGTACCTTCAGCTATCCGACCATTTGCGACCAGAGCTACCGTATATTTGATCTCTGTTTACTGACCAACTAGTCTTTTTCTAATACAGCTGTATAATAATCCATTGTACCATGGGCGCTTTTTGTCGCTAATCATCCCGGAGATTTCAGTTTCAGGGTTTAAGGGTGTGTTCAGCTGGGCTACCTTCGCATTTGTCCATTTCGAAATGAAGTATGTGTAATTTCGCATCCAATTTAAATGTTTTACCGGTCTAATGTGTACACTATAACAGTTGACAAACGCATTTTCGTTGCCGTAATTGGGGATTCTTTTGGGTGTCTACAGCGGCCGAATATGGGAACCATTCCCAACGGCATTTTGTCATGATTTTTTTCCAAATTCTAACCCACATTTTCCCAATCTAAGTCCTCGTTGAAATGAAACTTTAACCCTTCTTTAACTGTTGAAGGCCTAATAATTTTACTTCCATCATTTATTACTGCAATAAAACAGGGTTCCACAACAGGCAGTTTTTCGATATAATTGCAAGGTGCATCACAAGAAACTTGTCGGTCGTTTCTAGGCAAGTCTTGGCTGCCTATATAGGCAGCCACGACTTGCCTAGACACAACTGCAAAGACACAGAATGTTTACTGTTAAAGGGTAGCAAACTGCATAAATATTTTCATTATTTAATAGTGTTAGAACAATTTATTTAATACAGATTGCAACTGTTTGTTATAAAACTAATGTTCCCAGTGCAATATGAAGGTAACATTTCTTATTCTTTGTGTGTTTCTTCCTCCCGGGGGGGGGGGGGGTTAGGAAAAAATTTGCAGACACCGATGCCGATTTTTTTGTTTTTGACCGGTTGGAGGACTAATTTTTTCCAGTTTTACAATTTTTTCCGGGGTTATCCGAACCACCCACCCCCCACTAAATACGTGCTTCTGCATCATCCTTCCCACCATACTGCGCCATAACCAATTTTATCATACAGTATTGAGTGATTGACCTTGTACAGTAGGACAGGTCTTGAAAGAACATCCGTTTTATCAGACCAAAGTGGTCTCTTAAGGCAGATGGTCTCCCATAACAAATCAAATATAGAGTAAAGCTGGTATGTCCAGGTATGTCCATATAAAACATGGTCTCCAAAGGCATCGGTATCTTAAGGCATGTTCTATTGTAATTCATTAACACTCTTGAATGTCATATCATTAACTTTTTACCTATAGTTATCTCTCCATATGTTCAGACATGTTGTAGAAACCAACAATATATATGGTATTCGACAGAGTTCAGAGAGCTTTGTAAAATATCATACAAATTGTTGATTTTTTGACGAAGGTTTGGGTGGAGCATAGCTGGGTTGGGGGAGGGGATTTATTACTTATTTCAAGTCCAGCCCTAGAAGGTCTGGTACATGATTTTGTTGACACCTTTGTTCTCAGATGTGTTTGAAATAAATTAGCAGTTCAATCAGGTTCAATGTTTAGTAGTTTTTGTGTTACATACTTCCTACAATGGCAATAAGAGTCATTGGTGTTTTCGTAATAGGTCTGGATACATCGTTGTACAGAATTGTTCTTGCAGCTGAAATCTGTAACTGTTCCTGACTTCACATAATTGTCTTTGCTCCTCATCTAAGCCAGCCGATCTCACTAGGGTGAACATATTAGAAATTTAATGAAACGGAACACCCTCAAGATAACTTATCCTTAGAGTGCAGTGTTTGATAATTGCAATTAGTGATGCATTTTAACTTGCATTATTCAATATGTCATACATTGTATCACTATAAGCCGAATCATAGCTCAGCCGCAATAACAGTTTTATAATCGTATATAACCCATGGTAGGTACCCTCTGATAACTTGAGTGTCTTTTTATTGGTTCTTGAATGATACTTCACTCATTATGGTATTCAATTTTGCCCAAAAGTGTCTGAGGAAAAAATTTGCACGCATCGGAATTTTTTTTTTTTTTTTTTTGTCCTCCTTGCCCACCCACCCACCCCGGCATCAGTGTTTTGCAAATTTTTTCCACCACCCCCCCCCCCCCCCCCGCTTCTCCCAAATAAATTCCCAATTGGAGCATTCATGATGCGGATTGTCCTAGTTGCATTAGTCCTGGACCCTTTCCCCAAGACGTCAGAAGAAGCCCTGGTAATGGTTGGCGTAATCATTGTCGGAATACTGAATAAATGTGTAAGAAGCTTAACCCTTTACCCAACGAATCGGCCGCATCCGCCCGCGTAATATGCAAATTAAACAGTTGAAAAAATATTATTTTTCAAAAAATTTCAACAAAATCGTATCATGTGACCCCTCGTTGGAACGAGCTCGTTGAGCTCGTTCCAACGAGGGGTCACATGATATGGTTTTGTTGAAATATTTGGGAAAAAAATAAAAAATTATGTTGAAAATAATAAATTTTGATATCGTCTGCGTTGGGTAAAGGGTTAATAAAAGGAAGAGCATAATTATGTCATTGGATATGAATTACCGTGCTTACTTTCATCTGTACTGAGCACCGAACAACACATAAAAAAACTTTTACCAAGCTTTCGGCCTTCCGAAGATCTTTATCAACAACATGATACTCACACAAACAACAGTTCATGAAAATTTGGAGAAGAACTTCAGTAACGTTCGTTGTCATTACAGCGAGGTGGTGTTAGAGAAAATAATAACTTGTGAAAAAGCAAACGTTTTTTGACGGAACATGCATGATAAACAGGTTCAAAAATACCCCAGCTCCTGTTTAGAGTGACGTATTTCCACAACATATCCTTCGAAAACTCTTGAGAAATCAATAACTACTGGAAGTAATAGATATATCACTATTTTGTGTACTATATGGGTAAATAATTGTACAGTTGTGCAGGTGTCCGGAGATATTTTGGACGAGGCGAAGCAGAGTCCAAATATTGGAGGACACCTGCACAACTGTACAATTATTTACCCATATAGTACACAAAATAGTGATATATGTGATTTAATCCACAGCCCCTCAATGTTAACAAAAGTCAAAAGAATTATATTTTAGAAAGTTTGACACGAGTAAAACCACATTTTAAAACACTTTTTGCTTGTTCTACCCCCGAAAAACAAAATGGGCATAACCCATTGTTTGCTTGCTAGAAAGTCTATTGAAGTTATGACACGCATCAGGAGTTCAGATATTGTGAACAGATCTGTGGCTTCGAAGTGAACTCACATCATGACGTAATTTGTTCTCCCGCTAATACAATGCCTCAGCTCAAGGGTGGAATACTTATTCAATCCCACATCGAAAGTGCGGCAGAAAAATTTAATAATCGTTCATTTTTAAAGCATTTGGAAGAATAATTCTTTTTTTATCTGAAGAAGAGGTTCGCTTTCCCTCAGGGGTGGCCGGTGGTAGTGCCTGATTGCCGCCTTAATATTTGAAAAGGGGCGTTGTTTTTAGGTTATTTATTTATTTACTGGTGTTTAAGGTCACTTTTCTGCAGCTATGGCTAATTGTGACCGCAAAAAAGGTGTAAAGTCAAGTTTTGCCAATCGTTTACACCCATGCTGTCCATTTTAGGGGACTTTTACCCCGGGCACGGGTGACCAGGTCCTATTTTACCAGTACAACTGAACTTGTTTACCACAGCAAACAAGTACTGCTTCACTTCCGAGGTTTCCACAGGAGTCCTTTTTAGGTTACCATGGCTGTTGATTATTAAAAGCAACAAAAAATTAAAAAGTACATTATAATGTGGACACGATGCACACTCAATTCAGTAGCTCTGTCGAGAAAAGCTTGTCGATAATTCATGTGTTAGAAAGTTTTTCACACCTTCCCTACAGCATCTTTACTTTTGAATGGTTATGATAACACTACCGTGACAATCGTACAAATATCTAGTTTTGGGGACTGTTTCAAATCCGTCCCAATATCCAGATATTGGTACTGTTTTACTGAGCTGTTCTCATCAAAACCGTACTTGGTGTGATTTTATAGGGCTTGTTTTCATGACAGAGAACAAAAGAAATATTAGGTAGCTGAGGATTAAGGTCTGTTAAGACGCGATGAGTCTGCAGGTGTAAAGCTGTTGAATCCAAATGTTTCTCGAGACACCCGCTCAGTATTGTTGGAAGTCGATGATGAATTTCTGGAATTACTTCAATATATTACTTTTTGATTACCTGACATTCAATATTTATTTTGTCTGGGAGGAGTTCCAAGACAATGGCACAAACAAATTACATCAGTGCACTGGGCCAATACTATACAACTTTTACAGTTGTATTTTTCAGAATCGTATTTTCTGCTTGTGGAAATATCTAATTGAAATGAACCATTATCATTTTGAAAGATGTGGCAATTTGCCAACTGGCAAATTGCCATATCTTTAAAAATGCTAATGATTCATTTCCGTCATTTATATTCACTTGTAGCAAAATACAGTTCGGTTAAAAACAATTGTAAAAGTATTGGTCCATATCGTCTTGTTTATTTTAATCTTGCAGCTGGCTGTGCAATTATCAAACCATGGGAAGCAATTCTTGCCGGTGCCACTGGAGCGGCAATCGTGCTGGCAGCATCTGAATTAGTCACAAAGCTCAAGATTGACGACCCAGTGAGTGCGTTCGCTGTCCATGGAATTGGAGGGACATGGGTAAGTATTACTGTTTCTCCCATCATCTACCTATAGAGATACGTGTATCCTGGGTGAGATACCCGAAAGAGACAGATCTACATGTATCTTACCTACAATGAAACTAGAAGTCCTGTCACTGTATTGTGCACTATTTTTAATTAATAGGGCGCTGAGTAAGTGCACCAGCCTAGCCCAATTCCTGTAGAAAAACAGCATGCCGAATGCAGTAGAATTCTAAACAGGTCTGAAAATAAGCCGTCTGACATTTGCAGAATGAGGTCCCCAGAGGGTGAATTTGATGATGCTATCCCATACAGTGGGCCAATTTATTCTCTGGGTACCTCTTTCTATTTAGTTTTGAGACCTAGATTCAGATTGAAGTTCACAGAGGGCAAATTTAGTGATGCTACCCTATTGTGCAGGGTAGCATCACTAAACTCACCCTCTGGGGACCTCATTTTGCAGATGACAGACTGCTTATTATTCAACTCTGTTCAATTCCATACTATACTAGCGGGAAAAAGTTTTTTTCTGTAGTAAATATTTCAAATGTGTTATGGATGATTATTTCATTGTTTGGATTTTGATGTTATTTCTTCATTACTGATTAAATTTTGTTGTTTTAACACAGTTGGATAACGTTCAAGCGTGGGTACCCTACGACATTTCCTGATCCAAATCAATAGCGGGTGTGCCCACCCTGTGTTTCAGTCACTGCTCTAACTCTCCTTACCATTGACCCCCATCAAGTTGTTCATGGTCCTTTGTGGGATTTATTCCACTCATGAAGTAGGACCTGCATGAGCTGAACGACGTTGTTTGCGACGTTGAGCGCTTCCTGACCCTCCTGTCCAGCTCGTCCCACAAATGCTCGATCGGGGACAAACCTGGACTTTAGGGTGGCCAATCGAGAACTAGGACAGTGTTTTGGTTGAAAAAGTCACAACAAACCCAATCAACGTGCGGCCTCGAATTATCCTGCTGCAACGTAAGGTTACGCGCATGGATAAGTGGAAGGGCATGAGGCATGAGGATATGATCCCCATATCTTACGGATGTAAGATTGTCCTGGATGACCACGAGAAGTGTTTTCACGCCATGAGAAATCCCCCCCCCCCCCCCCCCCACTAAACCATAACAGACCCTACCCCGAATCTGTCGTTTTCCTTAACGGACGCGTCAGAATATCACTAACCTCGAAAAATCCTGCTGCAACGTAAGGTTACGCGCATGGATAAGGGCAGGAGGATATGATCCCCATATCTTACGGCTGTAAGATTGCCCTGGATGACCACGAGAAGTGTTTTCACGCCATGAGAAATCCCCCCACCCCCACCCCACTAAACCATAACAGACCCTACCCCGAATCTGTCGTTTTCCTTAACGGACGCGTCAGAATATCGCTAACCTCATGTCGTCCATTTGACCTATAAAGCTTGAACCGAACTCGTCAGTGAATAACACACGTCTCCAGTGGGCCAAGTGAAACAGATTTAGTGCATGTTCCCGCAGCCATTGCAATCGACGTTCAAGTCGCCCCAATCGCCTGTGTGTAAGTTTCGGACCAACATAGGGACGTCGTGGCCTTAAATTAAATTCAGGCAACCGATTCCTAGCTGTTCTTGGACACACATACCGACCATGAGTGCCAACAACCTGACTCGCCGTCTCCGTCGCTGCCTGAAATTGGTTACGGAGGTGTGAGAGACGTATGCCTCTATCTTGGCGTGGCGACGTAACGCGCGGACGTCCACGCATGGGGCGGTCAGTTAATCTTCCTGCGGCGACTCTGAAACGCTCAACGAAACGAGTTATCGTTCATTCATGGACCCCAAATTGCTGGACGACGAGACGCTGCACTTGGCCCTGCATAATAAGAGCAATAGCCTTTCCCCTATCAACTACGTCCTTTCACGACATTTTGCTTTTCAATCGAGTTGAAATGAAATGTTGTGCAGTCGATGTGTACTGTTCAAAACTTCGATTTGGTATGGTTTTCAAGCCCATAGCACGTGGGAGTGCAACCGATGTACGCTTTGTCGAAAAATCTGTTGAAAGCATGCAGAGTCTTACGTGGTTATGGGTGACTGAATTTTAAATAAAGTCTCTTCAGACAGTCCACTGAGGTAGCTATGTGTCACATTTTACTGCATTTGGTCAACGGATAAAAAAAATGATATTACCAAAACTGAACTTGCGTTTCTTTTTTTCCGTCAGTGTAGTAAATAGAGATCATTAACATCATTCCTAACCTTTACTGAGAAAGATTTACATGAAATAACGTAATGAGGTATGAAAACTCAACTGCATATACAGAATGAAGAGAGTTATTTATTTATTTATTTATTTATTTATTTATTTATTTATTTATTTATTTATTTATTAAGGTTTAATGACACTTTAACAGCCATGGTCATATCGTGTCGGTGACAGTTTTACGGGTGGGGAAAGCCGGAATACCCGGAAAGAACCACCGAGCAACGACGAGCAGCTGCCAGCCCCCAACATCGTAACTCCGCACTGCAGCACAGGCAGGGTTAGATTGGTTGAAGACATGCTCACCATCGACGTGTAGTACACCTTTGTACACGGCGTCATCGTGACCTCATGTGGACAATCGCGGTTAAGTACCTTGCCCAAGGACACAACGCGGGAGTCCGAATCGATCGCTCAGACGGTCACCCATCCAAAGACTAACCGGGCTCGACGTTGCTTAACTTCGGTGATCTGATGAGAACCGGTTACCACAACGCCCCCCCCCCCCCCCCCCCCAATGAATAGAGTGAGAGTGGATTACTATTGAATCGTAGCACCATATATTCTCCACTCGAAAAGTATTTTTTCTATTTTTCATAATAGCACAAGAAACACTTCCAAACTTTCATCACATGAACCACCGGGTGCAACCCGGTGGTCCGTGGTCCGTGTGATGAAAGTTTGCAAGTGCTTTTTGTGCTTTGGCCTCCGAACTTGTGAATAATTGCTAAGTGAAACATCTACCCCACAGTGATTTAGTACAAATACTGTAGAGTCAATATTTATCTGTTTGATCGGTTCAGAGCATGACGTCGTTACTGACCTAGCTAAATCGCGCATCATATTTTGTATTGCATTGCATAGCGCAAACGCTCTGGTGTATTACAGTTGGACTACTTCATTCTTCTACAGCAAGGAACACATTAACTGGCGAGCCTGTTCTGTGCTAATTGTGACAGAACTTCTTGTTTCAACTGTACCCAAGCAGAGAGGTCCTCGGTTCAAATCCCACCTGCGGCAATCGCGTTGCGTCCTTGGGCAAGACACTCCCATTGCCCACGTGGGGGGAAAGGTGGCGTTGTGTACTAAATCATACTGCACGTTGATGGTGCACTTGCCTTCAGCCAATGCAAACCCTGCTTGTGTGGAGTTTGTTTGGGAGCTGACTGTTGCTCGATGGTTCTCTCCGGGTACCAAGACCAATTCCCCTTAGACCAACTACATACTGTTATTGATTAAGGGTTGATTAAGGATAATTAAGAAAACATTTATTTATTGATAAGCACTTTATTTGATAAAAAAAAATAATAAAAAGAATCACATCTTTTGAAAGTGTGTGATTACTATAACAAGTGTTATGAAAAATCTATAAAATATCACCAAGCCTGAAAATAAGCCGACTATCATCTGAAAAATGAGGTCCCCAGAGGGTGAATTTGGTGATGCTATCATGCACAGCAGGGTAGCATCACCAAATTTAGCCTCTGTAAACCTCAACCTGAATCAGGGTCTCAAACATAAACAGAAAGAGTACCCAGAGGATAAACTGGCCCACTGTATGGGATAACATCAGGAAATTCACACCCTCTGGGGACCTCATTCTGCAAATGACAGACTGCTTATTTTCAGGCTTGAATATCACTAACATTTAATACATTTATAAATATATATAACATATCAAATTATTGATAGAGAATTATTTTAAAGGTAGGACACATCAGTTGGTCTAAGAGGAATTGGTCTTCTGGGAACTGGCCTCGTGGGAATTGGTCTAAAGGGAAGTGGTCTGGTGGGAATGAACCGATTTTTCTCCTGCCACACCCCACATAATATATAGAAATCAAATCATTTCAAGTGACGACACCGAAAAGTCAACTCGTTTTTATGGGTTAACCCATCGCTGTCGTGAACTAAAACTCTTTTTGTGTAATATACCATTTGTATACAAGTTACTTTTCGGTGCTCTTATTTCCGAATATGCAATTTATTTTTCCCTACGATCATTCGGTAGAACAGTACATTTTCTTCACACGAGCAGTATTTTGATTTCAATGACGCCTTGTGAGGTGTGGTAGGAGATAACAAAACACTTTCGAGTGGTTTGTTGTGGGATAGATAATCTCACCCGAGGGGAACGAGCTTTGACCCAGATCAAACATCTTCTCCTTGGGTGAGGTTTCCCCCATCCCACCCATATCACTCGATGATACTAATATTCAATATTATATATAATAACACGTGTTGGGCAGATCTCGCTCACCCACTACGCGTGACCATCCAAGGCTCGCATCAGGGTCAAATATCTTCCCCTCCAGTAAGATATCACCATTCTACCTTAACACCATTCGAGGATTATATCCAACGAAAAGAGTGTGATTTGTAGATGTCTGAACAGTTACATCTGCAATGGTATTTTGTGTCAACTAGATTCTGACCAAATATTGCTGATAACTATGTGTCTGGTAACCTTTGTCGAAATATTGACACAATCTCATTGGTCATGCAAGACTTACACATTCCTTTTTGTTGGAGAGAAATGTGCCATCATCATGTGCTCCTTGCCAACATATGTTGGCAGTGAAGCACATTCTTTTACATTGTACAGATTGTAATCAGATCTGACGGCAGTATTGTAATGCCGGGTCTGTTTGAGATAGTTTTATGATACACACGAACATAAAGGTCTGTCCTTTCTCAAGGAAATCAACCTTTTAAATAACTTCTTTTTTATACCTTTAAACTGGATTTTTCAGCATGTCTACCGGTTCACAGAGTATTCTGTAAACTACTGGTATCACTTTCTTCTTACTCTTCCCAGTACCTATTTATTCCCCATTATTGTGTAATTACTTCCTGGGCCCAGTACTAAAAAAACTTACATTTGTATTCTCTTGAGTTACATTTCCTAGTTATGACTTAAAATGGGTTGAAATGAACCATTAGCATTTTTAAAGATGTGGCAAATTGCCATATTCTTGAAAATGCTAATGATTCGTTTTAGTCAGTTATATTAATAGGTATAAAATGCAATTCTAGAAAATACAATTGTAAAAGTGTTATAATATTGGCTCCTGATTTTAAAGCCTTGTTTTATTTCCTAACTACAGTTAAAACTAGAAGTCCTGTCACGAACTGTCGCTTATCTTGGCTTAATTGCGCGTAGGAATTGCGCGCAGTTGTCATATCGACTGGCATCCAAAGCACAGCATGTTCTCCTGATTACTATAAAGCAAACACAGGCAATGGGGTTACCCGGAGGTCCATTGGCTGACACGTTGCTTGTGCGCCGATCGACGTACTATTTATGCGCATTTCATGACAGGACTTATAGTTTTAACTGTATATACGTCTTTTACAGTAAATACAGTTTAATTGTCACGATATAGCATTGGATGCTGATATTGATACTGTTATTTTATTCACCAGTATACTAAACAAATACAAAACTGACAAATGTGTGTAAATCTGCAATATCCAAATTTACAATAATAAAACACACACACAACCAGAAAAAAATATAAATGTATACTGGCAGGGAAAGGCCTAGCCAGATTGGCTGTCTTCCTGCCTCTCCCTATGGAAAAAAGGAAAGAAAAGTAAGACAGAATAAGGAAGATAAAGGCGAGGAGAAACAAGGCATGTACAACATTGTGCTTTCTCTGTACTGTTTAAATTAACCTTTCCCCGTGTCCAACGTACTAACGTCCATTATAACATTTGTGTGTGTGCACGTGATGGCCGGACTTCAAGGACAACCAGGCGCCGCTGAAATGGCTGATGTGACGTTTTCGTAAATTATCATATCTTTGAAAATGCTAACGATTTATGTTAGTCAGTTATATTAATAGTTAGAAAATACAATTCTAGAAAATACAATTGAAACGATTTATATTATTGTCTCCTGATTTTAAAGCGTTGATTTAGTTTCTAAATTATAGACGTCTGTTACAGTAAATACAGTTTAAGCGCCATGATATACCATTGGGTGCTGATGTGACTTTTGTTCTAATAAATAAATCAATGTGTGCAGTGGAATGTTGTTTCGCTCCACAAAAAGTTGTTCCCATTAACTGATAATTTGAAATGAGATAAATAACAACAAAATACTAAGCCAACACATGAAGATCATCAGGCATCTGAACATCTACATGTATTAAAGAGACAATATGACCCGAATTTAAAAACAAATTGCACTATTTTACAAAATCACAATTTTCGTTATGCGAAAGTAGCCCAAAATGTTCCACGTATCATTCACAAGAAAGGGTTCGTGTCGATTAAATATATTTACTTGGAGTTGAGAATTTATTGGATTTTTTTATAAAAAGGCAGGCAGCATTTTTTCGTCCCGATATAGTAATCTGATCACTCACGGAAAATACCGTGCTGTTAGGGCCCTGCGAATATTAGATATTCGAAATGATATTCGATTCGACGGCAGTATTCGATTCAGTGCAGACGGCGGATTTATCCGTCGCTCGTACTTCCTGTTTCATGTGCCGTGCTTCCTATTTCATGTCACCTTATTGTGTTTATTTCCGACCTCTTCGGGCAACCTCGTTTATATCTCCGCAATGTCGTGCCTTCTGAAAACTCATCTGCATTAATGTTTTTAATTATAGATTTAAGTGATTTCGGGATGCTTCTAATACCTTACACTTTGCAAACAATGGTTTTTGTACATGCTCGTCCACATGCTTGCAATATATGAGAGTCAATATTTTTCTCAAATTAAAGGATCTTTGTCCTTTTAGCCCTTTGATACTTTTGTGCGTATTATGAAATCAAACAGGGCGTTGATACTTTGTGGTCATTTGTTTTGCTATTATTTTTCGATTTTTTATTAAAGTTTTAACCTCATTTCCTATTTTCTCCCGAATAGTGCTCAGTGATAACCGTTGAGCCAAATGTTATCGCAGCTTAAAATACTAATATAATCCTGCTGTCAAGACTTCTTAACTGGTTGAGTGATAGAAGCAACTATCATGGCTTTCAAAAAATGAGGATACCAGAGCAAAAGCCAACACTCTCCTTGCTTATATATCATATTCAGTCAAGCACAAATAATATTTTGTTTTATTACAAATTATTGGAGAGTGCCTGTGGCACTCTCCAATAATATGTAATAAAACAACTTTTGAATAACAAATTCAGACCACCAAAAATAATCCAGCCCTCAACCAGATAATCACTAATGTGAAATATATCTCGTTATTTGTACTTTCCGACGTTTGATGTCGAATTTTGAGAAACGTTGAAGAAACTGAATTCCCAGTGACGTTTGAACGTCAGAATAATTAAAATCTCAATGGGTTAAACAATAACAATTATGTTAGAAATACTCGCAATCTGAAGCGTAATTTATACCTCTAAAAATATTATTGTAACTCATTTTACTGTCATTTTATGTGACAGATATTATGGTTTTCTTCTACTATATGGGGGCATGGTGACGCTATGTACTAAGGCGTACTGCACGTCAAGGATGCACTTGTCTTCAACCAATGCTAACCCTCCTTGTGTTGAGTTTGTGCGTTGGGGAATCTGGCAATTGCTCTCCGTTGCTAGGTGGTTCTCTCTGGGGACCTCGGCTTCCTTCACCAGTTAAACTGTCCGACACGAGGCGACCCTGGCTGTCTAAAGTGTCGTTAAACCGCAATAAATATATAAAATCCTTCTAATATGTCGAATGTGAAACACTCCTGGCTACCTTTGTGCTGTAGTATCTGGGATCCTTTAATAATTAATAATAATAAATACAGCTTAGAGCCATGAATTCGCAAAAATTATGCGCTCTCAGACTTTACAATGGTAAAGCAAATGTATAATGTGGAACACCGGAAGAATACACTACTAGCGCCCAGCGAAAACTCGGGTGAAGAGGTTGGGGTTTAGTGCCTTTTTGAAGCTTACTAGTGTCTGTGGTGGCTTAAGGTGGTTGGGCAGCCTATTCCAAAGAAAAGGACTCGCCACAGAAAACGTACGATCTCCTGTCGTTGCGAGGCCGCCTGGTTTGTATGACAGGGAATTCGAATTTGTTGACTGAGGAATTGAGATTAAAGTGTCGCTATTCTATGTGAGTTCTCTGGGCCGAGGTTGGGGTTTACAGAGGTTTAACTTGAGTTTTGAGGGTGAGGTTAATGAGTTTCGGATGAAAGTGCAAGAAATTTGCGACCCTTTTTATCACATAAACGCACTGGGTCGTTGTAAAAATGTTTTTCTCAGAACCTTGAGCCAATATAGTGGGGCCCACTTAATTGGATATCTCGTAATTGTATATCCCTGTTCATTGAATATAATTTTCAAACACAAAACCATTTACCATACCTTCAGTACAAATTTGATCTGTTAATTGCATATGGATTGTAGAGTAAACTCCTGTTAATTGTATATAAATTTTTATAATATGTCGAAAAAATTACTGTGACACGCACCAAATTCCCCTTATTTATCAACCTTTTTGGCCTTACTACATTCAATACAGGCATCTATTCTATTATATCTTGTTTGACAGAGCTCTATGAGCTCTGTCAAACAAGATATAATAGAATAAATGCTCAGTTTACCTCCAGAACACAGGAAACTGACAAAATCCCTGTTAATTGTATACTCCTGTTAACTGAATAATTTTCACTGGCAAAATGAATATTCAATTAAGAGGATTCTACTGTACTATAAAACTTTTACAATTGTATTTTCTAGAATTGTATTTTCTTCCTATGAATATAGCTGACTAAATGTTTAGCATTTTAAAAGATATGGCAATTTGCCAACTGGAAAATTGCCACATCATTGAAAATACTAATATTTCAGTTCAATCCTTTTAAAGAAATAAGTAGAAAATACAATTCTAGAAAATACAATTGTAAAAGTTTTATAGTATTGGCCTCTGGGTGATGTTTCATTTCATAGTATTTCATCCTATTATATCCCAAACCGCCTGGCCTCATCATTTTGTCATTTTGGGGATTTTCTTATCCATTAACCCGATTAATATCGTCCCTTGAGTGCATCTAGGCGCAATCTGCAATGCTTTAGCATTGTAGATGGTGCCTTGTGCACTCAATGAACGATATGATTTTCACCCTTGTTTAAACAGATATAATTACATTGTTAATGTAGTTATACATTTTGGGTCCAAATACTCAATTCCCATTGGTCAGCTGGGTGAAAACGTCATGACCAAATGTAATTTATTTTCCAATGAATATATTTGGTCGAACTTTAACTTTTAGCGCCTCTCGCAGTGATCAACTCCGCTGCTGTTTCTTTGGTGACATTTCCCAACTGTGACATAAAGCGCGTTACTAAAATACTCGTTTCCATTTCTAAAGTTGAGAAAATTAAAAATCAGAGTTGTGCGCTTTATATTTTGTGTGAGGGTGGTTTTTCGCCTCGTTCGTTCGTACATGTTTTATTTCGTCTATCTGCTTTGTTGTTTGGTAAAAAGTAGTTTAAACAGTTACGGAATGTAATTATAAGAAATGAATGCAATTTTATAATCTTTATTGGAGTATGAATGTGTGGAAATGGGTAGAAATTGTATGAATCCCTTCGGGATTCATACATAATTTGTACCCATTCCCACACGTTCATACTCCAATAAAGATTATAAAAATTGCATTCAATTCTTAAGAGTTAACCCTTGACCCAACGAATCGGATGATTCGCCCGTGTGAATTACAAACTGTTCAGTTGAATAAAACAACTTTATAAAAAAATTCAACAACACCATATCCTGTGGACCCTAATTGCAACGGGTTCGTTGAATTCGTGTCAATCAGGGGTCACGTGATAAACTTTTGTTGAATTTTTTAAAATATTTTTTTCAAAATTCAAAATTAATATGATTAAAATAACAGATTGTGATATCGTGTGCGTTCATTGAGGTGTTAAATACATGTTGCGTCGCCAGATGTGTCAAATCGAAGCAGATAACAGGAATTCATAGCAGTCCGTTTACTTGCAAGACGTGGAGAGATGACCACTCTGGCTGTGTTGTATCTCTGCGATGTCTGTACCTGATCGATAACCAGTTCATGTTTTATACTGCCAAACACATCACATTCGTTGTGAGCCGAAAGCACCCAGCTAACGTATAATTTGTTCAATATAATTGTAAATTTTGTAACCATATATTTATGATGCAGAATAAAGAATCTGTTCTAAATGAGTCTAATCTATTTGCACTAAACACTTTAAGAATGATAATTTTAGCGACATAGTTTTTCTTTGCTGATTTATGTGACTAACTCTCCCTCTCTCTCTCTCTCTCTCTCTCTCTCTCTCTCTCTCTCTCTCTCTCTCTCTCTCTCTCCAATTGTTTTGCATCACATAGTGTCATCAGCTAAATCTAATTACTTAAAACACCCGAAGAACTTACATGGAATATACTAGAGTGTGAACTCTAACCCTCTGTGTCCTTGTCGGGGTTCCAGAGTATGCTTTCGGTCGTTCTTGAGGAAAGTCGCAGGACTGTCCAAAAGTCCGCCTTTCTAATTTATTTTGTGATGAGACCCTGTCGGACGAAATATGTACCTGAATCATTGACTGGGTCATAAATATTTCCTACATCCCTACTAGAAGGAGGATGTCCTCCATACGGCATTCTGTGATTATATATCTATCCGCGCAGCATGCCCAGGTAATCTTCTACAGGTGGTGTCTTCTCAAATGTTGAGCCCCTTCCCATTACATCTTGTGCTGCTGGTGTCTCTGCTATATGGTTCATAACTCGGTTATTATTTTTGTGTGTGAACTAACGCGGGCAACAGTGCCACCTTGAAAGTTTCTCGCTCAAAACATCCCGAAAAGAGGACTATGTGAGAAAATACATTAACTAATAAAATGTTTTATTATTTTTTTAGGGGGTACCTTTAATTTTTAGAGTATGTGGTTCTTATAACTCTGGTATCAGTTAATTAGGAAAAGCAAAGCTGAACCATGGTGTTGTTCCTAGTCTAGAACTGACCGCATCACATGACGCAAACTATAATTTTTAACCTTTTATTTAGAGTCGGCCAGGACGATTTACTCCATTTATGGAAATAAAATATACACGAATGCCACCAACATAAAATAGACTTTTTTGTTCTAAAAACCTTTGAATCTGAAGCGGGAAAACCAACAAGCCTGGACATGAGCAGACTGTCATCTGCAGAATGAGGTCCTCAGAGGGTGAATGTGGTGATGCTAGCCTGCATAGAAATACACCACCACCCATTCTATTCTGTAGATCATGAGGTCTAAACATAAAACAAATCAAGAACATGAACGTTTGATGGCAAAGAAGTAATTATAAAAATTAGAAGTAAAATAAAAAACCTCCCGCACACATGTAATTTTACAAAAAAATGGCCTCAGAAACTGAAGATTTACCTTATGGGGCCTTATTGAAACAAAATTATGTGATCAGATTGCCCTTTAACCCTTTACCTAACATGAATTGCAGACGACACTTGCAAAAAAATTTCTTGAATAACTAATTTTTTTCATTTTTTGTCTCAAAAACATAGGTTATGACCCCTCATTGGAACGAGGGGTCATAACCTATGTTTTTGAGACAAAAAATGAAAAAAATAATGAAAATTAATTGGTGATTTTTTAGAATAGCGCTGGTCGGTTTTGGCCGTTACGTTGGGTAAAGGGTTAACTTGAGGCAGCGGCCACAACAAGCCAGGGTCATTCACGAAAAAATCCTCATTCAGATTTGATTATTTTTTCCACAGTTTATAACTCCTCCTTGGAACGAACTCGCTGAATCCCTTCTATTACGGGGTCATTTAGGGCAATCTGTAATTTGTAATCACAGATGCTCGACACATGTTTGACAATTGGAAGAGACTGACGGGAAAGTTAGCTCCCCTTAATTTTCTGAAGTCGTCAGTAAATTTAACACTAAAGGTGTGGGAATTTCATTTTAAAATTGAAATTTCGAAATGTTAACGAAGTTGCATCATCGACGTGCACATCATTTCACAAACATCGGGCATTTTCTTGTAGAGTAGTATAACAATACAGAAGCCAGCTCAGTGCAGTTTTTACCATAACTTTTGCCTAATTTGCTCTGTTGATACCCATTTAAAAATAAGAAAACAGTCGTGTCACCATCTTTTGATGTTTTGTAAGTAACTTTTTTCTTTTCTTTATATCAACAGTGTGCACATCTTGACATATAGGCTTAATTACGCGTTGGAATTGCGCGCAATTGCCATATCGAATGGCATCCAAAGCACGGCAGGTTCTCCTGTTTACTCATAGCAAACACATGCAATGTTTCTGCCAATGGACCTCCGGGTTACCCGGAGGTCCATTGACTGAAACATTGCTTGTGCACAGGCAATATGTACAGAGTTTGATAGCTTTACTGGGGCCATGACGCGTACATTAACGCGCTTATCAACGTGCTATTTGTGCGCTTTTCATGGCAGGACTTCTAGTTTTAACTGTACAGGCAAATTATGTCAGGCAAATTGCGCACATATAAACCGAGGATCCAGTTCTCTGCTAACCTTCCCATTCATACTTTCCCTAGGACGTGGAACAATATTGAACCACCCGTTCAAAATTATCCAAGACCACTATTCAAAAAGACTATAACTGAACAATTTCTAAGTTCATATTCACTACATGTCAACTGTAACAATCCAGTATACCCCGATTGCAGGTCGTAGTTCTGTTTATCTCATCTCATCGCTACCTCTCTCTTCAACTCAATCATCATCTTGTTGTCCCCTGGGGTCCAATGCGTTCTTTATGCCTGCTGACACATGAAACACATTGGAACTCGGGGGATGACATGCTAGAAAACATAGAATAGATCTATGACATAACGGAAAGAACTAGTCTAATATGTTATATTCAGTATGGCTATAAAATTCCCACTTATTAGTAAACACGCTGTTGTCAGGATTTTCTCGATTGTCACGTCTGCTTCTCGTATTGATTTCTCTTCTTTCATTTTTCTCTTCTCTTCTTTTCTCTGCCTTTTTCTCCTTTTTCTTCTTCATTTTTTTAAACGGGAATGGCGGGAAGACAGCCACTAGTGTCTACGCCATCTCCCAGTGGTGCAGTCATGTAGTTCTGAAGTATGCTACCTATATGTATATTTTTGTTATTAACTGTATACATGTTGTACTACTGAATAAAATCAATCAATCAATAGAATAGTCTAAGAGGTCAGATTTGGTAATTTTTCCAGGAAAGAATAAATCTTTCAAATTACTGTAAAAATACATTCGCTAAACAAAGAGACAAAGTGGACAGTTACTTGGTCG
Source organism: Pictodentalium vernedei (assembly GCA_031216915.1). Taxonomy (NCBI): domain Eukaryota; kingdom Metazoa; phylum Mollusca; class Scaphopoda; order Dentaliida; family Dentaliidae; genus Pictodentalium; species Pictodentalium vernedei. The sequence continues at coordinate 487,681,278 of CM062293.1, read as the reverse complement.
TTTGTAATTAGCTCGCCATACAAAGCCAAATTTCATTTTGTTACTTTTAATCAACGAAAACAACAGACAGCTCCGAGAGCTGTCTGTTGTTTTTGTTTATTAAAAGTAACAAAATGAAACGTCGCTTTATTTTCTACTGATGCCATGTTTTCTCAACAATTAAACGCTTCTTAATTGGGCCTTCCTCTCACGTCTGATTATTTCAGGGGAGATAACTTTATCAAAAGTCGATTTTCATAACGAGATAAGTAAGGGATGAAAATCTTAGAAATCAAAAAATGATATTTGATAAAAATATCAAATAATATTATTTTCCTACCTATCAGCTTCTGTCGAGTTCCCGTAGCGGTCTTGTTGATTAGACATTGTGTCGCTGCACTGGCAACAGGTCATTTATTTTATTTTATTTTTATTATTTAAAAAAATGAATATTTAGAAAGTTTTCCGATGGTACCAAAATATATCGCAGAGGAAAATCAGGGAGGAAATAAGTCTCCATTAATCTAAAATCTTATCGGAAGCCTTTTTTATGTTATGTTTCGTTGTTACTGTTTTAAATAAAAGCTGTAATATAATTTCAGGGTATGCTTGTTGTAGGAGTGCTAGCAGACATCGATCCAGTAAGAAATATAACAGAAGGACAAGTTGGTTTATTGCACGGTGGTGGATTCTACTTGCTGGGAATTCAGACACTTGGAATAGTTGTTATAGCAGCATGGAGCAGTTTATTGACTTTCACATTTCTCTTTGTAAGTAATTGACACAGCCTACCTACCAGTATTTTGTCGTTCAGGGCATTCAATGATAAATTGCATTGACATTTTGTATTTTATAATTGTTTACGTACCCAAATGTAATGTCGGCAACGCCATGTTGGGTGGGGGCCCATATGGGGTGGGAGCCCAAGGTCCATTTTTACCCCTACTTTTATTCCAAATATGTCATACGATTATATAATAATAATAATAAGTGCGGCATATAGAGCGCAGTAATAATAATAATAATAATAATAATAATAATAATAATAATAATAATAATAAATAATAATGATGATAATAATAATAATAATAATAATAATAAGTGCGGCATATAGAGCGCAATAATAATAATAATAATAATAATAATAATAATAATAATAATAATAATAATAATAATGATAACAATAATAATAATAATAAGTGCAGCATATAGATCGCAGTAATGATAATAATAATAATAATAATAATAATAATAATAATAATAATAAATAATAATAATAATAATGATAATAATAATAATAAGTGCGGCATATAGATCGCAGTAATAATAATAATAATAATAATAATAATAATAATAATAAATAATAATAATAATGATAATAATAATAATAATAATAATAATAATAATAATAATAATAATAATAATATAATAATAATAATAAGTGCGGCATACAGAGCGCAGTAATAATAATAATAATAATAATAATAATAATAATAATAATGATAATAATAATAATAATAAGTGCGGCATATAGATCGCAGTAATGATAATAATAATAATAATAATAATAATAGATAATAAATAATAGTAATAATAATAATGATAATAATAATAAATAATAATAATAATAATAATAATAATAATAATAATAATAATAATAATAATAATAATAATAATAAATAATAATAATAATAATGATAATAATAGTAACTGCAGCATAGAGCGCATGTATCCCCTCACGGCCCCAAGCGCTTCGCATTAACCGATATCCCGACACGAGGTGCCCCTGGCTGTCGAAAACATCGTTAAACCCCAATAAATAAATAAACAAACAAATAAATAAATATCAATCAGATGAACAAAAACAGGATCAAACGACTGCGAGATCTCACCTAAAAATCAAACAACCAAATGCTAGTCACGAAAAAAACAGAATCATTAAAGAGTCAACTCTCGTTTCTGCATCATACTTTGAGTTTAAAATGAATGCCGGACGACATATCGTCCCTTGAGTGCTAGAAGTCCTTTGTCCTCTACGTGGCAATGCACAATGGCTAATCGTAACCGTGGCAGTTTTACGGGTGGAGGAATCCAGGTGTACCCGGAGAGAACCACCTAGCATCGACGAGCAACTGACAGCACCTCAACATTCTACCTCTGTTCAAGCTCCGCTCAAGCAGGGTTATTTATTTATTTATTTATTTATTTATTTATTTATTTATTTATTTATTTATTGTATTTAAGGTCACATACTTATGCACAATTGCTAATCGTGACCTTGACAGTTTTACTGATGGAGGTAGCCGGAGTACCCGGAGAGAACCACCAAGCATCGACGAGCATCGACGAGCAAATGTCAGTTCCTCAACATTCTAACTCCGTTCAAGCTCCGCTCAAGAAGGGTTACAGTGGTTGAAGACATATGCACCATCCACGTGCAGTATGTCTTAGTACACGGCGTCATCGTGCCCCCATGTAGGCAACAGGGATAAAGTGGCTTACCCAAGGACACAAGGCGGGTCGTCCCGGACGGGGCTCGAACTCGGGACCTCTAGTATACAAGTCCGACAGTCTACCGCTGAGCCACCGCGCTCCCTCAAGCAGGGTTACAGCGGTTGAAGACATGTGTACCGTCGACGTGCAATACGCCTTAGAACACGGAGTCATTGTGCCCCCATGCAGGCAACCGGGATAAAGTGCCTTGCCCAAGGACACAAGGCGGGTCGTCCCGGACGGGGATCGAAGTCGGGACCTCTAGCAAAGAAGTCCAACAGTCCATCGCTGAGCCACCGCGCTCCCTCAAGCAGGGTTACAGCGGTTGAAGACAAGTGCACCGTTGACGTGCAGTTCGCCTTAGAACACGGCGTCATTGTGCCCTCACCTATGTAGGCAACCGGGATAAAGTGCCTTGCCCAAGGACACAAGGCGGGTCGTCCCGGACGGGGATCGAACTCGGGACCTCTAGCATAGAAGTCCAACAGAGCCACCGCGTCCCCGAGTAGTATATAATACCTGCAGCAAATGTAAATAGGTTTAGCTTTGCATTTGACAACTGGATTCCACCCTCTTTCAGTTATGTCCATTTCTTCTATTTCAATCATCTTCAAACCCTTACCACCAGGAGCCAATACTATAAAACTTTTACAATTGTATTTTCTAGAATTGTATTTTCTACCTATTAATATGAAAGACTAAAATAAAATGAATCATTAGCATTTTAAAAGATATGGCAATTTGCCAGTTGGCAAATTGCCACATCTTTGAAAATGCTAATGGTTCATTTCAACCCATTTAAAGTCATAACTAGAAAATACAATTCTAGAAAATATATTTCTAATAGTTTTATAGTATTGACCCCGGGTTGGAAGATGGTTAAGGTAGAAGAAATAGACTGAATCATGAACACCATGTGACATGCAAAACCAGAGAGGCTTGTTGGTATTTGTTAATTTATCGGTTCCCCATCCGACCCTCATACCCATTTTAACACATATTTGCGCCATCGTCAAGACCAGAGAATCAAGAAATCGTGTTCGTTCTCACACATGTATATTCATACTCCTTGAGGTTCCAAAAGGAACCGAAGGGGTAGGTCGGGGTTCTATAAAAAAAAACATGGACTCTAGACAGGTGATGCTGACAATTTTTGTTTCTTTTCAAGTTATTTGTTGAAAGGTTTCTGTCTTTTATTCTTTTTAGTTCGATAATTTATGTATAAAAATTGTGTTTTTTGTATTTTTTAGTTCAGATGATTGGCGAGATTAGACAGTGTTTGAAATATTCTCCATCCTTTCCTATCCGAAAAGTTCCAAAGAAATTATCTTAAGAACTGGAACTTTTAACACTGAAATTAATAATAACATTTCTTGCATTTATCCAACGTATTTCATCTTTTAGATGAGTACGGAAGCGTATTGCTGCCACGTGGAAAAAAAATAAATTTTTCGTTTAAACGAAACCACTTTTGTTTAAACGAAAACTTTTTCGTTTAAACGAAAACTTTTTCGTTTAAACGAAAACGTTTTCATTTAAACGAAACCACCTTCGTTTAAACGAAAACTTTTTCGTTTAAACGAAAACCTTTTCGTTTAAACGAAATTTTTTCGTTTAAACGAAAACTCTTTCGAGAGATTTCGTTTAAACGAAAAAGTTTTCGTTTAAACGAAAAGGTTTTCGTATATACGAAAGTGGTTTCGTTTAAACGAAGAAGTTTTCGTTTAAACGAAAAGGTTTTCGTTTAAACGAAAGTGGTTTCGTTTAAACGAAAATGTTTTCGTTTAAACGAAAAAGTTTTCGTTTAAACGAAAAGTTTTTCGTATATACGAAAGAGTTTTCGTTTAAACGAAAGAGTTTTCGTTTAAACGAAAAAGTTTTCGTTTAAACGAAAAGGTTTTCGTATATACGAAAGTGGTTTCGTTTAAACGAAAAAGTTTTCGTTTAAACAAAAAGTTTTCGTTTAAACGAAAGTGGTTTCGTTTAAACGAAAAAGTTTTCGTTTAAACAAAAAGTTTTCGTTTAAACGAAAGTGGTTTCGTTTAAACGAAAAAGTTTTCGTTTAAACGAAAAAGTTTTCGTTTAAACGAAACAATTTTTTTTTTTTCCACGTGGCAGCAATACGCTTCCGTAGATGAGATATCCACTTAACTCCAATGTTTGTTTCCTTCAGGGTTGATGATATTTCTTTACACTCTAAAATCATCTGGGTTACAAATCAACTCAAATCACCTGAGGCGAGGGAATATGGACCAAAATGATTTGGGTTAATTCTTAACCCAGTTGTTTTTACAATGTAAGTATACGATTTCGAGAATGTGCCAAACGTTTAAACATAGAATTTAGTTCTAGTCAATTATATTCAGAAAAGTGGAAAGTAAAATATTGACAAATACCGTCTGTGTTTATTTGTATATCTTTATTAATGTGATATGTGCATAGGGCTGCACGATATTCAAAACTGAATACCGGTATCGGTATTCAGAAAAATACCGCGATATACCGTTATATCGAAAACTGTTCAGATATATGAACACAAGTACCACAATCGAGACTCGAGGCATCACAGTCGGAACGAATTAGCGTGCCTTGATGATACGGTTCAAAAAACCTTTACCCAACGCAGACGATATCAAAATTTATTATTTTCAAAATTAGTTTATCAGATTTTCCCCAAAGATTTCAACAAAGCTATATCATGTGACCCTTCATTGGAACGAGCTCAACGAGCTCGTTCCAATGAGGGGGTCACATGATATAGTTTTGTTGAAATTTTTTTAATTTATTTTTTCTACTGCTGAATTTGTATATTACGAGGGCACAAGCAGACGATTCCTTGCATAAAGGGATTATATTATTCGTTCGAGGCTACAGTTAGAAAACTCAAGACATCTTGAAAATTTAATTGTGGGAAAATAAATAATGACGATAAACCGATATTTTTGTAATTACACCGGTATTCAATCGATATTGGTTTGAATACCGGTATATATCGGTTTATCGATATACCGTGCAGCCCAATATGTGCAATAATTATAACAACAACAATATAATGGGGGTGCGGTGGCTCAGCAGGCAGAGGTGCAGTTTGCAAGCCGAGGTGTCCTCGGTTCGAATCCTACCTGCGGTATCCACGTTGTGTCCTTGGAAAAGACACTTCACCCACATTGGCCACGTGGGGGCACGGTGGTGTTGTGTACTAAGGCGTACTGCACGTTGATGGTGCACTTGTCTTCAACCAATGCTAACCCTGCTTGTGTGGAGTGAGTATGTTGAGGAGCTGACAGTTGCTCGGTGGTCCTCTCTGGGTACTCCGGCTTCTTCCACCCGTAAACTGTCGTAGTAATGCTTAGCCATTGTGCAGAAATATGTGACCTTAAACACCAATAAATAAATAACAATATAATGAAAATAACCTTAATATATGCACCCGGCCCAAGTGACTTATATGTCACCTATTGTTCTAATATTTTATTAGGCATGCCAAAATATTGGCGAAAAAGTAAGTACAGTCATGTCTTGATATTCAGATAGATCAACGTGTGACAAATGAGCCCGAATAGCCGAACAAACAATATTCCCAAGCTACCGCCCGGAGGGTGGCAGCTTGGGTATAGTGATTGTTTAACAGTTCGAACTCACGGCGGACTACACAACCATACGCACCAGTAGGCTAGTTATGAATAAAACATGAATACATGCACCCGACTAGAGGACCCATATACAGCTTAAACATAATGGTGAACAGGGTGAACTCACGGCGGAAAACTCCACCATATGCAACGTCAGCTACTACTGGCTCAGAAGTAGAATATTCAATAGCTCAGGGCTTTCATTAAAAAGATAAAGTTTTTCTCGCCTCGACATGTTGGCGTCCAATAGACATTAAGAACAGTGTCTTGGATGATTATTAAGTATCATGGACAGTGCGTCCCCACTGTTCTGGCGAATCTCTAACATGTCGCCCCCTGAGTTCCAATGTGTTCTATGTGCCTACTGGCACATAGAACACATTGGAACTCAGGGGACGATGTGGTCCGAGTGGATTACATTATACATTTTTGAGCGTACATCTTCATACAAAGTCCATTCCACGAGAAAGTGATGATCATTCTCTATAGCTTATTGGTCACAAAAATTGCAGAACTTTTCTTCTAATTTCTCATTCTTAAATATGCCAGTTTCTACGCGCAGGGGTAAGACCCCTACATCTAAACTGCGCTAATACTGGGTGGTGACAACGGTCAAGATTAGCTTTTAGATGATTCTGTTCTTTATTCTGTTTTAACTGCTGTATATGTTCGTAGTTTGGATGTATTTACAATAATATTTTTCCATTTTCGTGAACATAATCATCTAATAAACCCTGGGTTGAATTAATATGACACATGACCTGATTTTCATATATATCCAACATATCAGAACCTACGTTGTACGTCTCCCAAATAAATACATTCTTAATAACTCTATCTGACTCTAAGGACACTAATTTGTTCCAAAGCCGTAACATATTAATCCACCTTTGCTGAGGCGGTATTCGTATACCAAAATCCCCGTTTATGGCTAATATCGGTGTGAATCGGTGGACACCAAAAAGTGTCGGATAGCCCCATTTTGAGCATTATCAATGCAGTTATATTTCTTGTAACCCCATACAACCCGTAGCCTAAAATATTTGAAACACAGGCTGAGAACAAGTTATGAAATGTTGAGAACCTCACTTGTATGTGAGTCGACAATGCTAACATTTGGCGCAAACAGTGGTGATAATACATTTCTTTCAGACTGGGAGGGGGAAGTGATGGAGGGAGAGACAGGGGAGGGGGAGATGGAGGAATGAGGTATTATGATAAAATTTTGGTTCATTGAATTTATAAATTGGGTTCTTGATTGATTTCATCTCGAACCAAACTGTGTTATCGTTGGATTCTATACAGAACCCGTTTGGTTCATCACCTAAAATCAGGCACGCTTCCAAATGGAACTAGGTTATCAGATTTGTTCTTTGTTTCTTTCAGTGTTGGTTCTTGCTTGCTTCCGCAATTGTCCCACCTGGTACTTCACTTGTTTCTTTCTGGGTTCCTATTTCATTCGATCTAGAACTATTTTGGCTCTTCGTTTGGGTTCTACTGTGGTTCTTGATTGGTTTCTCAACAGTGATAAGTTGAAGAACCTAATAGGTTCTATATGTAACCTACATTTTAGAGTATTCTTTCCTATTTTAAACCATCTGGTACATCATCTTTGACACATACTTCCGCACCCTCTTGCATTGAGCTTCCCTTACCTCACCCATGAACTGGACGTGTTTCTGTGTTTTCTAATGCTTTTCTTAACACATTGTTAAAATAAAGCCCCTACTCGTTTGGTGCTTTTGTGATTATTCTTTCCCCTTGTTCTGCATAACATAGATATAATTTAATCACCAAAGAATGACATTTTCGCAGCATTCGGTGACATGCTGTTCATTTAAATTGACACCTCAGATGGTATTGTGCTTTGTGATAATAGGGACTAGCTTTCTGCTTACCTCCTTTTATACTGGTCAGCGTCCTGTAACAAAGCTTGAATGGTGTATTGAAAGCGGAGTCGTTGAGAGGATAGAGGAGCCAGAGTAGTGACCCATAGGATTTTGGGGCGGCAGAGCCCAAGATTCCCATCACCAATTATCCATTTACTTGAAATAGAGCCACCAGTTACAGACGAAATTTGATTTGATGGCTTCATTGGGACACTCACTCTGTTATATTGGGATTCGAGGAAATGACGATTTTTGTAGTCCTCATTCGTGGCATTTCGCGTATTATAAACTGACGTGACAATCGTTATTTATTCTCTGTTTATTATTCGACGTTAGTTATCAACCGATTTTATAAGGAACAGAATAAACAACTGTTGTCATGTCCCCAATTATAAGAAGGTATCGATGCCATTGTTTTGATCTGCCCCTCCCCCCACCCTCCCGATACTGGTATATTTAAAGGAACCTGTGCAACAACAGCGTGATATCTTCAGCAAAGTCCAAACTAATCAAATCTTCATGTTCTGCAAAAGATGAAGACGATACGATTAGGGCTGCACGGTATATCGATAAACCGATATATACCGGTATTCAAACCAACATCGATTGAATACCGTTGTAATTACAAAAATATCGGTTTATCGTCATCATTTATTTACCCACAATTTAATTTTCAAGACGACTTGAGTTTTTCACTGTAGCCCCCGAATGAATAATATTATCCCAGTATCCAAGGAATCGTCTGCTTGTGCCCTCGTAATATACAAATTCAGCAGTTGAAAAAACAATTTTCAAAAATTTCAACAAAACTATATCATGTGACCCCTCATTGGAACGAGCTCGTTAGTGGTTAGGCTCGTTGAGCTCGTTCCAATGAGGGGTCACATGGTATAGTTTTGTTGAAATCATTGGGGAAAATCTGATTAACTAATTTTGAAAATATTAAATTTTGATATCGTCTGCGTTGGGTGAAGATATTTCGAACCGCATCATCAAGGCATGCTAATTCGTTCCGACTGTGATGCCTCGAGTCTCCATTGTGGTACTTGTGTTCATATATCTGAACAGTTTTCGATATACTGGTATACCGCGGTATTTTTTGAATACCGATACCGGTATTCAGTTTTGAATATCGTGCAGCCCTATAGATACGGTTCGGTTTTGAAAGGGTTAATACAAGACCTAAATCGAAAACAGAAAGTGGGGCGCGTTTTTCAGGTCGGAAATGATATGAGGTTACAGTTTTTCGAATTGTATATTTCAGATATTGAAAATTACAGTTGGGATTCGAATGACACCGGAAGAAGAGTTGCTAGGAGCGGACTACGTTGAACACGGCATCGAGAGGCCGAGATACATGCCAACAAAGCATCAGACATCCAACGGTTCAGCGACTATTTTCTCGGGCATAAATACCCCTAATAAATATAGCTCTATTTGTTCGCTGCTCAACAATAACGACAGTATGAACTTACTACGGATATCTGCTCTGGGCAGTATTGATAATCCGGCGCTTACGAATGATAATGAGGATGCCGTTTCAACACCGGTGCACGCAAATGGAAACGTCGTAATGAATGGAAACGCCAAATCACATGCGTAAAATGACTCTAACTGACATTCGTTTGGGGTTAAATTTAAGCTAAAGACATCATCAAAGGAATTAGCGGGTGTGCGGTTATCCCCTGACGAGAGAAATCTCTACTGCATAGGTAGGGCCCAGAGAATCGGAATTTGTATCCTCGAATCGAATCGGTGATTCGATATTCAGATCGATATTGAGTCCGAATTGGAAACAGTCCGAAACAATTTTCGTGAAATCACTTGTTATTTCTTTATTTATTGGAGTTTAACGACACTTTCGACAGTCAGGATCACCTCGTGTCGGGTAGTTTTACGGGTGGAGGGAGACGAAATACCCGGAGAGAACCACTGAGCAACTGGAAGTAACTGACAGACTCCCCAAGCTACTAACTCCACACGAGCAGTGTTAGCATTGGTTGAAGATAAGAGTACCGTCGACTTACAGTACGCCTTAGCACACAGAGCCATCCTGCCTCGACATAAGCAATCGGGATTAAGTGCCTTGCCCAAGGACTCAACGGGGTTCGAACCGTCGACCGTTCGGTTTAAAGTTCAATGCCGTAACCACTGAGCTACCGCGCTCCGAAATCATTTGCTATTTTACCAAATTATCTAATCAACAGCGGCTTGAGCGTGACGCAGGTAGCATGAGTAAAGAGGTCACAGGTTACATTGCTACAACACTGCTAATAAACTGAAACGTGGGATTTCCCACCCTCTACTTTATGAGCACCGTTGTGACAATGTAAAGTGTAAGACAGACATGCCGATGGCAGCGGTGGCTCTGTGGTTAGGGTCAAGCCTGAAAATAAGCAGACTGTCATCTGCAGAATTAGGTCACCAGTGGGTGAATTTGGTGATGCTACCCTGCACAGCAGGGTAGCATCACCAAATTTACCCTCTGTGAACCTCAAATCTGAATCAAGGTCCCAAGCCTAAACAGAAAGGGGTAACCAGGACATAAATTGACCCACTGTACGAGATTGCATTAGCAAAGTCACCCTCTGGGGACGTCATTCTGCAAATGACAGATTGCTTATTTTCAGGCTTCGTTACGGTAACAAACGGAAGGGTTCACGATTCGATCCCCACAGGGGTTACTGCGTTGTATCCGGATGCTCACGTGGGGTACGGTGGTACTGTGTACTACTCGTCGGTGGTGCACCTGTCTTCAACCAATGCAAACCCTGCTAGTGCGAAGTTAATACGTTGGGGTGGGGTTCTAACAGTTTCTCGCCGCTGCACGGTGGTGGTTCTCTCCGGATACACCGACTTCCTCCTCCAGTAAAACTGTCCGACACCACGAAGTAATCCTGGCTATCAAAAGTATAGTTAAACCCCAATAAAACAAATCAATCAAGGCATGCCGATAAGCAGAATGGACTGAAAACGCACCAGCCAACTGTTGTTTCATTTGCGTGGCATGATTCCGCCTGTAGAAGGCATTTATTTGCCATTAACCAATTCGAAAATATACACCAGGCCATTGAGGTCGAGTCGCTGCAGGGCGCTAGGCACAGGTAAATTAGAAATTAAGACACCATCCAAAAGGTTTTTCGAAATTTGTAAACAAAAGGAATGCAGGAGTAACACTGGAGTTTTTGTCAGTGTTCGTGAAAAGGCTAAATTGCTGCATTCAATTTCTTTAGTACATTTCAAGTCGATCATCAGTAGCGAGGGAAAAGGTTAGGTGAGGGGACGGCCCATCATTTTTTCTGATCATTTATTTTGGACCCCGTCCCCACATTTGATCAATAAGGTTTTTAATCAGTATTTGTTCATTATTATTCAGGTATTGCTGTAATAATTAAACATATTTTTATTGTCTCGTCGAGTTCGTTCCGATGAGGGATCATAGGTTTTGATTTTCAGGTAAGCATTGGAATAAATGATAAAGCTCATCCTCATATCCCTCCCCTCTCCATCCCTCCACACCCACATACACTATCATGTTTTTTCTGTATGTAACAACGAGGACACACACTAAACCGAAGGGTCTCCACTTGTCTGTAAAAAGTGCTAAATGTGTCTCAGTTGTCAGGTATTTCACTTCATTTCAACACAGTTCTAACCGGGGACGTTTTTACTGGGGGTCTATTTTAGATCTCTAACACCAACTCACCCACGCATTCCCTCACACACATACATACACACACAAACACACACTCACATATCAATAAATACAATAACAACGCCCACCACCATGTACATACTCCAGGACATTAACGCAATTTAAAAAATTGATGATGAAATCTGTGGGTGTTCACGATCTCATTCATTGGACTACGAGTACACTGTAAAACATTACCGTAATTCTATGGTAAACTACCGTCAGATGACTGTCAAATACAACGTTCTCGAGGCCGTTAATTAATTTTAACGGTGTTGCCGTAGAAAAAAACCCGCGAATTTGATCCAATGAACGTATTTCTCCCGTCACGCTATCCAATTACGTCGCACGGCGGTAAAAATGGTGAATTATGGGATCTGGAAGTCGCCACTCTGGAAGTCGCCATTTCCAAGAAGGATGTCCAATGCTTTTGAAGACGAACAACGACGAATTACTATAAGTTTGTAAGTTTGTGGCCAAGTTAATCATGTTCATTGCGCTCTTGGACATGAAAATCAAACAACGTCAATTTTTTATGCGTATAATTGTTTCGGTAATCATGCAGAATAGCAGACTGTTTGTACTGCGTCACCGATATTCGATGGATCTCAGGGCTTGTGGCCACGGATCTCCGCTAAGGCCGGCAAACCCATACGCTTTTATTGGTTCAAGGTAAAATGCGGTTAATGATGGCTGGAATTAAATTACGGTCAAAATGACCGGTGGCAGCGTTCCAGCCATATGGCTGGAACACTGCCACCGGTCATATTGACCGTAATTATTTTGATGGTCATTTTTACGGGAAAATAAGGCAAATGATGGTTAAATTTTTTTACGGTCATATGTCCGGCAGCTAGTTTCCAGGCATATGACCGTACAAATAACGGCAAACCGTGAAAAAAAATTACGGGAATATACGGCAAATGACAGTAAAAAAGTTTTTACGGTTTGCCGTAAAGCTTACGGTCATATGCCTGGAAACTAGCTGCCGGTCATACGACCGTAAAAAATTGCGGTAATTTTTTACAGTGTAAAGCCAATATTATGTACGACCACTAGCTGAATCATCTAGATTTTAACTAAGTGAAGGAAAACGGAAGACTCGCATAAAAGATGTGGGATTAGATACTAATGTGCTTAGCCTGTCTCTGTCTGGCAACAATGACTTTACACTCCTACAAAAATCTTTATTAGATCGAGGTTTAACTTCTGGACCAACACCTTCGCCCAAAACTAGCTATCAGGTCAATGTACTACATATAACTGTACCTTTGTTTGGTAAATGAAATTAGGAGATGGTTTAGAAACATCATTAGGGGGCGCGGTGGCTCAGTTGGTAGAGGTGCAGGCTGCAAGCCGAGAGGTCCTCGGTTCGAATCCCACCTGCGGCAACCGCGTTGTGTCCTTGGGCAAGACACTTCACCCCGATTGCCTACATGGGGGCACGATGACGCTGTGTACTGTGGCGTACTGCACGTCGATGGTGCGCATGTCTTCAACCAATCTAACCCTGCCTGTGCTGCGGTGCAGAGTTCAGAGTTACGATGTTGGAGAGCTGACAGCTGCTCGTCGTTGCTCGGTGGTTCTCTCCGGGTACTCCGGCTTCCTCCACCCGTAAAACTGTCACGGTCACGATTAGCCATTGTGCATAAGTATGTGACCTTAAACACCAATAAATAAATAATATTAGAAACATCATTGGCAGAAAACGTCCTTTTACAGAATCATCTGGTTGGCCACCTTAGAGAGTGAATTACATCCTGAAATTATTGAGGCAAATACATGAATCCCCCAAAAAGTATTCAGCATTCACATACTCTACTATAAAAAACAAATTAACAGCTGGGGTCAATACTATAAAACTTTTACAATTGTATTTCCTAGAATTGTATTTTCTAGTTATGACTTTCAATGGGTTAAAATGAACTGTTAGCATTTTTAAAGATCTGGCAATTTGCCACTTGGCAAATTGCCATATCTTTTAAAATGCTAATGATTCATTTAAGGAATGATCGTTTCTTTTTGTCTATTTCTTGAGTTATGAACCCCAAAAAACAAAGTCCAAACTGTGTAAATGGGCGTAGCACGATGTTTGGACTTTGTTTTTTGGGGGTTCATAACTCAAGAAATAGACAAAAAGAAACGATCATTCCTTATAATTAAACGTTCGCGACCCAAATAAGTAAATAGTGTTAGTCGTCCTCTACTTCAGCGAACAAAGACTTAAAAACTAAAACTCGTAGACATATTATTTTTCTGGCATAAAAGAGGGCGCATATTATTGAAATGCAGGTAGCAATTGACACACTTTCCAAATCAAATGCACTTATTCATTAAATTTTTTATTGACCAATGAATTACGTAATGCAAAGAAAACGTCATAAGCCACGCCTCCCTCAAATGTCATTCAACTGTTCACTTCACGTAAAAGTTACGTTCCGTGGTAGGTGGAAGTAGGCCATCAGTATTACATTGTATTTTGGTTTTGACCGTTTCCCGAGAACTGAAAAACACAGTTTGTAAAAGTGGAGTTAGATATAAAGCCAGATGACATTGCCGTATTCAAATTTGCAGTGTCCAAATTGCCGTATTCGTCGTGACCAGCCATTGTTTACAATCGATTTGGGTAAAACGATGAACGCAGACGATCACCCAGTGTGCGTAAAAATTGAAATATCAAATAAATACTGTTGTGAAAAAAAAGAAAAATTGACCCACCACGGTCATTTAAATATTTTATAAATAATTTCATGGTGATAAATTAGTAATATAAATTTATTTTTATTTTTCACATTTAGAACGTGCCAGTGTTCTAACTTCTATTGATTTGACACCATGTTGCAACTCCGAAGACTGGTATTTTAGGGGCGTGGCTGGGGGCGGACCTCTTTGTGTTTTTTTCGGTCCATTGAGTTATGAAAAGAAAAAACAGAATCGTGTAAGCCAATCGTTTTATCTGAAAACGCATGAACCGAAAAAAGTTTAATTAGTTTAGTCAGTTATATAAAAAGGTAGAAAATACAATTCTAGAAAATATAATTGTAGACATTTTATAGCTCTTACGAAGATCTAAGAAATTAGTTATCAAGATAATGGTGTGTCAGTTGTTCTATCTCGGGATAATTGTATAAAGGAAGCTAGGAGCGCGGTGGCTCAGTGGTAGACTGTTGTACGTCTATGCTAGAGGTCCAAAGTTCGATCCTCATCCAGGACGACCTGCGTTGTGTCCTTGGGCAAGGCACTTTATCCCGATTACCTACATGGGGGCACGATGACGCCGTGTACTATGGCACACTGCACGTCGATGGTGCACAGGTCTTCAACCGCTGTAACCCTGCTTGAGTGGAGCTTGAACAGAGTTAGAATGTTGAGAAGCTGACAGTTGCTCGTCGATGCTCGGTGGTTCTCTCCGGGTACTACAGCTTCCTCCATCCGTAAAAAACTGTCACGGTCACGATTAGCCATTGTGTATAAGTATGTGACCTTAAACAGTAATAAATAAAAAATAAATCTGCCAATGTGTACTGCTCATGTTGATAATTGAATTAACGAGTTCAGGCTTGAATGGTGGAAGCCAAACCCAAATTCTACCTTTATGTATGCATTCGGGTTATTCACGTACTGTCGACAAGGAGATAATGTACAGCACATATTTATTTATTTATTTATTGATGTTTAAGGTCACATATTTATGCACAATGGCTAATCATGACCGTGACAGTTTTACGGGCGGAGGAAGTCGGAGTACCCGGAGAGAACCACCAAGCAACGACGAGCAGCTGCCAGCTCCCCAACATCGTAACTCCGCACTGCAGCACATGCAGGGTTAGATTGGTTGAAGACATGCGTACCATCGACGTGCAGTACGCCTTAGTACACGGCGTCATCGTGCCCCCTCAAGGGCAATGGGGATAAGTGTCTGTCCCAAGGACACAACGCGGTTACCGCAGGTGGGATTCGAACCGAGGACCTCTCGGTTTTCAGCCTGCACCTCTACCTACTGAGCCACCGCGTCCCCAATGTACAGCACATAAAAATGAAATGAAAGCAATAGTTACTGGTTAGATTTTGGTAGCAAAGTTCTTTAACCCGACGTCGGGGAATTATTTCACTCCCCTTCAGTGCCGTATTAACCCATGAACGGGCCCCTAGGCGTTTAGGTACTTCGGACCCTCTCCGGCACTTCAATCTTTCACCCCACTACAGCTGACAGCCCGACCCCGGTATTTTGCGCGTCTCCTGAAGAATTCTATTCACAACTTGACATATTATTTAAATAAGCATTAAAATAATGTACTGTATATATAGAGTATACTTATGAGACTATATATATGGATAAATATATATGTACATGTATCGCTACGACACAGAGTGCAAAGTGCCTTTAACCACTGGAGCCCTAAGGCGCTGGTAACAGTGCCTCAGCAAAACAAAACACTGGCGGGCCCCCTGTCCCTGCGGGCCCCCAGACGTCAGCCAAGTCAGCCTTCTGAATAATACTGTCCTGCTCCCCTTCTGTGTGGCACAGTCCTGCCATGTCTTACATGACAATAACGAATGTACACAAACTTAACCAGTTTGAACAGCTGTATTATATTATCAGAGTTAACCCTTTACCTAAACTGAAAAGCAGACACTTGCAAAAATAATTCTTGAATAACTAATTTTTTTCATTTTTTGTCTCAAAAACATAGGTTATGGCCCCTCGTTGGAACGAGCTCGTTCCAACGAGGGGTCATAACCTATGTTTCTGAGACAAAAAATGAAAAAAATAATGAAAATTAATTGGCGATTTTTGAGAATAGCGCTGGCCGGTTTTGACCGTTACGTTAGGTAAAGGGTTAAATTTAAGACGAATTACCCGTGGCTCGACTGTATTGCAACCAGACAAGTCGGTCGCCATAACTGATATAAGCGCAATATTCCATGAAAGCGTTTACAATTAAGCCTTTACCCAACAAATCGCCCACATCCACCCGCGTAATATGCAAATTCAGCAGTTGAAAAATACTACTTTTCAAAAAATTTCTACAAAACCATATCATGTGACTCCCCTTTGGAACGAGCTCGTACATTTTTTGATATTTTAAAATAATAAATTTTGATATGGTCTGCGTTGGGTTAAGGTTTAAACCGGTTCTCTTTTCCACGCCCAGACAACTGAAAAAAAATCGTCTCCATACAGCTCAAGTGGGTCGAAGGAAGCCGATTTGCTCCACACCGTTCCTGTGCGACTTCAGCGCGCAAACACCTTTCATTCACATTCGCAATTCAAATAGTGTGCGGAAATCAAATCGAAATTCCCCGATTCGCCGGCAAGGGACACTACACTACAAGTTCCTTTGCTTGTTATTGGAGTTTAATGACACTTTTAACAACCAGGGTCACAAGCAATATTTGTTTTATATGCGAAGAATTCACTATAGACAGGGTTGATTGCTGGTCCATCCAACAGATTAGTAAACTGTGTGAGGTATCATCAATCAGATGCAATCAGAAACAGACCTTCAGTCGAGAGATGTTTGATGTGAGGGAGTATCACACTTCCCTCTTGAACAATAGCTGTCGGGTGAGCGAGAAGACCCCCGTGCATTCCTTGTTAACCTTTTTTTATAAAATAACTAGAAAGGACACTTGCAAATATATCTCGTGAACAACCAATAATTTGCCATTTTTGGCCTAAAAAATATAGTTTGTGACACCCAATTGGAACGAGCTCGGCGGGCTTGTTCCAATGAGGATCCATAAGCTTTGTTTTGGAGGCAATAGTTAAAAAAAAATAATATGTGAATGGCGATTTTTGTGAGTAGCGCTCCCATGATATGGCAGTTAACCCTTTGAACGCGTAAGACCAATTCTTAGGTCCAATGCATAATTTCGTCCTAATTTTTGTCTTATTATAAGAGGCCTATTCACAGGGCATTGATGATAAAAATAATTACTTCAGTCTGCAGCCAGATGGCTGCAGACTGCAGTTATTATTTTATCCTCCCTATATATTGATATTGGACTGACCCATCTCACTGTAAGTGTACACAAAGGCGATACCATTTCAGGAAACTAGGGTTCAAAGGATTAAAATAGACAAGGGGTTAAAATCTCACGCCGGGCATCCACAAGCTATACTGTAAGACTTAATTCAAATCCCAGTTATTTCCACTTCGTTGAACTGAAAAGGATGCGAGTTGGTTGTAATAAGAATGTAATACTCATTTTCGGGATTGGGAGAACGGTACCGCGGCGGTTAGAGCATTGGACTTTAAACTGAAAGGTCGACGGGTTGATCCTAACCAGCGGTAACTGTGATGTATCCTTGTGCAAGACACTTAATCACGATTGTCCACGTGGGAGCACTGTTGCGATCTGTACTAATTCGTACTACACTGCAAAAAATATAGGTTCTCAAAAGAACCCAAACTGGTTCTAATCTTCTCCCTGAGATGGAACCAGTTCTGTTTAAACAGTATTTATTTCAAATCAAATAAATTTATAAAGATTAGCATTCAATTTTAACAAAATATTACATGACCTGAAGTAGATTCAGCAGTAAACTTGGAGCTTATTCAACGCAGTCGCCAAACATTTTGAAACAAAGGAGATATGAACAGTTGGCATATCGAACCAGTTTTGGTTCTGTATAGAACCAAAACTGGTTCGATGTGCCAACTGTTCATATCTCCTTTGCTTTATAATGATTTGAGACAACCTCGTATAAGCTCTAAACTTACGGCTGAAACCCTCTCAATTTAATTCTGTTAATATTTAATGTTAATCTTTATAAATTTATTTGATTTGAAATAAATACTGTTCAAACAGAACTGGTTCCATCTCAGGGACAAGATTAGAACCAGTTTTGGTTCTAAAGAGAACCTATATTTTTGCAGAGTACACGTCGATGGTGCTTTTGCCATCAATCGCTGTTAACTCTACTTGTGCAGAGTTAGGAAGTTCGGGAGCCTGACAGTTGCTCGCCGCAGCTCGGTGGTTCTCTCCAGGTACTCGATCTTCCTCCATCCGCAATACTGTCCAACACGATGTGACTCTGGCGTATTAAAGTGTCATTAACCCCAATAAACTAACAAACAAATATTCTTGGGTTTCAAGTCCTTTGTTTTTGTACAGGTTTGTACACATTTTGTAATGCCTTTCTGTTCAAGAACCTATGTAACATATGTACATTTGTAATTTTTGTGTAACATGTAATTTCACACACATAAAAATCGATGTTCATGTTTTTAAGTGGGAGAGCGTATGCGTTTTATGAATGGATCGGTATGCTGTTTCAAAATCACAATTCATAACCTAAATTTATTAATTTGAAATTAAATTTTCTACATCATTTCATGTTGTGTTAATTCTTTATTTTTGCTAGGTCTCCCCTAACTTTCATTACACTTTATTGAATGTTTGAGTGAGTATAGTCAAGGTTAGTTTGCAATTACATGTCGCAACTTGACTGCACATTGGATAATTTTGCGTACGAATAGATTTTTATTGAAGCTTAATTGCGAAGGGATTCGAACAACATTTGTAACTCTTTCATGCTCAAGCGAGGAACCACCGTGGACCCGCAGCCCGTTAAAAACTATTAGGGTTAGTGCATTGTGTGAGGTGGCGGTTTTCATCTGAGTACCCGCGGGCGGAGTTTCCGTTCGTATCCCGCCCTTCGGGTCTTGTTAGAACGTGGAAGTACATGCTAACTGGTTGACCTCGGAACGAGATCTGCTGGCGATGTACTGGCTGTGCACCTTGAGAGATGCAAGACCTTCACTTCAGCGGACACTTCGTTCCTCGGTGTGCTGATGGCTGTCGTTCGTGCTCTGTATAGTACGGGCGCTGTGGACAGCTATCGATACTATAAAATTTTTACAGTTGTATTTTCTAGAATTGTATTTTCTAGTTATAACTTTAGATGGGTTAAAATGAACCATTATCATTTGCAAAGATCTGGCAATTTGCCAGCTGGCAAATTGCCATATCTTTTACAATGCTAATGATTCATTTTAGTCAGTTATATTGGGGGCGCGGTGGCTTTGCGGTAACCGGTTCTCGTCAAATCACCGAAGTTAAGCAACGTCGGGCCCGGTTAGTCCTCGGATGGGTGACCATCTGAGCGATCGATTCGGACTCCCGCGCTGTGCCCTTGGGCAAGGCACTTAACCCCCATTGCCCACATGGGTTCACGATGACGCCGTGTACTAAGGCGTGCTGTACGTCAATGATGCACATGTCTTCAACCAATATAACCATGCCTGTGCTGCAGTGCGGAGTTACGATGTTGGGGAGCTGACAGCTGCTAGTCGTTGCTCGGTGGTTCTCTCCGGGTACTCCGGCTTCCTCCACCGTAAAACTGTCACGGTCATGATTAGCAATTGTGCATAAGTATGTGACCTTAAACACCAATAAATAAATAGTCAGTTATATTAATGGGTAGAAAATACAATTCTAGAAAATACTATAATATTATGAAAGTTTTATAGTATTGGCTCCAGGTCGTAGTCCATTTGTGATGTCCACGCATGCGTTTATCATATAATGAAAATCATCATCAGCAAAAGTTTAATTAATTCATTGATTAATTTTGTGATGATTATTCCTATCATTAGGCTTTGGAATCTAATATTATCGCGTCGGTGGAAATATTGCCCACTCATGGAGGATGACCGATCCACGGTGGCCATACTGTAGCTTCTTTCCTGCATCCTCACCTCAGTTTTTTGCTTCATTATTTTCGTCTACACACTAAAAACTAAAGTGTTAAAACTGACACTTTCAAGGTGTTAAACCCATTCTAACTCTTAGGGTTTGATTTTAACACTCAAAGTGCAATGCTTTAAGCACTTAGACATTACAATCGTCAGACATCTGAAACTTGAATGGATGGCACTTCTCATATGTCTGGCATTGGTGGTTCTTCCAGAATCGTCCATAATTTGATTTGCGCTTGGTGGGTACATAATTAAAAGGACACAACGCAGATGACGCGGATCAGGCTCGAGATTTCGTGCCTGATCCGCGTCATCGGCGTTGTTTCCTTTTAAGTGTCGCGACATTACACTTGTCAAGTGGTATTCTTGTAACACCTGTCAAGTTCTGGGATATCTACACTTGAACAAAGTGCTAGTTCACCACTTAGTAAGTGTTAAATACAGCACTTCAAGTCAAGTTTTTAGCGTGTACTACACAAATAGACACGGATCTTTGGACTACAGACGCACTATAACTTCCACAGTTATTACATGAAGAATTATTTGTAAATATGTCTTGTCTCATGCCACATCACAAGACTTAGTTAAATATACCTTATTTTGTTCTCTGAGGATGGTCTTACAGTTTGAACTCGACAGCCCTCTTTTCCGGACCAGGAACACTATACATCGTAATTTCATTAAGTAGGGTGGCTACCAAATGAATGTGTGGTGTAGACCAATCAATATTTTCAACGTGCAGCCTTGGGCCTGAACGTTAAAAATATTAATGGGTCCACCTCATGATTAATGAACTTGTTTTATAAAATGTCATCATCAGTTGAGGGGTCAAAACATAAAATAAACAGTTGCACCCGCGACAAGAAAACCCGGACACGACATTTTGTTCCACAGCAGATATATCATTTTGACGGCTGGATTTGCTCTATTATTGTCTCTATTGTCAGACTGTCCATTGCTTCCGATCAATTATCAATGATAAATATCAGTCCGCCTCCAATGAACTGTCCAGATAATATTTGAAACATTTACTATCACTGTCACTTTTATTCGGAAGTGATGGGGATCAACCATCATGGGTGCCAAGGTAAGCAGACGCAAGCGCTGAGTCATTCAACAAAAGTGCTGAGTCGGCCAACACACTAGATACTGGACCGTTAAAAATTTTAGGTTCCGAAGCGTCCAGATGTCAGATTCTCGAGGAATCCTAACTAACGTCAAAGATTATTTATTTATTTATTTATTTATTTATTTATTTATTTATTTATTTATTTATTTATTGGTGTGTAAGGTCATATGTTTTTGCACAATGGCTAAGCATGACCGTGACAGTTTTACGGGTGGAGGAAGCCGGAGAGAACCACCGAGCAACGACGAGCAACTGTCTCGGTAGAAAATAAGCTCCGAGCAGCAAACCTCAGACCATGTTACCGTCAACTCATCACAATAACTTATAGTGTTGGACAGCTTTACTGGTGGTGCAAACCGAAGAGAACCACTGAGCAACTGCGGGCAACTATCAGACTCCCCAGCGCACTAAATCCGCACACGCATGGTTAGAATTGGTTGAAGGCAAGTGCACCCTAGCCGGGCAGTACACCACAGAACATAGCTCTATCGTGTCCCGAACGTAATCGGGCTGATTGTCAATTTTCACACAATATCCCAGTCTTGTGCTCTTTTATCGATCGCATTATGTATTTGTATAATGGACCCGGACCCATATAACTTACTCCTACCGCACTTTGTGGGTAGGATTTAAATTATCATTATCCCTCCCTACAAATTTGGGGATTTGTGGTGTCATGGGCTCATTATGTGCAATTTCGACGCTTTGGGTTCCGAAGCGTCCAGATGTCAGATTCTCGGGGAATCGTAACTAACGTCAAAGATATCGAAACGTAAACAAGATGATTGCATCTAAGTACTTAATTCTACGAACTGCACCTCAAAAGAAATCAGCGACACTTGTATTTTTCAAATTTCCCGAGCGCCATAGAATTAAGAAAGGACGCCGGTTTTCTATACAATGGTATGGCGCGGGGTTCGAACCCACGCCGAGAGAGTTAGTTACCTTCGGCACCAACCGCCTAGCGAAACTATACTGAACCACGCACGCCACTCGACCACCGAGTTTCCACGGGGTCTGTCGGTGGCCGAGTGGTGTGCGTGGTTCAGTATAGTTTCGCTAGGCGGTTGGTGATGAATGAAACTCTCTCGGCGTGGGTTCGAACCCCCGCCATACCATTGTAAACAAGATGTTTGAAGCGATTGACGGTAGAGGAACTACATGTATATCTATATCTCTCAACTACTCATTGGAGATCTCGGACCTGGACGTTGGGGCAAACCAGGGTAAAAAAATCGTCAGAGAAAGGGTCATGGAGGATTGTAACCGTAATTGGCGAGAGGGGGTCAAATCAAAGAGGTCTTTGGGTGGCCTGCGTGATAAAGAGAAGCCAGGTTTTGAAGAGTACCCTGGTGGCACCTTTGGGGGGTCACTGTTGTTCAAGCTGGGGTCGCGATCCCTGGAGCTGAGGGGAAAAATTGGGAAAGACGGTGAAAGGGAGTGTCAGATGTGTAACTTGGACATGGTGGAGACCCTGGAACGCTTTCTTCTAGAATGCCCACAGTATCAGTCTAAAAGAATGAGATTCACTGGGAGTATAATTGGGAAGTGGGATGGGAGAAAGAAGGACATGTGGTTAGGGGGAGACTCAAAGGAGAGGGTTAATATGCTAATCGGAGAGATTGGGAAGAATGGGACAAGGGATATCATCAAGCAGTTCGTCTCCGAGTGTTGGGAGGAGAGGAGAAGCGTGGGAATAGGGAGGCAGTTGGGAGTACAGGGGTAACCATGGCCTTCTCGTCCGAGAACAGCGACAAATCAGCGGCTGGCCAAAGTGTTATTATTATTAATATTATTATATTATTATTATTATAACGAACAAAACAATGGGTACAGAATACTAATACAGTATGTACATGTCTGACACGCATCCTGTTGAATGGTCCTTAATTATCAATTCAAGCTCAAATAAGCAATTTAATCAATTGTTTATTTATAAAACAATATTGTTTACAAAAACTAAAATTTAGAAAATACAAACAGTAACAACAAACAGGTGATCTACACCTATCAGTGACAAACTTAATAAAAAACAAAACTTGTAGCGACAGTGGAAACATAAAATAAGATAATCTGATGGTATAAGTAATGCCTAAACAAAGAATGTAGGGAATATGATTTATTTTTTGTCCATAACCCAACACAGACGATTTCAAAATTTATTATTTTAAATTTTACTTTTCCAATTTTTCAAAAAATTTCAACAAAACCATATCACGTGACTCCTCTTTGGAACGAGCTCGACGAGCTGGTTCCAGTGATGAGATATCACATGCTATGGTTTTGTTGGAAAACAAATTAATAATTTTGTTCAACTACAGAGTTTGCATATTACACGGACGGGCGGGAACGAATCGTTTAGTAAAGGGTTCCCCCTAGTTGGGAATTCGCTACCCTACAACCCCCTCCCCACAGTCGGAAACCTCTAGCCACGTCGCTGCTTGGCTTTATCCTCATTTTGCTGTCACGATTGGCAACTGTGCAGAACTGTGTTACCTCAAACTGAACTTTTTTACTGAGTCACACTAAACCAATCAGTTGCTTGAAAGAAACTTTATGAGTACAAAACATTTTTCTTGAGTTCCTAAATCAACATTTACTTTCTGAAATGTTACTCGCTACATACACAGAACGACATGTGAATGGGTTAGTCGATATGGCACGAGTGCCGGCGTGGAAGGATAGAACGAGGGGCCGCGACGGCATAGACGTCAATAAAACAATTATTAAAAGGACACTCAGCAATTCATTTGACAACAATCAACAAAAAAACCCATTTTATCGCCAACCAAATTTGCGAGGGGAACCCGTGTTACTATTTCGTCCACTGAGCTCCAATGTGTTCTATGTGCCTGCTGGCACATAGAACACACTGGAACTCAGGGAATGATTTTTAGGTATCGCTAGAGATTCCAGTTGTAATTGCGGTTCACGATTTGTGGAAAATTCCAGTGAAATTTCGCTTCTTTATAAAAAAAAATCCATCAATGATTTCCGTTCCGCACATATGTGCGGAACAGATTTTCATTTTCCACGTGGCTTAGTGTTACTGTAGATGGAGATATCATAGAACAGGCGTGTAATAAAATCCATTATTTCCAAATGAAACAAAATACTACATTTTGATTGGCTGGGAGGTACGGTGTAACTTGCAATCCACGGTAGCTTTTTTTACACCGTGGTTAACCACGGTGTAAAAATATAAAAAGACACAATAGCAGGATACATGGCTAAAAAAAGTACCCATTTTTATTTATTAATTCATACCTTCTGCTCGGTTATGTTAGAAAATAAAAATGCAAGAAATTTAAAATTTATGTGCAATAAAATATTACAGATATGGATGTCATTGGAACTGGCTCATTGAGCCAGTTCCAATGACATCCATATTTGTCAGGTTTTATTAAGAAACTTACAAAGTACAAATTTTCTGTCACTTTTTACCCCGCAATTTAGGTTAAAGTATTAAGTACACCAAAATTCTTGGAAATAAATCTGTTATCCTTGTGTTTTTTAGGGTGTATGGGGTTTACACCGCTTCGCCTCAGGGTGTATGAGTTCCAAAGCCGGTGTAAATTCCCATACACCCTGGAAAACACAAGGATAACTAATATTGCCCCTTTACATAAAGGAACGGCTCAATCCGCACGTTGCTTAAAACAGAAATGGAAGAAACTATTTTTGTCTCAATTTTTCCATTCTAAAACGTATCTTCTAACATCTTACTTGAACCAGATTGTCAACTCGTTCAAGTGAATGTTAAACATTATTTTTTGAAATTCTAAAATTATTCGGTAATTCGTAACAATACACAGTTTTATTTAAAAAACATGTTTTTTCGGTGGATATCATAATTATTTCACAAGTGACTAGCAGGTGAAAAATACATTTATATTTCACCTGCCTGTAACGAATGAATTAATATAGAAACCATTTAAAAACCATATGTATTTATTTTATTACATGCACTGCCTTTTTTCATTTTATTACATGCACTGCCTATTCTAAAACAAATCTTGCGTCTTAATCCCAAATTAGGGCAGAGCAGACAAAGATTTAACTTTAAAAGTCATCAGCAGATCGCCAGTCAACCGCTTTTAGCGATGGAATTGGAGCTCTGCGAAACAAAATAGTTCCATCGGCTTTCCCCTGAAAGACACATATCGCCGAGACTGAGAGGATGTCACATTTGTATGTTTTACCGGCCATAAAAAAGCCACACTCATTCTTTTTGTTCTAAAAATAGCAGTTGCACTTTCAGAGGAAGAACTTCCTCATTGTGATTCGGATTTTCATTATTTTTGGTATGGAAAACAATTATTTATATCACATAGCGTACGGGTTTTGCTCTCGAGGGCAGATTATGCAAATTAGCCAGGTATCTTTGCTTTTAAACTGTTAGCCTGTAGACAAAAAACCCCAAATCACTTAAATTATTAAAACTCTATTAATTTAAGGCCAATTGTTAAGAAACTTAAGGTGCCTAGTGACAACAGGGAGAGGATATTACAATTTGGATTTTGACAGTCACCGTCGGCCATTTTTTCTGAAAATAATTTCACTTTTTAACAAGAACATCCTAAAGTAATTTGGATTTTGATTATTTTGGGGATAGGAAACAACAGGAATAATGTACATAACATATACGGGTTGGGGTTTTGCCGTGCATGAATTATGCAGATTAGCCAATCATCTTAGTTTTTAAAACTTTACATCCGTAGACAAAAAAGAATCACCAAAGTGACCAAAGTGACAATCAATTAATTTAAGACCAATTGTTATGAAACTTACGGATAAATGAAATCATTTCTTGGTTGAAAAGATGACGAGAATGTATTGAAACTTTCAAGAATATTCCTGACCATTGCATAAATAAACATGTACAAATCTCACCATTTCCTTTGTGTTAATTGCAGATGGACGCGTCATTCCTCATATGACTATTTTTAATTTATGAATACCGGTATATACTTATTTACATGATAATCTCAAATACAGTACAAATTACAAAATTCATTCACCAATCTTTTTATAGTCACTACTGTCTTCTTCGCGTTTTACGTTAATACAATGGTTGGAATTTTGTTTAAAAATTAATGTCATTTACAGTTATAAAACTTCTATTTGGCAGTGTCTTTCTTTATTATATGCTAAACGATAGATTATAGAAGAAATTGCGGAAAAATAGAAATCGTATCCCTCATTGGGAAGATATAGAAATTTTCACTTTCACGGTATCAATCAAAATGGCGGCTTTAAAATCATCACTTCAAGGTGAATTCGAGTCAAATTATCACTGGAAATGATCAATTTGTTCTAAAAACGTATAATGAAAAGAAAATCTAGCGTTTTTGAGTGGATATCGATCATTTCCAGCAATAATTCAACACATATTCACCTTGAACTGATGCGTGAAACCTGCTAGTCCAAACGTGGCTTGAAAGTCCGTAATATAAGTTTTTAGTTTGGTACGTCCTTTCAAAGGACGTACCAAACCAAAAACGAATATTACGGACTTCCACTTCATGTTTGGACTAGAAACCCACCAACTGAATCAGATTGCAAGACGCTGTCTGTTCCGAGTATCGATCAAATGACTTCCGCGTATCAATGATTCAATGCGCTGTTTACTTTCATGCATCAATTCAAGTTTGAAACGAGTGGAATTATCGGATTCTTGTAAAAAGCGTATAATAAAAAGAAAATCTAGTGTTTGTGAGTGGACAGCGGAAATTATCTCACTTGTGAAAGAGACAAATAACCCTTTGTCTCGGTCACTCATGAGATAATTTTCGGTTTCCACTCAAAAACACTAGATATCCTCTATATTTCTGAGTTTTTTTCGTGTACATGTTTACTAGATTGTCACACATTAATAACAAGAACTTCCATACAAATGAAGAAGATGTTTGCATAATTAATTTTGTGATTTTTATTTATCCCGTAAGCATCCGTTTTATGATTATTATGCATTCCAAAACAATTCATATGTAAAAACCTTTATATATTGGAATAAGTGATGCGTAGAATTGTGACTCCAAACATGAAGACATTTACACACATTCACAATTATACGGCCTTACAATAGCAAAGAGTTTATATTTATTTATTTATTTATTTATTTATTTACTGGTGTTTAAGGTCACATACTTATGCACAATGCCTAATCATGACCGTGACAGTTTTACGGGTGGAGGAGGGCGGAGCACCCGGAGAGAACCACCGAGCAACGACGAGCAGCTGCCAGCTCCCCAACATCGTAACTCCGCACTGCAGCACAGGCAGGGTTAGATTGGTTGAAGACACGCGCATCAACCACGTGCAGTACGTTTTAGTACACGGCGTCATCGTGTCCCCATGTGGACAATCGGGGTTTAGTGCCTTGCCCAAGGACACAACGCGGGAGTCCGAATCGATCGCTCAGACGGTCACCCATCCGAGGACGAACCGTGCTCGACGTTGCTTAACTTCGGTGATCTGACGAGAACCTGTTATCGCAACGCCACCACGCCCTCAGCAAATAGTTTAACTTCTCTATGAACTTGAATAATATATAAGAAACGGAAATCATAGAACAATATAATTGATGGGTGATGATAATGACTGAAGAATGATAAAGACTGGAGAATGATAATCACTTTTAAAAAGTTTGCTAACGTGCGTGATAAAATGGGGTGGAAATCAGGAAGCGAAGATAACCAAGTCACAACATGATCGGAATGTTTTTCCAACCTTTGACCTCAAAGATGCAATGTAGTACGATCATTCAATAACACTCCGGAAATAGATTCAATACTATTCTTCCGCTGCCTGATAATCGTCCACAGTTACATACGCCTTGTTCAAGTTACTAGGAATGAAAACAACGACAACGGATAAAGTCTCTCTCTCTCTCTCTCTCTCTCTCTCTCTCTCTCTCTCTCTCCTCTCTCTCTCTCTCTCTCTCTCTCCCTCTCTCTCTCACACTCTCTCTCACACTCTCTCTCTCCATTTCTCTCTCTCCCTCCCTCCCCCCCCTCTCTCTCACACACTCTCTCTCTCTCTCCATTTCTCGTCGGTTGGGGAGAGGAATGGCGGGGGATTAGGTTTCTACCGATTCCGAACGATGATAAATGCATTCTGAATGAAACTAGCTCTCGCCAGAAAGAACAATTATTATCTGGAATCGAATAAACAAACACATCGTACTAAGGCGTACTGCACGTCGATGGTGCACATGTCTTCAACCGCTGTAACCCTGCTTGAGCGGAGCTTGAACAGAGTTAAAATGTTGAGGAGCTGACAGTTGCTCGTCGATGCTCGGTGGTTCTCTCCGGGTACTCCGGCTTCCTCCACCCGTAAAACTGCCACGGTAACGATTAGCCATTGTGCATAAGTATGTGACCTTAAACACCAAAAAATAAATAATAATAAATAAAATTTGAAACTAACCAAATAAGTCCCTCTCTATTTATCATACCATAACAAATAATTACAAAATGTTCTCAGAACATAGTTTTTGACAGTGCTATTGTTTTCCACTCTTTTCGCAAAGTCCTAAGTTTACACTCCTACTAGTTTGGCGATTCGAATGTCCCGGCTTCTCCGCTGGGAAGCCGCGACTTTCGGACAGCCGAACTGTCTCCCACTCCGACGAATCTTCGCTTACAACTCTTGAGTTCAAGTTGCACTGAATTTTCTGTACAACTCTCTCTTCTTTCT
Source organism: Pictodentalium vernedei (assembly GCA_031216915.1). Lineage (NCBI taxonomy): Eukaryota > Metazoa > Mollusca > Scaphopoda > Dentaliida > Dentaliidae > Pictodentalium > Pictodentalium vernedei. Next base: position 487,652,053 of record CM062293.1, on the reverse strand, counting down.
TCTCCTCGTCCTCCACTCCTTACTTATTGCCATCATTAATTACTCACAACACAAAAAAATCAGCTTCAAACTACTCCATTATGTCTGGTAACACCAATTTTCGGGACGAGTAAAAGGTTAGCGATTTCAGTGTAAACAATTTTGTTGTGCCCAGTACGATGAACCAAGGGGATCAATTCTGGATTGGTTTATATAGGTCTAGACTGACGTAATATCAGCCGCGTTTGAAGCCATATCGGTCGAGCTTAATAATGGGGGATTCTGGGGGAAAAAATCATATCTAATAAATAATGTGGTATTATTTAGTATTTATAATTTAGTCAGAGTTAGACGTAATACTGCAATGGGGATATACAGTGCGGCCACTGTGGACTGGTCACGGACGCAATAATATTAGATTTCAATCACTAATTATAGGAATATCATCAAAAAATTAATTAATGAAGCACCTGCTGGTACCTGAAAATTTTGCTGCTGATGATTTTTATTACCCGGTAAACGCATGCGTGGACATGACTGTACACGTGTGGAATACGAACAGACCACGGCGACTGTACTGTATTGATATCAGCGATGTCAATACTAGGATAGACAAGGCTTCAAAGTCAAAGTGTTCCAAGTTAAATATTCTCTTATTCTACCCGAGTACTCCAGCACCATTGAATAGAGTTAAAACCAATGCCCGAGAATAGTCTGAACAGACAAGGATGCTTTAAGCTTTAACTCTTTTGGCGCGACAGGCGACTAAAGTCGACAGACGGCAGACCGCGGAAAGGTACAGCAGCAGTCATTTTAGCCAACTGTGTGTGTCCATTTCCAAGTGCTTTTAACCCTTTACCCAATGCAGACGATATCAAAATTAATTATTTTTAAAATACCATTTTTTTCAAATTTTTCAAAAAAATTCAACAAAACCATATCATGTGACCCCTCGCTGGAACGAGCTCGTTCCAACGAGGGGTCACATGATATGGTTTTGTTGAAATTTTTTGAAAAATAATATTTTTTCAACTGCTGAAGTTGCATATTACGACCGATTCGTTGGGTAAAGGGTTGAACAAACATACGTATTCCTATGTTTCATGCACCATTTTTGTCCTATCCATGAACAACGATATCGTCCCTTGAAAGTATAAAGGTGCCATTTAAATATATACAGAAAATCATTTGAAAAACTGTCAGTGAGATCATTAGAACATCTTTTAAAATAATAACGCTTTAGTCTAACAACCTATACTTTTTGTAAAATTCCTGATGAATATTAGGCGCTAAGAATTCTGTTTCTCGGATTATTCCGCGCCAAAAGAGTTAAATAGTGATGAAACGGTAATTCCAAGGTTTTAGACTTAGCGCTACAATAATACACTCAATAGCAGTCGAAACAACATTTGTCCAAACCCCAGTCAGTCACAAATTGCTAGGCACAAGGTGCTACATTGTATCCACACTAATCGAGTACCATCCCAGATGGTAGGTGTTCTAGACAGTTTCGGGTGCGCTCTATGTAATACAAGTCGCCCTGTGTCTTCTCTGGTCATTGGAAATCCTTCAGTTAAATGGAACAGTCCCTCAGAGCACACCATTGGATTGAGCTCGTTCCGACGAGGGGTCACTTGATGTGATATTGTCTGCGTCGGTTAAAGAGTCATTCGAACTGCATCATCAAGGCATGCTGATTTGTTTCGACTGTGAAGTCCCGATTATGGTACATATATGTACGCATGCACACTAAAAACTAAAGTGTTAAAACTGACACGTTCAAGGTGTTAAACCCATTCTGACTCTTAGGGTTTGATTTTAGCACACAAAGTGCAATGCTTTAAGCACTTAGACATTACAATCATCAGACATCTGAAACTTGAATTGATGGCACTTCCCATGTGTCTAGCATTGGTGGGTCTTCCAGAATCGTCCATAATTTGATTTGCGCTTGGTGTGTACATAATTAAAACGACACAAAGCAGATGACGCGGATCAGGCTCGAGAGTTCGAGCCTGATCCGCGTCATCTGCGTTGTTTCCTTTTACGTGTCGCGACATTACACTCGTCAAGTGGTATTATTGTCAACACCTGTCAAGTTCTGGGATATCTACACTTGAACAAAGTACTAGTTCAGCACTTAGTAAGTGTTAAATACAGCACTTCAAGTGTAGTTTTTAACACTTTAGTTTTTAGCGTGTGTTCAGATATCTGAACAGTCATTCGATATACCGGTATAGCGCGGTATTTTTTTTAATAGCGATACCGGTGTTCAGTTTCAAGTACCGTGCAGCCCTCGTATAAAATCTAAAACCGATTCGTCAATCACTTATTTCTCCTTGCAGTGGGTTGATAAGTTAAGCAATTCCAGATAAATGACAATAACTCTGTAAACATTATCCGGTGAGGCTTATTTGCGAAACCCATTCGAAATTTTATCACCGGACGGCTTTGTACGAAATTTGAAAATAATTTGCTGAACGTGTCTCCTTCAAGTGTGCTGACAAGTCTGGCAGTTCAGAAAAAAATAGTGCTAAAACTAAAAGTCCTGTCATGAACTGTGCGCATATCTAGGTTTAGTTGCGCGTAGGAATTGCGCGCAATTGACATATCGAATGGCATCCAAAGCACGGCAGGTTCTCCTGGTTACTCGTTGCAGACACAGGCAATGTTTCTGCCAATGGACCTCCGGGTTACGCGGAGGTCCATTGGCTGAAACATTGCTTGTGCACAGGCCATATGTACAGAATTGCCTAACCTTACTATGGCCATAACGCGTAGATTAACGCGCAGGTCGACGTGCTATTTGTGCGCATTTCATGACATGACTTCTAGTTTTAACTGTACAAAAGGACAATAGCACTGGCCAAATGACGTGGTAAGGCTGCTTCCCCCTTTCCTCGCCTAGTAGCCAATTAGGGAACACCCAGTTATTGCTTGGATGGATGGAATCTCTCCAACACTGGCGATCTTGTTGCCATCTATTCCCTGTATTTTGTATATGCCAGGAATCTGAAATGTAAAGACAGCCATGTAGCTGACATATTAGAACTACTATCACAATTTCACTGCCAATGCGATATCTCCGTTTTGCATATTTTGCTCTTTTGCAGTTTCTGAAGAAATGTCTCCGTTTGGAGTGTTTTGCCCTATTTCTGTCGTTTCGATTTTAGCATCGTCTGCGACAAAACTATCCCCTTCGTCTATCGTAGCAATGAATCCGTTATTGACATGTGTTGTATCGTTCTGCTCTTCAATGTGAGTGATTAGTTGCTTTACACTACGGACATGAGAGCATCCGTATGTTGTTTCATTTCTCATCTTTGGCGGTACCAGTCCGTGTTCTACTATGTCTGCACCCAAGTCTTCCTCTTCTGGGCTCATCCTGATACCGATTGTGTATTTCAAAATCTGAAATAAATGTAGAATATTCATTATAACTTCTAGGTGTCCATAAATATTCGTTCACGAGAGTGATGGTCGTGTGGATAAGTGCGCTGGTCTCTCATACCAGAGGTCCCTGGGTCGATTCTCGGTCGGGTAAAGTTCTCGACGTGTCCGAACACTCTGTCAGCTACAATTGTGGGGCTGATACTATCATGACGTATAGTCCCATTGGGTGGGGATGTAAAATGGCGGATCTCTGTGCAGAGAGAGAGACACTCTGTGCAGGCTAAAGACCCCTTTGTAGTACTCAAGAAGAGCGAGGCCACGAAGTTGAGGCTACGAAGGTCGTCTCACACCCCTGTGCCATTGGGCCAAAAAGAGGCGTAGAAATAAGCCACATACCTTCCAAACCAATCCTTGTAAAACAAACAAGCTTAAAAAAGAGTCCTTGATTTATTCGAAGAGTGAATATTTATCGCACTCCAATGCCTTTATTTTCATAAAATACCCATTTTTCGTCAAAAGCCGAAGCGAACAATAAATATTTTTGTATTGTCCTTGAACAATACGGATCACGTGCGAGGACTATTTAACTATATCTTTCTTTACATTTTGGTTACTTTTGGCAATAATTTGTGTTTTTAATATCTTTTAAGTAAACTGTAGGCGTGCAATAAATACAGAAAGCATACGCGTTCGAACTGTCATTTTTTTACCGCACGAGGTCGATTTCGGGAGAGGGATTATTATAATCCCCGATGAGTCTGGAGGTGGGATGGGGAAATCTCACCCGGGGGGAAGATATTTGAACCAGACCCGAGGCTTGCCGAGGGTCTGGTTCAAATATCTTGCCCCGAGGGTGAGATTTTCCCATTCCCACCTTCAGACTCATCGAGGATGATTTTTCTCCCCCCACACGAGGATTACGTCATTATAGATAATTGGCGGTCACGTGCTTTCATGCCCAATTTATCAAGTCGTAGTCCTTTCGAAAAACGAACAATTTCATCGGAAAGATCGTACAAAAGTTAGGTATATACCATAGGTATATACTAAAAAATTGATTTGTAACACTGTTCGTTGAAGGGTTAATGAATTTGCGCGTGTCAAACTCTAATGTACAGGGCATTCTGATATTATTGATCGATCGATATAAAATTCGCGCAGTGATATTATTAAATCTGCAGAGAAACGTGGGGTTGAAACAAATCAACATTGTTGATTTTGAATGGCACGTGGATTACATGCGGGAAATCGTGAAGCCATCTTGTTTATTTACAATTGTGCAGACGATGATGAAATAATTCCGGCGACATAATAAAATATGCAAATGAGTATTGCACGTGGGGTGGGTGGGATAGAAATATCCCACCCTGCTGTCTCACCCGGAACACGCGTATGTTTCACGTATAGTGGGGGGAGAAAATATTGAACTCGAAGCCTTCGGCATCTCGTTTAATACTATCCCTCCTCCCAAATCGATCGCGTGCGATAAAAAATGGCAGTTCGAACGTGAATGCCGTTCTGTTTTTCTTTTCTTTTTTTGTTTCCGGGCAATTTGTACAATTTCACCCATCTTCGTGTGTACATGAACTGAATACAGATTATTAGAACGGACATTTGGTCTGGGTTGTAGTATTCCGTCCCGTTGACTGGACCAGATCAGCGCCAACAATCACGGCGCCAGAGGCATCGTGTTTGATCCAGATGGAGCCAATACTATAAAACCTTTACAACTGTATTTTCTAGTTATGACTGTAAATGGGTTAAAATGAACCATTAACGTTTTCAAAAATCTGGCAATTTGCCACTTGGCAAATTGCCATATCTTTTAAAATGCTAATGAATCATTTTAGTCATTTATATTAATGGGTACAAAATACAATTCTACAAAATACAATTGTAATAGTATTATAGTATTGGCTCCTGGTCTCGTCGACGATACCGAATAGACAACCAAACTCGAATGATCGGTGTAATAATTTGTTTATTACACAGTATGATCGCCGCGGACGGGTCACTTTCCACTTTCCAAGCTCATTAATCATGAGGTGGACCCATTAATATTTTTAACGTTCAGGCCCAAGGCTGTAAGTTGAAAATATTGATTGGTCTACACCACACATTCACTTGGTAGCCATCCTACTTAATGAAATTACGATGTATAGTGTTCCTGGTACGGAAACGAGGGCTGTCGGGTTCAATCTGTAAGACCATCCACTGAAAACAAAATAAGGTATATTTAACTAAGTCTTGTGATGTGGCACGAGACAAGACATATTTACAGATAATTCTTCATGTAATAACTGTGGATGTTATAGCGCGTCTGTAGTCCAGGCATCCATTTCTATTTGTGTAGTAGACGAAAATAGTGAAACAAACAACTGAGGTGAGGATGCAGGAAAGAAGCTACAGTTTGGCCACCGTGGATCGGTCACCCTCCGCGGGTGGGCAATATTTCCATGGACGCAATAATATTAGATTCCAAAAACAAGAATAATCATCAAAAATTTAATAAATAAAGCACCGGATACAACCTGGTACTTCAAAATTAAAATTTAGCTAATGTTGATTTTTATTACCTAGTAAACGCATGTGTGGACATCAATGCCCATGCGTGAGGTACGGCCAGGCCACGGCGACTATACTGAATATTACAACTGTTTAATAAAATAGAATACGACACCCGAAATGTAAACAAAAATGACGTTATGGAATGTTTGCCTACTGGATTCATCACCTCAGTAGAGTTTTTTATTTCGCGTTTGTAAAGAAACGCACGGCAGTGACGTCACTTCGGCCTCTTCTAAGACATGCAAGATATGGATTTGGGGAAGTTTAACCCTTTACCCAACGCATCGACCGCATCTGCCCGCGTAATATGCAAATTCAGCAGTTGAAAAAATATTATTTTTCAAAAGATTTCAACAAAACCATATCATGTGACCCCTCGTTGGAACGAGCTCGTCGAGCTCGTTCCAACGAGGGGTCACATGATATGGTTTTGTTGACATTTTTTTTAAATTTGAAAAAATTATATTTAAAATAATAAATTTTGATATCGTCTTCCCTGGGTAAAGGGTTAACCTCTCGTTTTCCGAGAAACCAGGTTTTATGAGGCAACTATAGCGATAACGGTGAGCCATTTGGTGCTCGGAATCAACGCAGTAGAGCTTTTATTTCCCGTTTGTAGCATTGGCGCCTCGAAAACGTTCGCACGTCAGTGACGTCACTTAAGCCTCTTTTAAGATATGGATGATATGATTTTAGGAAAGTTTAGCCTCCCCTTTTACGAAGAGCCAGATTTGAGTAGCCAAGTATAACGATACTGGTGAGCAATTTGGTGTTCGGAATCAATCTCTGAACAACAAAATCCTGAATACCACTGGCTTACAATGTAAGTACAGTACGTGGAGAGTGGATTGTAACTAAATCACCCGCGGAGTGGAGTTATCACCCAAGCTATAACTTTCAAATTGTGTACATATCGACAAAAAACACAAGCAATGTTTCAGCCAATGGACCTCCGGGTTTAACCCGGAGGTCCATTGGCTGAAACTTTGCTGGTGCTGGTTATGCTTTGTAACAAATTTGCAATTATTCCTCGGGTGGAATGTCTACGCTGCGGGTGATTTAGTGATAATACACTCTCCACGTACTGTACAAGATAAATAGAAATAAAGTTAATAATATACGAAAAGATTTGCCAAAGCCATATACAGGAATAAACTTGATGAATCTCTAAGAATAAAAGAACCCAGACAATTTTGGTAAGTTATTGAAAGTTTTCTTGACACTTCCAAAAATGAAACTATATCACCGATTTGTATGGACGCCGGATTTGGTAAAAAGTTATCGATGACGATAATTTATTTATTTATTGGTGTTTATGGTCACCTATTTCTGCACAATAGCTAATCATGACCACGACAGTTTTACTGGTGGGGGAATACGGAGTACCCGGAGAGAACAACGGCGAGCAACTGTCAGCTCCCCAACATACTAACTCCACACAAGCAGTGTAAGCATTGGTTGAAAACAACTGCACCATCGACGTGCAGTACGCCTTAATACACAACGCTACAGTGCCCCCACGTGGGCAATGGGGGTGAAGTGTCTTTCCCAAGGACAACGCGGTTGCCGGAGGTGGGAATCGAACCGAGGACCTCTCGGCATGCAGCCTGCATCTCTACCTACTGGGCTACCGCGCCCCCGATGACGAAAGTGCGAAAGCGGGAATGTTGAATGACATATTTAAAAAAATATATATCGAAATAAACGATACGAATCACCAGCTCCCAGTTTTCAGGGGAAAATGCAATAATTCATTATCTGTCCATACTCCCTAATTATTAAAGAAACTTACAAGTAGTATATCATGTGCCAGGACGTGTCCTATCTTAGGGATTTCATGTGGCGTCATAGTCACGTGACCCAGTGGCGCCATGTCGGTTGTCATGGCCATGTTGTGCCGCCATTACCACAAGGATACGTGGTGTCAGTGCCCATGCGCAGCGCGTGTTGTTGAGGTGACACGTGTTTCCGTCGTCCATTTTGTATATTGGAGGCCGCCATATTGGTTTCTATAGTGGCACGTGGTTGCTATGTTACCTAAAACCATCGAATATTAAGGGGGTGTGTTCGAAGGGTGTGTTCAACCCAGATAGGAGAGTATCTAATTTAATTACCTAAATAAACCCGACAAGTTTTACTAGTTCGGATCCTTTCGGAATCATCTGCTTTTATTTATGTATCTATAAGCTATGCTATAGTTTCTGTCCATCCAACCCTGGTCGGTTGTTCTGGAGTATACTCCAGTAGAGTAGAAGAGACTCTTAGTTGGAATAGTTTTGTTTATTGTTACTATATTTAGCCATTACTAACTTGTGACACTACTACGGCCCTATGTACATTAATATCGCTACGGGCCCAAGTTCACATCACTATCATTCCACTACTTGCTTGCTCGAACAACTTGTTCATACCTGTTCGAAGTTTCCCTAATAAACTATCAAGCAGTTACAGAAAAGTCATTAGAGACAAGGTGGAAGCCGATGGTAAGACTACCAGGAGCTGTATAGAAGCTTAGAATCCCACAAAGAGAACACCATTTTGAAAACAACTGTGGCTATGAAATCACTTTTTTCCAAGACAAGCATAAGAGTCGTACGTTGAGTCACTCGTTCGAGCAAATGCTCGATAGCTCATTTGCTCAATGACATTCGAGTCGCCCGAGCAATGCCTGGCACAGTTACTGCTCGATTGACTCTTGGACTTATTCTTAGGAACCACTGTATCAGATAAAGATGTGTCAGAGAGTGGGGGCTTAGATGAATGGAGTTGTCTGATTGGTTAGTTAGTTGCAGAAAAGTGAACTGACTGTACGATCTGGATAAATGAAACATGCTGATAGAAACAAGAACAAGAGTATCCGGAATTAATAGTGTTAGAACTAGGCTAAACAGAGCAGAAAAGCCACATATAGTAACAATAATCAAAACTATTCCAACTGATAGGCTCTTATACTATACTGAAGTATACTCCAGAACAAACTAATAGGGTCGGATAGACAGAAATGACAGCATAGCTTAGAGATACATATACAGAAGCAGACGATTCCGAAAGAATCCGGTAAAACTTGTCGGGTTTATTTGGGTAATTGGATAAACTCCCATTGGGTCAAACACACGCTCCGAACACACCTTCGTCCTATTAGAGGGTTTTCGGTCACATAGCAACCACGTGTCACTATATAGACCAAGATGGCAGCCTCCAATATACAAAAAGGACGACGGAAACACGTATCACTCTAAGAACACGCGCTGCGCATGCGCATTGGCACCACGTATCACTACGGTAATGACCTCACAACATGGCGTCACTGGGTCACGTGACTATGACATTACCCGAGATCCCGAGCAGCGGCGAGTAACTGTCAGACTCCACCTCACGCACTAACTCCATACAAGCAGGTTTATCACTGGCTGAAGGATTAGTATTGGTTGAAGACAAGTGCACCATTGAAGCGCAGTACACCTCAGTAGACAGCGCCATCGTGCCCTCACGTGGGCTATGGGGTAAAGTGCGTTTGACAAATGACACTACGCAGTTACCCCTGGTGGGAATGAGCCTATTTTTCGAAACTGCCATCTTGGTTTTTAATCTCTGCAAGGTCACAGATCCCGCGGTGTAACCATTTCAAGAAAACACGTTGTAAGCAATGGGAGAAGAGAGCGGGTAAAGTGCTTCGGACGCCATTACATTCATTAGTGCGAAATAAAAAAAAAACATTTAGCCAAAGCTACCATTTGTTTAAGACAATGGCAATATTGTATGAGTACTTTCATTATTTCGAATTGAGTTCCTATCGACATAAATGTTGTTTGAATGCACGCTGTGTCATGACTCCAGGGCCTTGTGCACTGTTCCGGCAACTTTCGGGAATTTCCCGAGCCGAGAAAGTCGTTGCAACACGTGTTTCCTTGTTGCCACTCAAAACAAGTCCTCGCCTCCGAACAAAAGTCTTTAAACCTGCGATATCCCATCGTTTAACGTCCTTTAGGTTGCTCCTTCGGTAAATTCAAATGATGACATCGGTTTTACGAATTTAAACTGGATTTTTCACAAAATGAGTTGATTTGGCTGACACAGAACTCAACGCAATGAACATGAAAATCGCTTTGTTTTATGACATACTTGAAAGTCTTTCATCTGATTAATTATTGAAAAGGGCCCTCCGAGCCCTTTCCAGCAATTAAGCAGATGGTAGGCTTGATCTGCATATATCAGAACGTACAGGTAATCATCATGAAACAGGCAAGAGAAAGGGTTAAACATTAGTTTATTTCCAAAAATGTGGGAGCTAGACGACAATACATTTCGCAAATCCACAAAATACAGAGGGCGAAAGCGTACAGTTAAAACTAGAAGTCCTGTCCCGAAATGCGCACAAATAGCACGTCGATCTGCGCGTTAATCTACGCGTTATGACCATAATAAGGCTATCAAATTCTGTACATATGGCCTGTTGACAAGCAATGTTTCAGCCAATGGACCTCCGGGTAACCCGGAGGTCCATTGGCAAAAACATTGCCTGTGTTTTCTATGACTAACCAGGAGATCCTGCCGTGCTTTGGATGCCATTCGTTATGGCAATTGCGCGAAATTCATACACGCAATTAAGCCTAGATAAGCGCACAGTTCGTGACAGGACTTCTAGTTTTAACTGTAGCAAGAAGATCCCCAGCCCTCAAAGAGTTAATGGTGTAAGAACAGTTTAATAGAGATTACAGAATCTGGACTGAACATGATTTCATTTGATTGTTTGTTTTTACTGTTACTATATGTGTGGTAAGCATTCAGTAGCTTCTCTATTAATATTCTCAGATCAGATTGAAGGTAATATTTCTTGTACTATGTTTGCATCTCCACCTTCAAAACAAATCCCCAGTTGGCGCCTTCGTGACGCGCATTTTCCAAATGGCATTGGTCCCGGATGCTTTCCAAAAGAGGGCAGAGGAATCCCTCATGGGGGATACAAACTTTGGTGATGCGAACTTTTGAAGCCTAATTCAATATACTTCCTTAATTCTTTTGCTGCCACGCCCACGTTAGCCAAATATGGAGGACGTCCATGCACGCCTGTTTCCGAGGAAGTTTAATAAAATTTATGACGTACTTGAAACTCTATCATCTGATTAATTGTTGGAAAGGGCCCTCTTAGTCCTTTCCTACAATTAATCAGATGGTAGGTTTGGTCAACGCATGCCAGAACGTACGCATAATCATCACAAATTAGTTGACAATAGTCGCTGTCGGCCGAGTGTTAACCCTTTACGTAATGAATCGGCTACATCCGCATGCGAAAATTACAAATTAATCAGATGAAAAACAATTATTTTTCAAAACAAACAATATCAGGTGATCGACGTGCTCTCCGAGCTCGTTCCAATGATGCTTCACATGATAGGGCTTTTTTGAATTTCTTTGGAACAATTTTAAAAAACAATATTTAATATAGTAAACTTTGATATCCTGTGCGTTTGGTAAAGAGTTAAGAACGAGGTACCAATAAGGGTTAAGTGGGTTTGGCATCGTTAGTAAGAAAATTGATACATCAAGCAGTATGATAGATATGTGTTCGCATTTCATAACGTTAGTCACTAGTTCTGTTTAGAAGTCGACAAACGATTATCGTTTCTTACAGAATTAAAAGTAATGGAAGAAAGGATTTCACAATATAATAAAAAAAATGTCTATTGATTTAAACAGGATGGCAGGTATCTATACAAAATAGGATGCTTGCCTACAATCAATCTCGATCCATAGCAATTTGCCACAATCGCTTGGTCAAATTGGGGTTTTTGTGTTTTTTTCTGGAAGGAAATCGGACCAATTTTGTCAGAACACCACTATAATATATCTCAACGATTATCTACTTTAATGGATCACGTATTATTTATGAGTCCCAGTTCTGAACTATTGCTTCCAACCACATCAATATTAACCCCTCAATCTAACGAATCAGCAGCACCCGCCCGTGTTATGCGGACATTCAGCTGTTGAAACAACATATATTTTTTAAAAAATAGTTAAAAAAAATCATATCATGTGACCCTCTTATTGAGAGGTCACATGATATGGTTTTGTTGAACTGTTTTGAAACATTTGAAAACATAATATTCAAATACTAAATTTAGATAATGCCTGCGCTGGGTAAATGTTTAAGAATGTTCAATTATGGATCACCAGTTATAGATCACCATTGTGGGGTGCTGTCGTGGATCAATGACAATAAATTAGTCGTGAAGAGAGGTCCCAGCTGTCCTGGTTTGGGGGCAGGCCTGCTACAGTTAAAACTAGATGTCCTGTCATGAAATGCGCACAAATAGCACGTCGATCTGCGCGTTAATCTACGCGTTATGACCATAGCAAGGCTATCAAATTATGTACATATAGCCTGTGCACAAGCAATGTTTCAGCCAATGGACCTCCGGGTAACCCGGAGGTCCATTGTCAGAAACATTGCCTGTGTTTGCTATGAGTGACCAAGAGAACCTGCCGAGCTTTGGGTGATATTCGATATGTTAATGGCGCGCAATTCCTACGCGCAATTAAGCCTAGATAAGCGCTCAGTTCGTGACATGACTTCTAGTTTTAACTGTATTACGACAAATTGCAGGCCTGTCCCCGAACCAGGGAAGTTCGGATTTTTGGTGAGACCATGTCAAGGTCCGTTTAGTGTACAAATGGTCAAACTCGAAACCGAAACTGCTCATTCTGATACATCCAGATGAGCCCGAGGCAGATTATACTTGCCAAGGACGGCTCTAATCCAATAAATCATTCAAGAGGCAGATTATACTTGCCTGAAAATCAACCACGCTGATCACGAAGAACTGAAACACAGCAATGCATGAGGAACACGATACTTGCCCGAGGCGACTCTAACAATCATACAAATGACGTAAGTGACAGAATATACTTGCCTGAAAAACTACTACAACACCAGAACCCTTCTCCCTCGTATTTTCCTCCTCTGCTGCGTCCACACAGAATGCTGATTTACGAGAATTGTTTAAATCCTAAACGCTGAAGAAGGGTAGAAAGGGGCTTGCACTGTCGAGAGTCGCATTCGGAGCGTAATAACCGTCTGAATCCAAGAAAGAAAGGCTGATATATAATCAAGCCTGGCATTTTCAGGAGAGCGATTTATTCGCGTGCTTACTACTTGCCTTACAAAATATGAGGAGGGTGAAAACTAGCTTTACAGGCCTAAGGAAAATAACGATAACCCAATAGCCTATTCCTAAAACCCACATCTTTTCAGATCTTTGCTATGTACGTGGTCTCTGTAATTTCGCCATACTGACCACCCCACCCTTCCGAGCCTTGACGAGGCCAGCAAGCGAGGGAGGGGCAGTGTAGCCATCTCACAGAGACTACCTTGTTAGCTGCACCAAATAAAATGTACAAAGACCACTAGGCAGAATTCATTAATAGTAAAACTTCATTTTATCACTTTTAACTTTTGTAAGCTTGAGGAGAGCTAATCGCGTTCCTAGGCCATGCAAGGGGGATGATTTTTAGCCCCCCCCCCCCTGCATGTTTAAGATTGCCAGGCCTGTATATAATAAACAAACAGTGACCTGTAGGCAGGTACAGCCCTTCAACAAAATTCGTGAATAACTATTTTTTCGTCAAAAAAGATAGGTCATTGGAAGAGGCTCAACGAACTAGTTCCAATGAGGGGTCATAAGCTACGTTTTTGAGAAAAAAAATTAAAAAAATAATAATGGTAGATTTGAAGAATCTCTAAAGGATATTCCTTCTATCGTACCAAGTTAAAATTTGACTTCCAGAGGGAGCCCAAATACAAACCCAAGAATTTAATTTAAACAAACTTGAATCTGATCCCAGAAGTTTCGCCACAGTTAAGTTAACTGTCAAGGGACGGTACTTTTATTCCGGTCTCAGGTACGCTCGGCAAAGGCAGCATACACCTTCTTCTCGTTGTTGGGGCCATTCAGTTATGGGCATGTTTCGTTGGATCTCTTCTGGAAATAACTCTCCGATTTCAAAATAATCTAGTCTCTGTTTGGTTTCTCGACCACACCGCTGTAGAATCGTACCGGTCAACACAGAAGTGCATTGTACCTCAGGTGATATTTTCGTTTCTTTTTATTGATTCAGTCTTGATGTCAGCGTTCTATTTAAGAAATCTCCATCCTTTAGTGCAAATGTGTCGCGGCCAGATCGCGATCTGATCACGAACAAGGCCGCATTTGCAATCACAGCACAGTGTATATCGTCCCTTAAGTGGAACAGGGCGCATGGCACATTGTTCCAGACATGAACGATATAATTGACCATCACCTACGACCGCAGTGGAAACTTTTAATTAATTAATTAATTAATTAATTTATTTATTTATTTATTTATTTATTTATTGGGTTTTAACTACACTTTCGACAGCCACTGTCACCTCGTGTCGGACAGTTTTACGGGTGAAGGAAGCTGGAGTACCCGGAGATAACCACCAAGCAACTCCCGAACGTACTAACTCCACACAAGAGGGGATCAAGCCGTGCACCTTTCGGTTGGAAGTCCAATGCCGTAACCACTGAGCCACCGTGCTCCCGACCGCCGTGGAGAACCGAACATCGCGTTTTAAAACTATAGTAATCTTCCAAGGTTCTACTCCATAATGGACACTACTTTTATAAAACCTATCTGCAGTTTTAAAGAACTGTAAACTTATTCAATTTGTATATATATAGTTGCAGTCTGTAGGCGTCATTTGTCAATTCAGTTCGTTTATTTGTCTTTTTCCATACAAGGGCGTAAGACGATATTTAAATACACACAAATCCAAATAACACGTGCGCATGTTTTACTGTGGAAAATAAATTAATATTTTTCAGAGGTTCTTTGAATTTAAAGCGTGGTCGAGTATTTATTGTTAACAGTATCATTCGAACATCATCAATGCTCGCAGCTTGCAAGGACTCGTCGCTATAAAACCTAGCTACAGTTTCAAAGAACTGTAAGCTTGTTCAACTTGTAGTTGCAGTCTGTAGGCGTCATTTGTCCACTATATCGAATACCACATCGCGATATACATAACAGCGCTGACAATTACTCGACAGGTTTGCAAATTTTTTCCCTTGCCTCTTGTTATTTGTCAAAGAACTAAAAGCTACTGTCACAATTTTGCAACAAAGATTTCATTTTCTTTGAATATGTTTTCTGCTTGGATTCAAGCAAATAATTCACATCGATCTTTCCAACGAGTGTTTACAGCAGAGTCAAAAGCCAGCACTATTACTGATACATAGAGATTATTACCATTATGTGGATGTACAAAATATGTATCCGAGTCTCGCTCCGGGTTCTAAGGGTAGATCACGACTCGTCGACGAGTCGTGATCTACCCTTAGAACCCGGAGCGAGACTCGGATACATATTTTGTACATCCACATAATGGTAATAATCATTTCATCTTACAATATATTGGGGATAAGTCAAGAATGTAGACGAATATATAACGAACTATTTATTCGTACGGAAGAACAAAAAGAAAAAAAATGGAACTCACGTGAAAGGAACGTGCTTGTATCCGACCCCCTGATACAAACATCTGTATCAGGAAGTCGGATACACGACAGTTGCGGAGTTAATACAGACAAAATACATGTTGATTGTAAGATAAAAAAAATACTGGTGAAAACATTTTGACTGTCGAGATTGTTCTCTGCCAATTATCTCTCTCCAGACTGTACGCCACTTTGATCGTTTTGTTGAAGTGTTGTTATTGCAGCAAAGGCTCATCATGTTTTGGGAGCTATCTGTATTCAGATAGAAACCAAAACTTTGTTTTTAAAAATAATTTGTTTTGTTAATTTTTGGAGATCGCCCATGGACACTCAAACAAACTGTGTACAATAATAAAACATTTTACAAGTTAATAGTCAAGTTCAAGTTAGGGCTGTACGGTATTAGAAACTGAACACCGGTATCGGTATTCAAAAAATATCGCAGTTTATCGGTATATCGAAAGACTGTTCAGATATCTGAACATACGTACATATATGTACCATAATCGGGACTTCACAGTCGGAACTGAAAAAATGATAAGAAATGATTGGCGATTTTACTGAATGGTGCAGGATGGATATGGCCTGGACTATCGGAAAGAAGGAAAAAGCAAACACATTTTTTCTGGTACAGCTTTTTGGAGGGCGGCTACAGATACTCTCCAGTAAATAGTCACAAAACAGTTATTAATAAAACAAATACAACTAGCAGAGTCAATCTAGCGATTTACTATTTAAACCAGTGCTGCAGTCTCAAAGCTAATGGGGGTGCCATATGGGGTATCGCCCCCTCATGGCCATGTATGTCGGAAGTGTTTGTTGTCCGTCGGAAAAATTGTTGAGTGCTCGAATGATAACATTTTCCCCGAAAGCCGCTAGTTTGAAAAAAACTTTTGGCGAAATCACAGATTTAATTATGTAAACATCTTCTTCATTTGTATGGAATTCCTGTTATAAGTGTATTTATTTATTTATTTATTAGGGTTTAATGACTTTAACAACCAAGGTCATATCGTGTCGGTGACAGTTTTATGGGTGGAAGAAGCCGGAGTACCCGGAAAGAATCACCGAGCAACGACGAGCAGCTGCCAGCTCCCCAACTTCGTAAATCCGCACTGCAGAAGATTTAGGGTTAGATTGGATGAAGACATGCGCACCATCGACGAGCAGTACGCCTAAGTACACGGCATCATCGTGCCCCCATGTGGACAATCGAGGTGAAGTGCTGTTATAAGTGTAGGACAATCTAGTAGACATGTACACGAAAAAACTCATAAATAATGTATTATTTTAAAGAATTGCTTTCGTTAACCCGTTACCTAACATTAAAAGCAGACGACACTTGCAAAAACAATTCTTGAATAACTCATTTTTTTTTGTCTGAAAAACATAGGTTATGACCCCTTATTGGAACGAGCTCAGCGAGCTCGTTCCAATAAGGGGTCATACCCTATGTTTTTGAGACCACAAATGAAAAAAATAATGAGAATTATTTGACGATTTTTGGGAATGGCGCTGGCCGGTTTTGGCCGTTACGTTAGGTAAAGGGTTAAAAGAATGTAATTATATATTTATTGATGTTTAAGGTCACATATCTATGCACAATGGCCAATCATGACCGTGACAGTTTCACGGATGGAGGAAGCCGGAGTACCCGGAGAGAACCACCGAGCAAGACGAGCAGCTGCCAGCTCCCCAACATCGTAACTCTGCACTGCCGCACAGGCAGGGTTAGATTGGTTGTAGACATGCGTACCATCGACGTGCAGTACGCCTTAGTACACGGCGTCATCGTGCCCCCACGCGGGCAATGGAGATGAAGTGTCTTGCCCAAGGACACAACGCGGTTGCCGCATGTGGGATTCGAACCGAGGACCTCTCGGCTTGCAGCCTGCACCTCTACCTACTGAGCCACCGCGCTCCATGTAATTATTTAAAATAATTAGAGATTGGCGGTATTGGAATTTTGAGTTCCGTGTTGGTTTCAGTATTTTTAGGAGGTATACCTCGGTATCGGTTCAGAATTCAGTATCTGACTTGACTGCGATTTGCTGATAGTTCCAAAGAGGAATTAGCATCACGAAAAAACAGAACGAGTTGTTGTAGTATCATTTTACCACAATGCTAAAAATGGCACTGCCAATGAGCTCAACAGTGGAATTCTTTAACGAAAACAAATCATATCTACAGTAATTCTGCGACTTGTTCTAAACGCGCCTTAATGTTTAAAGACCCATTTCAGGCTTTGGCGATCTTAGAGCATTTACCCCGACCATGCCATGTTTAGGAGGTCCTGCTGACAATAGCTAAAACACCTGGGCAGTGATGTCTAGTCGGGCTTTGTCTGTCTTAACAGGCAGCCAAGACTTGACTAAATATCACTGATCAGCAACTGGACATGTGCAGGTTGTAGTCTCGTGGGAATTCATGACAGTTGCCCAGTCCATTGAGGTTTAACAAAACTGAAAAGAAACTAAGTCACTTCTTTCATAAAAATGAGCCTTTCAGCTGTTATCAAGCCTCATAGCGAATGTAGGAAAGTTTGAAATTTCAGACGATTTCGGTATTCAGCGATTAGTTGGAATGTTTTGTTTTTTTTGGGTTTTTTTTTTTGTATCCCCATGATATCGGTATCGTTTCGGTTTTTCGGTACATTGCCCATCTCTAAAAATAATATAAAGGATGTTTACGACCTGTTTCGTTTATTATTATTTTAACCCTTACGTTGCCTTAAGTGACTATTGTCACCCATTGTATGGTGATTATCTGTACGTTCTGAAATGTGCAGATCTAACCTACCATCTGATTAATTGTTAAAAAGGGCTCAGGGAGCCCTTTCCAACAATTAATCAAATGATAGAGTTTCAAGTATGTCATAAATCTTATTAAACTTCCTCGCATACAGGCGTACATATAGGTCCTCCATATATGGATAAAGTGGGCGTGGCAGTAAAAGAATCAACCCTTTGAGACTTTAATTATCCTGACATTCAAAGGTCACTGGGAATTCAGTTTCTTCAACATTTTTCAAAATGCGACGTCAAACGTCGGAAAGTACAAATAACAAGATATGTTTTCACATTAGTGATTATCTGGTAGAGGCCAGATTATTTTTGGTGGGTTGAATGTGTTATTCAAAACTTATTTTATTTCAAATTGTTGAAGATTGCTCATTGGCACTCTCCAATACTTTGTGATAAAACAAATTTATATAAACAAAATATTATCTGTGTTTGACTGAATATGAAATATAAGCAAGGAAAGTGTTGACTTTTGCTGTGGTATCCTCATATTTGAAAGCCCTGATAGTGGCTTCGAACACTCAACCAATTAAGAAGTCTTGACAGCAGGATTATATTAGTATTTTAAGCTGCCATAACATTTGCTGAACGGTTGTCACTGGGCACTATTCGCGAGAAAACAGGAATTGAGGTTAAAACTTTAAAAAATCGAAAAATAAAAACAAAACAAATGACCCGAAAGTATCAACGCGCTGTTTGACTTCGTACGTCATAAGACGTGCAAAATTATCAAAGGGTTAAGGAAGTATATTGAATTAGGTTTCAAAAGTTCGCATCGACGGTCAATGACCCGCAAACACTGTCGAAAACTTTTAACTCTCGTCCCGCCATAGTGGAAGATTTTAAAATCCTAACTGCGAGTCTGTAAGGTTGAATGATCACATCACTACTAACAAATAATCGATGGCAGAAATTATCGCCCCGCTGTATCGATATATACTTACAATTAAAAAGAGGAAAGTCAAAATACCACTCCATCCTGCTATTGATACACAAGCAAGTGTCTGTACCCCAAGTAATCGAAATCCTCCTCCGTGGAATAATCCTTTTTGGCCGCGTGTCATGTCATTGATCGTGTCAATATCAGAGAAAAGTCCAACAGCAAGCATTCCCTGGAAAGTGGAAAGGTAACATGAAATGGGTTAAATCTTAGTGTAAAAAGGGGAGTAAAAATGAAAAACAATACAATACAGTCCGTAAGGAGAAGCTCACCTTGGTATATGTTATTGGTGCTGAAAGTCTCAAAACTTCCTCTCTTTGCGCCTCCTCGCTTTCGGGCAAATATTTTTAGAACTCAGGGGTATTTATAAATCGTGTGGTCGCATTACAATGGGCTTTTGAGTGCACATTAATAGCTTCTATTATGGGAACAGAGGACTTTGAGTTCTGCATGCGAAGCGAGCGCCGCGACAAACTTATCATTAGCCCTTTGAGACTTCAATTATCCTGACGTGCAAACGTCACTGGGAATTCAGTTTCTTCAACGTTTTTTTAAAAATGCGACGTAAAACGTCGGAAAGTGCCAATAACAAGATATTTTTCACATTTGTGATTATCTGATTGAGGGCTAGATTATTTTTGGTGGTCTGAATTTGTAATTCAAAACTTGTTTTACTACAAATTATTGGAGAGTGCCCACAGGCACTCTCCAATAATTTGTAATAAAACAAATTTATATAAACAAAATATTATTTGTGTTTGACTGAATATGAAATATGCCGGTAAGCAAGGAGAATGTTGGCTTTTGCTCTGGTATCCTCATTTTTTGAAAACCCTGATAGTGGCTACTAGCACTCGGCCAGATAAGAAGTCTTGACAGCAGGATTATATTAGTATTTTAAGCTGCGATAACATTTGGCTCAACGGTTATCACTGAGCACTATTCAGGAGAAAATGGGAATTTGAGGTTAAAACTTTAAAAAATCGAAAAACAATAACAAAACAAATGACCACAAAGTATCAACGTGCTGTTTGATTTCGTACGTAATAACACGTACAAAAGTATCAAGGGGTTAACAGTATATTTTTCTCTTTCATTTAGTACAAGGTCTGCCGTTTCTAATTCAGACATGTTATAAAACAAACAAAATAATTAATACTGCTGAAACTGGTCACCAGGATTAAACATAAATCATTTTATCGCGAAGATTTCTATTCAGCTAAAAACCTTCATTTACTTTTGTTTCACAACAAAAAGTTGCTGATCCCAACCTGTGCCGAACCTGTGAGCTGAGGAGAACATTTTGTTGTATCGTTTGCGCGGGAGTTCGACAGCGGCGTAGATAGTTTTTTCAGTGGTGGTTACGATCACAATTTTTCCTTCAGAAATTAGCGGTGCGTAGTGTCACCACGTGGCGTTGCTTCGAACGCAATATCGAAAACGAGACTGGGTGAGAATTGTGTCTTCTTCTTCCAGTTCGCGTTATACAATGTGCTCTAAATTCACAAACCATCATTTAATTCAGATTTTTTACGTCTTCGTCGTTCTACAAATGCATCAATTCATTTTTCGACGAATGTTGTCGAACCAATATTAGATTTGTGCCAGATACACCAGGGTGATGTGGGAGATGGAGTTCACCCAGTCCGGAACAACTACAACAAAAGGTTGTCGCCTGTTTTCGTCCAAAATTGATTTGACAGATTCTGAAAATTCCCGGTGGGCCCCCTATTGGGTTCCCCCTTGCGGCCCCCAAAATTGACGAGCCCCGAAATTTGTCGGTGCGTAGAATTTTGTGAAAATGACCAAAAGGGAAAATGAATTTGATTGCATAGACTGCCCGTATATCGAAATAGTTTATACATGTACTGCCATTGCGGACATTTCGATATACCAGCAGTCTAGCCTGCCTCTGATCGCCCAAGTGAAAGACAACAGCATTTCTTCAATTTCGAAAATCAAAATGTTCCCCCATTGAGCCAAGCTATGGTCCTTGACATGCAACCCCAGCCCCTTCCCCTCCCCATCCCCATCCCACCTCCGGGTGGAACCATTTTTGCCGAATGATCGATGAAGATTGTATAAAAATGCCATCGAAATGTTCTCTATGTGGACTGCCATTGATCACGCAGATGCAAGGAAGCCACGTTCGTTCAGTTCGAAAAATTAATATTTCTCCGGGTCTGGGGCACCCTTTGTGCATTTCCCGGTAACTTTTCTTGGCCCAGTCCGCCTCCTGCAGAAATTGAGATTTAATTATTACCCGAAAGCAAGTAGTACAGAATAAAACGATAATCAGTACAATAAAGGTTTCTGGTGTGTTGTATCGTATCTCCTTGAGGATCTTCACCAAGCAGTATTGTACTCGTCAACTGCGCCTATTCGTGCAAGGTTGAAGGTTCTCACGAGGAATCTTAAAAATTCCATGAACATTCATTTTCTTTGAATCAATGCAAGAAATGTTGCTCAATACAGACGTTGGTGACATTATCATTGGGAATGACAACAACTATAGGTTGATGATTGTGTTAATCCTGTGTCTGTCGATTCGAACTGTCTTTGACTCTCTCTCTCCCTCTCTCTGTCTCTGTCTCTCTGTGTCTCTCTTTGTCTCTGTCTGTCTGTCTGTCTGTCTCTGTCTCTCTCTCTCTCTCTCTCTCTCTCTCTGTCTCTCCCTCTGTCTCTCTCTCTGTCTCTGTCTCTCTCTCTCTCTCTCTCTCTCTCTCTCTCTCTCTCTCTCTCTCTCTCTCTCTCGCCCTCGCTCTCTCTTTCTCTCTCCCTCTTTCTTTCTCTGTCTCTCGCTCTGTCTGTCTCTCTCTCTCCGTCCATGAGCTCATAGGCCATGTTTCACCTTTTGTTGTTTACATGTGGAGCTCTCTCTCTCTCTCTCTCTCTCTCTCTCTCTCTCTCTCTCTCTCTCTCTCTCTTCTTTCTTTCCCGAAAGAGAGAGAGAAGGAGACAGACAGACAGACGGACGGACGGACGGACGGACGGACGGACGGACGGACGGACGGATGGACGGACGGACGGACGGACGGACGGACGGACGGACGGACAGACAGACAGACAGACAGACAGACAGACAGACAGACAGACAGACAGACAGACAGACAGACAGACAGACAGACAGGCAGGCAGACAGACAGACAGACAGACAGACAGATATAAATTAACAATAGGGTTAATATACTGGTGGTTTCAAATAAATATTTATTGATAGGAATATTTATAACTGGGGAACGAAAGATTATATGTAGATCTCTGTGAGTGAACGAACATCACATTACCCCAACGCTAGTCTTCGCGCAAACTCCACGAAAGGTGGGTAAACAAACATCCAAAAACACAACGTCGAATTCCTTACGGAATTAGACTGATGACCAGAAGGTATGTCTGGGGGCCTGACCTCTTCAACTCGACGGAATGACAAATCAAATAATTTTACTGCCATAATAATATTAGGCATACAGTTTACAAGTAAAAAAATATGGTACTTGCACGATCAGTTAACGCCGTATTAATTAGAGGTTAATACCTAATAACAAAAACCTGGAAAAAATTTTTAAAAAGTTTAACACCCAAATTAGTTCTGAAGCCTTCTCGGGGCGGATCTTATGTGTTCACGTTTGACCTGAGTATTAGAAAAAGCAAATGAAGAGAAGACATTACAGAATAACTGAATTTGAAAAGAAATGAGTTGCAGTGATCAGTGATACTGCACAGTTAATAATTAGTTAATAAGTAAAGGTTATTACGTGGTTAGTTTTATATCAGCCGAGATATCAGCCCGAGGTAACTTTATATCAGTCTGAGACCGAAGGTCGAAGCCTGATGAGAAGGTACCGAGGGCTGCTATCTCGGCTGATACGAAACTAACCAAGTAATAACCTTTTATTTTATTCATCTAAAACAAAAAAATTACAAAATTTTCTTAAACCTGTTACAGTTTTCTGTCAGTGTTATTGTTTCTCATTCTTTTCACAATGTCCGACGTTTCTTCTTCTCCTGTAGTTCAGGTATCCGAACGTCTCGGTTTCCACGTCAACGAATCCCCGCTTACGCCTCGAAATCTTAGTTTGAGTTGAAATTTTGTGTACATCTCACTTCTTTCTTCTCTTCCTCCGCCTAATTCTTACTTATTGCCATCTTTTGCGTTGAAGTTTCTGTACATGTCTTTTCCAGGCGTGTAACTACCGAAAAATATTGCGCGGGGTGGGGGGGGGGGTATTATCATCCCCGATGAGTCTGGAGGTGGGATGGGGAAATCTCACCCGAGGAGCAAGATATTTGAACCAGACCCGAGGTTTGCCGCGGGTCTGGTTCAAATATCTTGCCCCGAGGGTGAGATTTCCCCATTCCCACCTTCAGACTCATCGAGGATGACCCCCCCCCCCCCCCCCCACACACACACACACACACACACACACACACACCTGCAGCAATTACGTTAGCCAAAGGTAATCGGGAGAATCGTGCTGATTCAATCAACTCATTTTGTATTCGTTGTTTTGAGAAACTGATGACACCATCGGAAAGAGCATGCACAAGTTATGGATATACCACAAAATCGATTATGAACGGTGGCAGCTTGAGGGTTGAAGAGTTTTAGAGCACCGAACTTTGATCACACTGCATTCCGATGACGTCAATATGAAATAGTTGGTAGCAAGAAACTGATACGATATGCATAACGTCATAATAACGTTATAAATGTATAACGTCACGTGGGTGGGGTGGGATACATCTGTCTCTCCCTGCTATCTCACCCGGGACACACGTATGTTACACATGCAGTGGAGGAGAAATCATTATTCTGCACCTACTGTCAGCGCATATTGCCCTGCATATGTATCACCTTTTCAAGCGCTTTCAACAGCTCATATCATATGATATCAGGTGTCCTTCAGGGCAGAGCACTCACCACAGGAAGATAAATGAATATATTCTAAATTGAATTGTTGAATTTACAAGACACCCTGGCCTCCTTTTGTATTGGCAGCAAGGCGGCATATGAACTGAGATGGAAGTTGTACAGGACCATGATATATCAGGTGCCCAGCGTGCCCTAGCTGTTCAGCTCTAGTCTGTTAGGCAGGGCAACATTCTGGCAAATAATTCCCCTGCGGGCAGTAGTTGCGTGGGCCGTGGACCGTAGTAAACTGGTAACCAGGAGCCAATATATTAAACTTTTACAACTCTATTTTCTAGAAAGTCTATTTTCTACCTATTAATATAACTGACTAAAATGTATCATTAGCATTTTAAAAGATATGACAATTTGCCAAATGGCAAATTGCCAGATCTTTTAAAATGCTAATGATTCATTTAACCCATTTGCAATCATAACTACATAAAATACAATTCTAGAAAATATAATTGCAAAAGTTCTATTGTGTGTGCCCCTGGTCAACTACTGCGTTTACTGACCGTTCTGGAAATTGTTTTGTTTTCTTGTTCTTTTATTTAAATGATTACACGTGAAATCCTCTTAATGTATATACGAGGGATATGGTCGAAGTGTATCTGTAATACAACAAAACGCAAAGACAGAACATTATTATCAGCAAAATAAATGGCCTGGAGTCAGTAACACGGCATATAAGGGTTTAGATGTTAACGCAAAATCTTTTTGATGTGATATCGAGGGAAAAGTTAGATGCTAGAATCCTTACTTGTTTAACGTGAAACGGTTATTCTCTTCAGACCGTTTGAAATATGAATGAATAAAGGGAATATCACTCTGTCAGCCAAACACTGCAAAAAATATAGGTTCTCTTTAGAACCAAAACTGGTTCTAATCTTGTCCCTGAGATGGAACCAGTTATGTTTAAACAGTATTTATTTCAAATCAAATAAATTTATAAAGATTAACATTAAATATTAACAGAATTAAACATAAATTGAGGGGGTTTCAGCCGTAAGTTTAGAGCTTATACGAGGTTGTCTCAAATCATTATCAAGCAAAGGAGATATGAACAGTTGGCATATCGAACCAGTTTTGGTTCTTTACAGAACCAAAACTGGTTCGATATGCCAACTGTTCATATCTCCTTTGTTTCAAAATAGTTGGCGACTGCGTTGAATAAGCTCCAAGTTTACTGCTGAATCTACTTCAGTTCATGTAATATTATTTTAAAATTGAATGCTAATCTTGGTAAACTTATTTGATTTGAAATAAATACTGTTTAAACAGAACTGGTTCCATCTCAGGGACAGGATTAGAACCAGATTTGCTTCTAAAGAGAACCTATATTTTTTGCAGTGTATATACATATAGATTTCTAATGACATCATTTATACACAGTTTATGTCATGTGATGTTTTAATACCATTGAAATTCTCATAGAGGGTAAAATACTAAAATATATGAATTCTTCTTGAGAACAACAATTGTGCTGAAGTTAAATCAGTTTACTCCTTGCCTAAAAAAATGACATATACGGCCGTTTCTTTTCTTACACAGCTATTCCACTTTTATTCTTTTTATCCAATTTTTTCACATGGACATAGGTTATGGCCTCTCATTGGAACAAACTCGTCGAGTTCGTTCCGATGAAGGGTCATAAACAATGTTTTTGGAACAAAAAACGAAACTTTTAATTCTTCAAGTAAAAAGTTTCGCAGGTGTTGCATTGCAGTCGTTTTCAGTAAACAATTAACAATTGTATGTTGGCAAAAAATAATGTGTTGGCTGTGTAATTAAAAGGTATATTTATATTAACTTTTCCTAACTTTGACCTGTCAAGACCTGAACAAATCTAGTTGCAAGACGTCAGACATTTCTACCATACATCGAGATTATTACCGTTATGTGGATGTACAAAATATGTATCCAAGTCGAGCTACGGGTTCTAAGGGCAGATCACGACGAGTCGCAATCTACCCTTAGAACCCGGAGCGAGACTCAGGGGGTCGGATACAGGACAGTTGCGGAGTTAATACAGACAAAATACATGTTGATTGTAAGATAAAATATAATACTTACCCATAGTCCACCAAATCCGTGAACAGCTACAGCGCTAACTGGATCATCTATCTTTAATTTCATAATTAATTCCTGTGACCCAATAACGATCGCTCCTCCCAGTGCTCCACAAACCAGTGCTTCCCATGGTTTTATAATAGCACATGCAGCTGAAATATGTATTTTAAATGTGTATTTTAAATTCTTGAAAAATTAGGTAAGGTTGCCACAAGTAGAATGCTACGTGAGTTGATTGTATTATGTTAGCTGGTCGCGGTGCCTGGCGTTCACTTTGGCTACCGGCTTCACTTACTGATTTTCTCAAGTTCAGCAATTTATCCAACTGATTGGAAAATATGTAAACCACAACCTTTAATCCTAAAAAAGTTAAAAATTTCTTTCTCAGACACTCTCACGTGGTCCTTTTGGCGGCCGCATATTCTCTTTTTATAACCAATGCAAACTTAAAAAAATAAACTTGAATTCAATGGTTTACGGCTGATATTTTACCCAAGTTAATAACATTGATAAATTTGTCCCTTGAGTGCACTCAAGGGACGAAATACACCACCACCCATGATATTCTGCAGATTATGAGGCCTAAAATATAAAACGAATCAAGAATATTAACGATTAATGGCAAAGAAATATTTACAAAAAGTAAAATAAACAACCACTCGCCCACGTGCAATTTAAAACTGGCTTGAGAAACAGAAGATCTATTTTGTGGAGCCTTATTTCATTTTAACTCCTAAATCAGGGCCGATAACCCTTCATTGGAAATAGCTCGTCAAACAGATTAACACATTGGAATCAAGCGCTAGAAAGTACAGTGATCAGAAAAGTGGTATCTTTCTCGACAAAGTTGCGATCAGTGAGCCGAGGTTCATAAACCAAAAAAACGAACCTATGCGAAGAAACAAAAATAACATCCCAGTTTTAACCCTTTGAACCCCAGCGGCTGCGTTTCAGGCCAGGAACATGATACGTCATAGCGTCATTATGTAGGATGGCTGTTCAGTTAAACATGAGCTCCGAGCCATAAACCTCAGACCATGTTACCGTCTATTCATCA
Source organism: Pictodentalium vernedei (assembly GCA_031216915.1). NCBI lineage: Eukaryota > Metazoa > Mollusca > Scaphopoda > Dentaliida > Dentaliidae > Pictodentalium > Pictodentalium vernedei. The sequence goes on along the minus strand of CM062293.1, from coordinate 487,624,812 downwards.
CAATAACCTTTACTGATAATCCTAGTAACAAAGAATTTGGTTACCTGTTATAGAGACAAGTGCTCCAAGAATACCGTTGATCAAGTAACCAATATCATATTTCTTGTTCTTGAAAATGTAACTGAAAAAGAAAATAGGCGACTTCAGCACATGTATATATTCGATTTCAAAGTACACCAATTCTATAAATATACATTATCATGTAACGTAACGGCCAAAACCGGCCAGCGCTATTCTCAAAAATCTCCAATTAATTTTCATTATTTTTTCATTTTTTGTCTCAAAAACATAGGTTATGACCACTCGTTGGAACGAGCTCGTTCCAACGAGGGGTCATAACCTATGTTTTTGAGACAAAAAATGAAAATATTAGTTATTGAAGAATTTTTTTTTGCAAGTGTCGTCTGCTTTTCATGTTAGGTAAAGGGTTAAAATGCGCTTGCAGGCTGCGGAAAATTGAAAGGTTTCGAGAGACTTCTTATAGTTGATGATTGTTTACTCATAGTAACTCCCTTCTAAGGTGGCGGCGGTGGAGACACTTTTCTGTATGTGACCAATGAGCGTACTAGAAGCCGAGTTGTATAGACATCTGTAAGACTACCATATATTATACATTATCATGACCAAATGCATGTCCTGTAATTTGTATCAGATTCGAGGTCATGTTTACAATCAGATCACAAGGAGCCCGTCAGGGTGAATTGTGATACGATTGTAAACACGACCGAGAATCTGATACAAATTACAGGACATGTATTTGGTCGTGATAATACATTTATCTAACAATTCCGTTACATAAAGCCTGTTTTTCCGTTCTTCCGTTTAAATTGGGTTGGAATTGGTCAAAATTTTGAATTTCACATTTCAATGCGTAATAACAATGCATATAATGATATTATTTGTCATAGCGCGGTGTTTACCGGAATTTGAATCTACATGATACGAAGTCAGGATGAGTCGTCTATATGATACGGAATCGGAACACATTATGTGATATGTACCGTTTCACGTGGTTTTCAGACCAAAATCTATACTATTGTTAGATAAATGACAATATCAAGAAGGAACACAACAAGGGATGAGAACAGAATCAACGATCCGAAATAGAGTTCTTTAAGTGGTTCACGAGCGCAATAGACGCAAGTCAAATATGGGAAAAACTGCAGTAATGGTCGTTGATTCCTGTCCGTCGTACACTACCTGAGTTGTGGTCTGTCTTAATATTAAACGTAAATTGAGTGATTGAATCTCTGATATTTTTAAATAAAACTGTCATAATTGGCGATCTATTTGCTTTCTTTTATTCACGTCATAACGCCAGTGCGAAGTGAAACAACAAATCAGATGCGTTTTTTCATGACGTTGCAAACACATTTCTCAATGTCTGTATTCAATTCACATGCTGTAAACCTGAAGCCGATACTATATAACCTTTACAGTTGTATTTTCTAGAAATGCATTTTATACCTATTAATATAACTGACTAAAATTAATCATTAGCATTTTAAAAGATATGGAAATTTGTCAACTGGAAAATTGTCACTTCTTTAAAAATGATAATGGTTCATTTCAACCCATTTAAAGTCATAACTATAAAATACAATAATAATTATTTTAGAAAATACAGTTGTAAAAGTTTAATTGTATTGCCTCTGGTTCGATCAGTAAAGACAAGCTACTCTTAGTGATTTGTTTGTTATTTAAGAGTTATGATTAAGCTTCTGCTGAAAATTTTCGGTTTATATCGCATAAACCGAAGGAAAACAACAGTTATTTCTTATAATTTAATCCGGCTGTAATATTAAAATATAAAAACTATGTGTACGTGAAAGAAAAACTTAATTTTCGCAAACGACAACAGTCAAACTCAGGAAAGTGTCAAATTGTTTGTTGTTTTGATTTTCGATCGCAGACGACAGATATTTAGCAAGTCACGTAACAATATCATTAAAAACATTTTTTTAAGTTCCCCCAAAATCATTTTTGGATGTATGATCTTTTATTCGTCTCCCACTTCGGTATATTTTATTAAATTCAATTGTTCCCGAGAAATTATTATTATATTCTCTCTGACTGGAGGCGATGAAATATCGATCATTCATCTTTGTTTAAAGCTTGTTATCCATCTATCAGTCTGCCGTCACGCCCTCACGGTGGCAATTGGATTGAGTGGGCGAGGCTTCCAGAGTCTTTAAAGCTGGATCGGATGTACGAACGTGTAGACATTCCAAATCATTACGTGATTTGGTTTATACGATTTTGACGACTTTCACGCCGTATGCTTTCAACCAATCAAACGCAGAGGCGGGTCAAATGATTAAATTATATCTTATTGTTATGTTTGTAATTGAATTATTATTATTCTGTTTTCCATTACAAATAGACACGGCTCACTAATTCGTCGCCTGAGTGCTATGGGACATAGAACATTCTAGCACTCAGGCGACGAATTCTCATCAATGTCTTGTTTGTATGATTATTTGAATGTGCAGGCGGCAATGTGAGACATAATAACTACCTGGACGTTACACCAACAATTCCTCCAGCAACCGAACCATTTAACGTATTGACAGCGGCTCTGAAAAAAAAACAGCAAACAAAAAAATAGTTAGTTGAAGAGAAAACAATTGTCTCATCTTTGTATTTTCTCCTTACACCCTAACAGCTCCTAACTTCAAACTCCCCGCAATAAGGTCCTTCTAGATTATTGCGCCGATTTTTCCACTTTATCTTGAAATACTAGTGCACTATTCGTTAACATTTTATTAAATGATAAAACTTCATAGGCGCTTTTACGTTAAAAATACGATTTCGTTTATGGCGATAACAATATATACTCCACGTGACAGGTATATTCTCTCGCAACCCAAATGTGAAATATTCTGTAGTTATTACAAGTGCTGTTCGTTATCAAAGATTATGACAAGAAACATGATTAAAAATATATTTCTGCCACAATTAGTCACAAATAATCACGATTTGGTCCCATTGATATCAATATACTGCAAAAATACGACAGCTTTTTTGCTTTTTAATTTAGAAAAAAAAATCATTTGAGAAGCGCACTCAATTCGATCCAGTGGAGATCATGGAAATAGTGGTGAAATCGGAAGCCGCAAAAGCAATAACGCTCGCAGATCGGTTTCGGATATACCCACTATCCGAATTCCTGTTAGACCGGTCCTCATACCGAAACCGGAAGATATCAAGATGCATCATAAATGAACATAATATGGGTATCCATAACCCAAAATTGGATGTGGGTATTCGGGATAGCGTAAAATGCCTCATCTGTAGCTTTCGCTAGTTTATGGTTTATTGGGATTTGACGATATTTTCAAACCACAGTACGCCTAATAAAACACAGCTGTGCCGTGTGTTGGCAATCGGGATTAAGTTTCTTGCTCAAGGACACGGCGTAAATTAAGTAGGGCGGGATCGAACCGTCCACTTTCGGTTCATAGTCCACTGCTCTAGCCAATGAGTTACTGCGGTCCTGGCTTTTGCCAGCATATATTCCGCTTGAGAATCTCTTATGGTAGTTTTTTTATGGACAGATCCGGAATTAACGTAAGTTTCCAAAGATACGGGTGAAGAAAACATCTTCTTTGGGAGATAATATGGTCTCCAATCTCTCTAGAAATCGGTACTTTTTCCGACATATATACACTCTAAAATCAGTCGGGTTGCAAATTAGTCCAAATCAACTGGGTTGAGTGAATATGAACCCAACTGGGTTCATATTCACTCAACCAGGCTGATTTGGGTTGATTTTCATCTCAGCTGACTTTAGAGTTTATATTCGGGTTGCCTTGGAAAATGTGTGGACAACCACCGAAAATGCAGATCTTATTTGGCTGTCGGCAAGAAGATAGCATACATAACTGAGAATCGGATACCCTCAGAACGGCCTGTCAGTCCGCAGTGGCAAAAAAAATGTTTTCTGTGGTGGGGCGAGATAATAAAAGTTCCAACAGATATTAGTGATGGCATCATAAATTCTGTCAGAAATTCTTCTTCTTCTTCCAGATACGTGGATAATCTCTGTTGCCTATGTGTTAGAGAGTAAGACTCCACGGGCTTAGATGGTGCGCATATTTGCATATGGTACTTAGAAAAAAATGTGAAAAAAATTCAAATACATGGATGTCAGCATTATATTAAAGATTAGTTAATATTTTATATTTGGTCTATGCTGGACTTCCATTAGGCGGATTGGCTCACGAATTGTTTTAAATTTATTTAGATCTTGAGAAAGGGAAGCCATTTCTGAAACAACAGCATTCCATGTTACAATGGTATGTGGAAAAAATGAATATTTAAACTGGTGTCTGTAGTTGCTGGTATTTGTTTGAATTTGTGTTTTCCCCTAGTTCGGCTGTCTGATTGGTTTATAATATGTTTAGAGCCTTCAACAATGTTATTGTTGATCTTATAAAGTAATGCAACTCTGCCTTTATTTCTCCGGCTTAGTAATGGTTCCCATTTTAGATCATTTAAGAATTTTGTAATACACCCAGGAGTTTGATCTAAATAGTTGCAGTATACATAACGTGCTGCTCTTCTCTGAATCTCTTCAATTTGCTCGGATTGACCTTGCTTATGGGGAGACCAAACAGGACAAGAATATTCCAATAGTGGTCTTACTAGAGTTTTATAAGTTAATGCTTTGACGGGTCTTGAGCATTGTTTCATATTGCGTCGGAGAAATCCAAGAGTCCGATTAGCTTTAGCTGTTATGTTGTTAATATGAGTGCACAAATTTAGATCATCCCGAATTGTAACGCCTAGTTATTTACTTTCTTTCACAGTTTCAAGTTGATGGTTATGTAAAAAGTAAGGGTCTCCTCTGGGTTTTTTCTTATTTGAAACATGTAAGGCGTAACATGTGTCGGCATTGAATTTCATCTGCAAGGTTTCTTCCCAAATTTGGAGGTTGCGGAGGTCATTTGTAAGCTCTCGCTATCTTTTGGGGTTTTAATTGCTTTATACAAGACAGTCATCTGCAAAGAGTCTTACATTACTTGAGACAGAGTCGGGTATCATTTATGAATAAAAGAATAAGATTGGACCCAAAACACTACCCTGTGGTACACCGGACCTTACTGGGAGTTTCTCTGATTTTATGCCATTTAATATGACCTGTTGTTGCCTAAATGACACAAAATTTGATATCCACGTGTGATTTGATTTCCTGATTCCACAGTAATCTAGCTTTTTTAATAATCTCTCGTGTGGGACCTTATCAAAGGCTTTAGAAAAATCTAATAGTATCATATCAGTTTGGATGTTTTTATCAATATTGGATGATAAATCATGAATACAGTTAACAAGCTGACTTTCGCATGGACGTTTGAGTCTAAAACCATACTGGCTGTCTGTCAGTATGTTGTGTCTATCTAAGTGAGAACGGATGTTACTGGTTATAATGTGTTCTAAGAGTTTACAACATACGACTGTTAATGACACAGGCCTATAATTAATAGCATTGTGTTTATCCCCTTTTTTAAATATTGGTACAACATTTGCTTGTTTCCATTCATCCGGAACAGCGCCAAGATCGAGAGATTTTTGAAAAATTTTCGTAAGAAAAGGTACTCTTTCCTGTGCAAATGTTTTTAGAAAGAGATTTGGTATTTCATCTGGACCAGTTGCTTTGTGGATATTTAAGGTATTCAAAAGTTTCAATGCACCAGTCTCTCATACAATTATTATATTCATTGTTGGGAAGGGACTAGGGCCTTTATCAGGAATATTTTTTGTGTTTTCAATAGTGAAGGCATCTTTAAATTGTTCATTAAGTATGTTCGATTTGATTTTAGGGTCTGATTGGAGAAAGCCATCTTTACCTCTGATAGGAGAAATACTATTTGATTCTGTCTTTTTGCTTTTGACGTAAGACCAGAATAATTTTTGTTGTTCTTTTAATTGTGGACTAATAGTTTAAAGCAAATAAATGGATTTAGCTCTGCGTATTTCTTTTTGAGTCTGAGATCTTAAGTTTTTATAGTTCACATGATGAATCTCTGATTTGGTTTCTTTGAATTTTTTATGTGCTCGTCTTTGTTTCTTACACAACTGATTGATTTTTGTGCTTAACCAAGGATTGGTATATTTAAATTTTGTCATTTTACTAGGAACATGTTGTTTTATGATGTTATTGATCCACTCACAAAATCTGAGCCATATTTCATTAACAGTAATAAATGGTAAATCATTTTCAATTGCATTCATGCATTTTAATGTTTTGTGATGAATTGTATTTAAGTCTGCTTTCTTCCATAATAATATATTATGGGGTGGGTCTTTCATTCTGACAGGGTTATACTTTACGTCAACCAAGACTATATCATGGTCAGAAATAACATTTAAAACTAGAAGTCCTGTCCCTAACTGAGCGCTTATCTAGGCTTAATTGCGCGTAGGAATTGCGCGCAATTGCCATATCGAATAGCACCCAAAGCTCGGCAGGTTCTCTTGGTTACTTATAGCTAACACAGGCAATGTTTCTGACAATGGTCCTCCGGGTTACCCGTAGGTCCATTGGCTGAAACATTGCTTGTGCACAGGCTATATGTACAGAATTTGATAGCCTTACTATGGTCATAACGCGTAGAGTAACGCCCGATCGACGTGATATTTGTGCGCATTTCATGACAGGACTTCTAGTTTTAACTGCATGACTTTAAGTTTGGTGGTTAAGCGTGTCTCTGTGGTACAGCAGAGGTCCAGAATATTATTACCTCTTGTTGGCTTGTTTACTTGTTGTTCAAGACCAACCGCATCTAACTTTTCAAGGAACATTTTATTTTGACCTTCACTATCTGCAACAACTTGCTTGGGCCAATTTATATAAGGCAAGTTAAAATCCCCACTAATCCAAAACATTGAACATGTGTGCTCCTTTTTGGGCATAATTATTTCTGAGATCATTTGTTTTAAATATGAATCAGGTTCTTTTGAAGCTCTGTATGCTGATACAGGCCAGAAAATAAGCAGTCTGGCATTTGCAGAATGAGGTCCCCAGAGGGTGAATTTGATGATGCTATCCCACATAGTTAGCCAATTTATCCTCTAGGTACCTCTTTCTGTTTAGTGTTGAGACACTGATTCAGACTGAGGTTCACAGAGGGTAAATTTAGTGATGCTACCCTGCTGTGCAGGGTAGCATCACTGAATTCACCCACTGGGGGCCTCATTTTGCAGATGACAGTCTGTTTATTTTCTGGTTTGTGCTGATAACAGTTCTATCCTCAGAGACATTGACTTTCACTGCTACTAGTTCAGTTTGTGGACTATTAAAAACTTCTTGGCAAATTAGACCTTTTCGTACTGCAATAAGTACACCCCCCCCCCCCCCCCCCCCCACCTACCCTTTTAACTCTATCATTCCGAAAGACATCTTCAAAGAGTGCTGATGGAAATATTTCAAATGATAAACCGTTTTTAGTGAGCCACGTTTCACTTCCAATTATTATATCTGGTTAGAAGCACATATCAAGTCTTCAATAAGCGAAGATTTATTTTTATAACTCTGAAAATTAACAGTGAGTGACCGAAGTTGGTTTATTTATTTACTTTACTATTAGTAAGTTTCATGGGCTTCTTTGGAGAATAAGCTGCTAATGGACAGCTAAGAGATGTAGACTGATGTCCCAATTTAGAAGGATCATTTTGAAGCAGTATGGAAGAAGATGAAGAAGAAGTGGTATGATCTACAGTTACAACTAAAAGTCCTGTCCTGAAATGCGCACAAATAGCACGTCGATATGCGCGTTAATCTATGCGATATGACAATTGTAAGGCTATCAAATTCTGTAAATATGGCCTGTGCACAAGCAATGTTTCGGCCAATGGACCTCCGGGTAACCCGGAGGTCCATTGGCAGAAACATTGCCCGTGTTTGCTTTGAGTAACCAGGAGAACCTGCCGTGTTTTGGATGTCATTCGATATGGCAATTGCGCGCAATTCCTTCGCGCAATTAAGCCTAGATAAGCGCAAAGTTCGTCGTGACAGGACTTTTAGTTTTAACTGTAGGTTACATGATGATGTATAAAGTACAGATGAGTGATTGGGAGTATCACATGACGGGCAAACCCATTCTTCAGGAGACTGTCCAATACACTCATACATGGATTCGGTCATTTGAAGGCATGACCGATTCGACCAAACATCACAACTATCACAAACTATTGCATCCCTATCCCAATCACAATTCTCACCGCGCACACGGCACGGATATGTGGATTCATCCAGGGCATCAGAACCAGAATTAAGTTCTATTTGACCACTTAAAAGTAATTTAGTCATTAGGTGACTATTCCTGTGGGATTTCTGAAGAAGCATTTGCTTATGAAAAGCTACATGTCGAAACCAGTAATAAATGTTGTGTGAATTTTCGATTGGGTATTCATCTTGTATTATATACCCATCAAGGAGTGGTGTATTCTCCTCTCTATTTGGTTTATGTAAATTATTTACAGTTATTAATAAACAAACGAAACCAATGAAAATCATATTGATAGTTACCTGCTGCCAAGACACTAGTAAGCCACCTAAGATATTACCTGATGAGTTCACGATTGACACGAGTTAACCACTTCAGTGTCCCTCTGTGGTGTTGTGCTTATCTACACATACAGTACGTGGAGAGTGGATTGTAACTAAATCGCCCGCGGAGTGGGGTTATCACCCAAGGTATCACTTTCAAATTTTGTGCATGTGGACGAAAAACACAAGCAATGTTTCAGCCAAGGGACATCCGGGTTTAACCCGAAGGTCCATTGGCTGAAACTTTGCTTGTGCTGGTTATGCTTTGCAACAAACTGGCAATTATTGCTTGGGTGGAATCTCCACTCTGCGTGTGATTTAGTGATAATACACTCTCCACGTACTGTATATCACCACACTAAGGTGAGAAGGCGTCAGCTTGGAATAATCGAAGCTCCTGTCAAGCAAGAGTAGATGACACTGTTTTTGCCCATGGGCAAGGATGATGACAAACACGATCACAACATCATTAGTTTAATTAACTGCTTGGACCGATGACCAGACCCTGTAATTAGCTTAAACTACTTGGATGAGAATGGTGGTGCGCATGCGCGGGGACAACATCAAGTGAAAACCCGCTCCTGCTATTTTGGCAAAAACACACAAGAAAATTAAGTCATCTTGTACAGAAACATCTACAAATGATTTAAAACATGCTTGGTAACATGTGTATTTGGAATTTCCATCATTTTGTGTGCACAGCAGCATAGTAACAACTTCAATTAAATTTCGTTCTGAATCGGATCGAAACCCAACATGGCGGCCCCCATGACAAAAGTCATGTTTACTTCCTGGTCTTTCGGATTATAATACAAACAAAACTTTTATTTGTTAACTGCTTATTTAAATTCTAGTTGAATATTAAGTTTATTAACTGTATTAAACTAGCAATTTTATTAACTGTATTCATTGTCTTCACCCTTGTATTAAACGAAGTGGTGTCCCTATCAGACACAGAAAATGTTAACAAATTTTTTTTAAAATCCTAAGCCATAAGCGCCTAATTCCGATTTTTATCACGTGTTACTGCAACACAACAGATGCCCCAATATGAAGTCTCTGGGTAAATTTACATGTTACATTCTATTCAGGCAGGTTAAAGAGGTAATCTCCTTGGTTCGTAGTGGCCATTGGTAATTATCTCCATCTGCTGTATTTGTCTTCCATGTCTGCAAGCCTACAACGTTCCCGACAAGCCTGCAAAACTTCCAACAAACCATTTGGTACAATGCGTTGACAACCACTTTCCACCACGCCTCATCCCATCCTGGAATTTCCATCTCAATTCGTTGGTGTTTATCAGTGTATCGGTGCAGTGATATCGATTACGTTGCGTGATTTTTTTTAAATGTTATCCAATATTCTTAGAATAATGGACGAATTTGAGAAAAACTATCCTTGAATCAATTAATTTCGATTTTTGTTTTCTGAAAGGGAATTATTTTTTGTTCTTCCCGATATAAAATCTGTATATCGTTCGTGAGATAGAAGCAAATGACGCCCTACCTATCCGAACTGTTTAGAAGAAGAATGAAAGGTTTTAGCGCGCCAAAGGCGAGCAGGGACGATGTGGGATTTACAAATCCCTTGCGACCTGGTTAACCTTATTTTATTTCACTTGGATCACACAGGCCTAGCTTTCCTATTGCCTGAAATGGGATCTGAGGGGGTATGCACGCTGTTAGAATTCCCGGCAGTTTTCGTTGGAGTGATAGATTGTCAATACTCAATCCCTCAACGCCATTAAGACTATTAGAGAGTGGGCTGTACTCGGTTCCAGCTCGACGATGGTAGAGGTGTGAGTCCCACCATTGTGGAGAGCCAGAATATAATGTTGTGCGATGGCAAATTTAAGGGAAGAAGAGAAAAGAAAACCAAACAGCAACGCCGGTTTGGTAGCGGCCCCGGTATATGACCATAGCGGTTACAAAAAAGGAGTAGAGAAAGCGCCAACAGTTTAGTTTTGAAAAACCGGGAGGCTTTTTAGAAGAATCGCTCGAGTAAGTTATATACCGAAAAGCTGCTCCTTGTTGTGAAAACACAAAGCCGCACGAAATGGTATGATGTAACTAGAGGCGGATTCCCAAGTCCACCAAAGTGTTACATTAAAACAAACATGCGAGGCCATGAACTACCGGGGTGCCTGTACATTTTCTACAGCCCACTGTTGTGAAAGCTTATTGTCTCTAGAGCATTTTCCTGTTTTCTGACACTTGGCGACTGGGGATTTTGTATTACAGCAGGTAATATACGTTACCATACAAAATTGCCAAGAAAATTCTAAAATGTTAAAGTTAAAAATAGTAACTTGATTCTTCTCCAAAAACAAACAAAACTGCTTTATTTTCTGCATTAAAACGATTCTATAAAACGTTTCACTCTTTTGTGCCCATTTTGCAGATTGTTTTAATCCTTTGATACTTTTGTACGTTTTATGACGTACGAAATCAAACAGCGCGTTGATACTTTGTGGTCATTTGTTTTATTACTATTTTTCGATTTTTTAAACTTTTATCCTCAATTCCTATTTTCTCCCGAATAGTGCTCAGTGACAACCGTTGAGCCAAATGTATATACTAATATAATCCTACTGTCAAGACTTCTTAACTGATAGAGAGCTAGAAGTCACTATCAGGGCTTTCAAAATACGAGGATACCAGAGCAAAAGCTAACCCTTTCATTGCTTAAACTTCATATTCAGTCAAACACAAATAATTATTTTGTTTTTATAAATTTGTTTTATTACAAATTATTGGAGAGTGCCTGTGGGCACTCTCCAATAATTTATAATAAAACAAGTTTTGAATAACAAATTCAGACCACCAAAAATAATCTAGCCCTCAACCAGTTAATAACTAATTTGAAAAATATCTTGTTATTTGTTCTTTCCGACGTTTGAAGTCACATTTTGAAAAACGTTGAAGAAACTGAATTCCCAGTGACGTTTGGACGGCAGGACAATTAAAGTCTCAAAGGGTTAATATACATTTCCGTACGTCACTTCAAGCATCAAGGAATACCTTTTCTTTTATTTCTTTTTCTGAACACAACTTTACACCAAAACATATCATTACCAAACAATTGAAGCACACTCAATAACATGAATGATATTTGATCAAATTACTTGAATATTTCCCCGTGAGGACTCTGGGATGTGGAACAGTGCTCGTAAACACGTTTTGTTTTACATTCGACCCGGAAACAATCAACAACACCATATAATGTGACCCCCTCATTGAGCTCGTTCCAATGAGATTCACCTGATATGTTTTTTTTATTTTTTAAAAACATTTCTTTTAAATAATTAAAATAATAATTTTTGATATCGTGTTGCGTCTTCTCCAATGTAAAATAACACCCGTTCTTCCATACTCAAACTCGAAATTTAGTGCTATCACAGGAGACCAGCAGTAAGAAAGTGTACAAAGGTCAAACCATACCCTTTCAATTTATGGCACTATCCGTATCCGAAGATACCCAAACGAAATGGTTTGTGTGTTTTGGGGAACCCCAGAGTTGAAACCAACTGCCCCAGTTCTAGCAGACAGCTCCCACCCCTGAAGTTGTTACTGGCTGTGCCACTATCCCAGATCTATGATATCAAGCCTGTGAATAGTACATGCAATAATCTGAAAGGAAAAGTGACTTTCAAATATTCACCCTGGTGCCCTTGTACACATGTATATCTTTCAGACAACATTGCTCATACAACTAAATTGTGATGTTGTCTCCGTTATCAAAACGGCGGGATCTTCGTTCTTCTCTTGCATTTTCTGTGGCAATGTTCCGATCCTGATTCGTTGACGATCCTCATAAACCGAAGTCAATTAGCCCCATCTCTGCGCCGGTTTCACCTAAACCACTTTGTTTCCGTACACCCATCCATCGACCAGCTACTGATTCAACACTTCAGTCTCATTGGTGTCAGATGACATCGTGGTGAATTGTAGATACTTTCACCCTAGAATGAACTCTCTCCTCGGCCCATCTACTATACTATTCCCCAATCTCAATTGTTATCTTAATTTTCTGGGTTCCCCTCAGGTCGGAGCACACTGAGGATTGAATTCTCTTAAATCACCACACATTTTTCTTAGTGGGCGAACAAGCGAGCTGTCACTTTCCACTCTGAATATCCTGATACAGTCTTCTGTAAGCTATACAATACAAACTATGGGGTAATCATACCCTTGTATCTGATAATATACCATGTAATTCCACGCCTACCAACACGCAGGCCTTTCTTCCGGTGTCTTCCCACTTGACCAATTCCCCTTAGACCAACTACAGTACCAACGGAAATAACTTGTACATTAAACGCCGTTATTCTTCGTTTGTAAACGCGTTCACAAATAGCATTTAAACGAAAAACGGGTTTATTTTCCGCTTACCAAACGTTTATAAACGATCCGTATTTCGATGATTTAAACGAAGGCTAAACGAAAGGTAAACGATTTTTCGTTTAGCTAAACGAAAGCTAAACGTTTTTTTCGTTTAGCTGAACGGAAGACAAACGATAGTCCATTTATATGTACACGTACCGAACGACATATAAACGGTTTGCAAACAGACTGATCATTTCCGCAATATCGGAACAATTCATTTTATTGCGTTCACTTTTATCGAAGCACGGTTACAAATTAATGGGGAAGATTTTTAAAATGGTACGTTTTGGCTTTTAAGATAGGCGTATAACGGATGACTGGAATGGGACGTGAAATCTGGCGTTTTAATTCCATTTGTGAATTTTTAGGTTTCAATATCAATACCAAGTTAATTTTCAAACCGAAACTGAAAGTTGAAGGGCTTCTGAAAAGTGTTTTCTGGAAAAGTACTGGTGTTGCATTTTTGCAGAAAAAACATTGTTTTAAAAATTGTCTCGACTTTGTATTCATACATGTACATTGTATCATTTCCCTTTCTATTTGATTGTTGTCGACCCCAAGCGGCCAAGCCACATAAAAGCTGGCATCCCATATTTCTTCTAAGAATACCATTCAGATTTGTCATTTTAAGTTTGGTTGTTATTGTAATTAAAATTTACTGCGGTACGAACCTTTGATACCAAGCACTGAGAACCTTTTCTGTTTGTATCTAAAACAATGGGTCTAAAAACAGTTTTTTGTAAAAATAAAAATAACAAGATGTTGTTCTTAACATTAAAGGCACTAGGACACACCTACATTTGTACATGCAGTCATTGGTCAAGACAGTATAAACAGAACAAATTTCCCTTTTAAAAAGGTGATTACTTGACTTGATTGAGGGGATTGAGTATTGACCTCCTAACACTCCAGCTTAAACTGCCGGGTATTCTAACCGCGTGCATAACCCCCTCAGACTCCATTTTGGGCAATAGGAAAGCTAGGCCTGTGTGATCCAAGGAAAAAAAAAATAAGGTTAACCGGGTCGCAAGGGATTTGTAAATCCCACATCGTCCCTGCGCGCCTTCGGCGCGCTAAAACCTTTCATTCATTCGAATTTATCACTCGACTTTTCTGAATCAAAATGAACCGACGGAAAATGTCTTCAACGCCGAGTCACCATTTGGTGAGGTATATTGAAGACAATGCAATACAAGTGAGAAGCTCGGTTTTTTTTAAAGAACTGACAGACCCAATAAAGATAGGAGAATCTTACCTCATTCAGTGGAGAAGAGTGCACGGGGTTGCTGTTGGAAAGGTACGTGTTTTATTTTTAACCCTTTACTTACATGTATGCCCAAAACAAGGAACTGAAAAATATCCGACAGGGTCGGCGAGAGTTAATGTCGATCATGGTAGGCCTGGAAATAACTACTGAACCTCCGCTTAGGTCAGGCCCGAAGCCAGCAGTAAATAAAACTCCGACATGGAGAGTGTGGGGCGCCCCTCCCCTGCCACCTCACCCACCTCTGCATGTCGGATAGCATCCTGGTGCGAAGGCGAAGGCCATTTCCGAATTGCCTAGCCCCGACGGGGGTGGTGGTGTAGTGGGGTGCTGGGGGTTCTCCCCTTCCCGATTTGTTTTTACAATTCAAGGCTCTGAGCGCTCCCACCAGTATCGGCCCTGGTTTAGGTTATGTGGGGCTTGTCATTTGTAAAATACGTGAACAAGCTATTTGATTATACGACATGTCGTTTATCTTTTCACAGAATTATCGCCAAAAATAAATAGCAAAATTTAACGCGCGATCTCGCCAAAATGAGATTGCAGGTAAGTTTTTGCTCTTTATTATTGTGATAATTTTGTTGAAATGAAAGCAATTCCTACATGTAACTAACAATATACCCCCCCCCCCCCCCTCCACCCGGACATACCTTTAACTATAAGTAGAAGGGGGCAACACAACCATTAAATTGGAATTGCCCTGAGACCCGGGACTAAAAGGACAAATGAGAAAAAAAGGTGAGGGCGGCCTGCAGCCATAGGGGGAATGAGCAAGAGCCCCCACCCAAATATATCCCCCCCCCCCACACACCTCTAAAAAAATACAGACAACATTTTTTAATTTGTATCCATTTTTCATTCACCTGCGCATTAACACAAAGCAGTACATTTGTCCAGTGGGTTGTGTGCACAGGAATAATAATTATTATATTTCCCTGTACTGATAATACCAGCTTCTGGTATCAATCATTCGAAAGCTCGTTTCTTGTGTGTTCTCAATAAATGAGGTCGGGGTCAACTCGCCACTGGGTCAACTCGCCACCAGTACTTTTTCCGGGTCAAGTCGCCACATGTTAGCGGCGACTTGACCCACTTTTTGTGGCGAGTTGACTCACTTTTGATAAGTTTTTTTCCAATATTTTTCTACTTATTTTTAACATTTTTTTCCAAAAAATAAATTTGATTGTACTCACTGTTCACTCCGTGACCGTCCGGCAGTGATTTTCACATGAAAATGAATAAGAGAAGATACGTTTGGGTTTGTTTTTATTGCACAGATTGTTGAATCAGCTGCCGTTGAAAGGTGATGACGGCTCAATAAAAAGCTTGCGATATTTCTATAATCCTTATTTTTCCAAATATGTGACTAGTCAGGGCTTAAAGTTCGTCCGATATCGCGAGAATCTTAACTTATCACACATTGAAATTCCACTGTTACGGCCACTCACCGAAGTTAATGTTCAAGAACTTAGTTTGTACATGCAGTCATTTTATTTTGTAGGTTTTGGATTCAGGAAATAGTTCCGAGATGAGCAAACGTTATAGCGAGGTCATAAAGGAAAATCCACAAGGAGTTGCGTCACCAGAGCCACCATCTTCGCCAAACCAGGCACCATCTGCATCAAGTACTCCATTAGATAAAACACCAACACCAGCAACAGAACAAAGACAAAGGCAAACTACCACAAAGACAAAAAACGTTAAAAAGGTAAAAAAAATATGTTACTACATGTAGATTCCTTTACAAATTGAACGTGTGACAGTGACATAGCTATTCCACTGTCTGGTCACTAATCTTGTTGCAGCGACTGTCTGATCACCGGTTTTAATTACCCAACAATCAACTATAATTTATAATTTATTGCCACGATTTTAATAACCCAATAATCAACTATAATCACCTGTAGTCACAGAAGCCACACCAATAGACTTGCTGGGGTCACTTGCATATCCATTTTTATTGGGACGTTGTGTCAAAATGAAAAAAATTATATTATTTTTTGGGGTGTCATTTCATGTCGAAAATCGTTGCAAGCATTTTTTGTAATGATTAGGGATACAGTTTTCCACATTAAAATTGAAAATTAAGTAATTGCATCTTGTTCAACATAGCTCATTAAGCCCTGTTGAATAAGATGCAGTTTAGTTAAATTTTTGGCCCCGAATAGTGCCATTGAAGAAGATTAACATTATGGTACTACATGTATAGAGTTAAACGAATGGGTGAGTTTGTATGATCTCAAAGTGACCGAATATTCCCCCAGTGTGTGATTTTACGACATTTGAAATGTTAGCCCTTTACCCAACATAACAGTCCAAACCGACCAACACTAAATGTATTCACTAAATTCAAAGGGTTAAAGTTTAAAATTCCCTGTTAAATTTTGAACAAGAAATGTGAACTTTTATGTTTGAGGCGCGTTACTCCTAAATAAAGCTGATTAAATGTTATTTCTTTCTTTCATTTTCTTTCTTCCAAACCACATCTTATGACCCTACTTGGGGGTCATAAGATATGTTTTGGAAGAAAGAAAATGAAAAAATAAAATAAAAAGGCTTGACCATTTTTCGATATTTCGCTTTCAATAAGTTCCAAATTGTTATTTATTTTTTTTCCTTCCAAACCACATCTTATGACCCCACTTAGGGGGTCATAAGATATGTTTTGGTAGAAAAAAAAATAAAATATAAAGGCTTGACCATTTTTCGATATTTCGCTTTTAATAAGTTGCAAATTGTTATTTTTTTCTTCCAAACCCCATCTTATGACCCTACTTATGGGTCATAAGATATGTTCTGGAAGAAAGAAAAATGAAAAAATAAAATAAAAAGGCTTGACCATTTTTCGATATTTCGCTTTTAATAAGTTCCAAAGTGTTATTTGTTTTTTCTTTTTTTTTCCCCAAACATCTTATGACCATACTTAGGGGTCATAAGATGTGTTTTGGAAGAAAGAAAAATAAAATTTAAAGGCTTAACCATTTTTCGATATTTCGCTTTTAATAAGTTCCAAAGTGTTATTTATTTTTTTATTTTTTTTTTCCAAACCCCATCTTATGACCCTACTTAGGGGTCATAAGATATGTTTTGGAAGAAAAAAAAATAAAAAAAAATATATAATATAAAGGCTTGACCATTTTTCGATATTTCGCTTTTAATAAGTTCCAAATTGTTATTTTTTTCTTCCAAACCACATCTTATGACCCTACTTAGGGGTCATAAGATATGTTTTGGAAGAAAGAAAAATGAAAAAATAAAATAAAAAGGCTTGACCATTTTTCGATATTTCGCTTTTAATAAGTTCCAAAGTGTTATTTGTTTTTTCTTTTTTTCCCCAAAACATCTTATGACCCTACTTAGGGGTCATAAGATGTGTTTTGGAAAAAATAAAAAAAATAATAAAAAGCTTAACCATTTTTCGATATTTCGCTTTTAATAAGCTCCAACGTGTTATTTATTTTTTCATTTTTTTTCAAACATCTTATGACCCTACTTAGGGGTCATAAGATATGTTTTGGAAGAAAGAAAAGTGAAAAAATAAAATAAAAAGGCTTGACCATTTTTCTTCTTGCTAATACAATGACGTTATTTTTTTCTTTTCAGAACAAAGCAGCAATTGTAGTTTCTGCTTCACCTGCAAAGCCTACAGCACATGTGATCCCAACAGAAAAGGTTGGCATGAACAACTCTGCTGCGGAAGTGGTGGTCCAAGGGCGGTATTGCCTCAGCGAGAAAGCTAAGGAGATATTGTCAAATGATACCACAAGTCCACCGACAGTACGTGTGGATCCTCCAGTTGACGACACACCCGTAGAGGTGGTAAACTCATTTTTGTCATCCACACGAATCCCTGATAATAGAGAGGCTGAAATAGCAAATGATGGAATACTACCCTGTATTTATCTTCCTGAGACGTGGGTGTCTTCTCCGATTCCATCCCCAGATTTTACACAGATCGAGCCACAAGCGTGCGAATGCAGCAGCATTTTAACTGAGGTCAGACAGGAGTTGGAAAAGTTAAAGACAGATATGGCCAATCTTCAAAAACATAATTCGGAAATGCAAGCAAGATTGGATAAATTAGAGGGTACTACATGTAGACGTATGCTCCAAAATGGTTCTGTTGTTGACAACGCCACTGGTAATGCTGTGGCCCCCCAAGAAATGCTTAAGTTGAAAATTACTGATAAAAGGTTCCTGGATATTTTTCTAGACAATTTGCCAGTGTCCATGAAGGAAGAAGATATTGCTGAGGCGATGGATAAAACCGCGACGGGCACTAATTTCATCCTTCACCCCGACCTTATTCAAGTGACGGCTGAAATATCAAAAGGTGACAGAAATGCTTTCGCAAGAAACATGTTTCGTAAGATGTTCACTGTTGGGGAGGTTAGGGACAAGAATGTTGCGGGAACGAGAGGAAAGCCCAGGATAGGTGTGGAGAAAATGGATATTCTAAAGCAGGTTTTGTTTCAGGTTTTCCCTGTACAGCCAGCAGGAAGACAAGGCATAGTGTGGGCAGACATAAAAAAGGTCATTGACCAGTTCAACAGAAATTTATTTGTCAACAAGATCTATAAATATTGTGATATCAGTGAAATTTAAGTTATGTACAATGTTTTCTTCCAAAACTCATCTTATGACCCCTCAGTAGGGTCATCAGATGTGGTTTGGAAGAAAAAAAAATAAAAGAAATAATTAACACTTGGGAACTTCTTAAAAGCAAAATATCGAAAAAATGTTCGATCAGTTCTTTTATTTTTTCTAGCAAAACATATATTATGACCCATAAGTAGGGTCATAAGATGTGTTTAGGAAAAAAAATGAAAAACTAAATAATTTTGGGAAACTTATTAAAAGCAAAATATTGAAAAATGCTCGAGCAATTTTTTCATTTTTTTTTTCTTCCAAAACATATCTTATGACCCCTCCGTAGGGTCATCAGATGTGATTTGGATGAAAAATGAATAAAAGAAATAAATTGGGAACTTATTAGCAGCAAAGTATTGAAAAATGCTCGAGCATTTTTTTTCATTGTTTTCTCTTCCAAATCATATCTTATGACCCCCTCAGTAGGGTCATCAGATGTGATTTGGAAGAAAAAAATAAAAGAAATAATTAACACTTGGGAACTTCTTAAAATAAAAAAATCGACAAAATGATCGATCAGTTTTTTTTTATATTTTTCTTCCAAAACATATATTATGACCCGTAAGAAGGGTCAAAAGATGTGTTTTTGAAAAAAAATATGAAAAACTAAATAAATTTGGGGAACTTATTAGAAGCAAAATATTGAAAAACACTCAAGCAATGTTTTCATTTTTTTTTTCTTCCAAAACGTATCTTATGACCCCTCAGTAGGGTCATCAGATGTGGTTTGGAAGAAAAAAAAGAAATAATCAGCACTTGGGAACTTCTTAAAAGCAAAATGTCGAAAAATGTTCGATCATTTTTTTTTTCCAAAACATATATTATGACCCCTGAGTAGGGTCATAAGATGTGTTTTGGAAAAAAATATGAAAAACTAAATAAATTTGGGGAACCTGTTAGCAACAAAATATTGAAAAATGCTCGAGCATTTTTTTCATTTTTTTTTCTTCCAAAACATATCTTATGACCTCACAGTAGGGTCATCAGATGTGGTTTGGAAGAAAAAAAAAGAAATAATTAACATTTGGGAACTTTTTAAAAGCAAAATATCGAAAAATGTTCGATCATTTTTTTTTTTTCATTTTTTTTCTTCCAAAACATATATTATGACCCCTAAAATATGAATGTTGATTTTTGTGTACGACGATTTTTTTCAGTTGTATGAGGTAAAGTGGTCAATGCCTTTTCACAGAATATTAGTCAATATTCTGACTGTTTTGGTAAATATTTATGTATATGTAACATTGCTTGCTTTTATAAATTGTGATTTCTCATTTTGCTTCAACTTTTTTCCATAACATTATCAAACCACTGTACTGTTATATTTTTAGAAATGTAAACAGTTTATTCTTGTTAAACAGAAATTTTCAGAGCTCTGTCAAACGATAATAAATTTGTTAAATTTTTAGTTATATTATGGGAAGAATTTTCTGCTTGAAATTTCATTACTTCTTCATCACTTTTGAGAATTAAATGTTAATGTACATGTACACGAGAATATTCAGTACTTTGTCGCCCCTCCACGCTCTTCAATGACACAAGGCATAACCTTGAATAAATGGTTGATGTAGTTATTGCAGTCATGTGGGGTTAACGCTGACCAGTAGTCTTTTATGCCCTGAATTAACTCTTCTTTCACTTTTGGCTTCACCGTTTTCCTCAGATAGTACTTCATGCCCGCCCAGATGTTCTCGATTGGATTCATATCTGGGGATTCTGGAGGTGATTTCCAATGATTAATGCCTTGAGCTGCCATAAATTCTAGGGTTGATTTTGTGCCACTTCTGCACCAATTTAATTTCCTCCTGGCATCACACACAGTAGACGGAGCAATTTGTAACCCTAAGTCCATGTACATTTTAGAAAGTTCAACTGATGACGTTTCTGCGTTGTCTCTCATCGTTTTGTCAAGAAGGTTTAAATTGTCATCTGTTAAAAGTTTTGGCCTTCCACTCCTGGCCCTATCACATATTGTCCCTGTGATTCTATAACTCCTGATCACCCTGCTGATGGTTCTGCGATCTATATTCATTCTCTCTTCTTCTTTTATGATTCTAACTATTTCAGCAAAGTTTGAGCCTCCTTCATTCAGACTGACAATCTTCTGGCGTATAATATACGGGACCCTAGTTCGTTTAATAGAATTCATTTTGCTAACTGGGTGTATTCAAGGTGAGTTGGGAGACTTGGTCATTATATCATTACGAGCAACCAATGATACAAAAAGAGAGGAATGTTTTCCTCGTAAAGGGCGTTTTCGAATCCTCGTAAAAGGCGTTTTCGAATATTGTAGGGCCAATGGTCAGCATTTATTTTTCTCCTTTGAAAACGGAAAAATAACACTACTAATAAAAAATAACCCCAATTACGCAAAATAAACACACTAATCATGAGAGCTACTAATAAAATAATTACCGACAGTAGCAAACAGAAGGGATCAAACAAACGAATTAAAACACGTGGTTAATTGACTTTACTTAATCCAATTACCAGAGGACCATGGCAAATCAGTGACTGGCCAAAGTTTTATTATGGAAAGGGAATATCGGTGTTTTAAGTTTTAAATTGTGTTTTGTCTTTTCATATTGGCTGAGTAAATAGCAACTGTAATATCTATCTTGACAATTAACAAATACAAACGTGATATCTATCGTTGATATTCAATGATTGGTAACCGACAAAATTCCTCTTTTTTATTATATTATTTTAAACAACCAAGAAATAAAGTTCACGTTTATGTACATGTATATGTATCCTGGTAAAAAGAATCAAGCATAAAATAATTTTCCCCGACCCCATCTGTGGGAGGTGGCACCTCCGCGCCGACCAAGGCACTTGAAGCAGCATACAGGCCTTACAATCGAAAAGAGCAAAGTGACATAGACAGCTTTTCGGTGACCGGGGTTCACGCCAACATAGGCGTATGTTTCAGGGAGGCTTGAGGACTGCAGTTCCCCTCCAGTCGGGGCAAATACATTTTTTTCGGCCAGTTTTTATGATTGTTTCGGGCAAGTTTGACTGACCTACTCACTTGGGAAGTTTTATCTTCAATAAAGGATTATGTCCCATCAGTTCTAACTTGGATACAAAGTCTGTAATATAATGTTTTGGTGTAGTACGTCCCACAGGTCGTACCACACCAAAAAAGTATATTACGGACTTCAGGTCCATGTTCGTACATATACCTGTAATACCGTCTTATCAGATTTATATCGCATCTGAGGGTTGTAGACACGCCAGCGTAACAGTTTGTTCTAGCTAATTACAGACATAAACAGGCCGTTAGCTACAACTGTGGAAGGGGAACACCTCCTCCCACACCCAAACCCACCCAAGGACCACTTCACTCAATAATGCTCGCAGCATCACTTTTCGGAAAAATATTTGAGACCCCCCCCCCCCCCCGAAAAGGTGTCCCGTACGCCTAAGCAAGCCCAAATTTTGTGACTCTGTTTGGTCGGAAATTTTGTGGTGTGCCCCCCCCCCCCCCACTCCCTCCAACTCACACACAAAACGCCCATATTTTTATGCTATTACACGTATAGGCATAAATTCGCCTAGAATGGTCCCAATAATTTTCCTACGGGACTGCACATTATCTTCCCAGTGTCTACGCCACTGACACCGAATGATCACACTGACTTGGTTGTGATATTGTCTGAACACGACTCAATTGATGCATGTGCTCGGGTATCATGAACGACGAGTTTCGCTTATGTAAACGAACTTAAACGAATAAAACGTTTACTTAAACGAAGGTAAACGAAACATATTCGTTTACAAACGCACTGAAAACGAAAAACGCCGTTATATTTCGTTTAGAAACGCAATGCCAAACGGAACCGTAAACGCCGTTATTTTGCGTTTACATGTACAAGTTATTTCCGTTGGTACTGTACATAGTGTTTCTGATTAAGGGTTCATTAACGATAATTAGGAAAATAGTGTTTCTGATTAAGGGTTGATTAAGGATAATTAGGAAAACAATTATTTATAAAAATCTGCCCAACATCTAAAAAATATCGACAAGCCAGAAAAATGAGCAGACTATCATCTGAAAAATGAGGTCCCCAGAGGGTGAACTTGGTGATGCTACACTGCACAGCAGGGTAGCATCACTAAATTTGCCCTCCGCGAACCTCAACCTGAATCAAGGTCTCAAACATAAAGAGAAAGAGGTACCCAGAGGATAAACTAGCCCACTGTATGGGATAGCATCAGCACATTCACCCTCTGGGGACCTCATTCTGCAAATGACAGACTGCTTATTTTCAGGCTTGAATAATCAATAACATTAAATACATTTATAAATATTTATAAATATATCAAATTATTCGTATAGAATTATTTTTAAAGTAGAACACACCAGTTGGTCTAAGGGGGATTGGTCTTTTGGCAATTGGCCTCGTGGGAGTTGGTCTACAAGGAATTGGTCTAGTGGGAATGAACCCTTTCTTCCGTATTGTCCTTAGTTGTCATTTTGAAGTTTCATTGACCTCTATTTCGATTACTGACCTTAAACTGCAATGATATAGACTTGCACTGACTGTTGTGTGGAAGAAGAGTCCAATCTACCTCCCAGTACACTGTAGGCTAAAGTTCGGCCGCCGTAGACTGGTCTCTTTCCACGGGTGGGCAATATTTGCACGGACGCATTACTATTCCAAACACTAATTTTAGGAATAATCATCAAACAATTAATTAATTAAGCACCGGGTACCACCCGGTGCTTTACCCGGTGCTTCATTAATTAAAATTTTGCTGATGACGATTTTTATTATCTGGTAAACTCACGCGTGGACATCGCTGCCCAGGCATGGATTGCAACCAGTCCACGGCGGCTGTGCTGTATAACTCACAGGTAGGAGTAGCTGTGAATCTCCTTAAACAAAGTCTAAAATGTATCACTGCTGACGTTTATTTTACCTTCCAAGGGTAGCCTAACCCGTGTTACATCACATGTCTTGTATTACATATTTGAGGGCACGGCACTTACCGACTCATTGAACATACAGCTTATTACTTTCTTCTATTCCACAATTTTGGAGAAGCGCCAATCCTTCTTCACACATTGTGGAAGGAGTCATGGGAGGTTCACACGTTGGCTGCACAGTGGTCTATAAAACGCATGGGGGGTATGAAATAATAGACTCACAGTACTGCAAACATGCCATATATGCCTTCTGTTTACCCTCGTCCCCAAATAGTAGTACTTATACGGAGGAAGTTGAGCAGTTGACATAGACAAACAACATCAGAATCCCAATAAAGCATATAATATACAATGTAAATGGCACTCGTTTGAAAGTTGAAAATTACGTTACGTTACGTTACTGTTTGATGAATACTATGGATACTTAATATTCCAAACATTACCCATATTTTGAATGACAGTCGATTGAAAGTTGAAAATTACGTTGCGTTACCTTACGTTACTGTTTGACGAATACTATGGATACTTGATATTCCAAACATTACCCATATTTTGAATGGCACTCGTTTGAATGTTGAAAATTACGTCACGTTACCTTACGTTACTTTTTTCTGAATACTATGGATAATTAATATTCCAAGCATTACCCATAATTTGTCGTTATATATACCTCAAATAACCAAATGATAAACGATTTATGCAAACCTGTAACTTTTTTTCTGTTTTGGAAACTAACAATTGGTATCAGTGACATTACGAAAATGTGTTACTATGTAGTGAATGTAAATGATGCAATATTCCATTCGTATTATCATTTCCACGCATATATCAGTCCATAAAATTACTTTATACCCAAGCTTTTCTCCATAAAGCAGATGTGAATTGGTCAAAACGACCATTTCCAGAATGCTTATACAATATTTGTTACTTTATATCCAAGCTTTTCTCCGGAGAGAAGCTGTGAATTCGACATAACGCCGATTTCCACAATCCTTATACAATATTTGTTACTTTCAGTAACGTACATACATAATATTTTTGTTCTGACGACATACACAATACATATCATTATATATTATGTGCATTTATTGAGTTCTTAATGATCTTAAAATATTTTCTGAATAATATTGCATCTTGCTTAGCGGTGTTCACGTTGGTCCGAAATTTTTGGTGCCAAGTGGAATTTTTATTCGATGTCAAATAGATAGTTTTGCGCTAAATGAAAGACTGTAGTGCCAAAAGGAATCTGATCGTATATGAGAATAAATTAACTTTGTATCGTCCCTTGAGTGCAACAAGGTGTCATCTGCAATGCTAAAGCATTGCAGATTGCGCCTTGTTTCATTCAAAGTACAATATATTCATTTAATATTACCTTACTCTTTTAAATATTTTAGTTACAAAGAAACCTCAAATAATAAAAATATAGACAATAAAAAGTAAAAGGCTATTAACGATTACAAACTAATTTCATAATCATTATTTATTCACTGTTTACTCACTCCGAATAAAC
This sequence comes from Pictodentalium vernedei, assembly GCA_031216915.1. Lineage (NCBI taxonomy): Eukaryota > Metazoa > Mollusca > Scaphopoda > Dentaliida > Dentaliidae > Pictodentalium > Pictodentalium vernedei. The sequence goes on along the minus strand of CM062293.1, from coordinate 487,599,516 downwards.
TAGTAGCAAATAATATTTATTATCTTATGGAAAGATTATAAAAGGCTATTTTTAACGTCACAAATAATTTCATGACAATTATTTACTCACTGTTTATTCACTCCAAATAAACTAGTATCATATAATTTATTATCTTGCAGAACGATTACTTTAGCCACTTTAGCCATATACGGGGGACCTCTATGTGTGCCTATTTGCGGGTAAGTTTAATACGATTTATGACATATTTGAAACTCTATCATCTGATTAATTGTCCAACAATTAATCAGATGGTAGGTTAGATCTGCACATAACAGAAAGTACACATAATCATCACAAAATAGTTGACAATAGTCGTTTTCGGCACACTAAATGTTAAGCAACATAAGATACCGAATAAACTAGTCGTAAATAATTTATTATCTTCTAAAAAGATTATAAAAAGATGATTAAGCAAGACAAAAGAAATGTTTTGATAAGAATCAAATTAAATGGATAAACTGTCAACAAACAAAGAACAAAGGTTATAACTCGCTGTTACCCAAAGATTGCGTGACAGGCGTGAATTCCGTCTCACCTGTGATTTCAAACAGCGATCGTGTCGAAAACGACGCACTGAAATAATAAATCACAGAGCCTTTGAGACCTTCCAAAAGTATGTTTTAGTGACAAATATTAGTGTCAAATGTTATATTTTTGGTGCCAAACAAAATATTTTAGTGAAACGGTTGCTTAACAATGAGCAAGCGTGTAAAACGCTAACTAACACAAAATAGCCGTAACGGAAAAACGCCATACGGCCAGATGACAGAAAAATCATTTTGTAGCACTTACCATATACTTTCAAAGGATAGGGTATAGAAAATTCCTCCGGGGGTAGGGGCCATTGGTAGCTCAAAGTCTAAGTAAGCGTGATGAATATTATACTATTAATATGTAAGTAATATCTGTTTAGATATTCTGCCTGCATCTTAAAAGCAGTTGGGTGAAAAATTAACCCAAATCAACTTGGTTGAGTGAATATGAACCCAATTGGGTTCATATTCACTCAACCCAGTTGATTTGGGTTGATTTTTAACCCAATTGATGTTAAAGTTTATAGACACAAACTTTATTAACCAAGCATATAATATTTATGACAACAACACTATCAATAAAGATACCCTGTATAAACAAGAAGAGGCAGATTGAGAGTGACTTACTTGGATGCAAGCTTCCACTTTCCCTGTGATATGCCAAAGGTGCTGCCACAGTTGAATGCTAACCATCCCCACCTGAAAAAAAAATGTTTTGAGTTGCTCATGTGGGCGATTAAATATCAGACATCATGAATAAATGAGTGATAAAATACTAGATATTATGATCTAAGATCAGCTGATACGTTCAGACAGCTGAACTATCTCTTCTCTGAAATCCACGACTTTCCGCTTATGACTGAACCTTAGTTAGTGTTGAATTTTATTTTCAACTCTATTCTTTTTTCTCTAAGCTATATTCATTGTCATCATTATTCCTCATCATAAAAACACTACCCCCTTTTGCCTGGTTACGCCCATTTACTGATTGATTGCTTTCGACGAATAACGGTGAACGATTCCGCTGTAAACAAAGTGGCTACGCGTAGTAACGAATAAAAGTGGACAACTCTAGCTTGGTTAATATCGGCCGAGATCGTTATTACATCAGCCGAGCTCGATAATGGGTAATTCTAGGAGAGAAAATTATATCTAATAAATAATTTCTTATATCTATCGTGATAATAGATACCGAAAAATATTTGTTAGACAGTTCCGCTATCTTATTAGGTAGCACGTAGTAAAATCGCATACAAGCAAATCTACGAACGCCCGCGAGTCTATCTATTTTTTGTGGGAGCGGTGGTTCAGTAAGAGATGTAGGCTGCAAGCCGAGACGTCCTCGGATCGAATCCCACCGGCGGCAACCGCGTTGTGTCCTTGAGCAGGGCTTTTAATCTCAGTTGCCAACGTGGGGGGCACGGTGGTGTTGTGTACGAAATCTGTCAAATAAACTTGAATTTTTTTTTTTGTTTTTCAGATTTTTTTTTTATCTCAGATACAAACTTGTGTACATAGATATTTAAATATATGTATATATAGGTAACAATATACAAAGCTGAACTGCTTAATCTTGAAAAACATTAGTATAGTAGATATGTTGCACAGGAAATAAACTTGAATTGGCTAAATTCCTAACTGCATTAATGGAAAAAATTGCTGTTGACCTTTTGGCATTTTGACCACAGAGTGCAGACGGTTATTCATCTCTGATATTTGTATACATCATACAATCTAAAATCAGCTGGGTTAAAATCAACCCAAATCAATTGGGTTGATGAATATGAATCCAAATTGTCACAAGGCAAGACAGGTCGACAAAATAATTTAGCATTCTACCAGTTAAAAGCAAAACGGTTCATACACACATTATTTCGCTTTTTTAACCCTTTACCTAACCTGAAAAAAGACGACACTCAGTGCGAACAAAATTCTTGAATAAATAATTCTTTTCATTTTTTGTCTCAAAAACATAGGTTATGACCCCTCTTTGGAACGAGCTCGACGAGCTCGTTCCAAAGAGGGGTCATAACCTATGTTTTTGAGACAAAAAATGAAAAAATAATTAAAATTAATTGGCGATTTTTGTTAATAGCGCTGGCCTGTTTTGGCCGTTACGTTGGGTAAAGGGTTAAAAATAATACTAATTATCCTTAACCTGTTTGCTAAGTAAGAGTCATTTGACTATCATGTTTGACAGTGGCCGAGACCAATACCCTTCTGATCCCCGTCGCTAAAATGACATGTGTTATACATTATTTCAATTGGTGACCTGGAGAAGTAACCCAATCATCCACGTCATTGGCAATTATATGTATACATGGGAGGGGGCGCGGTGGCTCAGTCGGTAGAGGTGCAGACTGCAAGCCGAGAGGTCCTCGGTTCGAATCCCACCTGCGGCAATCGCGTTGTGTCCTTGGGCACGACACGTCGCCCCCATTGCCCACGTGGGGGCACGGTGACGTTGTGTACTAAGGCGTACAGCACGTCGATGGTGCACCTGTCTTCAACCAATGCTATACCTGCCTGTGTAGAGTTAGTATGTTGGGGAGCTGTCAGTTGCTTGTCGTTGCTCGGTGGTTCTCTCCGGGTACTCCGGCTTCCTCCACCCGTAAAACTGTCATGGCCATGATAAGCCATTGTGCAGAAATATGTGACCTTAAACACCAATAAATAAATAAATAAATAATGTATACATGGGAGCGATATGGCTCATTGATTACGGCATTGAACTGCAAACCGAGAGGTCCACGGTTCGATCCCCGCCAGATGTTACGGTGTTGTGTCCTTGGACAAGGCACTTAATCCCGACTGCCCACGTGGGGACACGGTGGCGTTGTGTACTACGGCGTACTGCACGTCGAGGGTGCACCTGTCTTCAACCAATGCTAATCCTGCTTGTGTGGAGTTAGTACGTTGGGGAGTCTGACAGTTGCTCACCGTTGCTCGGTGGTTCTCTCCTGGTACTCAGGCTTGCCCCATCCGTAAAACTTGTGCACCATTATAGCGATACACATGTCCGATTTCTGACAATACTGGCTGTCTGTGTCTGCACATGTTTGAACATTCAGGTATGAAGATTGTTCAAACGTTCTGCTTCTATCTCTAGTCATACCTAACAATATTGATTAAAATAATATCTTACGCGAAAATTATCTCCCTTCAGATTACTGAACTTGGGAGACAAAATCTAATTAAGAATGCAGTAAATGTGGGTGCTGAGGTGTGAAATTTCCGAGACTTGATGTGCGTGGATGAATGACAATGAGGTGTGAAATAGCGACACCAATGAAAGCAGTTACTATGTAATTTCTCATCCATTCTCTGCGTTATTGTACAGCCCGAGAATGTGTTTTCATAGCAATTTGGAAGTTTTAATTCATCAGAGGAAAAGGAAAAAATTGGGAAACCACATCTGACAGACTTTTAGATTATTAAAAAGAACAATGTCTGTATTTTATGCAACGATGCGCACACTGTTGATACAATGAATATAAAAAAGTTATAGATCACCAAAAGGGGCTGAAAAGGCAGTTTTTTATTTTTTTGAATGGGTTTCTACTGGAAACAATAGTCCAATGTTCAAATTGATTGGGAAAAAGGAATAACAAGATAGCTTTTATTTGCTTATACTACGCCACAGGAAAAGAACTGCATCTTGTGAAATGATGCGCACATCGATGATAAAAATACACGAAAATTAAACAAATAAGTTTTTATTTGAAGTTCCCATCTCTCTCAGTGTTAAATGCCTGAACAGCTTTACCAAATTAAGGGGGAAGGTAATGTTATAGAGAATCGCATCAAGAGAAACATTTTCTTGGCCATGTCCATTCCATACAGAGACTAGTTTTGTAAACAATTTTTCTTTTGTCGCCTCTCCTCTAAAAAAAAGTTGCTTTCATCTTTTCTAATTCTAGATTTTCTACGGGATACGTATAGTTACCTATCAAGTTGGAGATGTTTCATATATTTGAACAACCTGCCCCGCGCGGTTTGCGCCACAGACCTTCGAAACAGCGAGATGTTACAGCACGGAGCCGGTTGTTTAAATTCATCAAATACGAACTGCACATCGATGTTGCCCTTGTCTGCAACCAGTGTTAACTCTGTTTGTGGGGAGAAACGAGTTAGTACGTCGAGAAATCGGACAGCAGCTGGCCGCTGCTCGTTGGTTCTCTCCGGAATGTCGGCTTCCTTCACCCGTAAAACACGAGGTGACCCTGGCTGTCGAAAGTGTCGTTATCGTAAGGGTGAAGGATCGGTAATAATTTAACCCTTTACCCCACGCAGACGATATCAAAATTTATTATTTTAAATCTCATTTTTCTAAATTTTTCAAAATATTTCAACAAAACCATATCATGTGACCCCCCATTGGAACGAGCTCGACGAGCTCGTTCCAACGAGGGGTCACATGATATGGTTTTGTTGAAATTTTGTGAAAAATAAGATTTTTTCAGCTGCAGAATTTGCATATTATGCGGGCGGATGTGGCCGGGTAAAGGTTAATCATTGAATGGTGTGTGGGGGTTCATTGGGAATGTGTCAATTTTCTGATCGAGAGATCGCAAATTCGAATCATCTCTCACTAATATCGTCATGAAAATCGATTTTCTATGAAGTTATTGCCCTTGAAATTATTAGACGAGCGAGGAAGGTGTAATTAAGAAGTAACTGTTGAGAAAATATCTTTCCCATTAAAAGAAATTAAAAGTCAAGTTTTCTTTTGTTACTTTTAATAAACGAAAACAACAGACGCCCCTCTAAGCTGTCTGTTGTTTTCGATTATTAAAAATAACAACTGGAAACTTTGCTTTTTATGTCAAGCTAAATGGACGCAATTAGTTCACGGATGGTCCATCATTAAGACTGTCTATCAGTATCGCAGCTACCAACAATTCCGACAGCGATGTCGGTTACCATATTATTGATTCAATCAACAAAACACACACACAGAGGTTTATTCAGTGAACACAGTCCGATGGCGAAAACAAATGTAAAAACGGACTATGGCTATGGTTAACCGGTAGGAATTAAATTTGATTCGCATTTACAATACCACGCAACGAGCAATTTAGGAATTTGCTTCAGCTGCCGGTTGTCCGACGTATTCATGTTTCGTGTTTTCCTCTAAAATTCTTGATAATTATGAACAACCGAAGAACGCCCAACAGTCAAATGATACATCTGTATTAAAGCCTTTTTGTCTACCTTTTCACTTCACGCAAGATATTCGGGAATACACCTTGTGGTTTATATTGGACGAGTAGAAATATGGTCGGCTGGTTGGTTTTAAAAAGGGGAGACGTATACCTTGATATATTACATGAAACGTCGTAACTTCGACGTAACAACCCATGTCTTATTTCCTGAATATCAACTAGTGTCTAATCGGCGCGTGTTCCCAAAGCAGCAGCATTGTATTCTTGTGCGTAGTTCACATGACGTCAATTACGACAACAGGTGCAAGTAAAGCGCATTCATGACGCCATGGTGTGAAGCGTCTGAGCCAACGAACTGATTGTCGGTTGTTTTGGGAGAATTTAGCGACAATGAATTAAATAAAAAGTGTAAAAAACATTCGCAAATTCATGTGATATACAGAATCTTTAACTCGTGATGTTTGGATATAAGATTTTTTGAAACTCGTTTTGATGAATTCGATTCACAACTCGCCTAAAGGTTCGTTGTGAATCAAATTCATCAAACTCGTTTCAAAAAATCTCATATCCAAACATCACTCGTTTGAGATCCTCTATATATTTATAAATATATTGAGAGGGTGGGCGGCGACGAGGATCGATCAAAACGTTATCAAATATCATTTCTCCGATGTTCATAGGTTTTGGTAACTTGAAGCTATGACCAGTTGGGGTGTAAATCCAATTTGATCTGACTGTCATGACTCAAGCTCCGACGGAAGAAATATTCCAGCAACATCGTCGAAGGCATACCTTGATGATGTAGTTGGAATATTTGTTAATTGTACAGGAGTATGATTTTCGAAAGCGTTGGGCTCCATTACTGGGCCGCCCGAGGCGATAGCCGAGGTCATTAGCGACCCGATGCGATAGCGAGGCCCGCTAATGGGTATGGGACTGCCAATCACATATGGAGGACCAATAATGGAGCTAAACGACTCCTGGAAAAATCCTGTTGTTATTATTATTATCACCAATAGTTAGAAATTATAAGAACGATTTTAGACCTTTTTGGATTTATTTTATTTCCTGAAAAGAATCGATGTGAAACACCATTTTTTAAGCAATTTAAGGCAGAAAACCAAACTGAAATGTTGGTGCCATACCCAGAATCACTTAAGGCACCATTATAGCGATACACATGTCCGATTTCTGACAACATTGGCTGTCCGCGTCAGCACATGATTGAACGGTATGAAGATTGTTGAATCAAATGTCCTGCTTCTATCTCTAGTTCCGTTCCATACCCACTCTAGTTTTCTACACAACTTTATATTTAGGGAAATTAAAACAGATTTCCAGGAAGACAAAATGACGTTATGCGCAGAACGTCATCGAGTGTCAGTTGGTCTGCGGGCGCTAATGACTAAAAATAGCCTTTAGCGAGCGACTGCGCTTTCCAATCTTTGTTTCAATTTTATTATGCGCCCTTATAGGCTTTGTAAATTAGTATTAACATGAAGGTAGCGCACAATGAATTGATAATAATGGGAATTACAGTTAAAAACCTCAGTCAATTTGTTTGTGGATAAATACATGCAGTAGGCGTGATGCACATGCTTTCCAACATTTTATTTAATTTGCACGTGCCGGACTCAGAATTGGTCATACTCGGACTCTAACATCCCCAATCAGTTACAGGCCTACATGCGCGTGAGACCAACTGTGTATGTGACAGAAGTACAAGAAAGTGTAATGTGTTATTCCATTTCAATATTTATATAATTCACAATTTAAAAGTTATGTCGGTTTAGTAGGGGTTAATTTTATTGCTACAAGTACATTTGAAATCTGCTGTCTTTCCCTATTGGAGAACAGTTAACACAACTCACCTCACCCGCAATTGCGCATGGCGTTTGTTCAATTTTCTGGCGGGAAGTTCTTTTGTGTCCGAAGTGTTTTTTTTTTACATTGGAAAGCTGGTCAGAGATTTACCAACTGGTGTCAAAATAGTTTTGTTGGCAAACCGAAGTCGTAATGAATTGGTAAGAATTTAAATTTACACGCCAATTACTTTGTCTTCCCCGGGTTGGTAAGAGGCATGAACTACCCGATAGAACAATAGACTAGGTGTTCAAGTGACCTGTATTCACTTACCATACCTGGGTCCGTGCGTTCTGTGAACTGGCGTGTAAGTCAGTTACTAACCTCGCTGTCGGTATTCATGAATTTGAAGAACCTGCCAACGTGCTGTAACACCTCGCCACTTCGCGGCTCGGCGTCACATACAGCACGTTAGCAGATTGTTCAAATTCATGAATACCTCCAGCTCAGTTAGTGACTATTACATACCACTTTCTCGTTTTATAGCTGTAAGTTAATACACAGATCGATCGATCGCCACTTTGTCCCGATCACTTTACATGTTGGCTTACAACGAATCTTATATTTTCGGTTTTGGGGTTATTCTATTATTTGCATTCAGACAAACAGGATATTTTACAAAAAGATGATTTTTTTGTATTATTTATTACAGGGTTATGTCATAGACATCAAAGATCTGTTGTACATAGAGAGAGAGAGAGACGGAATAAAGAGCGGATGGTGTAAATAAACTTCATACACTGTTCTACTGTGTTTTTCTTTAACACTCACGCTGCCGAAAGTGACTATTGTCACCTATTTTATGATGATTATCTGTACGTCCTGGTAGGCGCAGATCAAACCTACCATCTGATTAATTGTTGGAAAGAGCTCAGGGTGCTTTTTCCAACAATTAATCAGGTGATAGAGTTTCAAATATGTCATAAAATTTATTAAACTTCCTCGCATTTTGGCGTACATAGATGCCCTCCATATATGGCTAAAGTGGGCGTGGCTGTAAAAGTGTTAAATATGGCCACAACTTATCGGAGGTGGCTCAAGGGAGGCCTACGCCACCTGCGATACATGATTATCAGCTTAGACTCCAATCCCGATGAAAATGTCCCAACTTGAAAATTATTGGGGGGAGCGGGGGGTCACGCACCCCTACACCCTTCCAGAGTTATTCTCTTGGAGCCTGTAACCGCATTGTAGGGCGGGAAAACAAGAAATGGTCAGAAAAGATCACAGGAAATATCTGACAAATTTCAGCTGTACAGAGTTTTGTTTTACTCGGCAAATGATGGTAATTTCTTACGTAGGCAAACAAACAAAACAAAATGATTCTGAATATTTTTAGTCAGCTATATCGGCAAACAAACAAAACAAAATATGATTACCAATATTTTTCGAGAAAAAATATATCGAAAGAATATTAACAGAAACAACATGTTTTGTGTACAATGGCGATAATGGAGAAATGAAAAGTTATAAACTATTTGTTTACTGTTCACTTGATAAGTTATAAACTCTATCAAATTCCAAGTCTGAAAATAAGCAGACTATTGAGTAAACTGTAAACAAAATGTTCGCTTCAGTATAAGGACCCCAGAATGCACATCAGGGTAGCATCACTACATTTACCGTATGTGAATCCTCTATGAACCCTCTGTGAACCTCAATCTTAATCAAGGTCTCAAACCTAAACAGCAAGAGATACTCAAAAGATAAACTGGCACACTGTATGGGATAGCATCAGCAAAATCACCCTCTGTGTACCTCATTCTGCAAGTGACAGATTGCTTATTTTCAGGCTTGTTAAATTCACGCCAGTATTTCGTGTCACTTTTGCTTGACTGGAGTGACAAGAAATGCTGGCGTGAATTCAATACCTCCATCCATTTGGTAATAGTTAACAACGAGGCTGCTCATGTGCAATGACACTAAGACCAGTAGCCGCTATATTTTGCAACATTTAGCAGATTTATCAAATTCATGAATACTGCCAGCTTGGTTGGTAACTGATTATTACACCCTGGCTCTTTTTGTCGTTTTGGGGTTGATAACATAAAATGCCTGATAGAACAATGGAATGTTGCATTGATGTCAATTGAATATTCCACGTGTACTGAGTGCTCATGAATGCTTATTTATTGGACAGAAGACAGGGTGTGAATCAGTTACCATCATAGCTATCTGTATTCAGAAATTTGAACAACCTGTACCGTGCTATCGAATCTCTTCGCTGTGCGTCTCGGTATCATTCACCGCAGACAAACAGACTGACTAATGTCGTGATATATCCTCGAATTTTATTGACTTATACGATGGGTGTCACTTTAATACACGATGACCTAGAATTATCTTTCGTGGGTGAGTAGCCGCAATTACTATTTTGATACATTTCTACTTGCTTCGAATTTTAAGAATATGAATTAAAACAAAATTAGATAATTTCAGAACGAAAAATATTTTCAAGATACCGTATTTATTGGTTTAAAACACTAAAGATTTGAAACGTGGACAGAAAATATTATTTGTAGTCCAAAAACTTTGTTGTTTTTACGATTCTATCGATTTCTTATGCTGAAGCTAACAGTTTGTTTACAGTTTACTCAATAGATTAAAAGTGATTTTTTGAACGTTTAGAAGTGGTTTGTTAACTCTTTTCAGGCGGTAATGACAGTAAATGTATGTAAAATTGTTGTTTTTTATGCAAACTTTCATTAACCTTTTTCCTGAAGGTCATCGGTGGGGTAAATTCGTAACGTAGTCAGCAAGTGACCGGGTACGGGATGGTGAGACAAAGCCGACTGTGCTATAAAACATACAGACCTGCCGTACCCGGTCGCTTGCTGGCTATACTACTAATAATCTCCAGCTGATTCTCTAACCAATACAAATCTTCTATTTTGTTCCATCAACAAAAAGCGTGGACGCATGTACACTTAATGGACGAGATGTATTCATGCTGGTATTATAAGAAAGTTAACAATACCGAATAGATTAAAGAGGCCCAAGAAATTCCCAAGTGTTATGGTCGAATTCTGAGGCGACGCCATGGAGGTCATATTGCCAAAAATTAAAATGAACTTTTTGTAATTTTAGTATGTTGTAGAGCTCTAAAACTTAAAAGATAGCGGGGGGGGGGGGGGGGTCGATATATCGCCATTTTGACTCATTTACGTCACATCAAAGTTTAGGCTGTTTTGGTCGTATCTTATTCACCCTTTACCTAACAGGAAAAGCAGACGACACTTGCAAACAAAATGTTTGAATAACTAATGCTTTTCATTTTTTGTCTAAAAAACATAAGTTTTGACCCCTTATTGGAACGAACTCGACGAGCTCGTTCCAAAGAGGGATCATAACCTATGCTTTTGAGACAAAAAATGAAAATATAATGAAAATTAATTGGCGATTTTTGTGAATAGCGCTGGCCGGTTTTGGTCGTTACGTTGAGTAAAGGGTTAAAAACTCGACTATGTTTTTCCACTCACTTAAATCCACTCGTGGAAATGCAAATATCTTGTGCCCCTCCGTATCTGTCTCAATTTTGTTGGAGCGAGAATATACACGGGCTTCGGGTAAAAGATTTCGTGTTGCGGATCGGGGCACAAAAATTCGGTCCGGTACAGGTCCAGAACTGGAACACGATCCGAATCGGATTAACCCTATTGTACCGGTGTACAAGCGGGCCTGTCCGGTCCAGGGCTGTTCAGACCGGTCCAGAAAGGCAAAGTAATATGTCAAATTATCAATAGTTCGGGACATGGTGCTCATTTTTGGACTTTACCTTCCAACTTAACCTTCGAAATAATAGGATTAGTTCTGGGAACCCGCTTCACTCACAGTTTATTAAGATGCGATTTGCCCCAGATAGGGGACGCTGCCCATTACGGATGAAGGCATGAGTGATACAATATATCGTCCATTGAGTGCAGCAAGGCGCCATCAACAATGCTACAGCATTGTAGATGGCGTTTTTTCCCCCAAAGTCCGCACGAGAAAATACAAATTTCGCGTGTTACAAATCTCAAGAATTCTTCATTTTGATGGCAGTTTATGAAATATGTCTGATATTTACTAAAAATCTAATGTTACCCTCAACATCGAGTACATACACGGAAGGCGTCAAAATCCCCTATATTGGTTAAAACGAAAACCCTGTTGTGGACAGCCTTGGTCCGGTCTAGTCACAAGACTCTAGTGGGAAAAACTGGACCGCATACGCGGGTACCGTCCGCTATATTTTTGGTCGAGGCCACCAATCCCCTATATTGGTTAAAACGAAAACCCTGTTGTGAACAGCCTTGGTCCGGTCTAGTCACTAGACTCTAGTGGGAAAAACCGGACCGCGTAAGCGGGTACCAGACCACTATAGTTTGGGCCGTGGCCACCAATGGAGGTCCGGTACGCTCCGCATTACTAACAGTTGTATCGAAGACCTTCCTCAGCGTACACAAAGACATAAAAACACACAAAATACATCTGATGAGAATTTGGATATTAACTGCTGTAAATGACGTTCTGACAAAAACGACGTGACGTTAGAAAAATAATAAGAACCGTTACAAAAATTCAAACGGTATTGTAGAGATCAGCGAAACTTCGAGATTCGATTCAAAATCGAATTTTATGTTGGTATTCGGTTCGAATCGGCTGCTTGATTTGTTTTCATTCGAATCTTTTCATTGGAACTTCGCTTGGTATCAGTCATCTTAGTCGTCCCTCTAGAGGTACAACTGAGATAGAAATTGTACATAAATAATGTGGAAAATAGAGACTGAGTGTTATTTATTTATTTATTAACCCTTTACCTAACTTTAAAAGCAGACGACACTTGCAAAAGAATTCTTGAATAACTATTTTTTTTTCATTTTTTGTCTCAAAAACATAAGTTAGCACTCCTCATTGGAACGAGCTCGACGAGCTCGTTCCAACGAGGGGTCATAACCTATGTTTTTGAGACAAAAAATGAAAAAATAATGAAAATTAATTGGCGATTTTTGGGAATAGCGCTGGCCGGTTTTGGCCGTTACGTTGGGTAAAGGGTTAAGATTAACAGCCAAGGTCATATCGTGTCGTTGACAGTTTTTAATTTTGAAGTACCAGGTTGTATCCGGTGCTTCATTTATTAAATTTTTGATTATTATTTATTTATTTATTTATTTATTTATTTATTTATTTATTTATTTATTTATTTATTTATTGGTGTTTAAGGTCACATACTTATGCACAATGGCTAATCATGACCGTGACAGTTTTACGGGTGGAGGAAGCCGAAGTACCCAGAGAGAACCACCGAGCAACGACGAGCAGCTGTCAGCTCTCCAACATCGCAACTCCGCACTGCAGCACAGGCAGGGTTAGATTGGTTGAAGACATGCGCACCATCGGCGTGTAGTACGCATTAGTACACGGCGTCATCATGCCCACATGTGGACAATCGGGATGAAGTGCCTTGCCCAAGGACACAACGCGGGAGTCCGAGTCGATCGCTCAGAGGGTCACCCATCCAAGGACTAACCGGGCTCGACGTTGCTTAACTTCGGTGATCTGACGAGAACCGGTTACCGCAACGCCACCGAGCCCCCACGAGACTGAGTGTAATTTCCTCTATATTAACATAAAAAGCATCTGTACCCATGTCACCATTCATGTTAATTCCGGTTTCACTAGTCACTACCACTGCTGAAAGCAAACTGAAAGCTCCCAAGAAATATCGTTGATGAGCTCATGGTTGCTAGCGGCTTGCCCCATGCAGTACCCAGCACAGACATCTTGAACCCGTTTCTGTTTTTGAATAAAACCCCTTACTGGGTAATATTCCAACTACTTTATCAAGGCATGCCTTCGATGAAGGCATGCTTTGATAATGTTGTTGGAATTTGTTATCAGTTGGAACTTCAAGACACCTGTATTCGATTCGAGGTTCGATTCGATTTCGAATAATAGACTCGATTCGATTCGAGATTCGTTTCAAATCGAAAATATGACAAAGTTGGTGTCGGTCGACAAAAATCTATAGTCAGAACACGCAAGACGGATGAATTTCTTTCGCCCTTTGATACGAGTTTTATCGAAACAATCAAACGCGTTTGATTTCAAGTCATTTAATCGAAAGACTCCTTACGTTTGTCGAAGGACTTACTGCCGATCAGCCTCAAGGGAAAAATCGTACAACAAAAGTCTATCGTGAAAACAGACTTCAGGTTTCTGACGTTTCACAAAAATCGATCGCCGAAAGACCGTCTATAGACGCTCACTATAGATTTTTATCGTACGATTTTTCCAGTAAAGACGAAGTTGGTGTCGATCGACAAAAGTCTATAGTTAGAACACACAAGACGGATGACTTTCTTTCGATTTCTGACTGATACGATGTTTGTCGAATCAATCGAACGCATTTGATTTCAACTTCTTTTATCGATAGACTCCTTCGATTTGTCGAAGGGATTACGGCTGGCCAGCCTCCAGAGAAAAATAGTACGACAAAGTCTATGGTGAGAACAGCCAGCAGATTTTTGAAGTTCGACAAAAATCGACCGACAAAAGACGTTCGATAAAAATCGGTAGTGAGAACATAGCTTTTTGCGTTCAGTCTTGTCGACTGACATTGACTATTTATTTATTTATGTATTGGTGTTTAAGGTCACATACTTATGCACAATGGCCAATCGTGACCGTGACAGTTTTACGGGTAGAGGAAGCCGGAGTACCCGGAGAGAACCACCGAGCAACGACGAGCAGCTGTCAGCTCTCCAACATCGTAAGTCTGAACTCTGCATCGGAGCACAGGCAGGGTTAGATTGGTTGAAGACATGCGCACCATCGACGTGCAGTACGCCTCAGTACACAGTGTCATCGTGCCCCCATGTAGGCAATCGGGGTGAAGTGTCTTGCCCAAGGACACAACGCGGTTGCCGCAGGTGGGATTCGAACCGAGGACCTCTCGGCTTGCAGCCTGCACCTCTACCAACTGAGCCACCGCGCCCCCACTGACATTGACTACTAGGGCTGCACGGTATATCGATAAACCGATACATACCGGTATTCAAACCAATATCGATTGAAAACCGGTGTAATTACAAAAATATCCATTTATCGTCATTATTTATTTACCCACAATTTAATTTTCAAGACGACTTGAGTTTTTAACTGTAGCCCCGAATGAATAATATTATCCCAGTATCTGAGGAATCGTCAGCTTGTGCCCTCGTAATATACAAATTCAGCAGTTGAAAAAATAATTTTCAAACATTTCAACAAAACTATATCATGTGACCCCTCAATGGAACGAGCTCGTTGAGCTCGTTCCAATGAGGGGTCACATGATATAGTTTTGTTGAAATCTTTGGGGAAAATCTGATAAACTAATTTTGAAAATATTAAATTTTGATATCGTCTGCGGTGGGTGAAGATTTTTCGAACCGCGTCATCAAGGCATGCTAATTCGTTCCGACTGTGATGCCTCGAGTCTCTATTGTGGTACTTGTGTTCATATATCTAAACAGTTTTCAATATACCGGTGTACCGCGGTATTTTTTTGAATACCGATACTGGTATTAAGTTTTGAATATCGTGCAGCCCTATTGACTACTCACTGGAATATTCGGAAAAACCAACTATTAATCGGTACAAGCTACAATTGTGATATTTTATCATTACCTCATAATCTACTGCTTTGACAAGCACATACTTACCACAGCATAAACATCCCAATGATAGCATTCGCTGGACTTCCCATTTCTGGCTCACTCAAACCATCGAATCGACCAATTCTGGGTCCCAGGACTATGGTCGCAACAAGTGCTGACACCCCGCCAACCATGTGAACAACACCGGATCCAGCAATGTCTACACATCCCATAGTACCAAGAAAACCATTTGACCCCCAGACCCAGTGGGCTGGGAAGACATAAACCAACGTGTTTAGAAACGAAAAGATAATGTAAGCAAACAGTTTAGTCCTCTCGGCCATTGCACCGGATACAATGGTCGTAGCTGTTGTGGCGAATGAAAGTTGAAAGACAAATGTTGCGAACAAGACTCCAATTTCGCCTGAATCGGCATCTACAAGAAAATACCCTATGCCAACAAATGGATTAGAACCACTGCTTAGTCCAAAGCTGAAACCAAATCCAAACATCCAATAGGAAAGTCCACCGAATACAACGTCTACTATATTTTTCACCATTATGTTGGCCTCGTTCTTTCTGCTCACCGATCCGGCCTCTAGTAAACCAAACCCTACAAATAAAAGATTATACGTAATAAATTCTAATGCGGCTTTCAATTAGTGTTCAATCGATGATCGGAATCGCCCCCTCCCCCAATCGGCCGATTGTGGGCAATTGGATGACAACAGCAACGGTTCCTGGAACATCGGTTCAATCGATCGTTGCCAAGTATTTTTTGTCATGATTCATTAACCACATTTTATTATCTTCTGCAATTGTTCAATTGTTAATGTAAAATGATGTCAATGATACCATTCAATAAAGTTGAGAAACAACCACAATGTGTATTCTTAATTTCTCTGGACGCCCCCTTACGGGATATACAAGTTGAACGACATGTAACGCTCACAACTGAGCGTACATGCGGAAATCGCCAGTTCATACCGGAAAAAGTGATGGTTGTACTCCATTGATTCAGGTCGCAGTAAAAATGACCAGTCGCGCAAACTTGGGCGGTACACGTGGCTCTGAGAGCCACGTATACCACCCAGTAAAATGATCAGTCGCGCGAACTTGGGCGGTATACGTGGCTCTGAAAGCCACGTACACCACCCAAGTGCGAGCGTCTGGTCATTTTACTGTGACCTGAGTCAACGACATTTAACACTGTGAAATATGTTCGACATAATACAGTTCTTTCAAGCCTCGACTCGTCTAGTAGTGCATAGTATTACAATCGGAATCGGCCGAGTGCGAACTCAAATAGCCGGTACACGGTAAGCGGCCATTTTTGGTAACGGTTGAACGCTACTTTCAATCTTGACTACTTCAAAAAAAATTAGAATTGCTCGATGTATACCCAGTGAAAATTACTACTGAAAATATGCTAAACGTACTGGCAACCATCTGGCGCGAGCTCTCAACGCACTAATTAACCCTTTGAACACTGGTGGTATCGTACCTGTCAGTTCAATGACAGTAATTGGAAGTGTACATATTCATTTTTTTTTTTTGAGGGGGGGGGGGGGGGGGGGGGGTGGGTGAGCCAATTAATATTTTCAACGTGCAGCCCGAAGGTTGCACGTTGAAAATATTGATTGGTCAACTCACACATTCACTTCGCAGTCACCCCCCCCCCCCCCCACCACCTTAATGAAATTATGATGTATCATATTTGGGTCGGTAAAGCGGCCTGTTGGGTTCAAAGGGTTTATGTATGTAAGGAATTCGACGGACACGCATACCCATTAAATAGTACATCACCTATGTTTAGATTCAATCCTCTGGAATATTTCCGTTTGTCCAAAAAGCGAACCTACTGTTCGCTTTTCCGCCCAATTGAAATATTCCATGCGATTGAATCGGAAAAATACTTTCAACATTCATTTTCTTTCAATCTAAAAAGAAATGTTTCTCAATAGAGACTTGATTCAACTGAGGCCGGCGAGGGTGTGGGTCGTCCCTTATGGCTCTCTGGGGTGTCCCATTCTTTATCTACGGGTAGAAAGTGAATCTACGCTGATGCCCAAGTGGGATGGCCTCTTGGCAGGCGAGGGTCAGGGCCTGTCCCGGGGTCCCCTGCCTGCCGGCCTGCCAGCCACCACATGGTGGTGAGAGGGCCAGTAAGGGTGATGGGTATGCCGCCCGGGTCCCCAAGTTGGCGCATTCGCCCCCCTGCTGCCTTCCACCATCTGGTGCTGAGGAGGTCGGTGAGGGTGATGGGCCGGCCCCGGGATCCCCTACCTGCATGCCACCACCTGGTGCTGAGAGGGCCTGTGAGGGTGATGGGTCGGCCGCCCGGGTCCCCAAGTTGGCGCACCCCCTCCCCCCTGCTGCCTACCATCATCTGGTGTTGAGGGGTCAGTGAGGGTGATGGGCAGATCCCGGGGTTCTCTAAGATGGTGCATTCGCGCCCCCCCTCCCCCCCCCCCCCCCCCCCCCCGCTGCTGCTTTCACCTATCGGTTCTCCATTATAATGTTTACGGTAACGAGTGTTACTGCTTGGAGTCAATCGATACGAAATACTAATAGAGTGATCGCTTGACTGGACTGGTTACGTGAAATAATTCATTCGAGGTGAGGGACGCATAGTCCCTGTCCTCGGATGAATTGCTTCACGTAACCAGTCCAGTCAAGCGATTACTCTGTTTATTACTTTTCATTATTAACGATAATTATATTATTTAACCCTTTACCTAACGTAACGGAAAAAAATGGCCAGCGCTATTCTCAAAAATCGCCAATTAATTTTCATTATTTTTTCATTTTTTGTCTCTAAAACATAGGTTATGACCCCCTCATTGGAACGAGCTCGTTCCAATGAGGGGTCATAACCTATGTTTTTGAGACAAAAAATGAAAATAATAGTTATTCAAGAAATTTTTTTGCAAGTGTCGTCTGCTTTTCATGTTAGGAAAAGGGTTAAAAAAAACACATACACGGTACACATACATGTAAAATGGTTACAAATAAACATACTGCACAAATGTAATGAGAAGTATACCGTGGGAAGTGGCATAGCCAGATTGGCTGTCTACCTGCCACCCCCTGGAAGAAGATGGAGTGACTGCAAACAGACTGTGACTGAAAGAATGAACTGAGAGCCAATTATGTGACACATGATGGAGAATGACGATCGAATCATTACTTTTCTGGGATTAGAGTACTGGTGCTTCATTTTCGCCAGCGTAAAGACGGTGCTTCAAGGTAGGCAAGAAGCAACCTGCCTATAGGACTCCCTCCACTACTTATCATAACACCCGAGGGCGGCAACAAGTCCCATCGTGAAGTTCGTATCGTTTAGACTGCGACAAAGAGGTTGGTCATGATTTTAATCCAACTCACTCCCAACATGCAACCAAATGCAAATATGTGCTGCTGAGTTATCCAAATATAAAAAAAACAATTTATCATATAATCAACATATTTATGTAAGAGAGAGAGAGAAAGAGAGAGAGACAGAAAAAAAACTTGGGACAGAAAAATTCACCCATACATTTTTCTCATTTTTATATGTATTAATGTTAATGTGGGTAACAATTTGAAATATGTATAGAATATACCCATAGTAGCTTGGTGTACCAAATGTTCACCACGAGTGGTAAAGTGGTGTAAACCGCGAGCCTTTGACACGCGGTTAACACCACTTCTCCACGAGTGGTGAACATTTGGTACACCAAGCTACTTTGGGTATATTTTATTTATACCATGATCGGCAGATTAATAAGAGTTTAAATGTTGAATAAATCAATATTTACACGTGCGATTCTGTTTTTGTTTACATGAGCACCGGTGGACGGTACTTCCGCCGGCAATTTTATAGCCGAAACGAAACGCGCAAATTACGGGGTCTTTTTCATTTTTTTTACATAATAACATACTATTTCGAGTTATGGGTGCTTTATTAACATGGGACAACGTGTGTTTGTTAATATTAGGTATCTTATGAGGTAAACTTATTTAAAAACGTAATAAAAAATTCCCGGTTTCATTCCATTCTTCACGAGGCGACGAGCGTAAATTTAGTAAAGTTTGCGTTCAGGTCGAGGTCACCAAAGTCAACGTGGATGTGGTTTCACTGTAGGTATAAATTTTAATTATTGAAATCGCATTGCTGGTGTGTTCACCACGGTTGATGTATAAAGCTAAAATTTGTGCCATAGGCTTTTTTATATATAGTAGAATAGGTAATCATGGTATAAATGAGTGCTCGTGTACAATGCAGCAAATCTTTTCTTAGAAAGAACGCACTAAACCCTTTACCTAACATGGAAAGCAGACGACACTTGCAATTTGTCTCAAAAACATAGGTTATGACCCCTCGTTGGAACGAGCTCGACGAGCCCGTTCCAACGAGGGGTCATAACCTATGTTTTTGAGACAAAAAATGAAAAAATAATGAAATTAATTGGCGATTTTTGAGAATAACGCTGGCCGGTTTTGACCGTTACATTGGGTAAAGGGTTAAACCCTTTAATTCCCGTGTTCGCAAAATGACATTGTTCATGTCGAAAGTTGCCTTATTTCGGGAGAGAAATATTACATTCATATTTATTTTTAAGGAATATTTGTTTATTTATTTATTGGTGTTTAAGGTCACATACTTATGCACAATGGCTAATCATGTTTTTATGGGTGGAGGAAGCCGGAGTACCCGGAGAGAACCACCGAGCAACGACGAGCAGCTGCCAGCTCCACAACATCGTAACTCCGCACTGCAGCACAGGCATGGTTAGATTGGTTGAAGACATGCGCACCGTCGACGTGCAGTACGCCTTAGTACGCGGCGTCATCGTGCCCCCATGTGGACAATCGGGGTGAAGTGCCTAGCCCAAGGACACAACGCGGGAGTCCGAATCGATCGCTTAGACGGTCACCCATCCGAGGACTAACCGTGCTCGACGTTGCTTAACTTCGGTGATCTGACGAGAAAGGGTTACCGCAACGCCACCGCGCCCCTTTTTAAGGAATAAGACAAGAGTGATGGGTATTAAATTCCAAAACTTTCCTTGAGGTGGGATCTTCTCGCCCCTACTACGAGAGGGGGACAACCCCTCCTTTCGAACTCTCCCTCAGCGACGTGTCCTGCGATCACTTTCGCTGCTCGTGGAGCGCCAGTTCTGAACGGGAGCTCAACGAGCAGCTGTGGCCATCTCGCGGCGAGATTCGTTCACTCTCTCCTTCATTTCGGAAAGCATCACCTGGGGTTGCTAATATATTTTTGGATGACTGCGCACTTCTTAACCGGCAAAATAATTTTTCAGTATAAATTATGTAACGTCGTGTGTTCCGATAAAATTATAAAATTGAGTCAATCCTACAAAGTCACTCATATAAAGTAATGTCTTTTGAAAGTGACCAACAGGGGCAAATTACTGCAATTAACCCTTTACCCAACGAATCGCCGCATCCGCCCGCGTAATATGCAAATTCAGCAGCTGAAAAAATATTATTTTTCGAAAAATTTCAACCAAACCATATCATGTGACCCCTCTTTGGAACGAGCTCGTTTCAAAGAGGGGTCACATGATATGGTTTTGTTGAAATGTTTTGACAAAACTTAAAAAATGATATTTAAAATAATAAATTTTGAAATCGTCTGTGTTGGGTAAAGGGTTAAATAGTCAAATAAATAAAAAAAAAAAACAAAGGACGTGGATAGAGCCCGCCTCAAAAATGCACCCCGAATAAAATTTTTCGGCGGTTGGAAATATGTAGGTAGCAGTTGGAAGATTCTCGCTCCTAAGGGGGTGGGGATAAAAAGTCTGTTGTTCGGCAGTCGGACAATGGGCTGGTAATGTTGGAAATTCAGAGAGACAAGCCTCCCTGCTGGAACCCTCTAGCTACTCCCCTGCGACACATTTTGATACGAAAATTCAAGTTTCAGTCCTTCGCGAGATGACATTAATTGTTTACCTGACTGCATGGTGAATATAATAAAGGAACTGGTTAGAATCCATGTGGCGTCGTCCCATGACATTTCTTCCGCATCTCCTTCAGATGAAACGTACGGAGTAGTGGACTCCATACCGGAATCGCTCTGCAATTAAATAAGAATAGTTTGAAAAGAAAATGTTTACACTTTAACAACTTTACACGCCCCCCCCCCCCCTTCCCCCACAGGTACACATCAATTTTTTCCAGAAAAAGAGTTGAGAAAGTAAGAGACTTTATCCCATAAATGTCTGTCTATTCAAACAATAAATGCCTTGGATAAATTTTTGCTTTATCCACCTAGTAGGGTGATAAATTTTCCCCATAGATTTGACACTGAAAGAATTTATTCCTACCGTAGAGACGAACTTGGTGACTTTTGACCTCTATCGCATTCGAGTAGTATAATTAACAGTTCAATTGTTGTTTTCTTTAAACCTGTTTGAAAGTATTACACAATACCAGTATAAAACACTACAGATTGTTCGTTTAATAAAGTATTTTTGCAAGTTTAGCTCAAGTTTGTAGGGGAATTATTTTTAGACAGAAATGTATCACTGCGCCTTTTTTATTTTGGGCAGTTTTGCTTGTCTTCGAATTGGACCTATGATCTCATCACTTCTCGCTTTGTTTTGTAGCGAGTGACAGCACGATTTCACCGCGACGACCCTGTAAAAGATTTATGGGATAAACAAAATAAACGTATAGTGTTTTCAAGTAAAACATTTATTCCACACGTAGAATTAAGAATGAAACCGACTCGCCAGGGGCTCGTCGGTTTCATTCTTAATCCTACTCGTAGAATAAAGTTTTTACTTGAAATCATGGAATGTGTGAGGAGGGAGAGGTTGGGGTGGTTCCTACAACTCAAAAGAAGTCATCTATAGCTTGTATTTCTCCGTTGGATTCCCGCCATTGCAATCTTATTATGTATCAACAGGGATGCGATACAAAGACTCTTTAGCAGGGCTGGGAGCAGTTAATGTTTCAAACGTTAACGTGTTAAATTATTTTAACCAAGTTAATAACGTTTAACTTTGAAGATTATAATTGTATAATATGTAGCATCTTGTGTTTACCCAAGCCGGATCGCGCGCGAGTGCCGACGACGTCGAATTATGCGCCATTTGACGAAATTGAAGAACACGAATAATTTAGATGTCCGTCAATTATAGACGACCCATTGATTTGGTGGAGAGACCATGCAGGCCTCCTACCAACGTTGGCGAAGTTGGCCCGCCGATATTTGGGATACAGTAATATTAGCTTCATCCGAACGCCTGTTTTCCATGTAAGGACTGGTATTCGAACAACGGCGGATGGCTCTTTCTAAGCGATTGTATTCTTAAATGAAAACATCACTAAATGTTAGAATTTACGATAACCTGAGATAACTGTATTAATCGTACGTTAGTTCAAGCATATTCAAATCAATAAAAATGGCCGAAGTTGTTAAAATTTTGTTCATTTTAACATTTAACGTCATTTAACTCATTAACGCAGAATTATTGAACACGTTACACGTTAACGTGTTAAGGAAAATGTTACCTCCTTCCAGCCCTGTTCTTTAGTCTGGAGATTCTCTGATAGTATTTGTCTCATCTACGGCCATTACAATCGAGAAAAGAGTACATTTTGGATTACACATTTAATAAAAAAAAATGTCCACCGCACCGAATGTTTCGGCCGGTGGGGAAGTGTTTTAACTGGTTCAGTGCTAGAAGCAACTATCAGGGTTTTCAGAAAAAAAACTGAGGGTGCCAGAGCAAAAGCCAACGTGATCATTGCTTTCGTATTCACTCAAACCCAAATAATATTTTGTTAATATAAATTTGTTCTATTACAAATTACCGGAGAGTGCCTGTTGGCACTCCAATAATTTGTAATAGAACAAATTTTGAATAAGAAATTCAGACCACCAAAAATAATCTTGCCCTCAACCACTTAAATATCGAACCTAAAATGTGCACGTTTCTCAATGTCGATGTGTGCTAATCCCAGACAAAGCTTGAGTATGATATTGCTACCACGCCACTAAGGCACATGGGCCACCACCAGAAATTAGTGTTTTTGTTGACGCCCTTCTATGATTAGACCCCCCCCCCCCCCCCCCAGTTTGACATATAACGCTCTTGGGTTGAAGAAACATTTTTTCTCACCACTCTATCAGCTGATAAATGCATGACAAAATGTTCACCAAACAACTTGAGTTAGGCCTAAAAAAGTTAAAAATCTGTTTCTCAGGCCCTCCGCATGGTCATTTTGTTTGCCACTGCCCTCTTTTTAATCAATACAAATGTTAAAAAAATAAAGAGCAAAAGCCAATTTTGTTTATATAAATTTGTTCTATTACAAATTACTGAAGAGTGCCTCTACGCACTCTCCAATTATTTGTAAAAGAACAAATTTTGAATAACAAATTCAGACCACCAAAAATAATGTAGCCCTCAACCAGTTAGATATCGAGCCTAAAATGTGCAGGTTTCTCAATGTAGATGTGTGTTAATCCCAGATAAAGTTTGTGTATTATATTGCTACCATGTCAATAAGGCACATGGACCACCACTGTTAGAAATCAGTGTGTTTTTCACCCATTTCTATGATTGCCCATCCCCCTCCCCCCTTCCCGGTTAGACATACTTACAGCACTCTTGGGTTGAAGAACATTTTTCACATCACTCTACCAACTAGCAAATGCATGATAAAATGTCCACCAAAAACTTGAGTTTGGTCTAAAAAGTTAAAAATCTGTTTCTCATGTCCTCTCGCATGGTCCTTTTGTCTGCCGCGTGTTGTCTTTTTATAACCAATGTAAATTTAAAAAAAAAAAAAATTGAATGGTTTATATCTGATATTTTATCCAAGTTAATAAAATTTATAAATTTGTCCCTTCAGTGAAATAAGGCTTTGCAATGGTTTAGCACTGCAAAGCCTTCTTGCACTCAAGGGACAGAATACATCACCACCCATACTATTCTGTTGATTGTGAGCCTCAAAACATAAAACAAACCAAGAACATGAACTTTTGAGGGCAAAGAAATAATTACAAAATAAGAAATAAAATTAAAAAACCGCCCACATGCAATTTTACAAAAAAAAAATGGTATGAGAAACAGAAGACCTACCTTGTGGGACCTTATAAGTTTGGGGTTTTTTTTTTGCTCGTAGAAATAGTAAATAAAGCAGGGGCGGGGTCGGAAAAAAAAATCTCCAAGATCATATGATGATTTTTAACTTTAGACATGTTAGTCCACTCACCCCCCCCCCCCCCCACCCCAAATTTTCTATTTTCGACAGGGTTTTTTTCGACCAATTTTGGAAACCACCCCCTCCCCCCCCCCCCACCCCATTGATGAATATTTTTCACCAAACAAATTCTATTTTCGACACTTTTTTACCAATTTCGGACCCCCCCCCCCCCCCCGCCCTTTCATAGATATTCAAAGTCCCACTCGGTATTCAGTACAGGTTTACAAATGTTGGGGTGCTTTTTAATGATATATCAGTTTTTGCAGGGAGTTGATGTATTGAAAAATATGCCGTGTTTTCTGCAAGATTGTGGTCTATACACTCCTATTCTCACTGTATTGAGGATTAACAGTTTGGATCATGGGGCAAGAGCAATCAAATGATGACAGTTGATCAGCTGTTGAAAAACGATTTTATTTTCGCATACCGCACCAATGTTAACCCTTTATCCAACGCAGACTATGCCAAAATTTATTATTTTAAATATCATTTTTTTTAATTTTTCAAAAAATGTCAACAAAACCATATCATGTGACCCCTCGTTGGAACGAGCTCGACGAGCTCGTTCCAACGAGGGGTTACATGATATGGTTTGGTTGAAATTTACTAGTTAACCCTTTACCCAACGGGACGATATCAAAATTTATTAATTTAAATTTCGTTTTTTAATTTTTTTAGAAAAATTTCAACAAAACCATATGTTGTGACCCCTCATTGGAAGGAGCTCGACGCGCACGTTCCAAAAAGGGGTCACATGATATGGCTTTGTTGAAATTTTTCGAAAAATAATATTTTTTCAACTGCTGAATTTGCATATTACGCGGGTGGATGCGGACGATTCGTTGAGTAAAGGGTTAAACAGTTAAACAAACCTGGACTTTGAGATACCGAAATGACCATTGTGTTAATCATGTTACCCGGGTGGTGTACACCTAAATATTTGTTTGGCACTATGCTACTTAAACAATTAGATCATGTGATTATAAAAATGCATTAATACTCCTATTTTCTGATATTCTGGGGTTTAATGACTTCTATTTTATTTAGTGTATTTCACTAAGTATACCTTTTCATTCTTTAAAGTTTTCCTTAGTTTGCCAATTTATAAAATAATTTTTCTCACACTTTTAAAATTTTATTTCTAAAATTCATGGTGAAAATGAGTGGAGTGAAAGATGTGAACTGTGGGTCTGTCAATTGCCGGTAATACATTCTATCCACATATTGAGAGGTGTCATTCTTGCGGAGTGAAAATTTTGAAAAAAAGAAAAACTTATTGAAATTTACATGATTCCAATGGTTCTGTTTCTTTCTGTTTGCACATATACCAGATGTCGCTACTACTGTTACGGTTAACATTGTTATGTAAAAAAGCTAAAAAGGTTCAAACTGATTGAAAAGAGTGACTATCAGTGAAGTGGCCACGGGTGGGGGGATTGGGGGACGTCCCCCCCCCCCCCCTCCACTTTCCTTCAAAGTTGGTCCTCCAAAAATGGAATAAAAATCGTAGGGGTGTAAGGTCCATGGGCGTTAGGTTGTAGATTTGTAGATTGCTTGTTCTAATATCTGTGTCGGTGAAAAGGGAGACAGTCGTCAATACATGAAAAAACTCAAAATATCCGCTCAGATGCAAGGAGATGGGGTTTTTGGAACCCTGGAATTCAAATTTTTTCTACCACGGGCAGAACCACCGTTTGAATTCCAGGGTTCAAAAAACCCCATAGACGATTCTTGGCCGTCCCATATCGGACACATTTATTTCCCTCAAGTGGAAACCCTGTTTATTGTTACCTTGGTTATCCAGCTCAAACTTTAGGGACGCAAAATATTCTGAGATGTGAATGCTTGGAAAGCTTTTCCCGCACACACCACCCTCACCCCCTCTATTAAAATGCGAGTTTGTAACCCCCCTCCCCCACCCCTCCCCCCCCCCCCCCCCACACTTGCTTTGGGCTGGCTACGCCACTGGCGACTATGACTCATTGAATGACTGCTAGAAATCCATAAAATGACATTTTATGGATGTACCTGTTTAAAAAGCCTATAAAATCATAAAAAGAATGAAAGAACAACAATTATTAGACCATGGAAAAATATTTCTGGCCACTCCGACCACCCACCCACCCCATCATATGTTCCTGAAAAAAAGTGTTTGACCCCAATCCCCCTGAATACAGAGACAGTTGTCGGAATCCTCTGTCTCAAATACAGTTCGAAAGTGACCATCCGCGATTTTGAGCCTCGCGGGGGACCTAGAAAGTGACGACATAGTCATGCGACCCAGTTACGTCATGATTGGTTGTCATGGTAGCCCGCGTGCGCGGTCATCTTGTGACATTATCAACACAGTGATACATGGTGTAAGTGAGCATGCGCTGCGCGTGTTGTTAGGGTGACACGTGTTTCCATCATCAATTTTGTTTACTGGAGGCCGCTATCTTAGTTTCTATGGTGGCACGTGGCTGCTATGTGACCCAGTGGCCTACAACAGGACGTGGTGTGTTCTGAGGTTGTGTTAGATTCAGTGGTAGTAAAACTAATTACCCAAATAGATCCGAGAAAATACCTCAAATCACGGAAACCATCCAATTCTACCGCAACGAACTTGGCGAAGCCAGCATCTAGAGGTTATAATAGTAGTGCTATAAGGCGCTTTCGGACTTTGTCTACCCTCAAGCCCTCTTATCTTCTCATCCAAGGAACATTAGAGGGAATTAGAGGGAATACGTCCCCCACAGGAGGTCTAAGAAGTCCTTGTTCTCATTCAGACTTCAAGTTACAAATCTGGTCTCATAAAAAGTATTTGGCTGCAAGCAAGAGCGAATGGTATCTTAGACTCCAATCTAGATGAAAATTTCCTGAAATATTTTTGGGGATTGTTACCTACCTGTCCCATCCTCCTTCACAATAATATAAAATGTGTGACAGAAATTAGCTGTCGGAAATTTCATATCCTGGAACCCTGTATTTACCCTTTACCTAACGAATCGCCCGCATCCGCCTGCGTAATATGCAAATTGAGCAGTTGAGAAAATTAAATTTTTCAAAATATTTCAACAAAACCATATCATGTGACCCCTCATTGGAACGAGCTCATTTAGCTCGTTCCAATGAGGGGTTCACATGATATGGTTTTGTTGAAATTTTTTTTTGAAACATTTAAAAGAATTATATTTAAAATAAGAAATTTTAATATCGTCTGCGTTGGGTAAAAGGTTAACTAGTTACTCAACGAATGGGGCGCAACTACCTGCGTAATTTGAAAACTGGACAGTTGAAACATAAATAAAATCTTTTTACAACACCATATCACGTGACGTCTATAGGAATGCGCTCGTTGGGCGCGTTCGAATGAGTGGTCACATAAATGTTTTTGTTGACGTTTTAACATTTTGAAAAAATAATTAAAATAACAAATTTGATTTTTCAGCCATGCAATGCAATACTCCAATACATCTTTATGTGTTGAGGTCGCCCCTCTACACCCCAAACCCCTGTATCAACTGGGGCGAAGATAAATAATATGAGGATGTGCGAACTGTTAATTGATCTAATATTGTTTAGACCCGGACTAACTAATTCAAAAATTATAGAACATTCTTCTTTTGTCGAAGATTTACTGTAGATGAAAAATGTTCTTTTTAAATAATAGGCCCCAAATTAACATGTCTCTTCCATTGTTTAGAATTTTATATAAAAAAGACCATTATGGCTTTTAGCTATTTGACGCGTTGTTTCCTCTACAATAGATCGACTTTTATGTCCATAAAGCCCTGTAAAAGGAATGAGATTTAAAAATGTGTTTCCTCAACGATGGATCGGCTTTTAAGTACACAAAGACACGTAAAAGGAATAAGATTTCAAAATCCATAGCATCGGACAGTGACAGAATAATAGTTGGTTACAAACATAGTACATTGACAATTAGTTCAATGTAAAATCGATCGTCTCCTCATCTTCATTAGTTTACTTTCGACTGAAATAAATGTTGTTATACCTCCATGTATTACATGGAAGTATATTGTAATTCTTATTGTTCCCTTTTTTTCCCTTAAGTCTTTACACAACAAATCGGCCACACCCGCTCGCGTAATAATATGCAAATTCAGCAGCTGGAAAAATATTTTTCAAAGACTTTCCACAAAACCATATCATGTGACCCCTCGTTGAAACGAGCTCGACGAGCTCGTTTCAATGAGGGGTCACATGATATGTTTTTTGTGATATCGTCTGCGTTGGGTAATGGGTTAAATCTCGAAAACGGCGAGGCTTAAAGTCATGAAATTTAGAGGAATGATAGCC
The DNA here is from genome assembly GCA_031216915.1 of Pictodentalium vernedei. NCBI lineage: Eukaryota > Metazoa > Mollusca > Scaphopoda > Dentaliida > Dentaliidae > Pictodentalium > Pictodentalium vernedei. The sequence goes on along the minus strand of CM062293.1, from coordinate 487,570,788 downwards.
TTTGTGACGTAGGCTGGGACTATTGCAAATTTCGTACGGCCTTGACCTTGACGTTGAACGCTCTCCGTCTGAAATTCTTGTTATCGCCAGGCCTGAAAATAAGCTGTCTGACATTTGCAGAATGAGGTCCCCAGAGGGTGAATTTCATGATGCTATTCCATACAGTGGGCTAATTTATCCTCTGGGTACCTTTTTCTGTTTGGTTATGAGACCCTGATTCAGATTGAGGTTCACAGAGGGAACATTTAGTGATGCTACCCTGCTGTGCAGGGTAGCATCACTAAATTCACCCTTTGGGGACCTCATTTTGCAGATGTCAGTCCGCTTATTTTCTGGCTTGGTTATCACTACTCCTCCAGAACGGCTTGAGGTATCGAGGTCGGACGTTTGACATTATGTTTACCTACATGTGTAATAAATAATGCGCAAAAATGGTAGGGGTCAGGCTTCCGATTCGGGGGTTGATAGGGCCGAAAATTAGACGACGCTCTTCATCGAAAGTTCTTGTTATCGCTACTCCTCCAGAATGACTTGAGGTATCAAGTTCGGACTATTTGCGTTATAGTTGCCCCTTCGTGTGGTGGATAATATCCAAACATGGAGGGAGAAGACGTGCGGTTCGGGATATTCTGTGGGTTGAAAATTCTGTCTTTAGCATACAGCGATCTTCATCGAAAATTCTTGTTATCGTCACTCCTCCAGAACGGCCTGAGGTATCGAACTCGGGTTTTATTTGCATTATGTTCACCTGTATGTGGGGCAGAGAATATCCAAAACTGGTAGGTGTCAGACTTCCAATTTGGGATATTATGTGGGTCGCAAATTTGGGGACGATTTTCATTTGGATTTTTTGTTATCGCTACTCTTCCAGAACGGCTTGAGGTATCGTGTTCGGGTGTTTTGCATTATGTGCGCCTATACGTATATAATGTTCAAAAATGGTAGGGGTCAGACTTCTCGTTCACTTAGAAGCCATTCTATTTTTTTTTTTTTTTTAAACAGTATTTATTCAATAATTGACATGTGTATACATATCACAATAACAGAAGGGTAACAAGAAATTCTGAACAGCACCAGATACAATAGTATACACAAAACAAGGAAAGCAGATTACCACGTAGAGGAGGGATTCGACAGAAAGCTGAAGCTTATGTAAGTCGTCTCCAGCCATTCTACTTAACCCTTTACCCAACGAATCGGCCACATCCGCCCGCGTAATATGCAAATTCAGCAGCTGAAAAAATATTATTTTTCAGAACATTTCAACAGAACCATATCATGTGACCCCTTTTTGGAACGAGCTCGTCGAGCTCGTTCCAATGAGGGGTCACATGATATGGGTTTATCTGAATTTTTTGGAAAAGTTTTAAAAAATGGTACTTGAAATAATACATTTTGATAACTAACCCGTTAGGTACGAAAACAGCAAAATTCGATTGCCCAGACTGAAATCTGTCGAAAATATTTGTAGGTCTGTTGAAAATTTTAGGCTATCCACCTCTCCAGTGGAAAGTTGGATACAGCCCAAACATTCACTATTACAAAGTGTGCATCTTGATACATTTCTATGAAAGATGTCAATTCTGAAGAAATTGTCTAAAGTATTCAGTACTTTGAAAGTAATTTGAGCTCTATTCCACTTGAAGTAAGAATATGTTTCATCCGATATCGTTGTCTCTATTTGATTTCATCTGAATTCAACATAAAAAGGTAATAAACTTTGTGCTTTTATGGGAGAATTATCACAGAAGTTAAGCAACGTCGAGCGGTTAGTCCTCGGATGGGTGACCGTCTGAGTGATCGATTCGGACTCCCGCGTTGTGTCCTTGGGCAAGGCACTTAACCCGATTGTCCACACGGGGGCACGATGACACCGTGTACTAAGGCGTACTGCACGTCGATGGTGCGCATGTCTTCAACCAATCTAACCCTACCCGTGCGGCAGTGCGGAGTTACAATGTTGGGGAGCTGGCAGCTGCTCGTCGTTGCTCGGTGGTTCTCTCCGGGTACTCCGGCTTCCCCTACCCGTAAAACTGCCACAGTCATGATTAGCCATTGTGCATAAGTATGTGACGTTAAAAACACCAATAAATAAATAAATAATGGGGCAATGGATTTTTCATTTTCTTCGCATTTCCCTGCATGTCATAAAAATAGTCTGATAGCTGTTTGTACGCCGTTGGCCAGTCAGATGTTTGCCTCTCTCAATTGGGAAATTTACTACGCTCCTTGTTTTGAAGGTCAAATGTCTGTAGAGCATATTCCATTTTGCAACATGCAATATAAATTTTTAAAAATTGTAAAAAACATTCTACAATTTGAAAGTAAAAAAATAGTAGCTTTTTTCTCCTTGTTTTATTTATTTATTTTTTTTTGGAAAGGGTACTCAAGTTAGTAATTGATAAAAAATGATAATACAAAATGTTGGATTCTTTTGTACTCATTAGGCTTTATCCCTTTACCAAACACAGACGATATCAAAATGTATTATTTCAAATATCATTTTTTGAAACTTTTCCAAATTTTCAATAAAACCATATCATGTGACCCCTCATTGGAACGAGCTCGACGAGCTCGTTCCAAAGAGGGGTCACATGATATGGTTCTAATGAAATGTTTTGAAAAGTAATATTTTTTTCAGCTACTGAATTTGCATATTACGCGGGCGGATGTGGTCGATTCGTTGGGTAAAGGGTTAAAAAGTTAAAAATCCGTTTCTCGGGTCCTCCCGCATGGTCCTTTTATCTGCCGCATGTTCTCTTTTTATAAACAATGCATAATTAAAAAAAAATTAAAATTAAATGGTTTATGACTGATAATTTACCCAAGTTTATAAAATTGATAAATTTGTCCGTTGAGTGCACCAAGGCGTTGCAATGCTTTATCATTACAAAACCTTCTTGTACTCAAGGGACGGAATACACCACCACCCATGGTATTCTGTAGATTATTAGGCCTTACACACAAAACAAACGAAGAACATGAACCTTCGATGGCAAAGAATTAATTAAAAAAAATGAAAAATAAATACAGATTATCATAATAATGTGGATGTCCTGTGATTTGTATCAGATTCGAGATGGTGTTCAGAATGGGATCCCAACGAGCCGGCTTTGCTGGCGAGTTGTGATCCCATTTTTGGACAGCACCGATTCTGTCACCACAATTCTATCACATAAACAGATTAAATCTTAACTCTTTACCCAACGTAACGGCCAAAACCGGCCAACGCTATTCTCAAAAAATCGCCAATTAATTGTCATTAGTTTTTTTCATTTTTTGTCTCAAAAACATAGGTTATGACCCCTTGTTGGAACGAGCTATGTTTTTGAGACAAAAAGTGAAAAAAATTAGTTATTCAAGAATTTTTTTTGCAAGTGTCGTCTGCTTTTCATGTTAGGTAATGGGTTAAATTATTTTAAAACATTTTTGGGACATAATGTTCGGTCGATCACTGAAACGCACATAGAATGTATCCATGTGCCTGTTATGATAGCCCGCAGCGCTGCCGGAAACGAGTCGTCTATATGATACGGAATCAGAATGAGTCGTCTATATGATACGAAATCGGAACACATTATGTGATACGTACCGTTTCTCGTGGTTTTCAGGCTAAAATCTATATGATTGTTAGATAAAATAAAAAAAACCGCCCGCCCATATTCAGTTTTACACAAAATGGCCTTTGATACAGAATATCTACTTTGTGAGGCCTTATAAATAATGTTTACATGTATTATTTATTTATTTATTTATTTATTTATTTATTTATTTATTTATTTATTTATTTATTTATTTATTTATTTATTTATTTATTTATTAGCATTTAAGGTCACTTATTTCTGCACAATGGCCAATCATGACCACGACAGTTTTACGGGTGGAGGAAGCCTGAGAGAGCCACCGAGCAAATGCGAGCAAGTGCCAGATCTCCAACATACTAACCCAACAAGCAGGGTTAGCATTGGTTGTAGACAAGTACACCATCGACGTGCAATATGTCTTGGTACACAACGCCACCGTGCTCCCACGTGGGCAGTGGGGGTGTAGTGTCTTGCACACAACGCGGTTGCCGCAGGTGGAATTCGAACCGATGACCTCTCGGCTTGCATCTCTACCAACTGAGCCACTGCGCCCCCATGTTTACATGTAATGTAAGTTACTGTACGCTGTTCCACAAATGAACACACTTAGACTATTATATTTACTATATTAACTAAACACAATTTCGATCCAAAATTCAACAGTAGTAAATATATATAGAACTAGAGAAACAGAATTTACTGCCACCAGTAAATTCAAGTCTGTGTGAAAAGGGTTAAAGTATCAGGAATAAATTATAAAGAAAGAGAATTCATGGAGGCTTATTTTTCGGGAGTAAAATATTTTTGAACAAATCAGAAATGGGTTTTCGGTAGCAGTATTTACAGATATTCATACAGGAATCAGAACATTTTTATAAGAAACCAGAAATGGCATATATGTGACCAGCATTCAAACGGTTTGATACACAAATCAGAAATGGACATTTTTGGCTCTGTCCACTAATTTGAGTGATGAAATACATTCATAAACTTTAGAAATGCATTAAGGTGTAATAAAATGCATTTCCCAGTCTTTCTGAATAATGCCCCCATATTAAGATCTTCAGGGGGTTAAAATCTGAAATTGAGAAGAGTTTTCTGTTTAGGCCCCAAGTGTCTTATCTGGTTCATATTGTATCCGATCAGGGTATACGGACTGACCCAGAGAAGATAGCTCGAGTGCAGGATTGGCCGGTGCCTAAGAACAATAAGTAGGTGCGGGCTTTTATTGGATTTACGTGGACGATACCATAGTATTTGCTCGATCTTTTGAAGAACGGGTTGAGCACCTGGAGGAAGTATTTGATCGACTCCAACAGGCCGTCCCCTGAGTTCCAAGGTGTCCTATGTGCCTACTGGCACATAGAACACTTTGGAAATCAGGGGGCGAGGTCGGTTTAAAACTGAAACCTAAGAAGTGTTTTCTGTTTAGTCACCAAGTGTCTTATCTGGTTCATATCGTATCCGGTCAGGGTATACGGACTGACCCAGAGAAGATAGCTCATGTGCAGAATTGGCCGGTGCCTAAGAACATTAAGGAGGCGCGGGCTTTTATTGGATTGTGCTCTTTCTATCGTAAATTTGTTCAAAATTTTTCAGAATTAGCCGCACCCTTAATTTAGCTCACTATGAAAAACGTCAAGTTTTCGTGGAATGATTAAAGACAAGTTGACTTTCAAAAACTCAAAATAAACTGCGTGAAAGTCCCATTTTAACGTATCCAGATTTCACTTCTCGGTTTATACTCGATGCGGACGCAAGTGATGGGCGTTCTTATCTCAAATTATAAATGGTTAAGAGCAGGAAATAGCTTATTTTAGTAAGATCCATTCTGCTGCGGAGCTTAACTATAGTAGTACTAGGAAGGAGTTGCTAATGGCAATAAAAGCCATCAAACATTTTCGGCATTATTTGTTTGGCAAAACGTTTCCGTTACGAACTGATCACGGTTCACTCAGATGGTTGTATAATACTTAGGAACCAGCTGGTCAAATAGCTCGATGGTTATAATATTTAGCTAGTTATGAATTTCACATTGAACATCGTAAGGGAAAAAGTGAGGGAAATGCGGACGCTACCTGTTGCCAGTCGAGTCGTCACCATCCCTACGGACGAGTTTGTTCATAGGGAGTCTCAGAGGAAAAATTAAGTTTTAAAGATGTTCGTAGAGTTTAAGGTCAGAGGGGAGGCGTCTAGTGTTGAACAACTGAAGGGAGTTTCACCCTTGTTGAAACTGTACTGCTCTCAGTGGGGACAGTTTGTGCAACGCTATGGCATGTTGTATCGTGAATGGTACCACATCGATAACATAACCAAACTGTTTTGGGCGATACCTGCCAAACCACCGTCATGATTAGCCAGTGTGCGTAAGTATGTGACCCTAAACACCAACAAATAAATAAATAAATACAAAAGTAAATAACCTGCCAAACTAGTCTCTAGAGTGGTCGGTGTGGTCCAGGCCACTTTGATTGGTGCTCATTTGGCAGTCGAAAAGACATAGCATAAAGTCCGTCAGAACTTTTACTGGATTGGTATGAAAATGGATATTGAATTTTGGATCCAGTCATTTGAAATTTATCAGCGACGGAGATCTACGAGTGCGAAATATAGGACACCATTGGTTGTTGATAAGGCCTCAGAACCTATGGAGTGGATTGCATTCGATATACTTGGTCCTTTGCCCGAGACCACACGGGACAACCAACTAATATTGGTAGTCTCGGACTATTTTTCTAACTGGACCGAGGCTTATCCTATTGCCATTCACAATGCTTATACTGTAGCTAGAGTATTTGTAGAAAATTGGGTCACCAGATAGGTATACTACAGTTAAAACTAGAAGTCCTGTCACGAACTGTGCGCTTATCTCTGCTTAATTGCGCGTAGGAATTGCGCGCAATTGCCATATCGAATGGCATCCAAAGCACGACAGGTTCTCCTGGTTACTCGTAGCAAACACAGGCAATGTTTCTGCCAATGGACCTCCGGGTTACCCGGAGGGCCATTGGCTGAAACATTGCTTGTGCACAGGCCATATGTACAGAATTGGATAGTCTTACTATGGTCATAACGCGTAGATTAACGCGCAGATTGACGTGATATTTGTGCGCATTTCATGACAGGACTTCTATTTTTACTTACAATATTTAAGTACCGATCAAGGGTCAAATTTGAATCGTCTTTGTTTTCCGAGCTTTGTAAATATTTCAAGGTTTGGAACACTAGGACTACGGCGTATCATCCACAGTCGGGTGATCAGGTGAGGCGTTTTAACAGAACCTTAGCCAAAATGCTGAGTGCCTACGTTGACGAAAATTAAACAGATTGGGATTATTATCTCCCTTTCGTCATGGTGGCCTAAAGGAGTGCCGTCCATAGCACGAAAAAGTTGACTCCCTATAAGATTATTTTTGGAAGGAAAATCCGACTTCCTACTGAAATATTGGCGGGATTATCACCGAATGTCCGGGATAGTCCTGCCCAATACGTCCAAGAATTGGAGAAGCAGTTGGTGATTATTTTTGATTTCGTTTCTCGTAAGTGCGGCACTGCTGTTAAGCGCCGTAAGGCGATATATGATGAGAGAGTTTATGGAAAACCATTTCAGGAAGGGGATAAGGTTTGGCTATATGTCCCTCGTGTGCCGACTGGTTGCTCGGCCAAACTGACCAAATTTTGGTATGGTCCGTATCTTGTCAAGAAGAAATTGTCAGAGGCCAATTATGTTATACATACCCAACAATATTGATTAAAATAATATCTTACGTGAAAATTATCTCCCTTGAGATTACTGAACCTCGAAATCCAATTAAGAAGGCTGAAAATGTGGGTGATGAGGTGTGAAATTTCTGAGACTTGATGTGCGTGGATGAATGACAATGAGGTGTGAAATAGCAATACCAATTAAAGCAATTACTATGTAATTTCTCACCCATCTCTGCGTTATTCTACAGTCCGAGAATGTGTTTTCATAGCAATTTGGAAGTTTTAATTCATCAGAGGAAAAAAAATTGGAAAACCACATCTGACAGACTTTTAGATTATTAAAAAGACCAGTGTCTGTATTTTATACAACGATGCGCACACTGTTGATACAATTAATATAAAAAAGGTATAGATCACCAAAAGGGTCTGAAAAGGCAGTTTTCTATTTTTTTAAATGGGGAAAAAGTGTAACAAGATAGCTTTTATTTGCTTATACTACGCCACAGGAAAAGAACTGGAGTTTGTGAAATGATTCGCACATCGATGATAAAAATACAGGAAAACTAACAAAAATAAGTTTTTATATGAAGTTCCCATCTCTCTCCGTGTTAAATGCCCGAACAGCTTTACCAAATTAAGGGGAGGTAATGTTATAGCGAATCGCATCAAGGGAAACATTTTCGTGGCCATGGTTCATTCTTTGTGAGGACGCCATCGCGTCGTCCATTTCAGCTGATTAAAGCCCGTTACGAACTACCTACAAATTCAGCATACCACACATTATCAGAATCTCGGTTCGAATTACAGTATTCCTGGGAATGTGGTTCGTTCGACATGAGACTTGACTCTGACGCTCTACAGTCATGCGGAGATGATAGTTACTCGCCTGAGATCATCATTCCGCAGGGCACTTCAGAACCTTTACATACCTCAGCACGAGGTCGGATTTTCCGGCGTCCGGCTGGACTCAACCCAGAGCAATTCGACTTAACTTAGGTCATGTTACATATGAATGACTGTAATTGTGTTTGTTTTTATCGAGTTGGCGGTACGGCTTATCGTACTTTTCATGGGCTTTTTTTAGTTCCGTCGTTTGCATAGTATATGCAATTTTTTTATTTATTATTCAAAATTCGGCTGTGCTTGTCTTTAAGGCACTTAATAATTAAATGTGAAGTTCGACCGTGTGCTCAATCATTTGCGAGAATGTTAATGCATGCTGCCGATTGCTTGGTGGTTATATTAAGAATATAGTTTGTGTTGTGGAAACACATATAAAATAGGTCCGAATTTGTTTTACATTTGAGGATGTCTGAAACGCTTTTGTGTGGTCGCACTTTTGTACATCGGCTTGCTGATTGAACTCGACTTGCAACTTAGTACGTGGATTTTGGGATGGGGTGGGGTGGGGGTTGAGAGATGTGTGGGATGGTGTCGGGTCGCGAGAGAGTATGGAAGGGTGGAACATGGGTAAGCAAGTATATATGTAAGTTTAAGAGTTGTAACTCAAATATGATAATGATATGATTGAGGTCTTTAGCTTGAAGGGGTGGAGTGGGGGTGGGTAGGTGGGGCAAAGTCGAGTGGGATCTTCAATCGCTCTGGTTGTGCAAAAGTTACTTAGACATTTTATTTTGTAAATAGGTTTTGTGCCGAGTTGTACCGTTGACGAACTAATTCTGTTGTGCGTACTGTTGCGCATGATGTGTTATATAGTCAGTTCGTCTCTTGAGTTTCAATGTGTTCTATGTGCCTACTGGCACATAGAACACATTGGAACTCAGGGGACGAGTTGCCGCTCGGTGCCGCCATCTCGAATCAAAAAAAAATATTCTTTAACAGTTATGTAGCTTTTGAACTCGGTCTCCTTTTTGTATCTTTCTTGTTTCAGGATATTTGCTGTGTTGGTTTAGATGCACATCAGGCGGTGCCCTGGTCTACGATCGTGCCTACATTAAATGTTGCAGTTTAGCCAATAATTAAATCTTAGTTACTGTTTTGGGCAGTCGTTATGTTAATGATGCCGTTATTTGTTTAAATATAGATCATCGTCAATGTGTTATATCTCGAAGTCTTCACTTGTTTACGGTGAGATGTTTACGGCATCAGTAAAGGAATGCTTATTATAAAATAAAAATATTCTGCGTGGCTTAATAGCTTCATTACGGCTCACAATATCTACTGGAGATACGATGATTCTCCTCTAATTTACGGCATAATACTTATCAACGAACGATGCGACGATTATCCAGTCTACGGCACAAAATTCATCATCAAAGAAGAGAGTTCGTACCTTGAGTTCCAATGCGTTCTATGTGCCTACTGGCTGCCTACTGACACATAGAACACACTGGAACTCAGGGGACGAGTTATCTACGAAAAAATAGCATGTTTTAACACATACACTAAATTTGATGAACTCATTTAAAGGATAATTATTAATTGACATATCTGTGTGTGTTCAATATGAAAATTATTTTTGTCGGGCATAGTTTTATACCAACTCGAGGCCCAAGGAGCCCTCATGTTTAAATATTCAATACTTAGGTATCCCTGGAGGTACTATTTATCGTATTCTGTCTATTAGAGTTCGCCAGGTAGACTGTGTAATTTTCCAGTTGGATGGAAATGATTTTGGATTCTGAAGCATTTCAAATGTCTTTATTTTCAGATACATATACACAGCTTATCCATGAGTGCAAGTGTTCAGGAGTTCAACATGTTATCGTTGGCGAGATCTCTCCACAGAAAGTTACGCAAACGGTATCCCCGGCTTTATATAACCTACGTAGAGTTGCTGTTAATTCAGCGCTCACATCTTGTTGTGATAAAAATTCTTATATTCATAATATGTCTAACAGTTGGTATACACCTACTTATGTAAATTTCGATGGTGTCCATCTCAATGATTTGGGAAACCATCGATGGTTTCAGAAGATTTCTACGGTCATTTCTTTATTGTAATTGTTTTCGTCACATCGGATGGAGAACCATATCGGGAGGTAGCATCTCATATGGCGGGCTCCTCCCTCATGTGGCGGTAGGCGCGACTCCAACTTGCATTATTTTTTTTTTATTGGGGGAGTCGGTCTGTGGGTTCTCCACCGGATGTGACTCTGATGAAATGCGACCCGAACCATACACATAAATTACGCATATACTACTCAAAGTTTACTAAGCACCAAATATTTGACACATCATTGTGAAATTTGCTTGTGACATATTTGCAATATTTGTGGTGGATATGATTGAGGAATGTATTGAGATGGTCCCCAGTGTTTATATTAGCTCTCTTGGCAGGCAGACTTTCGTGATAGTCATGGAAAGCATGTACCCCTTGATTTTCATGATGTTTTCGTGTACTGTCTACATGTACATGTACATGACATGTGTAGGGTATTCAATCTTCATTTCAACACAAACCCTTGTGATTTAATGATTGTATATGGCAAATGCAAATGTAAGAAGACATTTGTCTGAAGCAGAAATGTGGCGGGCTGTAGGGATGGTGGAGCAAGGGGCTACCCATCATCAGGTTGGGGAAGCCCTTGGTGTGCACCATACGGTGATCAACAGAGCATGGACAAGATTTCAGCAGTATGGCACACCATTAAGACGGCATGGTGGTGGCATGGACAGGGCAACATCTGAAGCTGAAAACCGGCTTTTGATCATTTAGTCCTGTAGGAACCGCTTTGCCACAGCAACCCTGCTTCGCAGTGACCTTCGGAATGCACCTGGGGTAAATGTTTCGACGCAGACTATCCGGGCAACGTTGCACGAAGGCGGTCTCCGATCGAGAAGACCGTGTATTTGCATCCCGCTGCCCCAGAACCACCGCCAGACAGGGCATGAATGGGCCATGAACCACGTTGGATGGACCAAAGAAGATTGGCGACCTGTCCTTTGTACAGATGAGTCAAGGTACTGCCTAGACCACACAGATGGGCGTTCTAGTGTGGAGAAGACCAGGAGAGCGATTCTATGCAGCTAACATTGCTGAGCATGACCACTATGGTGGAGGGTCAATCATGGTCGGGGGTGGCATCAGCTGGGATGGACGTACAGAGCTTTGTGTCCTTGAACGTGGTACATTGAGTGCACAACGGTATAGTGATGAGATTTTGGATGTCCATGTCAGATTGTATGCAGGTGCAGTGGGTGATAGATTCATTCTGATGGACGATAATGTCCGTCCTCATGTTGCCCATGCTGTCGGGGAGTACCGACAGAGGGAGGGGATTGAGCGTATGGAATGGCCAGCAAGATCTCCTGACCACAATCCAATCGAACATGTCTGGAATGCGTTGCAGCTTGCAATTTCAGCCCGTCCAGTCCAGCCAAGTAGTGTCCAGGAGCTTGGTGCCATGCTAGTCCCAGAATGGAACAATATCCCTCAAAGGACCACCAGGAACCTGATTGGGAGCATGAGAAGGGGTTGTCAAGCTGTAATTAACAGTAATGGGTCTCATACTCGATATTGAACCCATACCAGTTCGCTCCGTCAACTTTTTGGCAAATTTGAAAAATTTCTTCTTTTACCAATAATATCCATTTTCCATGGTTATTGTATTCAAAAGCTAAAAGATAATGTCAAACACAAATAAAATCTTAAGTTCTGTACTTAAATCATTAAAGATATAATTGAATAAAAAAATATATACACTTTTCATTACAATATTTCAACTAAAACGTAAAACAGGTAGTTGGATGTACTTGGTGCTTAGCAAACTTTGAGTAGTATATTATTTATGTCATCAATGACTTAAGTAGTTACCAATTGTCGCATGTCCTTGTAAGTTTTTCTCCGATATTTTGGGCGCACCTTTCTCTGCATATTTTATGCAGGGAGGGGTCGGGCCCACACCGTGTATATATATATATATATATGTGTGTGTGTGTTTAATGTTTCAGAAGTGCTACCATATTATTTGTTTTATCGACTCTACAGGTTAGTCCATCGGGGACGATGTCCTTTGGTGTGCGGTGATGTAAGATGTGGTATATGGTACCTTAGTTACTTGATTGTGATGTTCCCCTTTGTCAAGACAGCACCTTAATACTCACATTGTTTGTGGCTTCAGCGAAGTGTTCATTCAAGCGTTCCACGTGTTGCTCGCTTGTCAAATGTCGTTCCAATTCCCCTATAAAGCGATTACAATTTGTGGACTGCTTTATCAGAGAAAACGCTTCGCTCAGGTGTGTATTGGTTCTGATATTTTATATTCCCCCTCCTTTTCACGCCGTCCAGCCCATATCGTGTAAAATATCATTAATCTGATCGGACCATTCTAGGCTTATAGTGCAAATATGAGACGTACCTCTACCATGTATACCATGAAATAAATTATTTATATTTTCCTCGATATTCTTAATAGCGACTTCAATTTTTTGAAATTCTGTTCTGCATACATTTATTTCGTCTTCGCAACAGTAGGAAAATTATAGACCCGTCAATATTAGCTGATTATGAGACGCTTTTATTATTCCTGAATTTGCTGTTCTCCCATGAACCAGAGAGAATGGTTATTTATTCCTTCCATATCATTATTGTGACATTATGATGGAACCGTGATGAATATGGACCCTTGTCGGGCCAGGGATAGCCGTCTCTAAATCGCCAAATTCGCAGGACTTACACGCCATGGCCCCCACCAAAGGACTGCGATTATCAAACGCGAGCTTGTGTCGGGGAGGGAAACTGTCAAGTTCACGCGGCTCGCAGCTGTTAGGTACTGAAACACAGTTAATTGAGTAGCGATTTTGCCAGTGCAATATATTCAGTCAACAGGAGTATTCAATTATCCGCTTTTGGCGAGATCGCTGTAGCTCATTTGTTACAGCTTTGGACTTCAAACCGAAAGGTTCCCCGTTCGATCCCCGCCAGGTACAACTGCGTTGTGGCTGGGCTACCACTTAATCTCGATTGCGGACGTGGTGTCACGGTTGCTCAGTGTAGTAAGGCGTACTGAACGTCGATGGTGTACATGTCTTTGACTAATGCTAACTTGTGCTTGTGTGTAGTAAGTACGTTGGGGAGCTCACCGTTGCTCGGTGGTTCTCTCCGGGTAGTCTGGCTTCCTCCATCCGCAAAACTGTCCGACACAAGGTGACCCTGGTGGTCGAAAGTGTTGTTAAACCCCAGTAAATAAATAATCCGGAATTTAGGGGTTGCTCTGTAGGGTAGCGATAAACTGAGCATTTATCCTATTATATCTTGTTGGACAGAATTAATAGGTATCTGTCAGTCAGGCTATAACAGATTAAATTTCTATGTCCGATGTACTGAGGTCAAATCTGGCTATTAATATACAAAACTCGTCAGTTCTAGAGTGGTTCTTCGATAAATTACAAGATTCCTTGTCGGGAGTTTGATCGAAAATCAAAAATGCAATTAAATGATCGAATTTGTACTGAAGATGTAGTAATTGGTTTTGTGTTTGTGTTTTATACAGTTAACAACGTTATTCAATTGTGATCCAATCAGTATGAAACGCAGATAGCAGATGTTTGAGAGTTTCACATCTTTTCTGTCATCAGGTTACCACCTGTTGTTCTATGAAACAATTTAATACGTTTACATAACCCCAATTATTATATTCGATAGAATAGAAGTACTGTAATTGTTATTGTCACTATTCAACAGGGAGAATAGCCACCATTCACACGCAAATATAACAGAACACCTAACACATTTCCCAGGTTCCCATGGGCCAATCTTCGAGCAGTGTTTTTAAAGAAGCAATATTCGGGTACCTGACTGACAAAAGAAATGCCAGGTTATATCAATATTTAGAAACAGCTGTGGTTAGATGATGTACTGAACTTATTGATTGGAAAGTACATATCTCCAACAATGCAGCACGCACTCATTGATAAGCTCACTAGTGGGAGATACGGGTGGATATGTCAAATAGGGGTAAATACACCCTATGGATAATCAGGCTCTCGTACACGGCAGCATATCAGACTTCGTGCTTGGTATTACACGGCTCCCAGACTTTGTTGAGATGCTCTGTTGAAACTGCCCAAAATCCAGTTAGAATTCTTATCTAATATGTAGTAATAATAATAATAACACTTTGTCCAGCCGCTGATTTGTCGCGGTTCTCGGGTGAGAAGGCCTTGGTTTCCCCTGTGCTCCCAACTGCCTCCCTATTCCCACGCTTCTTCTCTCCTCCCATCACTCGGAGACGAGCTGCTTGATGACATCCCTTGCCCATTCTTCCCAATCTCTCCGATTAGCATATTAACCCTCACCTTTGAGTCACTCACTAACCACATGTCCTTCATTCTGACATTCCACTTGCCCATTATACTATTCTTTTAGACTGGTATTTTGGGCATTCTAGAAGAAAGTGTTCCAGGGTCCCCATCACGCCGAAATTACACATCTGGCACTCCTTTTCACTGTTTTCCCCAATTTTTCCCCTCAGCTCAAGGGACCGCGACCTCAGCCACCACCTTCTCTCAAAGGTGCCATCAAGGTAGACTTCAAAACCAGGCTTCTCTTCTCATGCAGGCCACGCAAAGACCTCTTTGATTTGACCCCCTCTCGTCAGTTAAGGTTACCATCCTCCATGACCCTTTCTCTGACGGTTTTTTACCCTGGGTTGCCAATACTCTGGGTCCGAGATCTCCAATGAGTAGTTCTCAATTAGCTCCCTACCTCACTCACCTGTCTTGATATTTGAGTTGAAAATACTCTGGAACATTACTTTACACCATCGGCTGTCGAGGAGATTTACCAAATAATTAAGATAACCGAGTTTCAATAAGTCTATCCTGTCCTTGATCCTCATCCACCCAAGCTCACCCCGATTGCTTTTAGTGCTGCGGCATGACTCGACCCCGTTATCCTCCGGCCTGCGTCGTTCTGCAGAGTTTCCAAGCTCTTTACAGCCGTTTGGTTTAGGGATACCACTTCCGTACCATATACTTTAAACATAATTTTATTTGCCATAACTATTAAGCAAAAGGGACAGGGGGTCAAGTGCTTTCCACTTAGTAAAATCCTCCGCTCCCATAACATGAATACAGAAAATGTTACAAAGGCGAAACAAACAAGTTTTTGAAATTCATAAATGTAAAATAAACTATTTGAAAGGGTTTATATATATGTGTGTGTGTATGTGTATAAATAAATATGAATATGTAGCAGTAAACAAAGATAGAAAAAAATTAAATTAAAAAAAAATTAAAATTAAATGGTTTATGTCTGATATTTTACCCAAGTTAATAAAATTGATAAAGTTGTCCCTTGAGTGTAACAAGGCTTTGCAATGCTTTAGCATTGCAAAGCCTTCTTCCACTCAAGGGACGAAATACACCACCACCCATGCTATTCTTTAGATTACGAGGCTTAAAACAAAAGAAACCAAGAACATGATCTTTTGATGGCATACAAAAAATTACAAAAATAAAATAAAAAAACACCCGCCCACATGCAATTTTACAAAATATGGCCTGAGAAACAGAAGATCCACCTTGTGGGGCCTTATGGATATTTTTTATACAATTCCTCACAGCATTTGACTGGTGGCTTGAGAGCGTGCATGGGCCTACCAAACTCTTTGTCACTGCACAGAACAGACCCTCGTGACAACCTGTAAGCAAATCTTTGTTTCTGTCCCACCCCTTCACTCATTAAATATTCATAGTTGAAGTAAACTAGCAGTTGAATACAGAGAAACAACATCAGAACAACAACAGAATTTATAATACAGAATGTAGATAGTAGTTGTTTGACTGTTGAAACTTACTGTATTATACCTTAATTGTCTATTAATTCTTATGGAATTTACCCCTATAGTTTGACGGCATTTAGCTCAGATAACCAAATGCTATAGATTTAAGCAGACCTATCCACTGTTGTGCAATGAATGGTCATTTCAAGATGGCGGCGGAAAATCTGGCTGGAAGGTGAGTATTGTAAATAAACCTAAAATCCGTTAAATTTTATGTCGATGGTGTCTTTAAAACGTAAGATTCAATTGTTTATTTTGCTATCGTCAACGCATTTCTGTCAAAGGTTTTCTATTTTTTCTAAACACACCTCTAGAAGTCGAGTGAAATGCTGTCATCAACATCGAGGGGAGATCACTACTCAAACTAGATCGAGTTATTTTATGTGCAAAGCACATAATGGTGTATCCCCGCATTTCCTTAGCAATACCTTAGCATAGTTTTAACGTTTTGAATTAAATACCCAAGGAGCCTTTCGATGAAACTGATTTTTTAACGATAAAAGTAGTTCCACTGGAGCCACATGGGGCCAAATCAAAATTCCGAAACCTTCATGCACATCTAGAGATGTTACCTGAACGAATTAGCATAGTTTAAACTTTCAAATTAAATACCCTAGAAGCCTTTCGATGAAAACTGATTTTCTAACGATAAACGTGATTGCACTGGAACCTCCTGGGTCCAAATCAAAATTCCGAAACCTTTATGCACATCTAGAGATGTTACCTGAACACCTTAGCATAGTTTTAACGTTTCGAATTAAATACCCTAAGAGCCTTTCGATAAAAACTGATTTCCTAAGGACCTGGGGCCAATTCAAAATTCCGAACCCTTCATGCACATCTAGAGATGTTACCTGAACACTTTATCATAGTTTTAAAGTTTCGAATTAAATTCCCTAGGAGCGTTTCGATGAAAACTGATTTTCTAACGATAAAAGTGGTTCCACTGGAATCACCTGGGGCAAAATCAAAATTCTGAAACCTTCATGCACATCTAGAAATGTTAACTGAACACATTAGCATAGGTTAAACGTTTCGAATTAAATACCCTAGGCGCCTTTCGAAGAAAACTGATTTTCTAACGATAAAAGTGGTTCCACTAGAACCACCTGGGACCAAAATAAAATTTCGAAACCTTCATGCACATCTCGAGATGTTACCTGAAAACATTAGCATAGTTTAAGCATTTCGAATTAAATACCCTAGGAGCCTTTCGATGAAAACTGATTTTCTAACGATAAAAGTGGTTCCACTTGAACCACCTGGGGCCAAATCAAAATTCCGAAACCTTCATGCACATCTAGTGATGCTACCTGAACACCTTAGCATGGTTAAAAGTTTCGAATTAAATGCCCTAGGAGCCTTTTGATGAAAACTGATTTTCCAACGATAAAAGTGGTTCCACTGGAACCACTTGGGGCCAAATCAAAATTCCGAAACCTTCATGCACATCTAGAGATGTTATCTGAACACCTTAGCGTAGTTTTAACGTTTCCAATTAAATACCCTAGGAGCTTTTCGATGAAACCGGATTTTGCAATGATAAAAGTGGTTCCACTGGAACCACCTGGGGCCAAATCAAAATTCCGAAACCTTCATGCACATCTGGAGATGTTACCTGAACACATTAGCATAGTTTAAACGTTTAGAATTAAAAACCCTAGGAGCCGTTCGATGAAAACTGATTTTCTAATGATAAAAGTGGTTGCACTGGAACCACCTGGGGCCAAAACAAAATTTCGAAACCTTCATTCACATCTAGAGATGTTACCTGAACACATTAGCATAGTTTAAGCGTTTCGAATTAAATACCCTAGGAGCCTTTCGATGAAAACTGATTTTCTAACGATAAAAGTGGTTCCACTGGAACCACCCGGGGCCAAATCAAAATTCCGAAACCTCCATGCACATCTGGAGTTGCTACCTGAACACATTAGCATAGTTTAAACGTTTCGAATTAAATATCCTAGGAGCCTTTCAAGGTGTGACGTACGGATGGAGATCACGACTATATCCCCGCATTTTTGAAAATGCGGGGATAAATATGTATTTTTTAATGATCCCCACTGTATATTGTATCATTTCCTTTTCCAAATGAATCCCAAGATATAAATAATTGAAGACAGTTCACTGTATGCACTGCAAATCCGATATTATTGACGAAAACTTTTTGTTTATGTGAAGGATTGGTCGCGATTATTTTTGTTCAAATTAATCGAAAACTGTTCAGGGTTGGTTCCCACATTTCTTGAAATTTGATTAAGGACTGGTCTCAAAGATGCTTCTACTGAAAATGAGCTATTTTACATTCTCTTTTGGTATTGATTGCATAACGGACATCATGTGGTATGAATTTTATATAATTAAAATTCGGTTAACATCTGGTATCTAATTCTGTTATTGAAACACGTATTTTGTAGGATATACGCTGAGTCAAAAGAAAACAATATAATAGAAACAAATGTGAAAAAATAGCATAAAAGATGAAATATAATAGTTCTAATGTTGCATGTTTGTGGAGAAGAAGTCGTGCAAAGAGTTTAATGACATATTGTTGTTGCCTTCCCAACCGTATACAATTTTGCTACAGATTTCTAAATAGCACGTGCTACCCGGGAATGTCAAATTGAATGGGTGACCGACGATTTTCTCTGTGTTATGTTGTTCTAGAAAGCCTGGGTTATTGTGAAAACACACTAGTTTTTGTCTTTCGACATTTTAAAGAGTGTCAAGGTTAACGGAGAATCAGAGGTAGCGTGCCATTGGTATGTATGAGGCTGGGATACCTCAAGATGAGCTCGCTACTGAGTTCGGAGTCACTGTGGCCACTATTTACCGTCCCATTGGAAGGAATAGAACCACTGGATCTACCGCCGACCGACCGTGTTCAGGTCGACCAAGAGTTACGACCCCTGCACAAGACCGACACACCAGGACGTCTCACTTGTGGCATCGCTTCCATCCGGTGACGAGGACAACAGCAATTACTCCTGGTAGAACTAACAATAGAATCAGTGCACATACAGTCTGTAACAGACTCGCTGAACACGGCATCCGAAGTAGGCGTCCATACCACGGATCAATCCTTACCCAACGTCATCGTCCCGTCAGAATGGAATGGGTACGTCAGCGTGTTCGCTGGACTCAGCAGGTTTGTAGCACAGTTCCTTTTAGTGATGAGTCGCGATTTTGACTACGGCGCGCTGATTGTAGGGCAAGAGTGTATCGCCGACGAGGAGAATGGTTTTCTGATGCTTGCGTGTGGGAATGCGACCGTTTCGGCGGGGGTAGTGTAATGGTTTGGGCAGTTGTTCTAAATCGACAGCGATATAGGGACGAAATTCTTAACGTTGTTGTTGTTCCGTTGTTCAACGCTAACGTCAGATCGCAGTTACTCGAGCAAAACAATGCTCGATGTTACGTGGCGCGTATCTGTCGTGAATTTCGTGAGGGGCAGAGCATCGAACTTCTTCCCTGACCCCACTTTCGCCAGATTTGTCGCCAATCGAGCATCTTTGGGATCAACTGGACCGTCGGGTACGACTTCGTGATCTTCAGACGTTAGGCGATTTACGTAATGTTCTAAGGCAGGAGTGGAACGCAAAACCACAGGGTGACACCTATCAGGTCCATGCCCCGTCGATGTCTTGCCATCCAAGAGGCAAACGGTGGACATACACACTATTGACTGTATGTGTGAACTTTTTATTTCACCCCGTACCTGAATTGCGACGTCCTGACGTGACGCTGGCAACAGTAAGAACATGAAATTATGCAAATCCATACAGCTGGACTCGAAATATTAATTTACAATAATTTTTAGGGGATTAAAGTCGATAATACTAAGAAAATTGCTCCTCGAAGTTTATTATACTTTCTTTTTTGACTCAGTATAATTTAATTTCTGTTTATGGTTTTTGTTTCAGGTACAAGTGTTATGTCTGTGAATTTGAAAAAGCCCACGCCCAAACGGTCATTGATAACAGCTGCGCCAATCATCAAAAAAACTAGTCTGAGTTGAATCGTTTGCAGAAATCATCCCGTCGAGGGCCGAGGGGTTCTCGACGGTAGGGTTTCTCTAAACGATTCAACGAAAGTAGTAAGGCAGGTGGTTTGGAAACCCCATTTGCATGTTCTCATCGTGGTGTGCATGTCCGGAACTGACGTCATAGAAAGTCATGTATTATGTGTAGGGCCATCTTGTCACATCATTAATATAGCGATATGTGGTCTGTAGTGCACAAGCGCGAACGTGATTCTGGGGTGTTTAATTCTTCCGGAATCTATGGAGATTTCCTTTCCGAACCATGCGGGTGGACATTTTGTTTTGGGGAAACGCTTTTTGCACTCTTCCAATAAGCGAGGGTAGATGATAATGGTGGCTGTAAGAGTATTCTCCCCTGTCCGTACGGCATTTTTGGCGCCCATTTTTCCCCATTTTCCAATACCCAAAACAACCCTCAAGTGGGCTAAAATCGCGCCTTCTGGGCCGTAAAGCCATAGGTTCTTCCCTCTGTGTGACCGTAAAACCAATTAGCACCCCTTCCCTTTAACTGACTATACCATAAAGCCTTGGCGAGTCTTCGATTACCAAAGGAATCCTGGGAATTGTCCAAAATCGTCACGGGAACGACCGGATCCGCAGGTTTCTGGCATCTCAAATATATATTTCTATGTCCTTTCCCTCAAATATTCCTTACTGTAATGAACTTCATGGGCTATGTCCTTCCGCTCAAATATCACTTATTGTAATGAACTTCATGGGCTATGTCCTTCTCCTCAAATATTCCTTATTGTAATGAACTTCATGGGCACTTAAGACCTGAAGCAATAGCCACTTTACCTCTGCACCTACGTCGCCACTACGCACCTCCTCCGTGGAGGGCTACAGTAGTGTAGCTCGCATAAACTTCCCTGAAACGCACACCCGACCAGAGGGCATGTTTGAAAGCGACGTCATGGATATTGGTGTGTTATAGGTATAACTTATACGCTGATTTGTTCTGTGTTACGGCGTTGATTTGCGCCCTTTCCCAGCTTGAATTCACTTAAGGTACGATACACAATGGCGTCCTGGTCAATATGCATCAACGTATGCATTTTTACGACAAACTGTATGTTACTACTTTCTTGAGTTTGGTATCAAACCAAGTCATGGCTGATATAGTAGCCATGACAAGAGTTCACACCAACTTCAACAAAATTTGAAGCAAGTGTGTATTTGTGAAGGGGTGGGGTTGGTGTTTTCAACTTACTTCGTGAACCACAAGCTTTGCAACATTTCGTGTGCTGGCATAAATGGTTTGTCACAAATTTATTTCGCGGAAATAAAGATAGTTTATAGATATACCACAGGAATTTTAAGCTATGTCGATGTACAGACATGACCATAGCTGTGGTTCGAAATTGAGTACCGACTAGGCAAAGTCCAGTGGGTATATGGTAAAAGAGACGCGTGTAATTTGAATTTACTTATCTATTCTATATATATTTTCGCACTTGTTCCGTTTCATAAATTATCTGATAATTAACACATGTCCAAATTGGTATTGAAAAGATCAGTAATTCCAAATTACCGTCATTATGACAATAATTGCATTTTACCTTTACGCAATTTCCTTGTGTTGAATAGTCATCTATTTGTTTGTTTCACTGTTGGATCCATCCAATCTTTCAGTCTTCGTGAACTCGTCTTTTAGAGACCTTTCGATAGAGCATGGTTACGATTGTAGATAGGAATAGGGCTGTACGTCAACAAAATGTGTATACTATTTACTCGTACAGTAAAAACTAGAAGTCCTGTCATGAACTGTGCGCTTATCTAGGCTTTATTGCGCGTAGGAATTGCGCGCAATTGCCTTAACGAATGGCATCCAAAGCACGACAGGTTCTCATCGTTATTCATAGTAACCACAGGCAACGTTTCTGTCAATGGACCTCCGGGTTACCCGGAGGTCCATTGGCTGAAACATTGCTTGTGCACAGACCATATGTACAGAATTTGATAGCCATACTATGGTCATAACGTGTAGATTAACGCGCAGGTCGACGTGCTATTTGTGCGCATTTCATGACAGGACTTCTAGTTTTTACTGTAATCTTAGAGCACGTGGGCAGGTTGTTAAATCATGAATACCGACAGCCAGGTTGATAACTGACTTATCCTCCGGATTCATCCCCCGAAAGAGTACCCTCCCTTTGTAGATATACATTAGTTTGTAGTCGCCTGGGTACTAGAATGTCCTATGTCCCTTTTGGACGACGTTGTGTTTTCATGGTATTATTGTACTATTTTCGGCATCTTTCATTTCCCGCTTTCCACAATAAACTGCATGTAAACAGTAGTTCCATATCACGGGTCCCCCAAGAATCGGCACTTTACCCGGTAAGCCAAAGCTTGCTAACTCCGCGAAAAGCGGGTAAACAGTCCATAAAAGTGTCGAATTCCGAACAGAATTAGACTGGTGGTCTGAGAGCTTGAACAGCATGGTACTCGATCGTATTGACCCAAAATATCCTGGTATACATGTACCCGGGTACTATCCTGATATACCAGGGTGGTCTGGTACAGTACATGGTTTACTCATGTAAGGGCCTTTTTATTGTATTTACTTCTGCTTTCTGTCTTCTTGCATATGAGCTTTAGAACTTGGGGCGTCACGAGTCGATCATTCATGGTAAAATAGATTACTGTTTTCCAAAGTCGAATAATCGGAAACTGTTTACTCCCATTTAAGCGCTTAAACATTCAACGAAAACGTTATAAAATATTAAAACAGTTTTGAAGATAAATGTTGAGAATTTTTTAATTTTCAACATTGCAAAGTTGTTATTGAGTTCAGAGTAACAATGACAAGGTTTCAGAGCACGTGGGCAGGTTGTTCAAATCCATGAATACCGACAGCCAGGTTGATAACTCACGTTACGTACACAAGTCAAAACGCAGAAATCGGACCGTTAAAGAATCGATAAATTTGAATCTCAGAGTCTGGAAGAAGGTCGCGTGTTGATCGCTAATTTAATGAGGTTTTTATTACATCCATAACTTTTGAACAATAGGAATTGGCGATCAACACCTGTTACTCGCATGCCATAGTTCGCGTTTGAAAAAAAAATGATTTAACGAGATTTCATTGGTTTTTAATTACACCCATACACGCAGACACAATACAGTGTTTACCTTAGCACGTGTCCAGGTCAGAGTCAGTCGATACCATTCATATATATGTCCAATACGTTAATATTATTTTTAAATATATTATTTTTTATCTAATAATATCTATCCCAAATTATGACTATAAAAAAATGTACTAATCGACGTAAACATTATTAATTCATTTATTAATATACTAATTATTATAATCGATCCTAATTACACTCATTAATTACATTAATTAATTAATTATGCAACAGTCATTAATTACAATTAATTAAGCAACAGTTATTAATTAAAGTGATTAAAAAAATATTCATTAATTAAGTGACGTCATGTTAATTACCTTACGTAACATTTTAATTACATGACGTCATCCCCTGTCCCCGGCCACCGGCCCCGGACACCGGCTCTGGCCTCCGGCAGAACAGGCACATTTTGCCTCCAATATACTACTAAGATGGAAATTCGGTTACGTGTGTCGAAATTATACTTATTTCAGTAGCCGAGAGCGTGGTGGCTCAGTGGTATTGGCATCGAACTTCAAACCAAAAGCTCCATGGTTCTATCCCCGCTAGGAGTAACTGCGTTGTACCCTTGGGCAAGGCACTTAATCCCGATTGCCCACGTGCGGACACTGTGGCGCTGTGTACGCTGTGTACTGATTGATTACTTCCGACAAATAACGGTGAACGATTTCGCTGTAAACAAAGTAGATACGCGTAGTAAAGCATCAAAGGGGAGAACTCTAGATTGGTTAATATCGTCCGAGATCGGCGTCATATCAGCCGAGCTCGATAATGGGTAATTCTAGGAAATAAAATCCTATTTAATAAATAATCTCTTATATCTATCGTGACAATAGATACCGAATAATAGTTAGACATTTCCGCTATCTTATTAGGTAGCATGTAGTAAAATCGCATACAAGCAAATCTACGAACACCAGCGAGTCTATTTTTTGTGGGGGCGCGGTGGCTCAGTAGGTAGAGATGCAGGCTGCAAACCGAGAGGTCCTCAGTTCGAATCCCACCTGCGGCCTCCGCCTTGTGTCCTTGGGCAAGGCACTTAATCTCAGTTGCCCACGTGGGGGCACGGTGGCCTTGTGAACAAAGGCGTACTGCATGTCGATAGTGCACTTGTCTTCAACCAATTCTAACCAATGCCTGTCGAAAGTGTTGTTAAACCCCACAATATATATATAAATAAATAAATAAATAAATAAATTTAGTTCAGTCGCAAGAGACTTGTGTCCTGGGCAGGAATATCTACCAGGAGCATGTAGGGAGTTAATGCCAGTCTGTTAGTTAATGGTACGTGTACATTGTACTCAATTTAGTTATCGTTTTTATTGCGCATCCATTCAACTTTAAACCCTTGTATTTAACGGAATAGCCGGTATGAAATGAATGATTCTGTATCCAATAGGCGATGTACAAGCCGGGACATTTTTCTCAGCACCGTACATACTAGTTTCTTTCCCATCGAGTCATTAGCTACGCTTCGAAAAGGTTCCAAATTTCGTTATACAGTTATCGGCAGTCTGTTACATAGTGTGAAAATGAAAACGTCCAAAGCAAAATAAAATTGGTTCACAAAAAATTAGTTAATCAAAAATTAGATAATATTTTTTAAAAGATCCAATCATTACCAACCAGAACATTAACCCAGTCCCGTGACCGTCTCGTTTTGTGGATCCGCTATGTCTAAATTTGTCAACCTTATTTCGGTAAATCTTCGTATATCTTGACATGCTTCGAACTTCTTTTAAAAATGTTTCTCCCAGCTGTTTTGCAAATCTGCACAAATTTGTACTTATATTTTTACAAACAGTAATAGCTACCAAATGGTTAGGCGTGAATAGACACCAGCCGAAGAGAAACAGCGATACAAATTTCAACAAACACTGGTTCCGAAAAGGTTGTTTTGACTTTTTATCGATCCATTTGATCAGTACAGCTTCAGTCAAAACAAACACACTCTTCACCTTTGGGTTTAAACATCGGAATTAAAATTTGTTTATTTAAATGAATTTTAATGCATGGGTTGTGTAATAAACACAGAACGCGATGTGTGTTTGAATCGGTTGGTGTTTTACATAACGAGTTGGAATGGCGTAGTCATATTTCGCGAGAGCCACTCCAACGATAGTCTCAGCACACATGCATCACAATAGATAGTGTCAGCACACATGCATCACAATGAACTGAAATTTGGACTAGGAGAATAAAAATGGGATATATTAAAGGAATCGCATCACTTGTAATCCTTGCATTGCTCCTAGTGTATGCAGGACGTCAGTAATACAATTTTTACACGATTCATTTGCCAAATGTAGAACATACTGTATCAGTCAATTCCATATTGGACTAGAACGAAACTCTCAACGAAAGCTCACATGCCACCAGTCAAGTTCGGTAAGGGATTCGACACGGTCATGACCAGGAACTATTCTATCCCTTAAATAGTTCATCGCTAAAGTTTGGGTTCACTCACTTGGAATATTTCAGTTGGTCGGAAAAGCAAACCTACAATACCGTAAATATTCATTTTACAATGAATGAGGACTAAAAATGTTGCTCAATCGCGACTTGTTTCAACAGAACTTTAGATGACATTACCATTATGAATCATTAGTCTTATGATTACGCCACGCAGTGCCATTAATTGTGTTAATATCTTGATGGTTCAAAGGCAAAATAACCCTTTGGAACCGAGAGACCACCTTTCCGGGCCAGAAAATTCCATAAAGTAGAATGGCTGCTAAGTAAATGTGTGGGATGGAACAATCAATATTTTTTATCCTTAATGTCTTGGGATTGAAATTCAATGGAATTACTGCCACTGAACTGACATGGAAGATACCCCGGGGTTCAAAGGGTTAATACCTATTGATTAGAATATCTATAACTGGAGCACGAAAGCATGCCTTATATCTCTGTGAATGAAGGAACTTCACTTTACATCAACGGTAGCCTGCGGGCAAACTCCCAGAATAGTGGTTAATCAAACAGCCCATAACAGTGTGGAATTACTAATATAATTAGACTGGAAGTCCGAGGGTTTTCTCTTATCCGTTATGGACTTAGCTGACACCGCATATACCATATTGGGTTGCCTCTTGTTGTACAGACATTCAACCATATTATTAGTTACAAAATTTGTTGAACAAAATATGGTATGCAGGGCGTCAGTCAATTCCTATTTGCAATTATTGCCACTCAATCTATAAGTTAGTTCTCGATTAACATAAGTTTGAAGGCAAGTTAAAACTCCATAATTTCAATGATGTCATTCGACGGAGCCGGGCGCGGGCGATAATGGTATAAATAGCCATTAGCGGCCCACGGCCCGGCTATTTTTAGATTCCGTGGTAATAATAGCAATAACATGATTGTTGTCAGGCATCATGATTCATTAGCGGCCCTGCAGCAATGGTGAACAACCCCTGGGCTTATTAACGGCACTCGACTTCGTGTCGGGCCGTTAATAAACCCTCGGGCTGTTCATCGATGCTGCAGGGCCGCTAATGAACCATAATGCCCTCCAAAATCATGTTATTGTTATATTAACATTACCGTATCTATCATATTGGGTCACAAACTGTGCAATAAATTATCAATAAGTATGCATTGGGTTCGTAATTAGCTGAATACATAATGTACCAGGGGTCCAAATTCTGTATCCTCCAACTGCACTGCCAAAAATATAGGTTCTCTTTAGAACCAAAACTGGTTCTAATCTTGTCCCTGAGATGGAACCAGTTCTGTTTAAACAGTATTTATTTCAAATCAAATAAATTTATAAAGATTAACATTAAATATTAACAGAATTAAACATAAATTGAGGGAGTTTCCACCGTAAGTTTAGAGCTCATACGAGGTTGTCTCAAATCATTATTAAGCAAAGGATATATGAACAGTTGGTATATGGAACCAGTTTTGGTTCTGTTCATATCTCCTTTGTTTCAAAATGTTTGGCGACTGCGTTGAATAAGCTCCAAGTTTACTGCTGAATCTACTTCACTTCATGTAATATTCTGTTAAAATTGAATGCTAATCTTGGTAAATTTATTTGCTTTGAAATAAATACTGTTTAAACAGAACTGGTTCCATCTCAGGGACAAGATTAGAACCAGTTTTGGTTCTAAAGAGAACCTATATTTTTTGCAGTGTGCAGTACACAGTCGTGTGACTTCTGAAAATCATAATTATATAAATCATCATAAAACCTCATTGATTTTATGTTTCTATATCTGAATCGCTGAAACCATTCAAGTTGAAACAACACCCAGTTATTACGTGTTTCTTTTCGGAGTGTTGAACAAACGCTTTTAGCCAGTTTATCACGGGGTTGGGGAAGTTCAAGGCAGCTGCATACCTTTCGAACGAAACGACCAGCGCTCTAAGAGTCTGAAAAAATCATAAACAACCTATTGGTAATACAGCTGAGAATTCTGAGATAAATCTGTCAACACAATTATGTTTATATAATTAAAACTTTTTCTGTTTATGCATTTTTAGGCAAAATGATTGGCTAAAGTATTTCTATTTTTTTCTTTTCACGACACAGTGAACTGAAAAATCGCATTTAGGCCCGCCCTAAACCACACCCCAAATGTCTGTCTTAAAAATTACATTTCACACTGTGACTGGAAATCCTTTTTTTATTCCATATTCAATTTGTTTATATGCAACAGATGATCGTCTGCGTTCATCGATTTACCCAAATCAAACGTAAACAATGGCCGGTCATAATAACACTATGTTTGGCCTTTGTTTTTTGGGGTTCATAACTCAAGAAACAAACAGAAACAAACGATCATTCCTTATAATTAAACTTGAGGGGCAATAAATTTAAACATTTTCTACTTTGCGGAGTTGAAATAAAAACCAGGTCACATAACTGAATAAAAAGGCAGAGTTTTCTAAAATTCTCTTTGAAATAACGATACATTTCAATGAAACATGTTCTTGTGTCATTAAAAATTTTATAGACCAATGAATTACGTGAGTTAAAAGAAACGTCATAGGCTACACCCACACA
This sequence comes from Pictodentalium vernedei, assembly GCA_031216915.1. Classification (NCBI taxonomy): domain Eukaryota; kingdom Metazoa; phylum Mollusca; class Scaphopoda; order Dentaliida; family Dentaliidae; genus Pictodentalium; species Pictodentalium vernedei. Next base: position 487,542,550 of record CM062293.1, on the reverse strand, counting down.
AAACTTCAATCTCCTTTTGCACTTGACGTGAAGGTGCTGTCATTCAAAGCAACACTGAATTAAATTTAATTTTGATTTTGACCATTTACTGAAAAACTGAAAACACAGTTTGTAAATGTGGAGTTCGATATAAACCCAGATGACATGAAGTTGGTTGAATTTTGTCTCAGAAAGAGTTCGTTCCGGCAATATGGAAATTGGAAAGTTTTGTTGGCGTGAGTTTCGTTTGTAGATTGTTAGGACCGGCCATTGTTTACGTTTGATTTGAGTAAAACGATGAACGCAGACGATCATCTATTGCATATAAACAAATTGAACATGGAATAAAAAGCATGATAAGGATTTCATTGTTTATTAAATTTTATTTTGAAAGACATTTTAATATGATGAGATAAGAATTAATTACTTTTCATGTTGAAACAATATGAGCGTGGGGGTTCTTTTCCATTCAGCCTGTGCAACGTAATCGTTAAGACAGCCATTGGGAGCGTGGTTTAGGGCGGGCCTAAATGCGTTTTCTCGGTTCATTATGTTATGAAAAGAAAAAAAGAAGTACTTAGCCAATCATTTTGCCTGAAAATGCATGAACAGAAAAAGATTTAATTAAAAATTGAATGCAATTTTTATAATCTTTATTGGAGTATGAACGTGTGGGAATGTGTACAAATTATGTATGAATCCCGAAGTTAGAAAGACGAAATAAAACATGTACGAACGAACGAGGCGAAAAACAACCCTCACTTAAAAAGACAAAGCGCTCAACTCTGATTTTTAATTTTCACAACTTGAGAAATGGAAACGAGTATTTTAGTAACGGGCTTTATGCCACAGTTGGGAAATGTTAACAAAGAAACAGCAGCGGAGTTGATCACTGCGAGAGGCGCTAAAAGTTAAAAACCCGCCCAATCACCGCCCGAATTACATTCTGTCAACTGCGCTTTACCTTAAATGCGGGTCAAAGTTCGACCAAATGTATTCATTGGAAAATGAAATACATTTGGTCATGACGTTTTCATCCAGCTGACCAATGGGAATTGAGTATTTGGACCCAAAACGTATAACAACATTAACAATGTAATTATTTGTTAATGTATATACAGAAAAACATGCATAACAAACTGATTCTCCAGTGAACAAGCAATTGCAATGGATAATAACTCATAGAATCTTTGTGTTTAATGCAAAGACCGATTGTTGTCTGCCGCCATTATTCTTGGTGTATTAACAAAGGGGAGAGCCGTCTGATTGTTTGGCTTGTATCGATTGAACACAATGTGCATGGTATATACAGCGGTTGCACGCGACTGACGTCTTCAATCCAATAAAATTCGCAGACGTTTGATGGAGATAAGATATATGCAGATATAGTGCATCATTTAGGACAAAATGTTTCAACAACACCGCGTGGAAGCACTTTAATGATTACTATGACCTTGTCTGTTCTTTTGGTTTGTCATAAACATTATTTGAGTAATCAGAAAGGCACGATGATTAACAATAATTTCGATTGTAAAACAACCGACATCAATACTTTCGATTAAAAATCTACGCCATAATGGAAAGGATGGTTACAATATACGTTTAAGTACTGTATTATTTCGTTACAAATATCGAGAACGTTTTTTGATGCTTGTCATTTTAAGTGATGGAATCCATTAGAAAAAATCCGAAATATTGATGCATTGTTTTATGATTGCATCAATTTTAGTCTTTCATACGTAAGGTGAACTTTCCATTAAGATGATCGAAACCTCAGTGTCATTCATTAAATTCATTTCTACGTCATCCGGCTATGTTTCATTTTTTGGGTGGCAAGAACTAGTTCCGTACCTCGATTGCTCATTGCACATGGGAAATTCGATATATTAGAAACCTTATTCATGGAAAAAAACTCAAATTAACACTTTACCAAATATGAAAAGCAGACGACACTTGCAAACAAGTTTTTTGAATAATTAATAACTATTTTTTTTCATTTTTTTGTCTCAAAAACATAGGTTATGACCTGCCCTCATTGAAACGTGCTCGACGAGCTCGTTCCAAGAGGGGTCATAACCTACCTATGTTTTTGAAACAAAAAATGAAAAGAATAATGAAAATTAATTGACGATTTCTGTGAATAGCGCTGGCAGGTTTTGGCCGTTATGTTGGGTAAAGGGTTAAATGGAGTTTCCAAGACGATTCTGTCTGTCATGTCTGTCCAATAACACGTCTGTCAAAAAATATTTCATGTATGTAACACAAAATTGAGAAATTGTATAGAAGGTTGAAATTAGCTAATTCCCTCGAATTCAGCGTTCATGCTGCCGGGTTCCAATTGTGCCAATTGCACTAAAACAATTTGTTTGGCACCAAAATATAGCAGTTGGCACCAAGATGTAGCACCACAAATATACTTTTGGTCGGTCTCAAGGGATTTGTGGTTTATTATCACAGTGTCGTCATTGTCAATAAAATCTCTGCCTGGCGACACGGGCGAGGCAGAGTTCACGCAAAGCAAGTAAGCGACAGGCAACAAGTAAAGCATGGCTCTTTGTTATAGGTCAACTGAATAAACAGTTTATCGATGTAATATGATTCTTATCAAACGTTTCTTTGTTACTTAATATTTGTTATCCTGCTTAGTTTTTTTATAATTCTTCTTGAAGATAATAAATTATTTGTTACCAGTTCATTTGAAATGAATTAACAGTGAGTAAATAATAATTATAATATTATTTATTTAGGTCCCACAAAGTAGATCTTCTGTTTTTCAGACCATTTTTATAAAACTGCATGCGGGCGTGTGGTTTTTATTTTATTATTTATTTTTGTAATTACTTGCCATCAGAAGTTCATGTTCTTGGTTTGTTTTATGTTTTGGGCCTCACAATCTACAAAATAGCATGGGTGGTGGTGGAATTCGTCCCTTGATTGCAAGAAGGCTTTGCAATGCAAAAGCATTGCAAAGCCTTATTGCACACAATGGACAAATCCATCTATTTTATTAACTTGGGTAAAATATCAGACATAAGCCATTTAATTTTTATTTTTTAAAGTTTGAATTGGTTATAAAAAGAGAGTATGCGACAGCGAAAAGGACCATGCGGAAGGGCCCAAGAAACATATTTTTTACTTTTTTACGCCTTACTATTTATTAGTTTTACGGTTTATTATCTACATTTTTATCATTTGTGGGTATTTTTTAGACCAAAATGCATAAAAGAACCAAGTAATACTGAATTACAATATCGTACCTTGGGTGTAGAAGGCGCCATCGGCAATGCTTTAGTATTGCAGGTGGCGCCTTGTTGTACTCAAAGGACGATACAAGATTAATTTGTTCTTATTTATAATCAGATTCCATTTGAGACATAAATCTTTCATTTGCCACCAAAACATTCTTTTTTCACCGAAAATATCCACTTGGCACCTAATTATTTCAATCCAGCGTGAACACTGTCCAAATCCACAGTGATTTATGATTAATAATTATCAATTCATTGTGCACTAGCTTCATGTTAATTCTAATTTACACAAAAGGTAAAGGAGCATATTTTGTAACCTTCCTTTTCTGCTGGGGGTGACATAGCCAACTGGCTGTTTTATTGTCACCCGCCTTAAATGTTGGAATGGAAAAAATGGTGTAAGAGAAGGCGTTTGAAGAAAGGAAAAAAGAGAGAGAAATACAAAAGGTCTCAAGTAATGAATTTGATTTGGAATAGTTTGTATTAAACTTAGGATAGATGAAGCAAGAATTATGACGACTTGTACTGTGATTGATTTCTTGCTCTAAGTTATATTTGGAGTTATAAGATATGAGATGTCATCCAGAGCCAGTTTAGTTGGAAGAAAAATAACAATGGTGTTTTAAGGACCAGCCAACTTCACCACATTCAGGACATGTTCGGTTACTACATCTGATAGACTCTTGATATGAGACTAGAAACATATTAATCATATTCTTTTTAACCCTTTACCCAACGAAGACGATTTCAAAATTTATTATTTTAAATATCATTTTTTAAAATTTTTCAAAAAATTTCAACAAAACCATATCATGTGACCCCTCGTTGGAACGAGCTCGACGAGCTCGTTCCAACGAGGGGTCACGTGATATGGTTTTGTTGTAATTTTTTGAAAAATAATATTTTTTCAACTGCTGAATTTACATATTACGCGGGCAGACGCGGCCGATTCGTTGGGTGAAGGGTTAAAATGTTTTTTGGGGTATCTTTGAACCTCTAGGTCAATATCATTCCACATTTTTGGAAAAGTATGCAGTGGAAGACTTGAAGTGAACTGCGTTCTGGGTTTAAGCCTATTTATTTAAACTTGTTTGCCAAGTGAGTTTGTCTGATTCGAGTGTGCTGATACTGTAAGGGCTATCTAAAGACTATGGTATTTTTCCTGCCCTGTCGTGCATAGGAAGCAGAATATTTAGCTTGTAGAGATCTTTGGATTTAAGGATTTTATTCATCTTGAATAGGGGTTCGGTGTGGACGTAAAACTTTTTATTGTTGATTATTCGTATGGCTGTTTTTTGTAAGGTACTTAGTTTGCCAGCAGCCGATGCATGACCCTAAATGTGTATTGCATACATTAAATGGCTTTGCACTAACGTAGTACACAGAAGTTTTAATGTATTGAGAGGCAAAACCCTTTTTTGCTCTATTAATGGCCAAAATGGACTTAGCTATTTTTTAACTTACATTCGAGATGTGATGCTTGAATCTCAGGTTTTCATCTGAATCAACACCTAAGAATTTGACCGTTCTGGCTACGTGGGAATTGCCTACATGTATTACACGTTTGTTGTTTACAATTATGGAATTGTCATCGAACTTCCATGTGTCATTCGGGGGGGGGGTGTATTTGCATGCATTTTGGTTTTAGTGGCATTAAGTGATAATTTATCAGCGAAGCACCCCTCTGTAATTTTGGCAAGTTCCGTATTTATTCTTTCTGTCAATATATTCAAGCTATGGTTGGACGCATAGGTTGTAGTATCGTCAGTAAATGATAATAGATTTAAAGTTGTAGATTTATTGATATCATTGACATGCAATAAAAAAGAATGGGTCTTAGAATTGAAACTTGAGGTACCTCACATGTTATGTTTGCGAAGGCTGACGTTCAATCTTTGTACTGAACTTTCTCTTTTTGGTTTCCTCTTAGAGAGGTTTAGGAGAATGCTTCAGTAAATAGGAAAGTTTTACGATTTCTTTTGAAGACATCGAGAGTTTCTGAAGTTCTCACACTAATTGGCAGGGAATTCCACAATCTGGGACTCACGATGGAGAACACACGATCATGAGCCTGATTAGATCTGCTAAAAGGTACAACTAGTTGAATTTGTTTTTTTGATCTGAGACTGTGTGTTGGTTTATATACAGTGAGGAGCTCTTGCAGGTAAACTGGGACCAGTTTGTGGATACATTTGAATACTAAGATCAATATTTTGAAATCAATTCTCTGTTTAACTGGAAACCAATGTAGTGGTCTTAAAACAGGTTTTATGTGTTCAGAGCGTTTGGTACCAGTAATTATCCTAGCAGCAGTATTCTGATCTTTTTGAAGCTTCTGAATCAGGCACTAGGACAGCCCCACTAACACTGAATTACAATAGTCTAGTTGTGAGGTAATGAAGGAGTGCACAAGTTTTTCAAGTGCTGACTGCTCTGAGAAAATAATTATATTTGGAGTTATAAGATGTGAGATGTCATCCAGAGCCAGTTTAGTTGGAAGAAAAAAACAATGGTGTTTTAAGGACCAGCCAATTTCACCACATTCAGGACATGTTCTGTTACTACATCCGATAGACGCTTGATATGAGGCTAGAAACATATTAATCGTATTCTTTTTAACCCTTTACACAACGAAGACGATTTCAAAATTTATTATTTTAAATATCATTTTTTAAAATTTTTCAAAAAATTTCAACAAAACCATATCATGTGACCCCTCGTTGGAACGAGCTCGACGAGCTCGTTCCAACGAGGGGTCACATGATATGGTTTTGTTGAATTTTTTTGAAAAATAATATTTTTTCAACTGCTGAATTTACATATTACGCGGGCGGATGCGGCCGATTCGTTGGGTAAAGGGTTAAAATGTTTTTTGGGGTATCTTTGAACCTCTAGGTCAATATTAGTCCACATTTTTGGAAAAGTATGCAGTGGAAGACTTGAAGTGAACTGCGTTCTGGGTTTAATCCTATTTATTTAAACTCGTTTGCCTAGTGAGTCTGTCTGATTCGAGTGTGCTGATACTGTAAAGGCTATCTAAAGACTGTGGTATTTTTTTCCTGGCCCAGTCGTGCATAGAAAACAGAATATTTAGCTTGTATAGATCTTTGAATTTAAGGATTTTATTTATCTTGAATGGCGGTTCGGTGTGGGCGTTAAACTTGTTATTGTTGATTATTCATATGGCTGGTTTTTGTAAGGTACTTAGTTTGTTAGCAGCCGGTGCATGACCCTAAATGTGTATTGCATACATTAAATGGCTTTGCACTAACGTAATATACAGAATTCTTAATGTATTGAGAGACAAAACCCCTTTTTGCTCTAGTAATGGCCAAAAAGGACTTAGCTATTTTTGAACTTACATTCGAGATGTGATGCTTGAATCTTAGGTTTTCATCTAAATCAACACCTAAGAATTTGACCGTTCTGGCTACGTGGGAATTGCCAACATGTATTACTCGTTTATTGTTTACAGTTATGGAATTGTCATCGAACTTCCATGTGTCATTAGGGGGGGGGGGTGTATTTGCATGCATTTTGGTTTTAGAGGCATTAAGTGATAATTTATCAACGAAGTACCCCTCTGTAATTTTGGCTAGTTCCGTATTTATTCTTTCGATAAATATATTCAAGCTATGGTTCGACGCATAGGTTGTAATATCGTCAGTAAATGATAATAGATTTAAAGTTGTAGATTTATTGATATCATTGACATACACTAAAAAAGAATGGGTCTTAGAATTGAACCTTGAGGTACCTCACATGTTATGTTTGCGAAGGCTGACGTTCAATCTTTGTACTGAACTTTCTTCCGGTTAGATAACCCTAACCCATGAACTGGGCCTTCATCTTATACCATAGTACTCCAGTTTACTTAAGAATATAGAATGGACTATAGTGTCAAACGCTTTAGAAAAGCAAGGAATACTGACATTGTTCGATCCTTGGTTGGTTTGTCATTGCTTAAGGCATCATCGTGAATAAGTTGTATTATGGGGTGTAAAGTGGAATGTTTTTTCTGAATTCAAACTGAAACTGGTATAGAGTGTCATTTTTAGCTAAGAAGCAAGATAAACGGTTATATACGGTATCTTTTCCAGAACTTTGGAGAATGCCGGAAGTATTCTTATAGGTCTGTAATTACTAAAAATTCTGGCCTCTCCGGATTTGTAAACAGGAACGACCTTTGCTATTTTCATTTCTTCACGTATTACTCCAGATGAGAATGAGAGGTTTATTATACGTGTTAGGGGTTCGCTATTTCTGTTATAGTTTCTTTGGTAGACATATTAGTATAGTCTCTGCTTATTTTGCCATTAAAATTTTTTACTGTAAGGATTACTTCCTGTATGTTCGTGGGGTAAACGAAGAAAGACATCGATTGATTATGAATATTATTATTGTCCATGTTGTAATTGTTTATGTTAATATTACTTTTGTTATTGTTTTTACTTCTGCAATCGTTATTGTTTATATTATTATTGTTATCATTTTGTTATTGTCATTGTTTAGAAAGTCTAGGAAATGCTTGGTTGAAGTGGGTACTTGTTCTCTAGTAATAATATAATAATGTAATGTTAACGTCTAGAATCCACCGCAGTGCTCTCTGACTTACATTATTACCCCGTACCACAGGTGTTCACATCGTTTGTTCATTCTATGACATTCTCATTTGAACTCAACGGAACATACTGCCGGTGCTCCACAGACGGGCAAACACGGAAAGCACTTCAACAGGTCCCTATTTTACACCTAAGTACGGTGGGGTTTGCGTAGTACTGGTGAACATCCCCAACATCCACAGCTGGCACGTGATGCAACGTCACAGAATCACACACTCAAACTTCGCCGATCGCACACCAGCCACTACTACGGGAAGCACCCGAACCAATCGCCGAATGGTCACCCATCCAAGGATTAACCAGGGTCGACGTTGCTTAACTTCGGTCATCAAACAAGAACTCCGCCGGTTATCGTTAGATCACCGAAGTGACTTTGCTGATGTTGGAAAAAATGATTTAAATTTATTTGCGATTAACTTACCATCAGTTAGCTGATTCATACCGTCAATGAAGAATTGGAGGGGGGGGGGGGGGTCTAATTACATTTTTTGAATTATTAATAGCACCTTTTATAATCGCCCATGTTTGTTTTATATCATAAATATTCTGTGATAAAACTGAGTTGTTGCCTTACATATCCGTTTTAACTTATTAAACTCACGACAGTAGGTTTTATATGTTCTTATATTGAAGTCTGTTGGTGACCGAAGTTTTTTCATGTATACATTACGTGGAGAGTGTATTATCACTAAATCACCCGCAGAGTGGGGATTCCACCCAAGCAATAATTGCAAATTTGTTGCAAAGCATAACCAGGACAAGCAAAGTTTCAGCCAATGGACCTCCGGGTTAAACCCGGAGGTCCATTAGCTGAAACATTGCTTTCGTTTGTGTCGATATGTACACAATTTGAAAGTTGTAGCTTGGGTGATAACACCACTCCGCGGGTGATTTAGTTACAATCCACTCTCCACGTACTGTAGTTTGTGTTTCTGAAACGAGGATTCTAAAAGGCTGTCGTCATCCACTGTTCTCGCTTGATTTTCATCCTGCTAGTGTTAATGATTCTCAATGGAAACGCTTCCTCAAGCGATGTTGCATTTGTTACGCCTGAGAAATCGGAGGACAAAAGCAGTCTTTTAAGGTGATTAACATTCGCCGCTTTAAAGGATCCTTTGGTAGCAAGTAACGACTGGGAGTGGGTTCTGCTATTTTCATCTACTAGAAAGGTTGCAAAGTGATCGCTTATGTCTGTGATTGTGATACCTGATCTTAATACTTTTCCAGTTGTGTTACATAAAATGTGATCTATAAGAGTGGCTGAATAGTCTGTAATTCTCGTTGGCTTTGTAATGACCGGAAGAAAACCGGCACGAAATACACTACGTATTGAGCGGTTTTTATGATTATAGAAGTTAATCAGATCAAGATTAAAATTTCCCATTGAATAAGTTGATTTTTGTTCCGTGTTGCTTTTACCAAGTAATTCGTTCAGGTTGTTCCAAAAATAGTCTAAATCTGCTTTAGGAGCTGTATTCGGGCGATGTATTACACCAACAAAGATTTTTTTATTCAAATTAAGTTCTATGAAGAGAGATTCAAAGACATGAGGAATGAAAATCGACAAGTCTTTGCGGATATTGAACGTTAGGGTTTCTTTGACAAACATACCTACACCACCCATTCCATCATCATCATCAGGTCGTGTTCGCAAGAGTACTGAGAGGGTGATATCACACCAGTGTGTAGGTGACGTTTTCCTTGATAGTAAAGGTTTCCGTCAGCCCTATTTTGTCAAAGTGATTAGAGTCACTTTGTAAAGTATGCAACAAGTCCTTTCAGTCCCGGAAATGAGACGGGTGCGAGTGCAATCGCTCTCGTCAGCACCCGTGTTTTCTATTTTACGGGAGCTGAAAAATGCACTTGCTGAAAAATATTATGGAGCTCTAATATACTATGAGGGCATATAAATGTGTGTTGTTTTGAGAAAGCTGCACCCTGTGGCCAATGGGAAACTACTCTCATGGTTCAGCAGGACCTTAAACATTTAACCCTTTACCCAACGTAACTGCCAAAACCAGCCAGAACTATTCACAAAATTGCAAATTAATTTTCATTATTGTTTTCATTTTTTGTCTCAAAAACATAGGTTATGACCCCTCTTTGGAACGAGCTCGACGAGCTCGTTCCAAAGAGGGGTCATAACCTATGTTTTTGAGACAAAAAATGAAAAAAAAATAGTTATTCAAGAATTTTGTTTGCAAGTGTCGTCTGCTTTTTATGTTAGGTAAATGGTTAAAGTTTCTGGTGTTTGGTGAAAGTGTTCCCTCAAAATTCATACACCAACATTCTAAGGGTGCAATTTACTCCCGTCTCTTATTTAACGGGAGCTTAAAACTACACCCGTCAATTATGTTCATTTCCAGCACTGTCCTTTAGAGGCTCCCAGTTCGCATTCAAGCTACGGCAGTTTAAATTAAAGACTGAAAAGGCCCATTTTGTGTTCGGACCATCTTTCGGAAGTCTTTTGGTGTTTAGTAATTACAATTGTGAGTGTTTACAGTATAAAGTGAATCATTGTCGTTTTCTGGGTCACTTGTTGTATGTTCATTGAAGAGTTTTGGAAAATTATACATATCCTGGCTTTGGATTGCTTCTAATGTGATTTTATTAGACATAATTATATGTAATTACTAAACCTTTTACAATACGCAAGAACACAGTTTTGGTGAATGTCTTGATTATCATTATTGGTATCGTGAAATACACTTTGAGAGTAGGGTAGAGTAAAGTATATTTTGTAGCTGAAAGTGAGGGAAAGTTATTTATTAATTATTGATTTGTGTTTTGGGTCACATATTTCTGAACAATGGCTAATCATGACCGCGACAGTTTTACGGGTGGAGGAAGCCGGAGTACCCGGAGAGAACCACCAAGCAACGGCGAGAAACTGTCAGCTCCCCAACATACTAACTCCACACAAACAGGATTAGCATTGGTTGAAGGCAAGTGCAAAATTGACGTGCAGTACGCCTTAGTACACAACGCCACCGTGCCCCCACGTGGGCAATGGGGTGAAGTGCCTTGCCCAAGGACACAACGCGGTTGCCGCAGATGGGATTCGAACCGAGCACCTCTCGGCTTGCAGCCTGCACCTCTACCTACTGAACCACCGCACCCCTTGAGGGAAGATAAAGTAAAAAAAATAAAGAAGGAAAAATAAAATAGGGTGTAGCGATGTAAGCTGAGTACGTTTATGGACGGGAGTGTAGAATTACTGTGAGAGGGTAACAATATTATACTCAAAATTTAAGTAGAGGTAAGTATCCGACGGATTCAACTCGCTCACCATTAATTTATTTAGATTTTTTAATGAATATTTTAAGAATTATTTCAAGAATGTTGCTCCATAGTTTGGCAGCAAAAGCAAGTTCATGGAGTAGGGTGTATAAAGAGAAAAAAAAGAAGGAGAAAAACAAAATCATGAATTGAGGTGTGAGGGGACATGTCATCATAACTATTCTGTCAACTGGAGAGAGAGAGAGAGAGAGAGAGAGAGAGAGAGAGAGAGAGAGAGTGCAAGGACCTTTTAGTTGAGCGCCTTTGGGAAACACTAGTAGGATTAGCGATGGAGCAGTTCATTTCGCGATGTATATGTGCACCCACAGAGGGAATTTGAAAAGGAAGTCCAATATATACAGATTTTGGCTGATATAATTGATAATGTTTTAGTGCCAACATCGGTCTTAGCTACGATTAAGATTAGAATTAGCCGGAGGGTTAAAAAAATAAAATCACCATGGACGAGATTTGGACGAAAACAAGCCCTCTGGGAGATACATGTATGGTTTGCGTTGTAACATTATAAACATTATATACAAGAGTATATTTAGATTTTTCAATGCTTGGGCATTTTGCTCCTATTAAAAGATTTTGGCGCATGGCCACAGTTCCCTTCCAACAAGTTGCAATGGGCTGGATGATTATAAACAGAAGCTTCAATGGATCGATTGCCGAAAGAATAATCATGAATCGGCGCTAGGGTCGACATTTTGCCATTAGTACAATGTATTGGGGTGCGCCTACAGGTCCTAACCAAACAATTGCAAGAGGCAAGATCATTATAAACAAGATCGTCAGGAAACAGGAAATAAAGTATTTTAATACCAACACCGGTCTTTTGCTACAGTTACAATTAGCTCGAGAGTTTCCAATAATAAATAAATAAATAAATAATAAACTTGAAACACAGATTGTGAAGCGTAACTGGTCGCTAATGGCTAGTTTTAGTCATTAGCGCCCGCGGACCGAACAGTTCTCATTGACGTTCTATGCATGACGTCATTCCGTCTTCCTGGAAATCTGCTTACATTTCCCTAACGAGTTTACCTTTCATTGGTGTTGATTGAGATAAATATAAACTGTTCTGCCTTAAGTTGCTTAATAAATGGTGTTCCACATTGATTCATTTCACGAAATAATATAAATCCAAAGGTGTCGAAAAATTGTTCTTACAATTTCTAAGTATTGATAATAATAATAACAAGACTTTCTCAGGCGTCGTTTGACTCCATTATTGGATCTCCATCTGTGATTAGCAGCCCATACCCATTAGCGGACCTCGGCTATCGCCTCAGGCCGCTAACTATTGATGGGCAGCTAATCACAGATGGCGGTGTAGCAATGGAGCCCAACACCCTCGAAAATCAAGTTATTGTAAAAATAACAATAAAATAGTATTTTAGTTGCCCACTCAAATGAATCAATAATTCATTGAAAGTAATCAGCGACATTAAACTAAATTCACAAAGAAATAAAACGTGACTGCAGCCTATTTAACCGCCATCTTCCCCCCCCCCCCCCCCCCCCCCCCATGTAGCCATTATGACGAGTACTCTTCCAAAATTTAATAAACGAAACAAAAATGGATAACTTATTACAAAAAAATTCGTTATAGGTTTGGCAGCTCAACCTATGGAAGGCAGGGACTGAATAGAGGATAATGTGAGGTGTTGTTCATTCTACATGTCCCAACACACACAACAATTAAAGATTCATTTTCCTTGCCTTTTTGATAAAATGAAGTTTGCAAAATTCCGGCATTGTATCAGAATGTGTGAGTCATTCTTCTGTGAGAAATGTAACTCGGTGTGTACCACAGTCTCTTGGTAAAACAACGGCAAACAGATCTACAGAACTGTAAAAGCTCTGTTTCAGGTTTACCTCTTTGATCACTACGCTGAGCTTCTGTGCAGTTTTATATCCCAAAATTAGACTTGTAGTATGGGCCAACTTTAGTTTTTACCGACAATCCCATAACAGCAAAGCAGGTGTGAATTAGTCTACCCAACCATTACATCCCAGTGCAATGCCTTCCTGTTCGTATATTGGGTGGAGCCGGAACATGCCGACCGCATAATATTAACGTGACAACATAACCAACGCTATGAGCACGTGAAGGTTTTTTTCAGGATCAAGTCTGGTGTTTATGCCTATTAGTGTCTAGGGGAAGGAAACATACCATACAATTTATTTATTTATTTATTGGTGTTTAAGGTCACATATTTATGCACAATGGCTAATCATGACAGTGACAGTTTTACGGGTGGAGGAAGCCGGAGTACCCCACCAAGCAACGGCGAGCAACTGTCAGCTCCACAACATACTAACTCCACACAAGCAGTGTTAGCATTGGTTGAAGACAAGTGCACCATCGACGTGCAGTACGCCTTAGTACACAACGTCACCGTGCCCCAATGCGGACAATGGAGATGAAGTGTCTTGCCCAAGGACACAACGCGATTGCAGCAGGTGGGATTCGAACCGAGGACCTCTCGGCTTGCAGCCTGCACCTCTACCTACTGAGCCACCGTGCTCCCTACCATACAATTATTCAGGAGGAAATAACCGATTCCATGTGCACTGTATGTAACATGTCGTTTCTCCAAAAAAACATCTTAAGACAGAACACAACGAGGGTAGAATGCGGGGGACTGGAATCAACTATCCACGATTAAATTTGAATTATGTGAACGAAGTTAATATTTATAAAAGAAAAATATCGCATTCTCCGTTCTGTTTACTTTCTTGCTTGACGCTATTTTGAGTCCAAGCACTTCAATCACGTCATAACGTCAATCCAATGCGCAATGGCCAAACAGATGCGTTCTTAAAAAAATGACGTTCTTACGTGTAGGCAGGATTCCACGCGTGGTGTTTCAAGCAGATTTCTTAATGTATGTATTGTAACGCTGAATATGTACAATAATCGTGATTGGTATCAAGCCATTTCCCTAACATAATGAGCGTATCTGGTGGCGTTTTTATTGCAATTCAAATTCTGCTATTTTTTCACTTCTTTCCCCCAAACATAGGTCTTTACCCTTTGAACCCGAGAGGCCGATTTTGATTTTTCGGCCCAGGTACATGTTGCGTCATAACTGCATTAAGTATGATAGCTGCTAAATGAATGTTTAAAGTAGACCGATCAATATTTTCAGCGTGCAGCCCAATGGCTGCACGTTGAAAATATTAATTGGTCTACCCCAAATAATCAATATGGACTCTCCCGATTGCTGCCATTGAACTCACATGGAAGATACCATCAGGGTTCAATGAGTTAAGCCATGCTTGTAAATATTCAAGAAACATTTTAGCGAGTTACATCTTCCGTTTATGTCAACAGGAATCAATCACTATTTTTTGACGATCGCCACTGATCTTTATATAAATGGAGTTGCTGGAAGGCAATAAAATTTGATGTGTGCTAAAAATTAACATGTTGATGATGGGCACATTTTTTCGCAATGCAAATTGAATATTTACCGCATAGGTATTATTGACAAAAACTCGTGCCGATATTGGAAAGCTGATGATACCGTGTTAGTAATTTTTGTGCAAGGCTTTCGTTTGATGTTTAATAATGTGAAAGCTGCAGCGCTGGGACTGCAGTCACATTGTAATAGCTTTACGTCATCAAACCTCATCGGTGGAGGTTGAGGATATGACCAAAATGTAACTTAATTTCAACGTTATACAAGGACATTTAATTTTTACGGGTTTTTATAGGTGCTCAACTGGGTTAACGTCATGGCGTGGAATATATTATGACAATGTCAACAGGAGGAATGTGACGTTGAATAAATTCAAGTAGTCCTTTAAGTGTATGTAAAATACTAAAGTGGTATCTCTGCAGTTTATAAGGTGGGACTGCCAAAAGGTTGGTTGGTTCGCAGGGTGACGCGTGACAAGAAACGGTGTGTTCAATTTTAAAGCTATGTCAATTATACTCATGGAGCTGTGAGTTTCACAAAATTAGGCTTTTTAACGAAACCCTTCTTTAAAATGGGGAGGAGTAGGTGAGAAAAATTAAAAACGTTGAAAATGACTGTCATTGAAAAAAACATATCCCAGGTTTTTATTTTGCAGCTCTACAGAATACAAAAACTTCATTAAAATCTGAGGTACTTTCATTTTTTAGACATGGTCCCACATATGGCCACTTCTACAATATCCTTTTAGAATTTACTAGGACTGTAACACAGTTTTAGGTTTAGTTTTCTCAGAGATAGGTAAATTTGGATTGTTTTGGGAAAAAGTCGAAATTTAAAATTTAAAGAAGACTCTTAGAGCGCTTGATGTCAGAATGTATGTAAACTTTCATCGCTATATGGGAACGAGAAGTACCTTAAGCCAGGGGCTGGAGAGAAAAAGGTGACATGGATATGCGATGCGAAGCAGATCACGAGATATCCAACAATTAATCAGATAATAGAGTTTCAAGTATTTCATAAATCTTAGTAAACTTCCTCGGATACAGGCGTACATGGAAGTCCTCCATATATGGCTAAAGTGGCAGTAAAACGGTTAATAAAAACTGTTCAAAACTGCCAAAAAATGCAATAATACGCCCAACAATATATACGTCATATCTTCGGGGAATGGCGCGGGATTTTAGCGCAGTATTTTTTCGAACCTTGCCAGGTGCCTTAATCCTTTAAAAAACGAATCGGCCGCATCCGCCAGCGTTATATGCAAATTCAGTAGTTGAAAAAATATTATTTTTCAACAAATTTCAACAAAACCATATCATGTGACTCCTCGTTGGAACGAGCTCGTTCCAACGAGGGGTCACATGATATGGTTTTGTTGAAATTGTTTGGAACATTTGAAAAAAAAATGATATTTAAAATAATAAATTTTGATATCGTCTGCGTTGGGTAGAGGGTTAAGACCAATCACTAAGTAGCTTTTCAATTTTTTTAAGAAAATCTTTGGAGTAATTTTTAAAATGTTGTTTTCGTTAAAAGGATCGTACTCCATTCCGAGAATTGTAAACGTCTACCCATGGATCCAAGTAACTTTTTCGTCTTGTTTCTGTTTCTTCTGCGATCCCTTTTCACACTCATTCATTAAAGCTAGAGTTTTTCAGAAGTTTGCTCTTAGGCCTGATAGTTTCGATAACAAGTCCACTGCCTCCAATGTATTTAAGGAGCAGTCATCGCCTTGAAGAAATAGTATCGAATTTACCGTTTGACGTCACCACGCGAAATGTTTGAAATGACTTTCCTATTTCGTAATTATTTTATCAATGGAGTGACTTGCAAACTGCTTCATTTTTCTAGATTCTTTCCATATGTGTGTTCCGAATGAAATGTTGTTTAATTAACCCTTTACCCAACGTAACGGCCAAATCCGGCCACCGCTATTCTCAAAAATTGCCAATTAATTTTCATTATTTTTTCATATTTTGTCTCAAAAACATAGGTTATGACCCCTCTTTGGAACGAGCTCGTCGAGGGGTCATAACCTATGTTTGTGAGACCAAAAATGAAAAAAAATAGTTATTCAAGAATTTTGTTTGCAAGTGTCGTCTGCTTTTCATGTTAGGTAAAGGGATAAATTACAAATCAGTTTACGATTTGAACTAAGATGGAATGATATCGATCTTTTTCTTATTTATTGATTATTTGTCCAGTCAAGTTGAGGGGATCACGAGAGGTTTATTTGCTAAACTTGTTATCCGTAAAAGTTGCCTTGTTCATTTCACGATGTGGGTTTTGGGGCTATGGGTGGGGGTCTTATTGGAACATGTACGGTATTGTAATGAATTGACAACTATCCTGAACTTCCGCTCCTAGTGATATTATACAACGTTTCACACATAAAATAAAACCCAAACAAAAAAGTGCGATAAAAATGACGTGTTCCGTATAACGATATCAAGATTTTGCTCACTCAAAAAAAGAAAGTATAGATAAGAATGAGAAAAAAAATATCAAATTAAGTTAGTTTAATTGAGACTTGATATTGAGTCATTTTTGCTGAGTGTTCGTCATTTGTTCGTCTAAGAAGTGTTTTGTTGTGCTAGAGAGTCTGGGTTATTGAGAAAACACGCCCGTGGCCACTATTTACCGTCTCATTGGAAGGTATAGAACCACTGGATCTACTGCCGACCGGCCGCGTTCAGGTTGACCAAGAGTCACGACCCCTGCACAAGACCGACACATCAGGACGTCTCACTTGCGGGATCGCTTCCTTCCGGCGACAAGGACAGCAGCAATTACTCCTGGTAGAACTAACAATAGAGTCAGTGCACAAACTGTCCGCAACAGACTCGCTGAACATGGCATCCGCAGTAGGCGTCAATACAACAGACCAATCCTTACCCAACGTCATCGTACCGTCAGAATGGAATGGGTACGTCAGCGTGTTCGCTGGACTCAGCAGCGTTGGCGCACAGTTCTTTTTAGTGATGAATCACGATTTTGTCTACGGTGCGATGATGGTAGGGCAAGAGTGTATCGCCGACCAGGAGAACGGTTTTCTGATGCTTGCCTGCGGGAATGCGACCGTTTCGGCGGGGGTAGTGTAATGGTTTGCCCGGGACTTGCCTTGCACCATCGAACGCAGTTGATCTTCGTCGATGATAATCTGGATGGACAGCGATATAGAGACGAAATTCTTAACGCTGTTGTTGACCCGTTGTTCAACGCTAACGTCGGATTGCAGATATTCCAGCAAGACATTTTTCGATGTCACGTGGCGCGTATCTGTCGTGACTTTCTTGAGGGGCAGAGCATCGAACTTCTTCCCTGGCCCCCACTTTCGCCAGATGTGTCGCCAATCGAGCATCTTTGGGATCAATTGGACCGCCGGGTACGACTTCATGATCTTCAGACGTTTGGCGATTTTCGTAATGTTCTGAGGCTGAAACGGAACGCAGTAACACATGGTTGCATCCAGAGACTTATCAGGTCCATGCGCCGTCAGTGTCTTGCTGTCTAAGTGGACATACACGCTATTGACTGCATATGTGAGGTTTTCATTTCACCCCATGTCTGAATTGCGACGTCGTGACGTGGCGCTGGCAACAATAAGAACATGAAATTATGCAAATCCATACAGGTAGGCTCGAAATATGAATTTACAATAATTTGTTTGGGATTGAAGTCGATAATATTGTACTAGTGTATTGTACTTTCTTTTTTGACTCAGTATATATGCAATATCATAACCTCTACTTGATCTTTAACTGATCGGTATTCCCGGGTGCGTTCACGTATTCAGACAACGACGACGACGTGGCTCAAAAGTTCGTGAAAAACTTAGAATCTCAAATCAAAATGTTATATGAGCAATTCAAAGCTCCTGAGAAGACGACGATCGTCGTGCGAGAGGAAGAAAATGAATTTCAGAGGGCTACAGAACGTCACATCTGTAGAAAATCGTTTGCCACAGATATGAAAGTCGAGAAAGTGAGAGCTCACGATCGCTACACTGGCAAATTTCGAGGTCCCACGCACAGTACATGCGCTCTGAAGTATCAAGATGCTAAATTTCTTTCCAGTGATATTTCACAATCTGTCTGGTTATGACAGTCATCTGTTCATGAAGAATCTAGGCGTTAGCGAGGGTAATACCCAATCTATCGCGGACACCGAAGAAAAATACATTTCTTTTACAAAATGGATGGTCGTACATAAGATAGATAAAGTAGTTGAACAGATGTCGCAACAAGGAAGTACCAATCAAGCGAGAAATACATTTCATAGACAGTTTTAAATTCCTGTCTGACTGTCTCGAAAAAAAAACTAGTCGGCAATTTAGAGAAGGGTGAATATAAAATCATGACTGAACACTTTGTAAATGAACAGCAGTTAGTTAGCGTATTGAAAAAGGGGTCTATCCATACGACTACAAGGACGGTTTGGAACCATTCGATGAGTCTTCATTACCCTACAAAGAAGGCTTTTATTCGAGACTCTACGCCCCTCACATGTCCGTTGAGTTTGAGCATGCTCAAAAAGTGTGGACGTTATTCGACATACAAACCATGAGCAATTACCACGATGTATATCTGAAAACAGACGTGCTTCTCTTCGACGCGTGAGAACCGCGAGGTTCTATCTTCCAGTGGAAGATAGAACTTCATGGTTCTCACACGACGTCTTGGTGGATGTGATCAACAATTCTCGAAAGGACTGTTCTGCACATTATGATCTAGATCCTGCTTGGTATTACACGGCTCCCAGACTTTGTTGAGATGCTCTGTTGAAACTGACCAAAATCCAATTAGAATTCTTATCTAATATGTAATAATAATAATAACACTTTGGCCGGCCGCTGATGTGTCGCGGTTCTCGTATGAGAAGGCATTGGTTACCCCTGTTCTACCAACTGCCTCATTCTTCCCACGCTTCTTCTCTCCTCCCAACACTCGGAGACGAACTGTTTGATGACGTCCCTTGCCTCATTCTTCCCAATCTCTCCGATTAGCATATTAACCCTCTCCTTCAAGTCGCCCCCTAACCACATGTCCTTCACTCTCCCATCCCACTTCCCCATTATACTCCCCGTGAATCTTATTCATTTAGACTGGTATTTTGGGCATTCTAGAAGAAAGTGTTCCAGGGTCTCCATCACGCCCAAATTATACATCAGGCACTCTTTTTTACTGTTTTTCCCAATTTTTTCCCTTGCAGGGACCGCGACCTCAGCTTGAACAACAGTAACCCCCCAAAGGTGCCATCAAGGTACTCTTCAAAACCAGGCTTCTCTATATCACACAGGCCACCCAAAGATCTCGTTGATTTGACCCCCCCCCCCTCGCCAATTACGGTTACAATCCTACATGACCCTTTCTCTGACGATCTTTTTACCATGGTTTGCCCCATTACACATAAGTGTAATGGGGCAAACCAGGGTAAAAAGATCGTCAGAGAAAGGGTCATGGAGGGATGGACCGCGACCTCAGCTTGAACAACAGTAACCCCCCAAAGGTGCCATCAAGGTACTCTTCAAAACCAGGCTTCTCTATATCACACAGGCCACCCAAAGATCTCGTTGATTTGACCCCCCCCCCCCCCTCGCCAATTACGGTTACAATCCTACATGACCCTTTCTCTGACGATCTTTTTACCCTGGTTTGCCCCATTACACATGTGTAATGGGGCAAACCAGGGTAAAAAGATCGTCAGAGAAAGGGCCATGGAGGGATGTATAGGTTACACTATAGAAAGCAAGTGATATTGAATATACAATCGCGAGAGTGTTCACGGGGGTTTTTCCCAAGTGAACACTCCCGAGCGATTGTATGTTCAATATCACGAGCTGATATGGTGCAAACGACTTGAAGACACAAACAAAAGACGCACAATTAGCAAGAAAGACTCATTATCAAGTCTCGATTAAATAAACTTAATTTGACATTTCTTTCTCATTCTTTTTAATAATTTCCTTCTTTGAGTCGGCAAAATCTTGCTACAGTTATACAAAAACGTCATTTTTATCGTACGTTTTAGTTTTATTTTATGTGTGATACGTTGTATAATATCACCATGCGAGGAAGTTCAAAATAGTGCCTGAATGGGTTCAGATACTTTTACCCTTCGAACTCTGGTGGCATCTTCCATGTCAGTTCAATGACAGCAAATGGAAGAGTCCATTTTCATTATTTAGGGGTAGACTAATTATAATTAATATTTTCAACGTCAGCCTCGGGGCTGCACGTTGAAAATATTGATTGGTCTACCCCACACACGCACATTGGAATTATGACGTATCCTGTTCCTAGTCCGAAAAAGGGCCTGCCGGGGAGGAGCATTAATACGGATCACTGAAATATTTTCAAGGGTTTTTGTTTATGTCAGAGCTGACTATCCCAATTCTTTGCTTTTGTTCTCGAAAGATATCCTTAATCGCCCAGGTGTTGCAGAGCTTTGGGATGATATTTGTTGAATACAGCATATGCTCTTATCAACTCTTCGAAATATGTCACTTCTTTTAAACAAAGGAGTGACGTCATAACTATGTGACAAGAATATGTTGCTCGTGTTTAAATGAGGTGTCAGAGGAGGGGTTGTCCACAATATCTCACAGATACGCAAAAGCGAATAATGAATTGCATGGAAGAATTCGATTTGAACGAACTGAGTAAATCCATAGCATATTTAGATGCTAATAATTTAGATGGTTGGGCTATGAGTCATCCGTTATGGACTGGAAATTCCAATTGTTTCAAGAAACTGGGAGTGATGAAAAAGTGGAGACACTATCCATGTCTTTTAGAAGTGGGTCTAAATTACCCAGAGGAATTACATGACGAGCACAATGATCATCCATTGGCACCCAAACTGTTTGAAGTGAACGCGGTGGATAAACTAATTCCTAGTTTAAATGACGAACGTAAATACGTAGTCCACTGCGAAAATTTGAAATTATACTTCGATTACAGTATGACATTAGTCGATATAGATCGAATATTCTCCCCCACTGCATGTGTAACATACGTCTGTCCAGGGTGAGATAGCAGGGAGAGACAGATGTATCCCACCCCACCCACGTGACGTTATACATCTATAACGTTATTATGACGTTATGCATATCGTATCAGTTTCTTGCTACCAACTAATTCATATTGCCGTGTGATCAAAGTTTGAAGCTCTAAAACTCTTTAAACACCAAGATGCCACCGTTCCTAACTGATTTCGTGGTATATATCTTTGGTACATACATAACTTTTGTGTGCTCTTTCCGATGGTGTCATTAGTTTTTCAAAATAACGAATACCAAATGAGTTGATTATATCAGCACGTGACCGCCGATTACCTCTGGCTAACGTAACCGCTGTATGGTGGGGGGAGACAAAATAATCCCTGATGGGTACGGGTGTGGGATGGGAAAATCTCACCCTCGGGACAAGATATTTGGTCCAGACACTCGGCAAGCCTCGTGTCTGGCCCAAATATCTTGCCCTCGGGTGAGATTTTCCCACCCCACACCCGTACCCATCAGGGATTATAATAATCCGATTCAACGAAGAATATTGGCTGAAAAAGTACACAGATCACAACACTCACTTAAGAACGCTAGCCAAAACCGATTTTGAAAGAGATTTTTTTCAAACTCATGAACAGTTGTGTGTATGGAAAATCGATGAAAAACATTAGTAACAGGACTGACTTTCATCTTATCACATCAGAACTGATGACTAGAACATACATGTACGTAGTGAAACCGTAGCAAAACTCAATTAACAACATCGAACAATCTTTGACGAAAATCTAGTGGCCGTACACATGAAAAAGATGCATTTAACGTTCGACAAACAAGTGTATTTGGAATCGTGGACTTTAGATATCAGCAAGAGAGATAAGAATGGAGAAGAAAGACATATCGCAGGATTCGTGGATTTGAAATCGAAACTGCTTGCTCACACAACACCACCCGATAGAGCAACTGTCAAGAATTGAAAAGGTGTCAAAAGAGGTGTCATTGAAAACGACATCACTTTGGAAGAGCATAAAAAGTGTCTGTTCGAACGTCTACCATTCCATGAATTGATGAGCCTGATTCAAAGTGATCAACATGATAGCTATACAGAGATAATCAATAAAATTGCCTTATTGGTCGGAGATGAAAATGACAAGGGAATCACCATACAACTCGATGGAATAA
This sequence comes from Pictodentalium vernedei, assembly GCA_031216915.1. Classification (NCBI taxonomy): domain Eukaryota; kingdom Metazoa; phylum Mollusca; class Scaphopoda; order Dentaliida; family Dentaliidae; genus Pictodentalium; species Pictodentalium vernedei. Next base: position 487,519,803 of record CM062293.1, on the reverse strand, counting down.
GCATGTTAGCTTACGGTCATTATTCCATGAGGCCACAGCCGATTCCTCTTTCCGACTAATGGATGTATGACCCAGAGGTGAGGTCGAGACTTCAATACTCCATCCGGGAAACCCACTCGTTGATACTTACCGACTTTCCTAACAATATTACTCCCTCCCTTTCTCGGCTTGTTTGCATAAATTTTGACAATCAGGAATTGTTTTTTCATTACTGAAGAGCATAACGTCGTGGTATTGCGTTCTTGTGTTGTGCATGACGTAATTCCCATTCATTGTTCTTATTGTACGGATAACCGCTAAAGTCTATAGCAGGGATTCAACGATGTATTTCTCTTGTTTAACGCATGGAAAGCGTATATAGACAGAACGCGATGCGTGTTTGAATCGGTGGGTCTTTTACATAACGAGTTGGAATGGCGTAGTCATATTTCGCGAGAGCTGTAGGCACTACGCCATTCCAACCGATTCACACACGCATCGCGTTCTGTGTTTATGACACATCCCACGCATTAAATTTCATTTAAATAAACAAATTTTAATTCCGATGTTTCATCCTAAAGGTGAAGAGTCCGTTTGTTTTGTTTGAAGCTGTACTGATCAAATGGATCGATAAAAAAAATCAAAACAACCTTTTGGGAACCAGGCTAAATTACATTCGTTATCTTTTCTATTGGGCGAGTTTGTTGAATTTCGTATCGCTGTTTATCTTCAGCTGGTGTCCATTCACGCCTAACCATTTGTTGGCTATTACTGTTAGTAAAAGTATGCGTACAAATTTGGGCAGCTTTGCAAAACAGTTGGGAGAAACTTTTCTAAAAGCAGTTAGAAACATGCCAGGATGTCCAAAGATTTACCGAAATAAAGTTGACCAATTTAGATATAACAGGATCCGCAGACGAGACGGCCACGGGACTGGGTTAATGTTGTAGTTGGAAATGATTGTTTTGTTTTGTATTTTTTTTATTATTATCTCACGTTTGGTTAATAGATTGTTTTGTGAACCGACTTTATTTTGCTTTAGACGTTTTCATTTTCATACCACGAGACAGACGATCGATAATTGCATATAACGAAATTAGGAAACTTTTCGAAGCGTAATTAATGACTCTACGGGAAGGGAACTTGTATAAACGGTGCTGGGGAAACGTTCCGGTTCGCACATCACCAGATGAATACAGAAACATTTATGTCATCGCGGCGATCCCGTTAAATACAAGGGTTTAAGTTTAATGGATGTGTAATAAAAAAAGGTATCACCATGGCAAAACATGACCTAGTCTTAATTTATTTCATTGAGCTGATTATTTAATTATCATTTAATTACTGTTATTAAAGATGATGGTCCTGACACGTGTAGGCTAATAATCAATGCCATTTGAGTGCAAGTAAACATCGTTTTCTTTCTGAATCGAATGATCGCATGTTCGGTGATTGCTTCTGTCAATACAGATTTGTATTTTGTCTAGACGTTTTTACTTGTACATTTTTCGAGAAGTGCGCATCATTTAACTATACGATGAGTTAACTTCACCAATGACATTTTAGCATGCCGTCGGGGGGGGGGGGGGGGGGGGGGGGCACCAAATATTTGCAAGACGTGACGTGGGGTGGGTGGGTCTCTTGAGTGCGCCAAAAATGTGCATTTCCAACTTGTCAATTTTTTGAATTTTTAAAAAATATATCAATATATCAGCTAATATGTACCATCATTTGTGTTTCAAACCTTCACGATGATGTTGTACATCACACTCGTAACATAAATACAACATCAGGAGGCTTTATATGTGAGAATATTGGGCTTAATCTGGGAAAATGTCACACGTTAGTAGGGGGTAGGTGTCTTGTTCGAAATGTAGAAAATGTGCAGACAATATTTTGGGAAAATTCTCTCTGATGCACTAAATTCAACCCAAGTTATTTATTTATTAATTTATTTATTTATTTATTGGTGTTTAACGACACTTCAACAACCAGGGTCATATCGTGTCGGTGACAGGTTTACGGGTGGAGGAAGCCAGAGTACCCGGAGAGAACCACCGTGCAACGACGAGCAGCTGTCAGCTCTTCAACATCATAACCCACGACTGTACTACACACTGCACAGCGGTACTGCGTACTACACAGCACAGACAGGGTTAGATTGGCTGAAGACATGTGCACCTCGGCGTGCAGTACGTCTCAGCACACAGTGTCATCGTGCTCCCACGTGGGCAATTGGGGTAAGTTTATTTTGGATTTTAATGGGAGAGTGGGGGTGGGTGTCTGAGAACGGTAGTAGAAAAGTTGCACGTAGTGGGTGGGTGGGTGTAAAAAGGAGCCGAATAAAAAATAGGACGTCATGTCTTGCAAATTTTTAGTCCCCCCCCCCCCCCCCCCCCCCGATGCCGTGCATAATAAATGCGTTACAGGGCGTTTAGTTGTCGGATACAGTGTTATATACGGGGAAGAGAAAACAATATTAGGTGAGGCGAAAGCCTCACCTAATATTGTTTTCTCTTTGCCGTATATGACACTGTATCTGCCAACAAAACGCCCTGAAACTTATAATCCTAGACGAAGAAAGCCTCACCTAATATTGTTTTCTCTTCGCCGTACATGACACTGTATCTGCCAGCTAAACGCCCTGTAACTTATAATCCTAGACGAAGACAGCCTCACCTAATATTGTTTTCTCTTCGCCGTATATGACACTGTATCTGCCAACTGAACGCCCTGAAACTTATAATCCTAGACGAAGACAGCCTCACCTAATATTGTTTTCTCTTCGCCGTATATGACACTGTATCTGCCAACTAAACGCCCTGTAACTTATAATCCTAGACGAAGACAGCCTCACCTAATATTGTTTTCTCTTCACCGTATATGACACTGTATCTGCCAACTCAACGCCCTGTAACTTATAATCCTAGACGAAGACAGCCTCACCTAATATTGTTTTCTCTTCGCCGTATATGACACTGTATCTGCCAACTAAACGCCCTGTAACTTATAATCCTATACGAAAACAGCCTCACCTAATATTGTTTTCTCTTCGCCGTATATGACACTGTATCTGCCAACTAAACGCCCTGTAACTTATAATCCTAGACGAAGACAGCCTCACCTAATATTGTTTTCTCTTCGCCGTATATGACACTGTATCTGCCAAATAAACGCCCTGTAACTTATAATCCTAGACGAAGACAGCCTCACCTAATATTGTTTTCTCTTCGCCGTATATGACACTGTATCTGCCAACTAAACGCACTGTAACTTATAATCCTAGACGAAGACAGCCTCACCTAATATTGTTTTCTCTTCGCCGTATATGACACTGTATCTGCCAACTAAACGCACTGTAACTTATAATCCTAGACGAAGACGGCCTCACCTAATATTGTTTTCTCTTCGCCGTATATGACACTGTATCTGCCAACTAAACGCCCTGTAACTTATAATCCTAGACGAAGACAGCCTCACCTAATATTGTTTTCTCTTCGCCGTATATGACACTGTATCTGCCAACTAAACGCCCTGTAACTTATAATCCTAGACGAAGACTGGATAGATACTATCTGTGATCAGGATGAGACAACAACTGATGAGTCGATCAGCAAAACCAAACCTAGTCAGCAAAACGATGCATCAAATTATTCAATTGGTAATAAATGTATTCAAAGAATATCCCTAGACATAGACAACAATGGTGGATACATAGAGATTATTACCATTATGTGGATGTACAAAATATGTATACGAGTCGAGCTCCGGGTTCTATGGGCAGATCACGACGAAACTTGTTCTCCCCCAACATTATGTCCCAAAATTCTATTAATAATTTAAGATTTAATCTGTTTATGTAACAGAATTGTTAGATAAATTAAGTATCATGATAGGGTGCATGTCCTGTGATTTGCATCAGATTCTCGGTGATGTCCAGAATTGGATCACAACGAGCCGGCTTTGCCGGTTCGTTGTGATCCCATTCTGGACACCACCTGGAATCTGATAAATAGAGATTATTACCATTATGTTGATGTACAAAATATGTATCCGAGTCGAGCTCCGGGTTCGTCGAAGACGAGTCGTGATTTACCCTTAGAACCCGGAGCGAGACTCGGATACATATTTTGTACATCCACATAATGGTGATAATCATTTTATCTTACAATATATTGGGGATAAGTCAAGAATGTAGACGAATATATAACGAACTATTTATTCGTACGGATGAACAAAAAGAAAACAAAATGGAACTCACGCGAAAGGAACGTGCTTGTATCAGACCCCCTGATACAAACATCTGTATCAGAGGGGGGGGGGGCGGATATACGACAGTTGCGGAGTTAATACAGACAAAATACATGTTGATTGTAAGATAAAACAAATTCATACTTAGTACAGCAAACACCTCAAATGCCCAAGTGCGGCATTCACTTTACGATTATAAAACATCTTCGTGTATCCTTGTTTCTTGGTGAAATATTTTCATATAATTCACTGCTGAAAAGTCCAAAATCAAACTTTTATATTTTTGGCCAACGAGATTTGTCCAAGAGCGAAAACTAAAATAGTCACCTACGCAGTTGACGCTGTGTATTTGTGAATAGCGTTGGTAATTTATTTATTTACTTATTGGAGTTTAACGACACTTTCGACAGCCAGGGTCACCTCGCGTCGGACAGTTTTGCGGGTGGAGAAAGCCGGAGTACCCAAACAGAACCACCGAGCAACGGAGAGCAACTATCAGACTCCCCAACGTACTAACTCCACACAATCAGGGTTAGCATTGGTTGAATACACGTGCACCATCGACGTGCATTACGCCTCTGTACACAGCGCCACCGTGCCCCCCAAGTGGGCAATCGGGATTAAGTGCCTTGTCCAATGAAACAACGTACTTACCCCTAGCGGGGATCGAGCCGTGAATCTCTTGGTTTGAAGGTCAACGTCGTAACCACCGAGCCACTGCGATCCCTACGCTTGTGGATTTTGTGTTAGGTACAGGGTTAACCCTTATCTAACAAACCGTCCGCACCGCCAGTGTAATTTACAAATAAAGGGGGTTATTAAACAATATCTTTTTTAAAAAAATGTTACCAAACCGTATCATGTGACTCCTATTGGAACGAGCTCATCCCAATGAGGGGCCACGTGGTATGTTTGTTGATATTTTTTTTTAAGTTAAAACAACAAAAATTAAAATAATGAAATTTGAAATCATGTACCCTGGCTAAAGGGTTAAAATAGCCTAGAAATGTCAAAATTCAAACATGATTTTGGTACTCAAATGTAAACGTTAAATATAGATATTGTGCATGCTCCAGAACAATTTTTGACGTATCTTGTGTTCCGTTCGATTTAAATGTTTCGCCTGCCCTTTGTTATATGTTTTTTTTCCATTGTTCGTAATAACACCGGAGCAAAATAACTATTTACTGGTAATAGGTTATCGTCATTGATTTTGACGTGTGCGTCCTTTTCAATTTACTATAGCCAATTGTTATGAATGAAAATGAGTTCCGTGATTACAAAAATATTTTGTTACGAATTACACAGCACCCAACATGACGTTTTTTTTTTCTTGTCTATTCAAAACCAATTGACAGCTACATGCATCTCATATTCACAACTAGAAAATGTCATATATCAGGGGGATCGCTTGAGAGAGAAAGACCGAGAGAGGGCGAGAGAGAGAGAACACTGAAGCTGATGAAAGAAAAAACCTCGAGTGTGACGTGTGACAAGTTTTTGAGAATTCGCGAAAGGCAAATAGTTCCAGTTCTCAGCATCAGGGGCGGATCTCATACACAGTTGGAAGTTTGGGGGTTGAGTTTACAGTTGTTACAGAGATAAAATAATTTTTGTATTACCTGACTCGATAATATTATTTTCAGTTCTCACAAGTCTGTGAATTTTATCATGATTACGTCGCGAAATATTCCGTATTTTCAGAATGTTTTGCGATTGTCAGCAATGAACTCGAACGAATTTTCATGGTAAACGGGCTTTAGCGAATTCCAATCAAATTTTCTGAAGGAGCATTTGCGAGTTCCAAATCATATTTACTGAATTGGTGTTAGCGAGTCTAAAATATTTATTTATTTAATGAATGAAACTTTATTTTGCAGCATACACAAGTACAATAACAATTTACAAGTAACAAATAACAATAAGTGTACACTGCATGGAAATGGCATAGCCACTCCCATACACCAGATTTCTTGACATCAAGGCCTATTGCTTTTATCATCTCCTCGGGGGTTTACTGCCTGAATAAAATAAAATAAGAAAACAACACCATACACGGAGCTGGGCCATTTCTTGCTGATGTCACACAAGTTTAACAGATTAATAGTTTGAAAGAAGAAATAATGAGTTTGAAAGATGAGATCCTTTTATTATAAACAAAACAATCAGGACAAGACGGGTTAGCAAAGGAAATGATGGAGGAATACGAATTTATAGTTGTATCGATTATTGACTTTTTAAACAAGGGCCTACTGTAATGTTGTAATTCTGGGTTTAAATCATTCCAGATTGGAAAAGAATGAGGTGGGATATCCGCAGAGTAACGTGTTCTCAGTTTGGGTATACGCACGCTCCCTAGCTGCCTGGTTTCCATTCCAGGGGGATTTCTATAGATTCCAAAAGTACTTTTACTTTTAAAAAGACACAGGTAGTTTATTATGATACCAGTCCTTGGGCAAGACACTTCACCCCCATTGCCCATGTGGGGGCACGATGACGCCGTGTACTAAGGCGTACTGCACGTCGATGGTGAGCATGTCTTCAACCAATCTAACCCTGTCTGTGCTGCAGTGCGGAGTTACGATGTTGGGGAGCTGGCAGCTGCTCGTTGTTGCTCGGTGGTTCTCTCCGGGTACTCCGGCTTCCTCCACCCGTAAAACTGTCGCGGTCATGATTAGCCATTGTGCATAAATATGTGACCATAAACATCAATACATAAATAAATAAATATTATGATACCAGTTATGCATAGACAAAAGAACATGTAACTTATATAGGTCAACGAATTTCAGATTGCCACAATTTTATAGTAATGGTTCGGTGTGTGCGGTATATTTTATGTTCGTTATAACGCGAATAGCCTTTTTGCAGGGTCATAATTCTACTTGTTGACGACACATGGCCCCAAACAAGTATACCATACAGCAAATGGCTATGTATAAGTGAGTAATATAATGTTTTTAAGGCCTTAAAAGGAAGAACGTTTTCGCCCTATTTAGGGCGTAAATTGCTCTAGCCATTTTAAACAAACTACAGAATGTTTAAATTTTAGATTTTCGTCCAAGTGGACTCCAAGAAATTTAACTGATGTTTCTTCTTGATGGATACTAATTAATGGAATATCTGTACTATTTAGAGTAATTTTTCCACCAACGGCGTTAAATGAATCATTTTGTGGATGCAGTAACATGGATTTTGTTTTATTAGCATTCAGACATAGTCCATTTGCAGAACACCATTCACTAATCTTATCAAGTTCAGAGTTGGTCTCTTCTAGTAGGTTATCTAGACTGCTACAAAAGACAAGACATTTAGCAGAGTTGAGTGGCTGATGTCGCTGAAGTATAATAAGAGGATGGGGCCTAAAATTGAACCTTGAGGAACACCAGTTGTGACCTCCAACGTGTCCGATGTGTTATTCAAAAAAGAAACAAATTGGCATCTGCCTGTTAGGTAATCTTTGAATCAGGAATTTGCCAACCCTTTTATACCATAGCTATCCAGTTGTTTAAGAAGAATTGAGTGATTTATGGTATCAAAGGCTTTTGAAAAGTCTGGAAACGCAAAGAGTGAGCAATCCTTTTGTAAATTTATCATTAGCTTCTACGACATTATTCATGAGATGAAAGATATGGTGAACAGTGGAGTGCCCTTTCTGAATCCGAACTGACACCTATATGTGATGTTTTGTTCCTCTAGGAAAGTATTTTATCGTGCGTACATTATTTTTTCTAGTATTTTGGAGAATGTTGGGAGAATGCTAATGGGGCGGTAATTTTTAAATAGCTGAGGGTCTCCAGATATAAATATGGGTGTAATTTTGGCCACTTTCATTTTGTCAGGTACTCTACCTGTAACAAACAATAAATTGATTGTATGAGACAATGAACCTCCCGCATCAAATATTATCTCCTTTAATAATTTGGTGGACATGTCGTTGCTGTCTCTACTCAATTTGCTCCTCAGTTTGTGAACGCAAGAAATTACTTCTTGTTCATTGGTAGGGCTTATGAAAAATGAGTCTCGCTTGTTATTATTGCTCAAATAATCCGGAAAATGACGGTGGGTAGGGGGCACTTGATTACTTGTGGTCGTACCGATTAAATCCGTCAGCGATTCTTTTCGAGTCCGTTATTTCCGTATTTCCATCTACGAAAGTTGGGGAAGTTGTCGGTTGTTATTTGACTTACATATGGCCTTTCGTAGGATTTCCCATGTATTTTTAACATTATATTTATTTTCTAGAAGTATCTTATCATAACAATCTGCTTTACAGATCCTTTTCAAGCGGTTGAATTCGTGGCAAAATTGTTTGTGTTCTGTTTTGAGTAGTTGGGGATTTTAGTTTTTTAACATACAATTTTCTTTTTGTTTGTGAGGACTGCAATAGGCCAAGCGTCATCCATGGCTTGCGTTAAAAATATATTTTTCTTAGAGGGCCTGCTTTCAGGGGAAATGCTTCTTCGAAGGCTTTGTAGAATGTGTCGAGGAATTTATTGTATGCTGAATTTGGACAGCTATCGTCTGTGACCTCTGAAAAGGCACACGCTGATAAGATTCTTTTAAAGCGGGTTATACTTCCCGTATTTATTAACCGTCTAAAATTAGGGGTTGGGACATTTGATCGTTTGTCTGATTCACCTATGTAAAACGTAGCAAAATGATCACTGACATCAGTAATTATAATTCCTGAAGTAAAATTATTGATAGTATTGCTAAAAATGTGGTCAATTAAGGTAGTAGAGAATTCTGTAACTCCCGTGGGCTTTGTTATAGCTGGTAGGAATCCCACACTCTATAGTAAATCTACAAAAGTGTTAGTTTTTCGGAGTGTGTTTAAGCTGAGCAAACCTATGTTAAGATCACCCATGAGGTAAACCTTTTTAACAGAGATGTATTTATTTATTGGTGTCTTAAGGTCACATATTTCTGCATAATTGCTAATCCTGACAGAAATGTCCGTCTGATGTACGAGTTTGAACAAATGGTATTAACCCATTACTTAACGAATCGGCCTCATCCGCCCGCGAAATTTTCAAATTAAGCAAATGAAATAAATATATTTTTCAACATTTCGAAACAACACCTTATTATGTGGCCCTTCATTGATTTATAACAGTTAAAATAATAAATTTGATATCATGTGTGTAAAAAGGGTTAATAGGAATAAGATTCCAAATTCATATTATCAGACATGTTTGCTTTTCAGAATTTAATAATTTAATTTTCTTTAAATATATCCCACCTGCTCTCATTAGATTGGTCGAGGTGAGGTTTTTATAAATAAATAAAGCATTTTTTGCTTTGTCCCGCCCATTTGTCGAATAAAAAATGTGGGCGTGTCGTATGTATGTTTTTTTTTGCGTTGTCCCGCCGATTTGTAGAATAAAAATATGTGGGCGTGTCCAATGACGAATTAAACTGTAATTGCTGTAGGAGGGATGTCAGTGAGTATTGGAGTGTTCACATTAGTTTTTCACGTGAGTATTCGGAACCGTGTGTATTAACCTCCAGTATAGTCGCCGTGGAGTGGTCGTAAGCCACGCGTGGGCTGTGATGTTCACGCATGCGTTTACCAGATAATAAAAAATCATCAGCAGCAAAATTTCAATTTATGAAGCACTGGGTTGTACCCGGTGCTTCATTAATTAAATTGTTTAGGCTTATTCCTATAATTAGTGTTTGAAATCTAATATTAATGCGTCCGTGGAAATATTGTCCACGTCTGAAAAGTGACAAGTACACCGCGGCCGTACTGTAGTTGGTATTGGGTTGTTCACATTAGTTTGTCACGTGAGTATTCGGGCCAGAGTGTATTAGCCAATGTTGTGAATAATAAAACTCTCTCGTCTACACAAAAACTGATACGACTGCAGCGACATAAATAGTGGAGACGTCGATCTTCTTATGGTATCGTATGATACAAACAACCACTCTAAATTAAATTATCACATTTAAAATGGATTATTTGTCATTTTTGCGTTTTGTAGAAAGTGTTTGACACTTCATTCAATTTAACACGCCCACCCCACAGTCTAACTCCGATCACGTGACCGATTTTTCGTTTCAATTCTTTTTTAGAAACGAAACCCGACAAAACGGTCAAGATTTTTTTTGTGAAAAACATTCAAACTTCAAATTGATACTTAATATGTATCACGCATCGAAACAAGCACTTGGAATTCATCGCAAATGCGTTTCAGAGTGAAGTTTCACTACTATTATAATTTAAATGATTTTGACTAAATTGCGGCAAAATTCATTGCATTAATATTGATTCAATGAATAAAGATCTATAAAAAACAATCAACTTCGAAATAATTTAAATGATTAGATTAATCTAAGCTATATCTTACTACCAATCCGTGTTTCAAAAAACGGCGTCAGTTCTAACGTAATGTACGTACTTCGTATGCAAGAACATTTCAGAGCCCGTTTGGAAACATATTTGTGTTCGTTAATTCACAAGTGAGATATAGAGGATATGAAATGAGTGCTTTTCTCATATAATATTTATGAAACGAGTCTAAGAAGTGTCCGTTTGGGCGAGCCCAACCGGAAAATTCGGACGAGATTCATAAATATTTTCTGAGAAAAACACTCATTTCATATTCTATTTATCATATGACACACACACGCACAAATTAGCCACTTAGTATAACTTTTTAACCCATCACCTAACTTGAGTTGCAGACGGCACTTGAAAAAGATATCCCCGTATAACTAAAAAAAATCATTTTTTGCTTCCAAAACATAGGTTATGACCCATCATTGGAACGAGCTCGTTCCAATGAGGGGTCATAACCTCTGTTTTGGAAGCAAAGGGTGAAAATATTTAAAAAAATGAATGGCGTTTTTCTAGTAGGTATAAGATTCATACAATATAACCCACCCAAAATAGGACAGATAACGTAAATTCCCCCTAATGAAATTATGCAAATGTGACCTAGTTGTATTTTGTTTAGGCAATCAAATTGTCCAGTTTTGAAATTGACCAATGAAAGCTCCCAACTCTAATTATGCAAATTATGAAAATGTGGCCCAGTTGTATTTTGTTCAGCCAATCAAATTGTCTAGTTTTGAAATTGACCAATGAAATTGACGGAAGGCTTTATTTATCACTGATTAATATGAAAACAAAATATCAAATGTTTTAAAGTGAACAAAACGGACGAGTCATATGATAAAGATACTTATTACACAATCATTAAACCATTTTTTAGTATATTGAAAAATTGATAATGCTTCTTCAATCTTTTGAACCCTATACAACTTTATGATTGTAACATATGTTTCTTCATATTAATTTCTATTTCAAACCTGTCACCCTATAGTTGTGGGTTCAGCATATATACGCAGAACGTCACGTTGTGTGAATGCATTCGTCAATACGGCACGAATGTCATCGAGGAAGAATAGAACGAGAGGCTCACCTTCAGCCTCTCGTTCTATCCTTCCGTGAAAGCGTGAGTGCTGAATTGACGAAGACATTCACACTTCATGGTCTTTTGTGCTTATTGCACGCCTTACTTTCGTCAGTTTAATTTTTTCTTTCTTCAAGGTGGTTTACAGAGGGTCATTTCACACTACGGCTGGCATCTGCATCATATGAAATAAAACCCTTAAAATAAAATGGTAAGAAATTCCACAACTTACCGTGGTAAGCTGTGGAAATTATGCATACTAAATTATGTACACTGCTAGTTGACGACAATCCATGTGCGCGGTTCATGAGACACAACAGGTAAAGTCCAGAGTGGAACATCGTCGACCCTTTTAGAATTTCACTAAAATGTTCACTGTTTGTTTGATTTTCCTCGAAATGACTTTTATGTAAAAATATGTAAATATCTTTATCTAACAATCATATAGATTTTGGTCTGAAAACCACGAGAAACGGTACGTATCACATTATGGGTTCCGATTCCGTATCATATAGACGACTCATTCTGATTCCTTATCATATAGATTCAACTTCCGGTAAACCCCGCGCTATGACAAATAATATCATTATATGCATTGTTGTTACGCATTAAAATATGAAATTCAAAATTTTGACCAATTCCAACCCAATTTAAACTGAAAAACGGAAAAACAGGCTTTATGTAACGGGATTGTTAGATAAATATATTATCATGGCCAAATGCATGTCCTGTAATTGTATCAGATTCTCGGTCGTGTTTACAATCGGATCACAACTCGTCCTGGCGGGCTCGTTGCGATCTGATTGTAAACACGACCTCGAATCTGATACAAATTACAGGACATGCACATGGTCATGATAAGGTTTATGTGTCTCTTATACCATTATTGGTTTTTCAGAGTGAATAAATAATTGAATTGAATTGAATTGAATCTACGACATAGACTCCATTAATTTCAAACTTTAACCCTTTACCCAACGTAACGGCCAAAACCGGCCAGCGCTATTCTCAAAAATCGCCAATTAATTTTCATTATTTTTTCATTTTTTGTCTCAAAAACATAGGTTATGACCCCTCGTTGGAACGAGCTCAACGAGCTCGTTCCAACGAGGGGTCATAACCTATGTTTTTGAGACAAAAAATGAAAAAAAAATAGTTATTCAATAATTTTTTTTGCAAGTGTCGTCTGCTTTTCGTGTTAGGTAAAGGGTTAAACATCACACAAAGGAAAATTTCAAACTTTAAAACTCTTTGTTATTTATTGATCGTCTTTTTGAAATAAAAACAAAAATAAATCTCTGTGGTTGGCAAACACGTGTGACAGATCGATACAGAAACAGAAAATATAAATGAAAATTGTGTCCAAAACAGGTTATTTATTCGTAGTTTTAAGAAAAAGCTGCCGTTATCTGAGAGATATTCTCTTCAAAATCAGAACTTGTGTGATAAAATTACCCTCATTATAAGTTTAATTTCGTTAATTTTGGTGGATTTAAATAAAATTACTTCCCAATTGACATTCGATTTATCGGCTGCCACCGCAGATTCTGAATTTATCAAGGTCAGAATGCAACGTTTGGGTTGGCTGATTACGAAAATGGGTGGAGTGAAATTCTTTTGATGGATCCAAGATTTTAGGTGGATAAATGGTCCGTCAACGGAAATGCGGATACAACACGTATTCCGTACGGATTTGTAAATATGGAGCTGCATGAAGAGTAAAATGCGTGTAATAATAAATGACCTTCCACTCTCAAGTCTGAAAATTAGCAATCTGTCATTTGCAGAATGAGGTCCCCAGAGGGTAAATTTGTTGATGCATTCCTATACTGTGGACCAATTTATCCTCTGGGTACCCCTTTCTATTTAGATTTGAGACCTTGATTCAGATTGAAGTTCACAGAGGGTACATTTAGTGATGCTACCCTGCTGTGCAGGGTAGCATCACCAGATTCTCCCTCTGGGGACCTTATTTTGCAGATTACCGTGTGCTTATTTTCTGGCTTGTCCATACTTATTGATTTTACCAAGGTTCCTACGGGTTCTTAACAATGATTAAAGACCTTGCATTTTCATTCTGAAGTTACATATTCACGAAAGTACTTGAAAAAAGGTCATGGAACGTTCTTGAAAAGTATTTGTAGATAACTGCTTTGCTCCTGTAAGCTGAAGTATTTGTGTGCCGCTGTTGCTTAAATTGCATTCCTTTCGTCCACATAATGAATACCTGTGTTTTAATAGAGAACCTTGGAAAACTATCGAAGAGAGCTTCCCAATGCTCAGTGTCTGATGCAGGTGTTATTGGTTTGAAATTGATTTCAAACAGTTTGTGATTGATCTTTAAAATAGCATATATTGATTTAGTTGTTACTCAACTATGAGTTTGTGTAGCCTATTCTTTTTAAAATTTTCACAAAATACATGTTTGTGCTTTCCAATAAATTGCAGAATATTATTGCTAGAAGATATCTTTCAGTTTTGATTTCAGACTGCTTCCTTTTCATCCACATTTCAACGAGAATAGAGCTTTGCTATCTTCTAAAAGTTACGCAACGTGTGTATAGCGCACAGGCACATTTCTTCATATCAAACATAGGACAACTGTTGGTGTGTTCTTAAAACGTCGAAAAACTAAAATTCTCACCTCGGTTAGTTTGTTTTGATAGTAATTATAGTTTATATCTAATTAGCGGCCACTCGTGAGATTTTTCTGCGTTCAGAGATCAGAGATACAGACGGTGGGTTTTATGTCTTCGGTGTACAGAGTTTACTGAGTTGTGTAAGATATATACAGTACGTGGATAGTGGATTGGAATTAAATCACCCGGGGAATAGAGTTATCACTCAACGTATCACTTTCAAATTCTGTGCATGTGGACAAAATAAATACAAGCAATGTTTCAGCCAATGAACCTCCGGGTATAACCCGGAGGTCCATTGGCTGGAACTTTGCTTGTGCTTGTTATTCTTGGCAACAAATTTGCAATTATTGCTTGGGTGGAATCGCCACTCTGCAGGTGATTTAGTGATAATACACTCCCCACGTACTGAATATACGTATAAGTCATGGTATCCATATCAATTTTCTGAAGATAATCAGAGGTAAAAATTGGGGAGCAAACAAAGACGCGCTTCTCAAGCTTTACAAATCATTCAAACGTCAGAGAGAATTACACAACGGACACCCATGGTGCCAGATCTCCACAGTTGTAGACCCTTCCCACAAAATGCCCGATGCTAATTAGATATAGACTAGAACCTTACGCCTATTGTTCGCTTGTGTAAACACACCGGTACAGATTTTCATTTTTTTCGACGTTTTGAGATACAGCCCATCTGTTAACTGATCATTTCTTTTCGGTTGAACTCTTTTCCTGAACTTTAACATTGTAACACTCAAGTGTGTGTAGTTCCTTTTTTGCGTTACCGGATAATCGTTAACATTAACTCAGAGGTGAGGAATGCAATAAAGTTACTTGCGGTGAAAATATTAAACTAGTAGAGTGCTGGAAGCCAATATATGTACTTTAAATATGAAGAACAGTTACCCCAGTTTAAAGGATGTGCTTAGTACAATACAGTCGCCGTGGGCTGGTCGTAATCCACGCATGGGCGGTGATGCCCACGCATACATTTACCAGGTAATATAAAAATCATCAACAGCAAAATGTTAATTAACAAAGCACGGCTTTGTACCTGGTGCTTCATTAATTACATTTTTGATGATTATTCCTATAATCAGTGTTTGGAATCTCATAATATTGCATCCGTGGAAATATTGCCCAACCGTGGAAAATGACCAATCCACGGCGGCCGTACTGTATTATTTGTTGGCGCGGTGGCGTTGCGGTAACCGGTTCTCGTCAGATCACAGAAGTTAAGCAACGTCGAGCCCGGTTAGTCCTCGGATGGGTGAACGTCTGAGCGATCGATTCGGACTCCCGCGTTGTGTCCTTGGGCAAGGCACTTAACCCCGATTGTCCAGATAGGGGCACGATGACGCCGTGTGCTAAGGCGTACTGCACGTCGATGGTGCGCATGTCTTCAACCAATCTAACTCTGCCTGTGCTGCAGTGCGGAGTTACGATGTTGGAGAGCTGGCAGCTGCTCGTCGTTGCTCAGTGGTTCTCTCCGGGTACTCCGGCTTCCTCCACCCGTAAAACTGTCACGGTCATACTTAGCCATTGTGCATAAGTATGTGACCTTAAACACCAATAAATAAATAAATAAATACTGTATTATTTTTGAAGTGGCATTACTTAAGTCTGTATGGATTTGCCTTGTTACAATTTATGGGTGAGTGCCTCTTGGCACACTCCCATAAATTGTAACAAGACAAATACACACACACAATTGCTGGTGACTAAAATAATTAAGCGTCATAATAATTAATGTGTATTGAACCGTTGTGTCAAGCAAATCTATTATTGAATACTGGGAAATATCTACGTCAGTGGGGTATTTTTGGAGCGGATGATCTGCAAAACAAATCAACGTATTTTACAATGTACTTTGGGCCTTATAGTGACTGCTGTCGTTTTGCGAGCCATTTTGGTATCTTTTATCAAGTTGCTGATCCAGTATAAATAGAATTTTTAACTCGTCTCCAGTTTATCGCCTCCATTTCGCCTTTTGGTTTAAACAATATTTATTTCGAGAATATAATAATAGAAATTGTTACATACATTGATGTGGATTCGGCAGGAAGCTGTAAGCTTATACAAGGCCGTTTCCACCAAAACAAGATTACATGTAGTTACCAGTGACAATAGCGGGTATATGGATGACTTCATGTCCTCAGTTGAACAGTATTTGTATACAAAACACAGGCGTCAGTAGTCGAGCTCACACATCGTTGTCCGTGGGTCCCCGCCCAGTACTCCAGACCAACACCTTAACCCACACAGATATAGTACGAGTATTGCACAAAAGACGTCTTTAACCCCTAAACATTTATTTTCCGTTTCAAAAACACAGCTCTTCGGCCCCCAATGGAGCGGGCTGAATAAGCTCACTCCAGTGGAGGGTCGCGAGCCACGTTTCTGAGTCCAACATTGTAAAGGAAGTAAAGTTTGATTACGTGGAGTATTTGTTAATAGGACCACCCAATCTTGGCCATCGCGCGAGGCAGGGGGAGGGACCACCGGAAGACGATGTGTAAGAATATTGAGACTACAGGCAAGTCAGCTTGAATACATGGTGCATTTACTACACAGGAATAACATAAGTAATTTCATTCGAATCGTTTCTCAGAAGATTATATGTACAAACCGTGAATACAGTCCGAGTGGCGCTGAGCTGCAATGAGAGTTGAGTGGTGGTGAGGTCTATAATCGTTCCGTTCAGCTAGTTTGGTAACCATATTCATAACAATTTTAATATTTTGACCAGTTTAATACAGTGATACAAATTAATCATTGGAATCGCTTACTTGATAATATAAAATCGTGTACCACTTCAAAGATAAGACGGTTGTCTTCATTGTTCCGAACCAAAAAGAAGTGTAGATACATCCGCCCCCAAAAGGAAGTTTCGCCTTTTGATCATTTTCACGAAATTTCATGCACCAACAGGTGTTGGGTTGCTTCAATTTTGGTGCCCCCAGTAGGGGCCCAACGGGAAAGTTTCAGGTGGACCATACAGCCACTCCGCCTCTGATTTTAGGGGAAAAGAACTACATCGATACCATTCCGTTACTTGGCCTACCCCTGGGGAACCCTGGGTATTGAAAAATGATACTGTGTCACAATGTTAGCGGAAAATAATCTGTAAAGAATTTTTGAGCCATTAAGAGCCCTACGAGGCACTGACAATTTCAGACCAGTTACCCATGATCAACTTCTGTCGGAAAAACATAGCTTATAATTTTCATTGAAACAAACTCGTTCCACTAAATGGTCATAAGCTCGGTTTTAAAAAAAAATTGAATAAATATTCACACTGAAAGTCCTCCAAAGGAAGGTTGTTAACTTATTCAGAACAAAGTTACTCAATTAATGTCCACAACTTTTCGACCAGATGTCCTTTAGTATGTGGAATAAGTTTTAAAGTTGACTGTCTTTGTAAAATCCATCATGTCACCTTATACAGTACTTGGAGAATGGATTGTAACTAAATCACCCACGGAGTCGAGTTATCATCCAAACTATAACTTTCAAATTTAGTACATATCGACAAAAAACACAAGCAAAGTTTCAGCCAATGGACCTCCGGGTTTAACCCGGAGGTCCATTGGCAGAAACTTTGCTTGTGCTGGTTATGCTTTGCAACAAATTTGCAATTATTGCTTGGGTGGAATCTCCACTCTGCGGGTGATTTAGAGATAATACACTCTCCACGTACTGTACATAGTCTGGTCGTGGTACGTCATTATCGAGGTCTACCCGGAATAAATTTGTAGGTTTCTTGGTGCCACTTTGAAAAGGAATATCTTCCCTGTCACATATCCAAACTCCGCTAAAATCCGCTTTTGGGAAAATATTTTACAGCGCTTCCAAACTACCTTGTCATCTGCACTGTGGCGCTAACTTTTTCGGTCAGATTCTAATTACAGCGCTTGCACTTTGCGCTATCATATTACAATATTCTCATTGAATAATCAATGCCCTATAGTAGTCATGTGGTTAGAAAGTCAATAGAATCACAGAGAAGCGTGTAGAATTATACAGAATAATTTTTCATTGCAAATGAAGAGCGTTGGTGATTTACGTCGTTCTTCGTTGAATATCGTGTTTGGCATCCATGGCGTCACACGTGAAGACCGCGTGCTCTATGCCACTTCGCCTTGACATTCACTGCAATACAGTTCAGTGTCTCGCGATTTATTCTACTTTCTGAAAGATATTTGGTTAATTTCTGGTGCACATACATTTTATATTCACTCACATTTTGACAATCGTATTCTGGTCGTGGTATGCCATTTTCAAGGTCAACCCAGAGGGTGTTTTGAGAGTTTTCTTTATTTGGACTGCATGGATTTTCAGAAAACTTTGAACTTTCGAAGTCAGTAACAAAATGTTGTAGGCAATTTTGGGTTTACCAAAAACTTCCTCTCTTCAGTGTGTCATGACGTTGTCACAGCTGACAGAATTACCATTTAATTTTCATTATTTATTCATTTTTTGTCTCAAAAACATTGCTTATGACCCCTCATTGGAACGAGCTCATCGAGATCGTTCCAATGAGCGGTCATAAGCTATGTTTTTGACACGAAAATGAAAACAAATTAGTTATTCAAGAATTTTGTTTACAAGTGTCGTCTGCGTTTCGTGGTAGGAAAAGGATTAAAGTTATAACTATTGAAAATTTTGGCCCGGATTGAGGGGGTAGGATACCTTCCCACCACTACCCCACCACCCCCTGCGTCATATTCTTGAGCTCATGTTTTGTCAGGAATATCATCAGACTGGGAAGAAGAAATTTGTTTCGTATTAACTGAGCTTGTTTTACATTCCCAAATCTTTTAGCGACGTGAAACTTCTCATGAGTGCATCATGGAATTGTGCATTAAATATTGAATTATAATAATGTAAATACTACTCTCACCTTAACTTTCACCCTCACCCTCTACAGTGACATGGCACATATATATTTTCGAGAATCGACTAGAATATTCGTTATCTTGTAGTTGCTTCTGAAGATATCACTACGCAACAATGGCAAATCATACGCCATGGATGGAACAGACTATAGTACTTTCTAGTGAAATATCAAATACTAGCAGCGTTACCCGGCGTTGCTTGGGAAAATGTAGCGGTCATATGAAAAGTACCCCCCCCCCCCCAAAAAAAAAAAACAAAAATAGGGGCCGCATATTTTTCGACTCAGCCCGCCCTCCGGGCGGGGCCTTCTATCCCGTCACTTTTTAAACCCCCAGCATTATATTCCTGGTAAAAAGTTACCCCTAGCAGACCCCTTTGAGGACCTATATCGGTGAAATCCATCAATTTCCCCCTCCCCATCCCCACCCCCCGCCACTTTTTAGACACCACCATTAGATTCCTGATAAAAAGTTACCCCAAGTAGACTTCTTTGAAGACCTATATCGGTGAAAAAAATTGGTCATAACTTTCGGTGCCCCTCCCTGCCCCCACCCGCACACTTTTTTAAACCTGACGAGGACCTCCGCCATACAAAAGTACCCTTAGTAGACCCATTTTGGGCACTCTGGATGGCCCCATATTCATTTCTATAGCGGACAGACGGACAGAGAGAAAGACAGACAGACATTCTAAAATATAGAAAAGAAGATATAAGGTGCTCATAAGGCTGAGGAGAAAGAGTAAGAGTGGAAGGTTCCTAATTTTGATGTCCTTACCTAATCCTTTTATGACTTCCTGGCAAAAAAGGTTAAATCAATTTAAAACGATATCGGAGATATTTACGGGCCTGACGCCAAATACATGTACACTACGAAAATAGGCAGTGCATTTTATTCTTCATCTAACTCGAATAGCAGACGACATGTAAAAAAATGGATAAATGTAAATTTCATTTTTGCCTCAAAACATAACTTATGACCCTCATTGCGCACGGTTTATAATCACAGATTATTGGGTTATTTAAATAGCTAAGCCCTTACTTATCACCTTCAGAATAAAGTGGGATATTCCAATAAGAAAGACAGAAAAGAAACAATTAATTAGCTTTTAGTGATTTATTTTTTCACAAGTATGTTTTAGAAATGAATAGAAAATAAATAGAAAATAAATGACAATAAAATAAAAAATATGAAGTACAATAAGAAAAGAGTTCTAGACACAATAAATTAAAATTATGAAATAAATGACAATAACATGATTAATCACATAAATAAATAGTATCTTTTGTGACAAATAAACAGAAAAAAAACAATAAAATGAAAAATATGAAGTACAGTAAAGAAAATATTTAGACTTGTTTTATAGTAAATAAACAAAAAAAAATCATATTTCATGATAACTCATTTTTAACGTAAATAAATAAAAAAAAATGTTTATAAAAAAAAATGAAACAAATATTAACGAAATGAAAAATGTGACGTACACATCATAAACAAAGGTACAATATTATTATGACAAAACAATTTACAAAAGGAATATTAATTTACAAAAAAATTCATCCCATTCTTAACAGTCTTCCAGCTGCATCAACGAACTCCATTGGAGACTTTCTTCCCTGTCCTAGTTATTCCTTAACCCTTTACCCAACGAATCGGCCGCATTCGCCCGCGTAATATGCAAATTCAGCAGTTGAAAAAATATTATTTTTCAAACAATTTCAACAAAACTATATCATGTGACCCCTCCTTGGAACGAGCTCGTTGAGCTCGTTCCAACGAGGGGTCACATGATATGGTTTTGTTGAAATTTTTTGAAAAATTTGAAAAAAATGATATTTAAAATAATAAATTTTGATATCGTCTGCGTTGGGTAAAGAGTTAAGACGGTCCAGGTGGTTGTCAATTTCCCTGTAAACCGTTTCCAGGACGGTGGAGCAGCATCAAAGACCATTTGGACAATTTTGATTTTCTCTGCCTTTTCAATGTTCTTTATTATATTTCTAAATCTGAAGAGGTTAGGATGTCGATGAGGTACTGATAAATTTAGGCGATTATGGAATCCTTCAAGATTGTTGTTGGTTCTAGATCCTGAGGTTTTATGATGATTCCACAGAGGGATAGGAAATCTTGCATCATCATCCACCCAGTTAAGGACCATATAGCCATTGAAGCACTCTGCCCATGGAACAGCTGGTGTTGATTCCATTACCTCTAACCATGCGTTTTGTACAGAGTTTGGAGGCAAAACTGCTTTCCCGGCAGCTCTTCTTATCCATTTTCCAACTTCAGATTCTCTTCTGAAAGTTCAGGCAAGACCTAAATCTTGCGTTTCGCATAAACCAATGGCAATGTTGTTGAACCTCGTCTTGCATGTGGTATATAAAGTTGATTCCATAGGCTAGGGCAGGCAGTGAATGTTCCATCCATGTATATAATGTCAGCAGACTGGATAGCGTGAAGTTGATCATCAGTTATCCATAGGTCAGGGCAGGCAGTGAATGTTCCACCCATGTATATAATGTCAGCAGACTGGATAGCGTGAAGTTGATCATCAGTTATCCATAGGTCAGTGCAGGCAGTGAATGTTCCATCCATGTATATAATGTCAGCAGACTGGAGGGCGCGAAGTAGCTTATCAGTTATCCAGAGGTCAGGGCAGGTAGTGAATGTTCCATCCATGTATATAATGTCAGCAGACTGGAGAGCGTGAAGTTGATCATCAGTTATCCATAGGTCAGGGCAGGCAGTGAATGTTCCATCCATGTATATAATGTCAGCAGACTGGAGAGCGCGAACTTGATCATCAGTTATCCATAGGTCAGTGCAGGCAGTGAATTTTTCATCCATGTATATAATGTTAGCAGACTGGAGTGCGCGAAGTTGATCATCAGTTATCCATAGGTCAGTGCAGGCAGTGAATGTTCCATCCATGTATATAATGTCAGCAGACTGGCGCGAAGTTGATCATCAGTGGAAAAAAATACAATCATCTTGTTGTCGTGGCCGTCATCAAAGAGTAGAAATCTCTCCTCATTGTGGGTTTCTGTCCATGTGCCATTCAATTCAACATCAGATCTACTTTCTGGCAGTTTAGGAACAGTGTGACTCCTATGTCTTTACAGAGCACTATCAAAACTTCTGAATGATGGAATTATTATTAAACAATATATGTGTGATTTTTATGTTTTGATTATTTTTAGAAAAATAAGTGGTATCTGATTATATGTCAACAAAAACAAAAACAGCACCAAACAAAATGTTGAAACTAAATTTGATTCAAATTGTACGTATCTGGGTTGTTCCATTTATAACAATAGGTAATCATCTATTTTAACTTCCGCTAATCCTTAATTAACTGTATGACACTTTGGGGTGTATGACAATTGGATGTCTGACTAATGGGGGTAAACTGGTGAGAGTC
The DNA here is from genome assembly GCA_031216915.1 of Pictodentalium vernedei. Taxonomy (NCBI): domain Eukaryota; kingdom Metazoa; phylum Mollusca; class Scaphopoda; order Dentaliida; family Dentaliidae; genus Pictodentalium; species Pictodentalium vernedei. The sequence continues at coordinate 487,497,188 of CM062293.1, read as the reverse complement.
ATAGCTACGTTTTTGAGAAAAAAAATACAAAAATAATAAAATTTTATGGTGAGTTTTGTTTATGATACTGGCCATTTTTCCTGGCTTTGGATAAAGGATAAAGCGACTGTATGAGAAAATAGAACATTGAAATAATTCTTTTAAAAAATCGACGGAATGACCCAGTTTTCTTTATTGCATGTGATGTGAACCAACCCATTTATTTTATTTCGCCTATCTGAGAATACTCTTCTAACAATGCCATGGAGACGAATCGATGATAAAGTAATCTTACACTTTCATCAAAAGCATACAACAAATATTACCACATCATATGTTCATATATATGTTCAAAGCATACAGAACGAATATCCAAACATAACAGCATCCCTGTATCTTTGTACTGCGAACCCTCATGCAATAAATACGATAATTAAGTTTAGCAGAGCCATTTTCACTGAACTGAAAATAAATGTGTACACTGGTTGAGTAACCGGGTGCAGTAACTTTAGCGTCCCATGTACATATTTTAAATACAGTTAATGTATTTCGTATAAAATGGTTTCATGTACTAAGGCGTACTTCACGTCGATGGTGCTCTTGTACTCAACCAGTGCTAACCGTGCTTGTGTGGAGTTAGTACGTTGGGGAGTCTGGCAGTTGCTAACCGTTGTCGGTGGTTCTGTTCGGGTACTCCGGCTTCCTCCGACACGGGGTGATCCTGGCTGTCGAATGTGTCGTTAAACCCAAACAAATAAATAAATAAAGTGGTTTCAAATTAAATTTTAACGTAAGTTCCACTTCCACCAAGATATACACTATATACGCTAAATCACCCACAGAGTGGACATTCCACCCGAGGAATAATTGAAAATTTGTTGCAAAGCATAACCAGCACCAGCAAAATTTCAGCCATTGGACCTTCGGGTTAAACCCGGAGGTCCATTGGCTGAAACATTGCTTGTGTTTTTTGTCGATATGTATACAATTTGAAAGTTATAGCTTGTTGATTTAGTTACAATCCACTCTCCACGTACTGTATGGGGCAAGGAAAATTCATTGTTACTGTACTCTGATTGCAGAGGCACAAGGAGGATTTCGATCGGTTCGCGACCCAATCGCGACTGGGTCGCGATCTAATCGAAATCTTCTGTGCCGTCCACAGCCCAGTGTGGAATCCCATCCGTCGAAAACAAAATGCGAATATACTGCATCGCAGAAACTATTTTTAAACCATCCCAAATGTTTCAGCGTAAATAACAACAAGAAGCCCAAAGAGACCTTAATCTCTCACCTGACAAAGTGGTCCAAAGCAGTATTTTGAGTCACATTCAGTTAGTCATGGTTCATCAACACTACCGAGGAGTGAAGTCATGAATTCATTCATAACCCTAGTGTCCATGTCAGTTGATTATTATTATTGATCTTTCTGACTGTTTCCAATTCTATCAGCTGTAGACAAGCACTGTCGAATTTCCAAGGTTTGTTATGTCATTGCATTTTATGGGAAAACACAAAGGAATGGATTTGAACAACCTTGAACGTAACCTCCTCCTCCTTGCCCCACCTGCCCCCCCCCCCCCACCCCACCTCTCAAATTTTAAGCCGGGGACTCGAATTGAACAAACTTGAATTTGATTCGTTTGTGTGGGCATAAGTGAGCGTGTCTACACGGAGGAATTTGAGTGTAGTGTCTTTTAACATCTGGTTTCTCTACTTGTCTTATACGTTGGACCATGTCTTTTAAAGGATATTCCCGTCATTCTATGACTTCTTGTCCCCGGAATACTTCTTTGGCATCAGTGCGTTCTCGCAAGTGCCCGACTTCTTTTGTAAATTTTACTTGATTGTGGACCATGGCTAGTAATATTCCATTTGATGAGATCCAGAATTCTGACGCTTATGACTTCATATCCAAGTTCAACACTTCACTGGGTACAGATGGTAGTGATACTGACCCACCATACACTATGACAATTCAAGCTGTAAGTATTATATACCAGAAAACTTTAGCAAGCAAATACCAGAAAAAACTAAGTCATTCTCACTTTTCAATTTGAACTGCCGAAGTTTGAAAGCTAATTTTGAGAATATTCAAAATCTTTTCTGTGACATGCACCCTAGGAAAAATATATTTGATGTTGTGGGACTTACTGAAATATTTGAAGTAAAAAAGATATATGTTTTGAACTCGAAGGCTATCACCCTTTAATTCATCAAACACGACCAATGGATGACGATGGAAGAGGGGGTGTTGGATTATTTATTAATGACAACATTAGCTTCAAACAACGAAGTGATTTGTCAATCTTCATACCTGACGTATTTGAATCTCTTTTCATCGAAACAACCTCTAAAAATAAATGTATTATTGGAATCATTTATAGACCCAACACCGCACCAAAGCTGACCTTGACCTTTTCTTGTCCACAATGTCCGAACTATTGAATAAAATCAACCTGGAGAATAAAAAAGCCTACCTTATGGGCGATTTCAATATTGACCTACTCAACTTCGCTAGTCACAACAAAACTGAACTTTTTATCGACTCTGTATTCAGCTCAGGCTTCTTGCCCCTCATCATTAAGCCGACGAGAGTTACCGAAACTTCGGCAACTCTTATAGATCATATCCTTAGTAATGACTCCACTACACACGTATCAGGGATTGTCATTTCGGATATCAGTGATCACTTTGCAACGTTCTGCATTGGTAACTTGGAAAAACAAAATGCACGCCCAACACAAAGTCATAACCGCTTCTTCAAGAAAGAAAACATTGACCACTTCAAGAGGCTCCTATTAGGTAGTGATTTTTCAGACGTTTTCGACACATCCAATGTCACCCTACCATTCGACTTGTTCATCGATACATTTTACAAAGCATTTAATGAAGCTTTCCCATTGGAAGTAACATCAGTACATTCTAAATATATTAGACGTAAGCCCTGGATGACGGCTGGACTATTAGAGTCTTCCCTACACAAACAAAAGCTGTACAGGAAAAAACTGAAATCTCCGATGACCCAAAATATCGCGAACTACAAACAGTTCTGTCACATCTTCAGTCGTGCCAAACGAGCAAGCAAGTCAGACTACTATCATAATATCTTGTTAGATAATAAACACGACTTCAAAAAAACATGGCAAATATTACGTAAAGCCATTAATAAATTGGATCGAAAAACTGAGCCCCCAATTACCTTTGTCGATAACAATATAACTTTAAACGACCCCAAACAAATTGCTGACAAGTTCAATGCATTCTTTGCCAATATTGGGAAATCAGTAGGTGACCAAGTACCCGACACAAATATTCACTTTTCACATTATATGAAGCATAATAATGGAACCTCACTATTTGTAACGCCAACGAATACACAGGAGGTTATCTTTAGTATTTCCAAATTGTCTTCAAAACCAACAAGGGATCAAGGTGAATTGTCTACAAAACTTTTGAAAGCCGTTGCTTGTGATGTCGCCAGCCCATTAACACACATCATCAATACTTCATTTTCATCCGGTCATGTGCCAACCAAAATGAAAATAGCCAAAGTCATACCAGTCTTCAAGTCTGGTAACTCTCAAATGTTTAATAATTATCGCCCCATCAGTATTCACCCGACGTTCTCAAAAATACTTGAAAAGTTAATGTATAAAAGGCTAGTGGATTTCATAGACAAAAATAAAATCTTATATCAGTACCAGTTTGGGTTCAGAACAAAACATTCAACTGTCCACCCTATATTGCATCTACTGAATAGCGTGGTAACGGAAAATGACAAACCAACAAAGAATTGCACCCTTTCTATATTTCAAGACTTCTCCAAAGCATTTGGCACCATTGACCACTCGATCCTACTCCAGAAACTGGGATGCTATGGTATTAGAGGCATTGTCCATCAGTGGTTTCAAAGTTATTTAACTGCTCGAAATCAGTTTGTTTCATTCTTGAATACCATTTCAGAAACGTTACCAATAAATACAGGTGTTCCACAGGGGTCCATTCATGGCCCACTTTTATTTCTACTGTACATCAACGATATTAATAAATCTACAGAACTCAGTTTACTTTCCTTTGCTGATGATACAACGGCCTTTGGGTCAAGTATCAATCTTGACACCCTTACAGAAAGTATAAATTCCGAATTAGCCAAAATAAACCATTGGTGTTCTGCCAACAAACTAGCCCTCAACCCTACTAAAAACCAAATATATGCTACTTCATCCACAAAACGATTCGTATAAGGTAAACGATATTAAACTATTTCTAAACAATAAAAATATTGAGCCAGTTGGTAACGAGCAAGAACAAACATAAAATTTCTTGGCGTACATATGGATGAAAATATGAAATTTAAAGAGCATATTTCTGTGATGTGCTCAAGAATAGCAAGTGCAATTTTTTTACTAAATAAGGTAAAGAATTTCTTGCCCACGAAGGTAATGAAAACTTTATACTTCTCACTGATTCAGTGTCATCTTATATATGGTATCCAGGTCTGGGGCCATTCGGCCTAGAAGTAGAATTCTAAAACTACAAAAAAGAGCTGTCCGGGTCATAACAAAAAATCATATCTCTCCCATACAGATCACCTTTTCAGAGATTGAGGCATTCTGAAATTCAGTGATCTCTACAGCCTTCACGTCTCCCTTTTTATGCACGACTGGACGAACAAAAAAACTCCCTATGTCATTCGATGATACCTTTCAAGTATATAGAAACCCTTCAGGAATGAATACAATGAATACCGGTAAATTAGATACCCGCAAACCAAGAACATAGGTCTCTGCTGTGCTGCCATTACACTCCTTCCCAAGAACCTGGAATAGTATAGACCCACAAATCCAGCAATTAAACAGACCCAATTTAAAAAGTCCTTAATTGATAAAACATTGAATAATTATACGCGTCCTAACTCCAAATGTGACAACCCAACGTGCCCCGACTGTGTCATCCGTCAGTTGTACTCTTCTGACATCTCATCCTCCTCTTCCCATCCCTTAATTCTCAAATACATTCTAGCCCCCCCCCCCCCCCCCCCCCCTGAATTACAAATAAAAGATCAGACAACCCCATCTTGGGGAAAGCACTTCGATACACTGATGCCAAAGAAACTTTCTTTTTACGGGAATGGCAGGAAGACAGCCTTATAGGCTATGCCATTTCCATGCTGTATACTACATGTAGCTTATGTTCCTGTTTGTTGTAATGTTATTTTGTAATCCATGTACTAGTGTATTGCAAAATAGAGATCAATCTGATACCCCTGTATATATTACATACCAAATATGAAAGGATTCTGACTAGTGGATCTGAAGAAGAAGCGTTTTAAAGAAATCTCCCTACATTGCACTAAGTTAAAATTCGGACTCCAATAGAGATCCCAAATATTAACCCAGGGACCCGATTTGAACAAACTTTAATCTCATCTCCCTAGATATCTTGTATACCAAATATGAAATCATTCTGAGTGGTGGATCTGAAGACGATTTTTAAAGGCGTTTCTCCATATTGCATAAAGTTAAAAATAGGGAGCCCAAATATTAACTCGGGGTCTTGATTAGAACAAACTTGAATCTGACCTCCTAGAGACGCTGTATACCAAATATCAAAAGATTCTAATTGATGGTTCTTGAGAAGAAGATTTACACAGAACAAAACTTGATCCTGACCTATTTGATCCTGGACAAGAAAGTTACACCGAACCAAAATTTCTATACACCCCTCTAGCAAACATATCAGCGAACATACCAGTTTGATAATATTGCTCGAGGTCACTGGTTCTCTCATGAGAAGATAGACAATAGTCCACTGCTTGGATTCGAGTACGATTTTTATCCTCAGGTGGGGCGCGCGGAGGATTATTTCCCGAGGCGTTAGGATAAAATCATACTCGAATCCGCGCAGTGAACTTTGGTACTTATTTTATTTTCCACTTATTTGTTTTCTCAAAATAACCCTTTATAATTGATTCAACTTAACGGATTTATAAACAATAAAAAATGTCCGTCATCGCTGAGAGTGAAATACTATGCTGGAAGTGGAATACCATTTTAGGCGAGTGGGGCAGGAATACGATTTGTTTTGGGGGAAGGAAAACGATTGAAAATAAAATAAATAAAATTATACACCTGTGCATTGTATAGGCGCATTTAACCCTTTACCCAACGCAGACGATATCAAAATTTATTATTTTAAATACCATTTTTTAAATTTTTTCAAAACATTTCAACAAAACCATATCATGTGACCCCTCTTTGGAACGAGCTCGTCGAGCTCGTTCCAAAGAGGGGTCACATGATATGGTTTTGTTGAAATTTTTCGAAAAATAATATTTTTTCAGCTGCTAAATTTGCATATTACGCGGACGGATGCGGGTGATTCGATGGGTAAAGGGTTAAAGTGTACAATATTCTCATTTTTCAGCGGATCTAACGACGCAATGCACGGAGATATTAAGCAATACAGGTCATTTTTGTGATTTTCAAAACGCTACCCTTGGCCAACTTATTGGCCGTTGTGGTGGTCAAGAGTGCACCCAGACCAACTTCAAAATTAACCATTGTCTTGTGAAATCATGGGGCTCATGTTTTACATTTCACAAAACATTCGGCCAAATTTAACTTTAAAAACGTTGGGACAACTTGGTTGGTTCAATACTTTTTGTGTAGTATATTTCGCTTTTGCAATCTGAATCCACTAGTGTAAATGTGTCACGACTAGATCGTCTTATGGTAAAAAAGTGACTGCATTTGCCATCACAGAGATTAGGTTGTTAATAGGGTCCTACGACTCACACATTTTCGATTCGATTCGAATTTCGAATCAAATTCTTAGCGTCTTGGAGATGACCAAAGGGGGAGGGCAGACTGTAAACCTGATTGTTTGAGCTGTGACGGTTCAAGTCCCGACTGATAAAATATTCCAGCTACATCAGCCAGGCATGCCCTCCTGGAAGGCATGCTTTGGCGATGTAGATTACCCGAGAACGGATGCGAGACTTACCGTCACTAACCACTGCCCAGGACGAGGCGCTACAAGAGCTCATCGTCAACATTGTTTGGGAAACTTTAACTTTGTTTTCCTCAGTGGTAGAGACTAGTGAGACTGCAATTAGCATGGGGGCATGGGAGGTGACATGCGCTAGATGCTCTTTATGTCAATATAGATGTAATTACACGCTGTCTTAATTTTCAGAATTATTTAAGCACAAATTTCATCTGAACTTTTCATTTTGTGAGACGACGGTAGTGACTAATACCAACCTTTATTATCGTCCGTTTTGTTCACTTTAAAATATTTGATATTTTGTTTTCATATTAATCAGTGATAAATAAAGCCTTCCGTCAATTTCATTGGTCAATTTCAAAACTAGACAATTTGATTGGCTGAAAAAAATAAAACTGGGCCACATTTTCATAATTTGCATAATTAGAGTTGGGAGCTTTCATTGGTCAATTTCATAACTGGACAATTTGATTGGCTAAACAAAATACAACTAGGTGACATTTGCATAATTTCAGTAGGGAGAATTTACGTTATCTGTCCTATTTAGGGTGGGTTATATTGTAATAATCTTTTACCTACAAGAAAAACGCCATTCATTTTTTTTTATATTTTCACTGTTTTCTTCCAAAACATGGGTTATGACCCCTCATTGGAACGAGCTCGACGAGCTCGTTCCAATGAGGGGTCATAACCTATGTTTTGGAAGCAAAAAATGAAAATTATTAGTTATACGAGGATGTTTTTTTGCAAGTGCAGTCTGCAACTCAAGTCGGGTGATGGGTTAAAAAGTCCTACTAAGTGGCTAATTTGTGCGTGTGTGTGTCATATGATAAACAGAATATGAAATGAGTGTTTTTCTCATATAATATTTATGAAACTCGTTCGAATTTTCCGTTTGAGCTCGCCAGAGGCTCGCCAAAACGGAAAATTCTTAGACTCGTTTCATAAATATTATATGAGAAAAACACTCATTCCATATCCTCTATTTATTACACGCTAAACGATATATTATTACCACTAAATCTATAAGTTACTAGTAGATTAACATGATTTTGGAGGGCTGTTAAAACTCCATAATTTCAGGGACGTCATTCGACGAAGCCGGGCCGCGGGCGGATAATGGTATAAATAGCCATTAGCGGCCCGCGGCCCGGCTATTTTTAGATTCCATTGTCTAATGAATTACTCCCATTCGGATGAAGTCCCTTTGTTCGGAAGTCGAACGCGCGATCGAAACAGAAATATCGAACCGACTTACTGACTATTTCTTCCAGCAATTCCCTCGTGCGGTAAGCTGTAACAGGGAGTGGTAATAATAGTAATAACATAATTGTTGTCAGGCATCATGATCCATATACTTCGTCTCGGGCCTTTAATAAACCCTCGGGCTGTTCATCATTGCTGCAGGGCCGCAAATGAACCATAATGCCCTCCAAAATCATGTTACTGTTATATTATCGAAAACATTGCGGAAAGATAGAAATCAATTGAATTCAATTTATTTTTATCTATCTATCTATCTGTGGTGTCAGATACAAAAACAATTACTCCTTGCAGGTGTATAGTAACAAATGCAGATACGTTGTCAAATCTATACTCAGTACATCTATATACCTTTATATACGTCATCTTACCAATATGCTCAACACACATACACACACACTTCATACACAAAAGAGGGATGGGGATTGTATTTACATTCATTAGCCTAACGTTATCAAATGAATTTATGCATGCAATATAATATCTTCACTTTGCTTCGTTATGTTAATACAGTCAGTGGGCCTACCTCACAAAATATCTCTCTTTCCCGAAAAAAGTGGCGAAAGCTGAAAGGGAGAAATGTAGGGTGACACAGTATTTGGCCAATCAATTGCGTACTACTCTTAAGTAATTCAACCCAACAGTAATTCTCTCATCCCTTCCTCCACTAGGGCTGCACGGTATATCGATAAACCGACATATACCGGTATTCAAACCAATATCGATTGAATACCGATGTAATTACAGAAATATCGATTTATCGTCATTATTTATTTACCCACAATTTAATTTTCAAGATGTCTTTAGTGTTTTAACTGTAGCCTCGACTGAATAATATTATCCCTTTATCCAAGGAATCGTCCGCTTGTGCCCTCGTAATACACAAATTCAGCAGTTGAAAAAATAATTTTAAAAAATTTCAACAAAACTATATCATGTGACCCCTCATTGGAACGAGCTCGTTGAGCTCGTTCCAATGAGGGGTCACATGATATAGTTTTGTTGAAATCCTTGGGGAAAATCTGATAAATTCATTTTGAAAATAATAATTTTTTATATCGTCTGCGTTGGGTAAAGGTTTTTCGAACCGTATCATCAAGGCATGCTAATTCGTTCCGACTGTGATGCCGCGAGCGTCGATTGTGTTCATATATCTGAACAGTTTTCGATGTACCGGTATACCGCGGTATTTTTTTGAATACCGATACCGGTATTCAGTTTTGAATATCGTGCAGCCCTATCCTCCACCTCCATGGAACTATATTTAATATAGCCCTATAAGAATGAAAGAAGGGACGAAAAAATCACTCCCAGGTGTGTAAAAAGAGCTATCATCCCCCATTAAAAATAAATATTATGTATACATTGGTATAAGAGACACAATTTTGAGCTATCGCACACCTGCAATATTATCCTATATTTCGAACCGGCTTTTGAGTTTATATTCAGTTCATATCGTTCCTGTACTGCGACGATATACATTATATAGAGTTTAACTTTCGATCTTGTCACCTTGGGGCGTTATATACTTTATCTCGTCCCCGAGAATGCATATCAAGAACGATACCCGACATTAGGGACGACATCAGTCACATTATTACTAGAAATGATCAATTTGTTTTAAAAACGTATTATGAAAAGAATATCCAGTGTTTTTGAGTGGATACCGATCATTTCCAGCAATAATTCAACACGTATTCACCTTGAATTGATGTATGAAACGCGCCAGCTGAATCAGATTGCAAGACGCTTCCTGAAGCGAGTATCGATCAAATCACTTTCGCGTATATGCGCGCTGTTTACTTTCATGCATCAATTCAAGGTTGAAACGAGTCGAATTATTGATAGAAACTTATTTTACTTAAGGCATTCTTTGGTGATTTCTTAGTCTTTTTCTTGAAAAAAAACCAGTTTATACCATGATACCCAATTCTACTATATTTGAAAAGCTTTATGACATAAATTTTAGCTTTACACGCCAACCGTGGTGAACACGCCAGCAATGGGATTTCAATAGTTAAAATTTACACCTACAGTGGAACTACATCCAAGTTGACCTTTGGTGACCTCGCCTTGAATGCAAACTTGTCTAAATTTATCGCTCGTCGCCTCGTGAAGAATTAGATGAAACCGGCAATTATTTATTACGTTCTTAAATACGTTTACCTCATAAGATACCAAACATTAACAAACAAACGTTGTCTCATGTTAATAAAGCATCCAAAACTCGAAATAGTATGTTATTATGTTATTAAAATGAAAAAGACCCCGTAATTTGCGCGTTTCGTTTCGGCTATAAAATTGCCGGCGGAAGTACCGTACACCGGTAAACAAAAACAGAATCGTTCGTGTGAATATTGATTTATTCAACATTTAAACTCTTATTAATCTGACGATCATGGTATAAATAAAATATACCCAAAGTAGCTTGGTGTACCAAATGTTCACCACTCGTGGTGAAGTGGTGTTAACCGCGTGTCAAATGCTCGCGGTTAACACCACTTTACCACTCGTGGTGAACATTTGGTACACCAAGCTACTATGGGTATATTCTATACATATTTCAAATTGTTATCCACATTAGTGCATATAAAAATAAGAAAAATGTATGGGTGAAGTTTTCTGTCCCAAGTTTGTTTCTCTCTCTCTCTCTCTCTCTCTCTCTCTCTCTCTCTCTCTCTCTCTCCCTCTCTCTCTGTTTCTGTTGATTATATCATAACTTGTTTTTTTATATTTGGATAACTCTCTCTCTCTCTCTCTCTCTCTCTCTCTCTCTCTCTCTCTCTGTTTCTGTTGATTATATCATAACTTGTTTTTTATATTTGGATAACTCTCTCTCTCTCTCTCTCTCTCTCTCTCTCTCTCTCTCTCTCTCTCTCTCTCTCTCTCTCTCTCTCTCTCTCTGTTTCTGTTGATTATATCATAACTTGTTTTTTATATTTGGATACCTCATAACTCAGCAGCTCATATTTGTATTTGGTTGCATGATTGGAATGAGTTGGATTAAAAATATCTGGCCATCTTCATTATCTCTGAGCTGAAATTACTGAATATGGTATCGGGCCAGTTTACGGTAGTATGGCCTGAAGGATGTTGTGTTTTATTGAGCTTCTCGTGGCAAGGTAAGTGGTTTGCTTTAAGTAAGATTGTTGTTTTCTGTGTTATACCCTTCACCTGAGATGAAACAAACATTCATAATCCTTTCAATTCCATAGTTCTCCAGTAACTAAGATGTAGTTCAATTTATTTCCAAATGAAACAAAATACTGCATTTTGATTGGCTGAGAGGTACGGTGTAACTTCCAATCCACAGTGGGTTTTTTTTACACCGTGGTTAACCACGGTGTAAAAACATGAATATACAATAGCAGGCTATATGGCTAAAAAAAGTACCAATTTTTAATTATTAATTCATACCTTCTGCTCAGTTATATTAGAACAAAAATAAAAATACAGGAAATTTAATATTTATGTGCAATAAAATATTACAGATATAGATGTCATTGGAACTGGCTCATTGAGCCAGTTCCAATGACATCCATATTTGTCTGATTTTATTTATTAAGAAACTTAGAAAGTACAAATTTTCTGTCAGTTTTTGTCCACAATGTAGGTTAAAGTATTAACTACGCCAAACTTGTTGGAAATAAATCCGTTATCCTTGTGTTTTCTAGAGGGTATGGGAATTTACACCTGTTTGGGAACTCCCACACCCTTCGGCTCTGCCTCAGGGTGTATGAGTTCCCAAACCGGTGTAAATTCCCATACACCCTGGAAAACACACGGAATACTAATAGTATCGATCACTCTAATAAGCTCACTGAAAAGTACGATACTTTTTCGGTTTATAGAGGCGGCGGAACTGACTGGAGAACACCGGAGACGCTTGCCCCTCCCTTTTCTTCCTCAGACATGCATGATTTCGCAATGAGTTTTGAAATTTGAAATGAAATTGTGCGAATATGCCAGTGTATATTTTCTGAAAATGTAAACAAATTTAGTTACATTTGGCCAATGATTGCCACTTTCGGTCGGCTGGGACTATTTCATCTACTTCAACCATCTTCTTAACCAAGAACTACCCTTCAGATGTCAAGATCGATGAAAGAAAAACCGAAATAAACCACACCATCAACAGACGGCAGTTTTCAGACCAAAACGAGAGACTATTGGGTTTACTCGTACATTTTCTGAAAAAAATACTTCACGTAATATGTGGCATGACTGAAAATAGCGCCGTCAGCTGTTTTAAAGGTATAGTAAGCCTCAATTTATGGGTGTCCCTTCCCACACGCACACTTTCCCTCGCATTTGTCAAGACCTGAGGATCATAGAAATGGCCTTTCAATGTATCAATTTTCCATGGTAGGTCTGGGGCGTCCTTTACCTCCATCCCACCCAACAGCCGCATTTACACTGTATTTCCGAATTTTATCATTACTGACGTCTACGTTTAACTCTTTTTACTGCCACGCCTACTTTATCCATATATGGAGAATCTCTATGTACGTCTGTATGCGAGGAAGTTAATCAAATTTATGACATACTTGATACTCGATCATCTGATTAATTGTTGGAAAGGGCTCTCTGAGCCCTTTCCAACAATTAATCACATGGTAGGTTTGATCTGCGTATACCAGAATGTACAGATAATGATCATAACATTGGTGACAATAGTCGCTTTCGGCAGCGTAAGTGTTAAAAAGAATTTAGAAACAATTTTAATGTTTTTAAATTGTTCAAGTTTTAACATGTTGTTCTACCGAAAACTCCTGCGAAGACATGGAATAAACTTACAGAGCTAAAAAAAATTTTTTAAAAAAAGAAGATAGTCAGAGCCACTTGGTTAGAAATGGGATTGATCTTTGATTTATTTAATTTGAAACAATTTAGAAAATGAAGGGTTTGTTATTTATGGGGGAAAAATTCCAAAAGTAGAACTCTTCAAGAGATTTGTGGCAAGCACATCAAGTTTTCTCTGTAACATCACATTTCAATTTCGCCAACACCGTTTCTACTTCTCGCGGATGGTCAGAGACCACACAATCCTTTCAATTTTGTGTGTAAATAACTGCTTAAGTGGTGATCTATACTTTATGGGAGCCTATTGGTTCTCTATCCTGTTTTTATGAAATGTTCGTCCAAATGTGTGAGATTGTAATATCGTCAGAAATTAAGTTATCATTAAACACAAACGTAGTCACATTGGAGAAACGTTTTTAACAAACAACATTTTGTTTTCTCGCTCTTTTAAAGTTTCCACTGTCGTCATTTAGAAGTGGAGTATAGTAATTGGCTTTACTTGCCCGTTTCATTTGGCGGAACATTAGACAAAACATTTGGCATGGTAATATCATATTTTCTGAAGATTTTATATTTTGTTGTGACTTAGAAGATTACTTTTGTACAATAAACATTGTTAAACGACTCTCCTTCAATTAATGGTAAACATTCAAAACATTGTGCGTAGACAACAACTTTGGGGGTTGGAACTTCGGAAACATTCCATGTAATGTTTAAACGCCTTGTTGTGGGCAATTTGTCAGGTGAACATCAAGCTCTCAGACCACCAGACAAGTTATGTAAGGAATTCGACACTGTTGTGGTCTGGAACCACTCTAGCCTTCAAATAGCCCATCGACTGTTTGGATTCACGAGTCTGGAATATTTCAGATGATCCGAAAAGCGAACCGTAGGTTCGCTTTTCCGGCCAACTGAAATATTCCAGACGATTGAATCTAAAAAATACCATAAACATTCATTTTCTTTTAATCAACGCAAGAAATGTTTCTCTGTTGATACTTGATTGGACAGAACCTTTAATGACTTTACCAATATCATCACAGATATTTGTTCATTAAACAAGAATGAACGGCGACTCATCGCTGCAGTAGTTTCATTATGACGACATACACACGTCCCACTAATTGTGTTAATCTTCATGTTCACAATGTCGAATTGAATATTTATTGAATGGAATATCTATCACTGAAGCACGAAAGAATATAGGCATATCTTTCTGAGTAAGGGTGCGTCACATTACATCAACGCTAGTCTGCACCTAAACTCTACGAAAAGTGGGTAAACAAACAACAATAACCGCGTCGGATTCCTTGCAGTATTAAACTGGTGGCCTGGGAGCTTGAGCGACCAGCTGGGAGGGTCCGCGGTGACAAAAACAATTAAAAAACGACGTTTCTAAATCGTTATCATCATTGAGCAAATGATATCTTATATGATGAGTGAATTAATTCTTTTTTTTTCTTTTTTTTATTTAATCTTATTTGTTTTACAAGGATTGGTGAACAAGTTATGCAACTTATATTAACGCCTCTCCTTGGCCCAATGGCGTAGGTGTGTGGGATGACCTTTATAGCGGCAACTTCGTGGCCTAGCTCTTCTCGAATACTAGAAGGGCTCTTTAGCCTGCACGGAGTGTGTCTCTCTCCGCACAGAGGACAGCCATTTTACGTCCCCACCCGATGGGACGGTACGCTGTGACAGTATCAACCCCACAATTGATGCTGACAGAGAGTGTTCGGACACCTCGATAACTTTCTCCGACCGGGGATCGATCCCGGGACCTCTGGTATGAGAGACCAGCGCACTTATCCACTCGGCCACCACTCTTTTAATATTTGTCCTTACCCATAGTGGGGACCGCTGAACGATCTCGTGGTGGGAGTCTGAATTTGAGGCGCGAAGGTTACTTTGTATGAATGTGTGGCGGTGTAACGTTGGGTGGTCGTGGAGATTTGTTTTATTATTATTTGAATGCATAGATGCCTGAAGAAGAGTGATAAAAATCTGTACCATTAAAGTAACCCTGATACACTACACCCAAGGCAGATTCCCATTTCCCCAGTCTCTCCCTATCGTCAAATTTCAAAGAAAATGCAACGCATTCGGGACCACAGAGCTCGGAAAACTGCTCATTTGAATTAATGTGCGAGTGAAGTGTTCAACCCTTTGAACCCAAAAACCACTTTGCGGTCCAGGAACATGATACGCCATGACTTCATTAAGTAGGATGGCTGCTCCGTCAATATGTGCCATAGAACAATCAATATTTTCAACGTGCAGCCACGAGGCTGCACGTTGAAAATATTTATTGATCTACACCCAAATAATGAATATGGACTCTTCCAAATGTTTTCGTTGAGCAGACATGGAAGATACCATCAGGGTGGGAGCGCGGTGGCTCAGTAGGTAGAGGTGCAGGCTGCAAGCCAAGAGGTCCTCGGTTCGAATCCCACCTGCGGCAACCGCGTTGTGTCCTTGGGCAAGACACTTCATCTCCATTGCCTGCGTGGGGGCACGGTGGCGTTGTGTACTAAGGCGTACTGTACGTCGATGGTGCATTTGTCTTCAACCAATGCTCACCCTGCTTGTGTGGAGTTAGTATGTTGGGGAGCTCACAGTTGCTCGCCGTTGCTCGGTGGTTCTCTCCGGGTACTCTAGCTTCCTCCACCCGTAAAACTGTCACGGCCATGATTAGCCATTGTGCATAAATATGTGACCTTAAACACTAATAAATAAATAAATAATACCATCAGGATTCCAAGGGTTAAAACAACTGTGTACTACCGTTGCTGCTTGGTACTAATAGTAGACTAGTAAACGGCTGTTGCGAACACTCCGCTGAGACGTTAATTCAGCTGAGGATTTCATGTACAGTGCACTTTGGCTCGTCAAAACAAAGTGAACAATGAGAGGTGAGTAGCGGGAAGTTATCGAAATACCGCAATTATACGATTGGAATTGTAACTGATCATTTTGTTTTGTTTCCATCTCATACTGCCATACACTGTCTTTATTATGAAAGTTCAATATCAATGTTAGTGTATAATTTATTTTTAAAATTGATATTTTTGACAAAGATGACGGGGTTAAATCCCCTAGACCCCCTGGTTCCGTGGTGCCTGCAAAGTCAGCTTACAGTTAAAAACGTTAAAGGAGTCTGCAATATCGCCGATCGTGCTGGTGGATACCGGCACTGAAGTGGGTTTTTTGGTAACTATACGGCCAAGTGGCGGCGGGTGAATCGTCTTTAACTCTATGGGTTTTGTTCCAATGTGGTATATCTTAACCTAAATTATTTCACCCCTCATTACTGAGTAAGATTAAACATATTTTTATTTGCCATTCAACAATGCAAATCAGGATTGGAGGACAAGTGCTGACCACTTAGAAAACCCTCCGCTCCTGTACAAAGACTAATAGATTACAAAAGGCAGAACAAAATATAACAATATGTAAACATTATACACAAAAGAAGTTAACTCAAAAAAGAGAGAGAGAAATAAAGAAAGGGAGAGAGAGAAAGAGAGAGAAACGGGTAAAAGCAGATTGAAATCAAAGAAGACAAAAAAAAAAAAAAAAGAACAGTATACAACAGAAATTCCAGTGATGATGACCCCCCCCCCCCCCCCACCCCCCACCCCCCCCCCCCCACACCCACAATTTATTCAATTCTAAATTTAGTTTAATGCCGCTAAGGAACGTTCACAGAACATTGTTGAGACAGTTAATCTTTGCGTGCTCACTCCACGTCCGTACTAACCTAACATCCACCGTGTTGTCCTCGCACAGATTGATTGTCAGGTCCCACTGCGAGAGGACACCCACAGTGGATGTTAGATCACCTGTATAACCTTGGGACACTCAGACTTGCCGAGAGGCGCAGCTAATTCAGCAACTGTACATCAAATCTATGCGAGTCACGAATAAATTTTTGAACAGATAAGAAAACTAATACATTGCTGCTTTCGGGTAATGACTGTGTTAATACTACAGACGTTCACTGACCAAACGCATTTTGAATTTGTATCACAAATTCTCCTCGTCGGGCATACGATTAGAAAAATGGGCTGTATTAAGGAGGTTTCAGTTCATATTTTGTATTTACCGAAAAGGTGAAAAGAAATAATATGAAATAAATTGAGCTGCACATATTTAAATGAAAAATACGCTCAATAATGCAAAAATGTAATTGAGGTAAATCTGACCTAACGTGTCGCGTTACAGAAATTACCTGACCATTTGCCCTACAACCCAGGACAGTTTACTTCTTTCCAACAAGCACAGATTTTTGCGACTCGATTTGCCGTTAACATTTTCATACTTTCAAGTTCATGGCAACCCGTAACCTCTTGATATCCATTCTACAATACTCCAACCGTTTATCCCAAATGTTTGATCCGACAAAAAAATGACAGTGCTGCTGTGGAGTGTTCTCACTTTGCCAGCAGGTGTTGCTCTCATAAAAGGTGTTAATAACCTAGACAATATAACAATAACATGACTTTGGAGGGCATTGTGGTTTATTAACGGCCCAACAGGTGTGAAAAACAGCCCGACAGCTTATAAAAGGCCCGAGACGAAGTCGAGGGCCGTTAATAAGCTGGCGGACTGTTATCCACTCCTGTTGGGCGTTAATAACCCACAAGGCCCGACAAAGTCATGTTATTACTAATATTACCACTGGGATTCTGAAAAAGTTTTGGCCCTGTACCTACATGACCTTCTTAACGTTTTCAATTTTGACAGCTGATAGTATCGTCTGTTGTCGAACAATCTGGTGTCATATGATTATCACGTGATCGGCATCTGAATGCTTTCAATGGCAAGTATGTTCGAAAACTTATAAAACAGACCAGATATTTACTGCTTTTAAGTCAGGAATAAAGCTTAAAATGTATACAGACTTACCCACTATATACAGCTGCTTGTTCTTATGGGGACAGATTTGCTGGATATTTTACCTGTTTAATAATTTAAATAAAAATCACATTGTTTACTAGTTGAAACCATTTCCGGAAACCGTTTCCATTTCCAAGTGTACGACAGTGAGCAACAAAACTCACGTGACGTGTAGGGCTGTTAATGAGATTTTTAATCCTTTAACGCCCGACACGTCACGTGATTTTTTGAAGTAAAGCGTTACGTTCATGAAATGCCATATTAAACTTTGTTAATGTACTGGAGAACGCCCGCTAAAGTGGTAATAATAGAGATTTAAAGTATCCCACGGGGAAACAAGTTAAATAACACAAATGGGAGTAAATGTGCAAGTGCCAAAACGAATGGTGTACTTGAGCTAATGTCAAGGCGGTTAATATCCATGTGTTAAACGTTTTGCATTGGAAAAATCTTTTATAACTTCAGCGGAAAGCGCATCTCTCAACTGCTATATTTGGTTGATTTAATAAGCGGTGCTGATTCCAACAGGGTAACGAAGGCAGAGAGCATTTTAAACTTTAACGTTACGGTTTGGTACTAGAGATGGGCAATATATCGAAAACCCGAACTGATACCGATACCATGGGGATACCGAAAAACCGAACAGAACCAATCGTTGAATACCGAAACTGTCTTAATTTTCAAATTTTCTACATTCACTATTTTCAGCCCCTGTTGAGGCTTGATAACAGTGAACAGGTTCATTTTCATAAGAGAAATGACTTATTTTCTTTTCAGTTTTGTTAACCCTCAATGTACTGGGCAGCTTTCCTAAATTCCTACTAGACTGCAACCTGTACATGTTCAATTGCTTAGCAGTGATTTCTTGTCAAGTCTTGGCTGCCTTAACAGGCAACCAAGACCTGGCTAGAAATCACTGCCCAGGTGTTTTGTCTAGTTTCAGCAGGACCGCCTAAAGATGGCATGTTCAAGGCACATACTTTGAGATCGCAAAAGCCTGAAATATGTCTTTAAATGTTAAGGTGCGTTTAGAATAAGTTACAAAATTACTACAGATGTGATTTGTGGTCATAAAAGAGTTCCACTGTTCACCTCATTGGCAGTGTCATTTATACCGTTATGGTAGAATGATACAACAACAAATTATGCTGTTTTCCTGAAGTGAATTCCTCTTTGATACTATCAGCAAATCTCGGTCAAGTCAGATAGCGAATAGTGAACCGATACTGAGGTATACCCCCACCCCTAAACTACCGAAACCGATACCGACCTCAAAATTCCAATACGGCCCATCTCTATTGGGTACTACGTAATGAGTTGAGCAGTGTTTACCCTATCGGTGCCAATGGTGTCAAATGAACTAAACATATTGGATTAGCGTCAAAAATACAACATTTGCCACCAGCAGTTTGCACTCAAAATAAACACAGAACGACACACGCGTGTAGATGGGTTAATCGATATGGTAGCAGTGCCAGCGCGGAAGGATTAAACGAGAGGCCGCCGGCCTCTCGTTTTATCCTTCCGCGATGGCACAAGTGCCATATCGACTAACCCATTCACACGCGTGTGTCGTTCTGTGTTTATTACACGCCTTCACGTCTATAAAAACAATAATTAGGACACTCAGCAATTCATTTGACAACTATCAACAAAAACACGTTTGATCGCCAACCAAATTTGCAAGGGGAACCCGTGTTACTATCTTGACCTATGAGTTCCAATGTGTTCTATGTGCCTACTGGCAACCTACTAGCATATAGAATACATTGGAACTCATGGGACGATTTTCAGCTATCACTACCGATTGAAATTGTAATTGCGTTGCACGATTTGTAGAAAATACCAGTGAAATTTTGCTTCTATTTAAAAATAGTCCGTCAACGATTTCCGTTCCGCACATATGTGCGGAACAGATTTTCATTTTCCGCGTGGTTTAGTTTTGCTGTAGATAGGCGTTGCATAGAACAGGCGTGAAATAAATTTTTGGTAGGTCACGAAGGCTTTGTGGTTTATTATTCCAGTATTTAAATGAAAAATTGCTAATTTAGACACCTGCACAAATGGACATTTATTCGAAAAATAAAAGCCTTGTATAATTTTTTGCTTTATTCACCTAGTTGGGTTATAAATTTTACCCGTAGGTTTAACACTGAAAGAATTTATTCCTATACTAGAGACGGATTTGACTTCTGACCTCTAACGCATTCGTGTAGCATAATTAACAGTTCAATTATTGTTTTCTTTAAACCTTTTGGAAGGTATTACACAATGCCAGTAGAAAACACTACACATTCTTCATTTAATAAAGTATTTTTGTAAGTTTAATTCAAGTTTATAGGGGAATTATTTTTTGACAGAAATGTATCACTGCACCTTTTTATTTCTGGCAATTTTGCTTGTCGATTGAATTGGACCAATGTGCTCCTCACTTCTCGCTGTGTTTTATGAAGGAGTAACAGCATGATTTTGCCGCGACTGCCCTGTAAAAGATTTATGGGATAAACAAAATAAACGTTTAGTGTTTTAAAGTAAAAAATGTATTCTTCTCGTAGAATTAAGAATGAAACCGACTCGCCAGTGGCTCGACGGTTTCATTCTTAACCCTTTACCTAACATAACGGCCAAAACCGGCCAGCGCTATTTTCAAAAATCGCCAATTAATTTTCATTATATTTTCATTTTTTGTCTCAAAAACATAGGTTATGATCCCTCGTTGGAACGAGCTCGTCGAGCTCGTTTCAACGAGGGGTCATAACCTATGTTTTTGAGACAAAAAATGAAAAAAAAATAGTTATTGAAGAAATTTTTTGGCAAGTGTCGTCTGCTTTTCATGTTAGGTAAAGGGTTAATCCTTCTCGTAGAATATTTTTTTTATTTGAAAACACTATATGTTTATTCTATATTTACCACCAAAACAATAACTTTAACTCTTAATCCGCTGAGTATTTTAAACATTAAAACATACTTTTGGTAGGTCTCAAAGGCTTTGTGCTTTATTATTTCAATGCGTCGTTTTTTATAAGAGCTCTGTATGAAATCACAGGTGAGATGGAATTCACGCATGTCAAGTAATCTTTGGGTAACAGCCAGTTATAACCTTTGTTCGTTGTTTGTTGACAGTTTATCCATTTAATCTGATTTTTGCCAAAACATTTCTTTGGTCTTGCTTGATCTTTTTTATAATCTTTCTAGAAGATATTTACTTATTTATTTATTGG
This sequence comes from Pictodentalium vernedei, assembly GCA_031216915.1. Lineage (NCBI taxonomy): Eukaryota > Metazoa > Mollusca > Scaphopoda > Dentaliida > Dentaliidae > Pictodentalium > Pictodentalium vernedei. Next base: position 487,476,012 of record CM062293.1, on the reverse strand, counting down.
TGTTTAACGACACATACTTAAGCACAATAGCTAATTGTGACCGTGACAGCTTTACGGGTGTAGGAAGCCGGAGTACCCGTAGAGAATCACTGAGCATCGACGAGCAACTGTCATCTCCTCAACATCCTAACTCTGTTCAAGCCCCGCTCAAGCAGGGTAACAGAGGTTGAAGACGTGCACCATCGACGCACAGTAGGCCTTAGTACACGGCGTCATCGTGCCCCCATAAAGTGCCTTGCCCAAGGACACAACGCGGGTCGTCCCGGACAGGGATCGAACTCGAGACCTCTAGCATAGAAGTCCAACAGTTTACCACTGAGCCACCATTGAGCCACCGCGCTCCCCTTCTAGAAGATAATAAATTATTTATTACTAGTTTATTCGGTATCTTGCTTAACACTTTCGCTGCCGAAAGCGACTGTTCTCACCTATTTTGTGATGATTATCTGTACATTCTGGTTTGCGCAGATCTAACCTACCATCTGATTAATTGTTGAACAAAAATTCCACTTGGCACCAAAATATTTCGGCCCATCGTGAACATTGATGTTGATGAGAATGTGAACAATTTCGACGTTTCCGCGTATGCAACTGCTTTTGAGACAATCAAAACAAAACCCAATTCATGTGTTTTTACTCTGACACCTCCCTTGAAGGATAGTTCTAAGTTAGCATGGGATTTTCTTTTGAGATAAATATTTTTGTTAGAAAGTAGTCTCAGATCATCGAGCTACTAATAGATACATGTGTGACGAACTTAAAACCTTCACTTTTGTAGAAAAACGAAATCAATCTCGTTCTCTTTCTGTCTTATGAAATGTATCCAAACAAAGTTGTTTCTCTGGAGGCCCAACTGAAATCAACATGATTTGAAGAGAGGAAACTCTATGCCATTCTAAACGTTCAGGGACGTGCATAGAACAGGAAAAGTGTGAAAATGTTTGAGTTACAAATCTTTGGACCCACGAAGATTGATGGAAAAGTCAGAGGTGCAACAAGCAAATACCATTTTATAACCCTTGTTTTCTGTTGGAATTCCATAACGTTTTACGTCATGGTCTAGCGACAATGTATTCCTTCTGTGGCACTGGTGCGCATAAAGACCAAAACGCAGGCATTGAGCGAACTGAAAGGTTAACCTTTCGGCTGGATGGACCAACATGGGGCCGCTGTATAGATTAAAGTCGACAGAAGGTGGACGAGTATGTTTGTAATTTGTTTCGGAAATAAGTCATTCTTACATCTCTACAAGGATGTCAATTTGAACTTTTACTACTTTTCCTTCTGGTGTGTTGAATAAGTTGCCAACTGTTCAAAAACCATGCTTTCCGTCGTGCAAACACTTATGCACAATATTCCGACATGATTTAACACATATCAACGATCATACACACAGAGTAATGCCACCACAAAAGCGGACAGCGACTTTAGAACAGATTGCGACTGGGTCGCGATCTGTTCGAAATTCCGTGTTTGATTTTCTGGTCATAACATTGAAGAATCCCACCTGCTCAAAACGAAATATGAAAACATTACTGCTCATACTATAAATTTATTTTTCTTAATTCAGTCTTGAACTCGCAATATGTTGTTTTTGAAATCTCCACCCACTGGTGTAATTTCGTCGCGTGTGGATCGTGATCTGATCGCGAAAATGGCCCGTTTTGTTCTCCGAGAACTGTAAACAGTTCAAACTACATAGCGAGTCCATATTTGTCACTATTTTCGTCTCTTACGGGGTATTAATGATGCCGTTTTCAAATCGGTGAAAAACATTGGAGGTTCTGAGCATCATCACAGCGCACGTTCTAAAGAGTGAATAGCAATACAAATGGAATCTGCCATGTATATTTAAAAAGGGTTTTTTAAATTTCTAGCGTAGATTCTGAAAAAGATACTGTAACCTTATCTTACCTGTTTCATTGTGGTTGTTGTGTTTGAGAACATAAACATCTTCACGTTTTTGTAAATATTATAATTCGCAATATAAAGAAATAACTTTTCGTAACGAAGAACAAACTACGTCACTTTATGAAACAGTTTTCAATACAGAATCCTTCCAATGTTTTCAGGTTCAAAATCCTAACGAAGATGAAGTTTTGTTCCATAATGTATAATGTGTTCTTTGAGGATCCATAAACTTTCCTCTCTAACCTGGTGTATTTACGAAGTCATATTTTAAGCTATTGGCTTTAGGAACGTTCGTAAAGGTAAAAGAAGATATTGATTCTGCTGTGAAAAATGGGATTAATTGCTAGCTGGGATCCTCCGATTACTTCCGTAACTGAAATGGTTCGACACAGATAGGTAAACACGGGTAATTTTTCCTTTGTTGAATCGATTCCATGCGTTAAGATACGTGGACTTATTGATGACTAATATATTGTATTATTTACTGTATAGTATGGGTCTTTTTGCTTCCCATGTTCAATCAAAAGGATTGGTGATATTCGCGATCTGAATATTGCATTAACTGGTTGAGTGCTAGAAGCCACTATCAGGGCTTTCAAAAATAATGAGGGTACAGAGCAAAAGCAAACGTTTTCCTTGCTCATGTTTCATATTCAGTTAAATCCGAATAATAGTTTGCTTATATAAATTTGTTCATTCACAAATTACTGGAGAGTGCCTATAGGCACTCTCCAATAATTTGTAATAGAACAAATTTTGATAACAAATTTAGACCACCAAAAATAATCTAGTCCTCAATCAGTTAAGTGGGCTTGTCCCTATATCCCGATAAATTCTGTCTTTTGATTGGTCAGAAAGCCTTGGGCAAATAGCCGTGGCAAAGGGTGCGCCCAACATCCAAGGTATATGAGAGCGTGCAACATCCAGTGTATAAGCGCACGCGAAACATCGGGGGTATATGGTTTCAATGAAAGCTTTTCGCTTCCGCTCGCCTTATTATAAAACTCGAATCAAAAAACCCGAAAATATTCACAAATATCATTTGACAATACAATCATAAAAATAAAATAAGAGCAAATAATTCGTCCCCTGAATACCACATTGGAATTCAGGGAACGATATGTCAACAAAATACTGTTTATTCGTTCCCTTAACGACCCAAGGGATGTAACTCTATCTGCTGTCTTCTGCGATGATAAAACAAAATCATTATCACGAATTTGGTCCCAATGATTGTGGAGCTGAGAAATGTGTCCACAAATTTATTTCCACTATGATTGTATTGTGTTTCAAACGGGACAAAAACGTTATCTTCGCTAACACGTATGGTATATGGAGATTTAATACCTGAATGTCTCATTCTCGCCTGCGGATCGGTGTTTAAAAACTGACATCCAGGTATTAAATCTCCTTATACCATACATGTTGGCGGAGATAACTTATATTAGCCAGTAAAGGTTGAAGGGGTAGGTAGCTTCTGTCTAAAGCAAGTCAACATAAAGCTTGGGAATTAACATGCTTCTGCCAGAATTTCTCGACCTCTAAATTATAAGTACAAGGGAGTTTAGTTAACTGATACGGTAGGATATGAGGCTTAGCGGGAACAATATTGAGTTATGCGGGGCGTTGCCCAGTATTGATCCTGCTGTGAGCCCCAATGAGATACTTTATTAATTAGATACTAAACTTTTAGTCTGGAGTCTTATAATATTTCTGATACAGGTTTCCACTCGGCTGATGCAAGTTTCCACTCGGCTGATACAAGTTACCCGGACAATATCGTGCCCGATTTTTCTTTTGTAAGGTAACGCCGCCAGAACGCATGTGCGTTCACTTTGCCAACGAAATTGTTTACGCTTCGTTCTGTGTTTCTCTATAATTCGATGCAGTTACGTTAAACTCACACCTCGTAGTATATTAATATTCATATTTATACCATCATTACCTATTCTACTATATATGAAAATCCTATGACATAAATTTTACCTTTATACACCAACTGTGGTGAACACGCCAGCAATGGGATTTCAATAGTTAACATTTACACCCTTGCCCTTGGCTTTGATGACGTCGACTTGAATGCGAACTTGTCTAAATTTATCGCACGTCGCCTCGCGAAGAGTTAAATGAAAGTGGCAATTATTTATCACGTTTTTAAAACACCAAAAATTACCAAACATGCATTGTCGCATGTTAATAAAGCATCCATAACTCGAAATAGTATGTTATTATGTTATTAAAATGAAACAGGCCCTATTTCTTTTTCTATTTCGTTTCTGTGATAAAATTGACAGCGGAAGTACTGCCCATCGATGCTCATGTAAACCAAAACAAATCCGCACGTATGTGCGGCTGCTGCTCAGTAACATCGAGAAAAAATAAGAGCGACTCTTATTAATCTGACGATCATGGTATAAATAAAATATACCCAAAGTTGCTTGGTGTACCAAGTGTTCACCAACATTTGGTACACCAAGCTACTATGGGTATATTCTATGTATAGTATAGTGAGTCAAAAAAGAAAGTATAATAAACTTCGAGGGGCAATTTTTTTAGTATTATCGACTTTAATCACAAACAAATTATTGTAAATTCATATTTCGAGTGTAGCTGTATGAATTTGCATAATTTCATGTTCTTACTGTTGCAAGCGTCACGTCGCAATTCAGACATGAGGTAAAATGAAAAGTTCACACATGCAGTCAATAGCGTGTATGTCTACCACTTGCCTCCTGGGTAGCAAGACATCGACGGCGCGTGGACCTGATAAGTCTCTGGATGTCACCATGTGGTATTGCGCTCCACTCCTGCCTTAGAACATTACGTAAATCGCCTAACGTGTGAAGTTCGTGAAGTCGTACCCGACGGTCCAATTGATCCCAAAGATGCTCGACTGGCGGCAATTCTGGCCAAAGTGGGGCCAGTGAAGACGTTTGATGCTCTGCTCCTCAAGAAAGTCACGACAGATACGCGTCACGTGATATCGGGCATTGTCTTGCTGGAATAACTGCAATCCGACGTTAGCGTTGAACAACGGGGCAACAACAGTGTTAAGAATTTGGTCCCTATATCGCTGTCCATTCGGATTACCACTGATGAAGATCAACTGCGTTCGATGGTGCAATGAAATTCCCGCCCAAACCATTGCACTACCCCCGCCGAAACGGTCGCATTCCCGCACGCAAGCACCAGAAAATCGTTCTCTTCGTCGGCGATACACTATTGCCTTACCATCAGCGCACCGCAAACAAAATTGTGATTCATCACTAAAAAGAACTGTGCTCCAGTGCTGCTGAGTCCAGCGAATACGCTGACGTACCCATTCCATTCTGACGGTACGATGACGCTGGGTAAGGATTGGTCCTTGGTATGGACGCCTACTTCGGATGCCGTGTTCAGCGAGTCTGTTGCGGACAGTTTGTGCATGGATTCTATTGTTAGTTCTACCAGGAGTAATTGCTGCTGTCCTCGTCGCTGGAAGGAAGCGATCCCGCAAGTGAGGCGTCCTGATGTGTCGGTCTTGTGCAGGGGTCGTAACTCTTGGTCGACCTGAACGCGGTCGGTCGGCTGTAGATCCAGTGGTTCTATACCTTCCAATGAGACGGTAAATAGTGGCCTCAGTGACTCCGAACTCAGCAGCGAACTCATCTGGAGGTATCCCAGCCTCATGCATACCAATGGCACGCAACCTCTGATTTTCGGTTAACCTTGGCATTTTTTTAAACTGTCGGAAGACAAAAACTAGCATGTTTTCTCAATAACCCAAACTCTCTAGCACAACATAACACAAAGAACATCGTCGGTCACCCATCCAATTTGACAATCTCGGGAAACACGTGCCATTTTGAAATCCGTAGCAAAATTGTATACGGTTGGGTGGACAACAACAACATGTCATTAAACTCTTTGCACGACTTCTTGTCCACAAACATGCAACATTAGAACTATTATATTTCATCCTTTATGCTATTTTTCACACTTACGGTGGAACTGTTTCAATTATACTTTCTTTTTGACTCAGTATATATATATAATGTTTGATGCAGCTGCACCCCCTTTCCTGCAACCAAGCGTCGATCACTGGCAGTGTATTCAACGCTGATTAGCGCCAGATACTGAGAATCGGCGGACACAATGATCTCCCGAGAATTGTTTATATTAATAACTCAAAGGACGCATCGAACTGTGACAAACACATTTGTAGTCAGAAGTTACCAGGGGCCAATACTGTAGAACTTTTACAATTGTATTTTCCAGAATTGTATTTTCTAGTTATAACTTTAAATGGGTTGAAATGAACCATTAGCATTTTCATATCTTTTAAAATGCTAATGGTTTATTTTCGTCAGTTATATTAATAGGTAGCAAATGCAATTCTAGGAAATGCAATTGTAGAAGTTTTATAGTATTGGTGGGATTAGTACACTGACTCCAAACATGACAGGATCGCCAATCTCGTGAATACATAATTATAAAGCAGAGTGAATAAGGAAGGGTGTGTCCACACTCATTCTGAACAAATTGACATATGTTTACTATCTCTCAGAATAGTAATTATAGGTGTAGCATAGGTCCATCGGCAACATGTAAACAATATTACATTAATAGGCCTATCTCTGCTTCGGTCTGAGGCTGAGAGTTTGTTTGCTCGGGTTAATATCAAGGTTGAATCAAAAAATCAAACAAGCGATAACCTCGTATTGTTTATTAGATGTAATTTTTTCCCCGGAATTGCCCATTATCAAGCTCGGCAGATATGACTTCAAACTCGGCTGGTATGACGCCGATCTAGGTCGCTTTGAAGTACCTTTCGAGTTGTCATTGATACGTCACTAGGCACAATTAATTTGTTTACATCTAAATTGTTCGCCGTTATTCGTCGAACGCAGTCAAGAAAATCAGCATTACCCGGCATAACGGAGTAGTTCCAGGGCCATATTATTCATAAGGCTGACTAGGCTGAAGCCTGGGTGCCTACAGGGACACGGGCCCGCCAATTTGTGTTTTTGCTGAGGCACTGTTACCAGAGCCTTGGGGCTTCAATGGTTAAAGGCACTTTGCACTCTGAGCCGTAGCGATACATGCACATGTGTATTTATCCATATATATACTCTCATAAGTATACTATATATATATTTATATACCGTACATTATTTTAATGCTTATTTAAATAATATGTCAAGTTGTGAGTAGAATCCTTCAGGAGACCCGCAAAATGGATATAGGGCTATGTACTGCGACATTGTGCCTACCGTACCAGGGTTAGACTGTCAACTGTAGTGGAGTGAAAGATTGAAGTGCCGGAGGGGGCCCCGAAGTACCTAAAAGCCTAGTGGCCCGGCCATGGGTTAATATGGCACTGAGTAGTAATTCGAAGCTGAGTTTTGGTATGATGAGGAATTAATTATGGCAATAAGAAAGGATTGAGTGGGTGAAGAGAAGAAAGAAAAGAGTTGTACAGAACATTCAACGCAATCTAAAATACGGAGTCGTAAGCGGAGATTTGTAGAAGTGGACGAACAGGCAGTTCAGCTATTCGAACGTCTCGGCTTCCCCACGGGGGAAGCCGAGACGTTCGGATTGCTGAACTAGAAGATAAGGAAACTTCGGACTTAGTGAAAAGAATGAGAAACAGTAACACTGTCAGAAAACTGTAACCGATCTGAGAACTTTTTGTAATTATTTGTTTTGGTTTAGTTTTCACAAAAGTCCAAAATAAGAATTAATAGATTGAATAAAGCCGCACCGCATTGTATGTTAACAGTGCACAGAATAGGAATCTACCAACTTTTTACGAACGAATGCATTTGATGCTTTTGAAGGCAAACAATTTGTCAATATCATAACAAATTACCACAAGCATATCATTAGTTCGAAGGTCTTGGTTTCAAATTATTTATTTATTTATTTATTTATTTATTCATTTATATTTATTTATTTATTTATTAGGGTTTAATGACACATTAACAGCCAATGTCATATTGTGTCGGTGACAGTTTTACGGGTGGAGGAAGCCTGAGTACCCGGAGAGAACCACCGAGCAACGACGAGCAGCTGCCAGCTCCTCAACATCGTAACACCACACTGCAGCACAGGTAGGGTTAGATTGGTTGAAGACATGCGCACCATCGACATGCAGTACGTCTTAGTACACGGCACCTTCGTGCCCCATGTGGACAATCGTGGTGAAGTGCCTTGCCAAAGGACACAACGCGGGAGTCCGAATCGATCGCTCAGACAGTCACCCATCCAAAGACTAACCGGGATCGACGTTGCTTAACTTCGGTGATCTGTTGAGAACCGGTTACCGCAAAACCATCGCGCCCCCTTCGTTTCAAATAAATGGCCGTAGTGCTAGGGAACGCATATTCATCAAATCCGCGCCACCTCCCCGATGTGTTTGCATCTCACTTGAGCAAAGACACGAAAAAAGAAATTTGAAAGCCGCGAAATGAGACATGATGCGTTAGGTCACGTGATTATATGTTTTCTTTTGTAAGAAGTTTTATTTTTTACGATCTGAAAACTGCAGATACGTGAATGGTTTTCCGATTATTGGGTGCGAAATAATGTAAAACTCACAATGCGTTCACAGAAAAAAAACGTTCATTGTCAATATTTATAATAGCGGGATGAACACTTACGTTATCATAGATGAATTAGAAAAGTCTATTTCCGTCTTGAAGTCGATATGCTTTCAAACCTTGAGCGTCGGTTGGTAACATGAGTACCTCTGTACTTGTCGGAAGTTATTATATGAAGCCAAGACATTAGAATGTGTAAACAACAGTATATTCATATGTATCTAACAATCATATAGATTTTGGCCTGAAAACCACGAGAAACGGTACGTATCACATATTGTTAATACGCATTAAAAATACGCTTTAAAATATGAAATTCAAAATTTTGACCAATTCCAACCCAATTTAAACTGAAAAACGGAAAAAAGGCTTTATGTAACGGGATTGTTAGATAAATGTATTATCATGACTAAATGCATGTCCTGTAATTTGTATCAGATTCTCGGTCGTGTTTACAACTCGCCCTGATGGGCTCGTTGCGATCTGATTGTAAACACAATCTCGAATCTGATACAAATTACAGGACATGCACATGGTCATGATAATGTATAATATATGGTAGTCTTACAGATGTCTATACAACTCGTCTTCTAGTACGCTCATTGGTCACATATAGAAAAGTGCCTCCACCACCGCCACCTTAGAAGGGAGTTACTATGAGTAAACAATCATCAACTATAAGAAGTCTGTCGAAGCTTTTCAATTTCCCGTCGCCTTGCAGCCTGCGAGCGCATTTTAACCCTTTACCTAACATGAAAAGCAGACGACACTTGCAAAAAAAATTCTTCAATAACTAATTCTTTCATTTTTTGTTTCAAAAACATAGGTTATGACCCCTCGTTGGAACGTGCTCGACGAGCTCGTTCCAACGAGGGATAGTAACCTATGTTTTTCAGACAAAAAATGAAAAAATAATGAAAATTAATTGGAGATTTTTGAGAATAGCGCTTGCCGGTTTAGAACGTTACGTTAGGTAAAGGGTTAACAAATATACTTTGTTGTCTGTGAAAAATGAATATGCGGATAATGTGTACAATTTGTGCAACAATGGAAATTGAATATTTAAAACTTGTTATATGCTAGCTTGTGAATTATCGCCAATAATCTAAAAGATATTTCTCGATATTTATCGACTCGATAGATATCGAGAAATATTCCTCAGTAGCTTCCTAAATGACGTCACGCTACGCCGTATCACGTCGCCTTGAAGGAACGATCAGCTGATCTTTGTTATTGTTTTGAAAGGTACGCATTTGGGGTCGAATTGGTCTGAATATTGTGCAATAAAATGTCTCCTAGCATACAATAAAAAGGAAAATCTACTCTATTTTAGTCAGTATCTGGAATTTTCTCCCCCCACTGCATGTGTAACATTCGTCTGTCCAGGGTGAGATAGCAGAGAGAGACAGATGTATCCCACCCCACCCACGTGACGTTATACATTTATAACGTTATTATGACGTTATGCATATCGTATCGGTTTTTTGCTACCAACTAATTCATATTGACGTCATCAGAATGCCGTGTGATCAAAGTTTGATGCTCTAAAACTCTTTAAACCCCAAGATGCCACCGTTCCTAATCGATTTCGTGGTATATACCTTTGGTATATACGTAACTTGTGCATGCTCTTTCAGATGGTGTCATTAGTTTTTCAAAACAACGAATACCAAATGAGTTGATTATATCAGCACGTGACCGCCGATTACCTCTGGCTAACGTTACCTCTGTATGATGGGGGAGAAACCCTCGGGACAAGATATTTGGTCCAGACACTCGGCAAGCCTCGTGTCTGGCCCAAATATCTTGCCCTCGGGTGAGATTTTCCCATCCCACAGCCGTACCCATCAGGGATTATGATAATCTCATGAGTGTGGACCTGAAAGTTTTATTTTTCACGAGTGCTTGCGCGAGTGAAAAATAATATTTTCAGGACCACACGATGATTTTTTTTCAATAGCTTCTAAATTACGTTACGCTTCGGCGCATGACATCGTCTTGAACGTCGCCTTGAACGAACGATCAGCAGATTTTTGTTATTGTCTTGAAACTGTTTGCAGTCGAATTGGGCTGAATATTGCGCATTAAAATGTCACATTGCATATAATAAAAAGAAAATCTACGCTGTTTTAGGAATATCGGGAATTATCTCATTCGTGTGGATCTGAAAGTATTATTTTTCATTCGCGCAAGCGTTCGTGAAAAATACAACTTTCAGGTCCACACTCATGAGATAATTCCCGATATTAACTAAAACAGCGTGGATATCCTCCATATATTTTGCTTATAATTAACAAAAAAGAGTGCAGGGATTGGAAACTTGATACAGAGTTATTACTTTCCATACACGATAACGACCATGATGTCCGATGAAGTGAAAGCTGTTACGCTGTGACTGCAGTCACAGCGTAAGAGCTTTCACATCATGCAACATCATGGATTGGAAGGAGTTATTGCGTCGATAGACTTCATATCATCTGGGGGAGTAACGACCTTTTTTGCTCACGCTTTATTCTTCCCATTTTGCTACCTGTTATTCGGATTCTTTCAGAATCCCCCGCCAGCTTCAATCTGTTTATTTGGTTCGGATCCCCCGTTAAATCTTCGGTTTCTACCTGTTATTTGGATTCTTCAGGAATCCCCGTTTCTACCCATGTATCTATAAACTATGCTATAGTTTCTCTCTATCCAACCCTACTCGTTTGTCCTGGAGTATTCTCCAGTAGAGAAGAAAAGCCTATCCATTGGAAATGTTTTACGACGGAGCCCCATTTTGGATCTATAAACGTGAACCGATGAGAGCTAAATAGCAATGAGAGCTATAAGCCCATTTTTTCTCCTGCAACACTTTGACTCATCTGGATATTAGAGGATATCTTCAACATGGTTCATATACAGCTCCTAGATATAATATGGCCTCCATATTGCTCCTAGGTCCAATACAACTCCTAGATCCTTATGGAGTTGGAGCTGTTCGTGTTCTAGCGGGCGGCGTAGTAATGAAATTGTAGTTGGTGTAGTAGTTATTGGTGTTGAAGAGGTTAATACTGTAGGTGTTAGCAATTAAAGTGGTTTGTCGACTATTTGCTGGGGCTAGTGGAAGTTGGTGTAGTATGTGTTGGTGTAAAAGTCGTAGCGGTTGTAGGGACCTGCGAATTTCCAATTTTGATCGAATCGAATATCGAATCGATTTGGTGAAAACGAATAAAATTTCGAATCGAACTTTGAATCGAATCGAATCGCCGTTAATGGATAATACTCCCTGCAGCAACAAACATTTTCAAACGAACCTGACTGATAGCGCCGATACCTCACTTTTATCACGTTTTCTCGGAAAAATTACTCATTTTAAATCTGATCGATTCCATTCCGGTGGTGAAGCCATTTGTTTTAAATACAAAATGCGGAATTTCTAAAACGAAACGATAATTCAACGCCGAATGGAGTCGATCCACTTGTAAATTAAAGCCTGCTCTACTTCTGTATATATAATAATCAGTGGTATTCTTTTAGAAAATCTTTGCTTTTGACAATGTATCCAGTAACTGTGATCAAACAGAACAATACTCAATATAAAATAATGTGATCATGCTGTGGAACAAAACATTTATTGAAGTTGAACAGCTGAATAACTTTTCAAATTTCGAAACTTAACATTTTCATAAATGGTTGCTGGTCATAATGCACAATAAGTTGAAATGAACAGATCTAGTAGTAACAGTGTTTGTAGCGATGTAGCTACAACTACTGTACAGTTGTAGCTATCGCTACAAACACTGTTACCGCTACAAGTCGGTTACATTTCTCTCAGAAATGTCATAAACATATGGCCAAAGTATATTCGAATTTCCGATTTCGAATCGAATCCAAAATTGACTTTCGAATCGAATTTCGAATTTTCGCAGGAGTCTAAGCGGTTGTAGCTGTTGGTATGGTCAAGGTAGATATTCGAGGGGGTTGTATAGTAGTTATTACAGAAGCCGATGTGGCAGTTGGTGATGTAGTTGTCGATATAGTAGTGGTTATAGTAGTAGTGTTGGGCACTGTTTGTGATGATGAGATTCATTCTGACGTAGTTATAGTGGTTGATGTAATAGGTTTTGGTGTAGTAGTTTGAGTTGTTCTTGTCGGTATAATATAACAATAACATGATTTTGGAGGGCATTATGGTTCATTAGCGACCCTGCAGCAATGATGAACAGCCCGAGGGTTTATTAAAGGTCCGAGACGAAGTCGAGGGCCGTTAATAAGCCCAAGGGCTGTTCATCATTGCTGCAGGGCCGCTAATGAATCATGATGCCTGACAACGATCATGTTATTACTATTATTACCAGGCCGTTGTAACGAACGAACGATGATTTTATCAGTATACTTGCAGTGCGACCGATTCACAGTGCAATGAAACTTGTTTCCATCTGATAGTGCTTCATTTCAGCACAGAAATAATCACTAAAGTCGCTTCGATATTTCTGTTTCGATCGTGCGTTCGACTTGAGTTCAGAAATACAAAGGGACGTCATCCGAATGGGAGTAATTCATTAGACCATGGAATCTAAAAATAGCCGGGCGCGGGCCGCTAATGGCTATTTATACCATTATCGCCCGCGGCCCGGCTCCGTCGAATGACGTCACTGAAATTATGGAGTTTTAACGGGCCTCCAAACTTATGTTAATCGACTAGTAACTTATAGATTGAGTGGTAATAATATAAGTTACAGGGCGTTTAGTTAGCAAATACAGTGTCATACACGGCTCAGAGAAAACAATATCAGGTTTTTAGTTGGCAGATTCAGTGTCATACACGGCTCGAACCTAATATTGTTTTCTCTGAGCCGTGTATGACACTGTATCTGCCAATTAAACGCCCTGTAACGTATTTATTATGCACGGCATGCTAAAATGCCATTGGGGAAGTTAACTCAACGAATAGTTAAATGATGCGCGCTTCTCGAAAAAAGTAAACAAAGCAGACGATGTTTACATACGCAACAATGGGAGTAATTTTGCTTCCGCATTCTAATAAATCACTCGTGACTTGTTCTATAACCGCCAATGTTTTGGTCTGGTTTGGCATTTTATTATAACAGTTTCATTCAATCGAATGCAATGTTTATACGACGGGGCTATTTTATATGGTAGGTCTTCTGTTCGACTGTGCTGCTGCATGTACGTACGTGTAAATTAAAAGCTGAGGCGTGTGGATATAATGATAAAACAAAATGGCTGACGGGCACCTAATAATAAATTAATATTGGGTGCTTTTCAGCCATCATGAACATAATATTGCGAAGTCTATGTTTCTTGGTAACTTCATTTGATTGGATAAACAAATTTACAAGCATAATAATAGTTTGTGTTGTAGTTGTTGGTGTTGTCATCTTTGGCGGTGTTGTAGCAGTTGATGACATAGTTGTTGGTATGGTGCTTGTTTAGTAATGGCTGATAACGTTGTCATGGTTGTTAGCGTAGTTAAAGTAGTTAGTGTAGTAGTTGTTGGGGTTGTGGTTATTGTACAGCAGTCATATTTGTTAGTGTGGTAGTTCTAGCATTGTTTTTTTCTTGTGATTGGTACAGCAGTTGTCGTCTGATAGCATTGTTATGTTTGTTGGTGTAGTTAAAGTTGTTGGTGTAGTAGTTATAGTTGGTAGGCATGTCTTCAACCAATCTAACCCTGCCTGTACTGCAGTGCGGAGTTACGATGTTGTGGAGCTGGCAGCTGCTCGTCGTTGCACGGTGGTTCTCTCCGGGTACTCGGGCTTCCTCCACCCGTAAAACTGTCACGGTCATGGTTAGCCATTGTGCATAGGTATGTGACCTTAAACACCAATAAATAAATAAATATATGTGTTTGCGTAGTCTATGTTGGTGTTGTAGAGGTTGCTGCTGTAGAGGCTGTGGTAGTTGTTAACACTTTACCAAACATGAAAAGCAGACGACACTTGCAAAAGGAATTCTTGAATAACTATATTTTTTCACGATTCACGAGCTCGTTCCAACGAGGGGTCATAACCTATGTTTTTGAGACAAAAAATGAAAATATAATGAAAATTAATTGTCGATTTTGGAGAATAGCACTGGCTGGTTTTAGCCGTTACGTTGGGTAAAAGGTTGACGCTGCTGATTTTGTATGATCTTTAGATAATTTGTGGTGTGATAGTGATTGGTAAAGTACTTTTTTGGTTCTGACGCGGGGGGGGTCTTCCAAAAAATTCCGGACACAAGGCCGGGGTGGGTGGGTGGTCGGGTGGGGGCCAAAACACCTTTTTTCCTGGAGTTGCAATTTTTTCCCTGGTGGTTTTTTTCGAATTATTTTCACATAACAAGGCTATATTGTTGTTTAGTAGTCTAATAGGCACCTGTTTGTCAGGTAGGGTTAGTGAATAAGGCCCCACTAGGCTGATTAGGGGATTTGTTCTCTTTTTTGTAAATTAAATTAGATGCATTAAAGAATTGTGTTCTCCAGTTTGACTAAAAACAATCAGTGGAAATTTATGAATTTTAATTTGGGAATGGTTAACATAATTTTCATAGCTGAATCACCACGGCACAATTTGGATTTTACAATGAGTAGCAATGTGTTTAGCAGAACATCTAAAATAATGTAAAAAATTTACGGAAAATAATCTAAATGCCCAGTTTCTCTGAGTAGAGCTCTTGTAACCTGAAACTAATGAAAATTCTCACTGTGCATCTTTGATATAAAACCCCACTTACTTAATTCAAGCTCATAGTGATAGTACCAGGGTTTTCACGGAGGGTTTGTCTGGCTATCTCGTGAAAACATGAAACAAAAGTTACAGTTAATATTTGAATTGAAAATTGACCCTGACTGAGCCAGAGTATATAGATGAGTAGCTGGGCATAACACTATGCAGCAAAAGAAGATTATTTTAGTCCTCTATTTGATGTTCACAAAAATAGCCTAATTCTTTCATTATATGCTGTTATATGCAGAAATCAATACTGACATTTTTCTGGAGACGGACCAGGACGGACAGGGAGATTTACAATAGTGTTAGGTGACAGATTTTCAGCTTTCCTACGTTGTCTACTATCTTTTGAGTAATGACAATTGGCTGAAACCTCAAACCTGTACACTTAGCCTGTAGTCAGGTCATTAAAATTAAAACTTCTTCACTAAATTTAAACTGTTTCTTCAGTCTCGGAACTTAACACATGAATGATAATTATTATGAGAGCATTGAGGCCCGAACTTTCAGTTCAGCATTTGTAATTCATGCACATCAATAATATGCCAGTATACACTACGCCATAGTGTATATGGGCATATTATTGAAATGCATGAATTACAAATGCTCAACAGTCACAACGAAAAATAACAATGAAATTTTTCCCAGTAAAAATAAATGCATGCTTGATAACAAAGGAGTTAAAAACAATTTTCTTTAGTGAAATCTAAATGCTTCTGTTGATGCTGGTTGGTGTGTACATAATTAGTTTAGACAATAGGTTAGGATTCAAATTAAGGCAAGGATTGACAACTGGAAGCTCAGTGCAATAATTTTTCATTACCCACTGTGGTAATACACTGAAAAAATATAGGTGGTGGGGTGGGTGTCCAAGTGGTCAGAGGAAAAAAATATTTTTTTTTGCACGTGGGTGGGTGGCCTTGTGTCCGGAATTTTTTGGAAGACCTCCCCACCCCCCCCCCCCCCCCACCCCTGGCTGACTGGGTTTATTTACTGGTTGTCATAATATTTAATTGCAGTTGTTGGTGTTGATAGTTGATGTAGTAGTTGTTGGTATAGTAGTTGTTGGTGGTTGATGCTGTAGTTATTAGTGCATCGGGTGTTTGTTGTTGCATGATTGCTATTGGCGAGCATGGTGTGGTCGTTGGCGCAGTAGATATTGGTGTTGTCACGACAGGAGTAGTATTGATTGTGTAGTATTTGCTGGTCTTTGACGCGATAGTCATGGCGATTGTGTATTAATGGTTGATAGGTCCGTCGGGATAGTTGGTGTAGTTGAGGCGTCTGGTGTAGTAGTTGTTGTAGTGGTTGGTGTGGTGGTTGTTGTATAGCACTCACAGTCGTTGGTGCAGTAGTTGTTTTAGTGGTTGGTATAGTGGTTGTTGTATAGCAGTCACAGTCGTTGGTGCAGCAGTTGTAGCAGTTGATGTTGTACTGGTTGGTATTGTAGTTGTTCGTGTTATCAAAGTGGGTGTTGTACTAGTTGGTGTAGTAGTTGTTGTGTGGTTGTTGGTCTAGAAATGAGTGGTAAGTGTTGAAGTTGTAGTTTTTGGTCGAGTTGTGTTAACAACCGAGATCTATGGTTTGGCGACGGTCGGTGTGTGTCAGGGCGGAAGAGCGGGCGATCGGGTGGGCGGGTGACCAGGTGGGCGGGCGTCCGGAAGGCGACCGGGCGCCCGAGCGTCCCCATATTGCTAGCGCAATAATTGAACAAACGTTCCCCGATTTCACTATTATTTGCCATTCAGGTTTTTGCAATAATATCTCAAGTGAGTTCGAAAGCTAGCCACGTCCGATTTTTCCTTACGGAGTTATGGGCCTTAGTTAGACATTTTTTTACTTACGGAGTTATGGGCTTTAATTAGTCATTTTTTAAATATTTTGAGCTCGTTGGTGCAACAACTTGAACAAACCTCCAATTGCCTTAATATTTGTCACACGGGTCTTTTGCAATAATATCTCAAGCGAGTTGGAAAACTGACCACTTCCGATTTTCGTTACGGAGTTATGGGACTAAATAAATGAATGTTTATATATTTTTAGCTCGTCAGCACAATAACTTGAACAAACGTTCTCCGATTACACTAATATTTGCCACGCACACCTGGCCACGTCCGATTTCTCGTTACAGAGTTATGGGCCTTAATCAGTCAACTTTTCACAATTTTTCAGCTTGTTAGCGTCAATTTTTTTACAAATTTGGGCTCAGTGCGATGACCTTTCTGATTTACAAGAGACAATGCATGACGAAAGTGGCAATGATTGAGAGTGCAGAGTACCGTTCATTTTTACGAATTTGAGCTCAGCGTGATAACTTGTTACACTCAGCGCGGTGAATTAGTCAATTTAGTCAATTTTACGTGTTTGAGCTCGTTAGAACCAATGTGTACTAATTTTGAGCTATTTAATGACATTTCTGATTTCCAATAGAGAGTGCATGCAGAAAGTATCAAAGCTGCAACCTGATTTTGCACAGAATGGGTATGTATACATTTGTCTCGAAAGAATCGAGACTATAAAGAAATTTTCAAGTTTATAAAATATAAAATTGTTCATAATTCGTTGCTTCATTACTTCCTGCTTCTGAAATGGTACTCGTAGTATACTCCATTGATTTGCCAACATTTCAGATTTATAAAAATATAAAATTACTCTACTAGTACTTCATAACTTGTTTCATTACTTCATGCTTCTGAAATGGTGCGCGTAGTCTTCATTGTTTTGCCAGCATGGAATCTGGCTTTCCTTCTTAATGTGTACCACTTGATATGTGCACGAAGTGATTATGAAATTGTATAGTTTAACCCTTTAACCAACGTAACGGCCACAACAAGCCAGGGCTATTCTCAAAAATCGCCAATTAATTTTCATTATTTTTTCATTTTTTGTCTCAAAAACATAGGTTATGACACCCTTTACCTCACATGAAAAGCAGACGACACTTGCAAATAAAAATCTTGAATAACTACTTTTTTTCATTTTTTGTCTCAAAAACATAGGTTATGACCCCTCCAATGTTTTTGAGACAAAGTGTCGTCTGCTTTTCATGTTAGGTGAAGGGTTAAAAAGTAGTTAGGATTCAGAAAAGATGACACTTCAGGTACAGTTTATTTGATTCTCCAACGTGCGTGTTTGCTGGCGAATGGTGTGAAGAAGGTTGCTTTTGGTTCTTCTCCCCGTTGGGCGCACTGGAGACATGAACATGACTAACATCAAATTTGTGGTCCAAAGAAAGGCTTTATAAAGTATTCTTGTTGTTCATACATGTATATCATTCTCATTAATTTCACTTATGTCATCCTCATTATTGAAAATCGTCATTAAAATTCACATTATAACCTAATCCACACTGTCTGCTATTTTTATAGTAGCTGATAGTAGTATTAAATAGAAATACACCGAGAACAAGCTTCTCTGCAAATTTACCAAAGCACTCGTTCCCAAAACTATGGAATGACCGAAGCAATGACATTAAATCTGAACCAAGTTGTTTTATATTCAAACGCTCCATAATGTTACATGCATTGGCAACTTATAATACACCCCGGACATGTCTCAATCCACAGTGTCCTGATTGTAACACTAGAGTCAATGATCTCTTGCGAGACCAGGCCATTTATAACCATAGCTCTGCTAAACATAGTAAGATAAGAACACGGTGCAGACCGACTTTAAGGCGTGACCAGATCTGTATTGCCAGAATTTCCCCCAAACATTTCATAGGGTATATCGGTCTTGTTATGTCTTGCATCTCTTGAGAGACAATTGAAACCTGTTTACCAACTGTATAGCCACAACCTCGCACTTCCACACCCCCGCACTTCCAAATAGGAGATAGCAGGAAGACAGCCAGTGGGTTATGTCGTCTCCTACCAACATGTATATTTGTTATAACTTGTTACGGCCCTAGTTACAGAGTATTGTTTTGTAAAGCATCCAAATACATCTATATTTGTAACTACATTACATGTACGTGTTGGTGACTAACATTCATAATCCTAGTCATAACTTTGACCATGTCACTCATTTTCATGGCCAAGAAACAGTCAATTAATTTGATTTTTCAGTTTCATTTTCAGTACCAAGTTGACTGCTTCTGTTTCATTCACATGTTCATATTAAATATTCTTGTTTGTAAGAGTTGATATTAAGGCCACTTATAAATTATTGGTGACCTGCGAATTGCCGATTTTGATAGAATCGAATATCGAATCGAATTGGAGAAACCGAATCGAATTTCGAATCGAACTTCGAATCGAATCAATGTTAATGGATATGTCGTCTTACGAAAAAGCGTTTTTTTCGAAAACAATACCCCCGATTATTAAAAGACACGCAGAACATTTTTAAACGAACCTGGCTGACAGGGCTGATACTTCACTTTTATCACATGTTTTCTTGGGAAAACAACTTTGTTTCAAATCGGATCGACTCCATTCAGTCGTAAAGCCATTTCTTTTAAATAAAACTGTGGAATGACTAAAACGAAACGATAATTCAATGCCGAATGGAGTCGATCCGCTTATAAATTAAAGTATGTTCGATTTCTGTTTGTATAATAATCAGCGGTATTCTTTTTGGAAACTGTTGCTTTTGACGATGTATCCAGTAACTGCACTCGAACAGAACAATACTCAATATAACATAGTGTGATCATGTTGTGGAACAAATCATTTATTGAAGTTGAACAGCTGAACTAACTTTTCAAAGTTCGAAACTTGAAATGTTTATAAATGGTCACTGGTCATAATGCACAAAAAGTTGGAATAGACAGTTGTAGTGGTAACAGTGTTTGTAGGGATGGAGCTACAACTGTTGTTAGTTGTAGCTATATCGCTACAAATACTGTTACCGCTACAAGTTAGTTGCTTTTATACTCAGAACAATACTCAATATAAAATAATGTGATCAATTACAATCTGTAAACATTCACGGTTATGGCCGAAGTATATTCGAATGTCAGATTTCGAACCGAATCGAATATCGACTTTCGAATCGAATTTCGAATTTTTGCAGGAGCCTATATAGATAACAGTACTTAACCCTTTACCCAACGCAGACGATATCAAAATTTATTATTTTAAATATCATTTTTTAAAATGTTTCAAAAAATTTCAACAAAACCATATCATGTGACCCCTCGTTGGGACGAGCTCGTTCCAACGAGGGGTCACATGATATGGTTTTGTTGAATTTTTTTTTAAAAATAGTATTTTTTCAACCACTGAATTTGAATATTACGCGGGCGGATGCGGCCGATTCGTTGGGTAAAGGGTTAAGAAAGTTCAGCGAACAGTGTAAAAAGTTCGATAAGGACAGCAATAAGGAAAGTTAAAGGCAAATATTATACCGCTGACGACATGATGGATGAGGGCAACATCAGGCAAATGTCCTCTTACGATGAAGGTTTTAGAATGCTGAGGAACTTGCGCTCTTCGACGGCATCTTTTTGGGGAAAAACAACGAAATTTCCTTGCACTGATAAGGCAGCTGGGAATGCCAACACTTTTTCGTAGCTTTTCTGTCACGCAGACACGCTGGGTGGACCTCCTACATGTGCTATTAAGAAACTCTCATGGGAAAGATGTAAATGATGCTGAAAGAGAAGACCTCTCGTTTATGGACAACTCATAGTTGATTCGGCTAGACCCTATAATATGGTGGCGGCATTTTCAATACCGTGTGCATCTGTTTTTCAACAATGTGTTGAAAACATCAGTGAATCCACTGAGGTCAATTGTGGATTTCTATTATCGGGTCAGCTTTCAACATTGTGGATCACCTAACCTTCATTACTTTTTTTTGGAATAAAGACAGTCCACTATATGGCAGGTCTGAAGATAATGACATTTTCAACTTTATTGACAAGCATGTCTCCAGCGCATTGACAGACATACCTGAGGTTAATGGACTGTTGTATGTACAAACCCACAGGCACACAAAAACGTGCCGCAAAAAGGCAGGAAGAGAATGCAGGTTTGGTATTCCAATCTCACCAATGGAAAATACATGTACTTTAGATCCTCTACCTGAAGATTTTCCCGATATTAAAGATCACACCAGCATGTTTTCCAAAAATAAAGAAAAAGCTTATTGAAAAGACATTTTTCATGAATTCTTTGAGGCAATTCATTTCACAGAGGACATCTATGTTCCGGCAGTCAAATCAAGGTTAGTACGAAAGTCGATCTTATTGAAAAGAAAGCCATCTGGAGTGAGAATTGATGCAACCCCGAGTTATTGCATATTTGGAAGACCAGTCTGGATATTCAGTTTGTATTTAGATCCTTGGGCAGTTTGTGTCAACATTGTTTCATTTATCATGAAATCGCAAAGAGGTATGTATTAGCAAATTACTAGGATCGCATCTGAAGAAGCAAAAATGGCAACATGTCTGTGAAAGAGCTTCGTTTGTTTGGAAACACATTCATCAACCACTGTGAAATAAGTGTACAGGAAATAATATATCTGCTATTACAGATGTCACTACCTCAACGTAGCGGAAGCGTCATATTTATCAACACTGGCGAACAAGAGAGGCGAATTTCAATTCTAAAACCAACTTTAAAATTAAGCTCACCTTTCTATAGTTAGTAAAAACATGTTGAATTATAACAGATAATGCGCCTGGAAAATATTGAATATGCCCAAATGGTCAACAGAAATAGAGAAGTGAAACATACTGAACCAGATATCAATATTCTCAGACTAGGGAAGTGGCTGATGTGTATCTAAACTCTCCTATGCCCCACTTATTTTGCACAAATAACATGCGGAACAACAGTAATCAGCATATCCTTGGTCATTCAACTTCAAGACTATTTGCGGCAGGAGACTTCCTCAAGGGGTAAGTTTTTAATGTCAGAAGGAAAAATTTGATGGATCAAATAACAGAATAGCCATCAACACATACTCAGAATCTTTCTCCAAAACTCTTCAAATTGGTGGACATTACTGGACAATACACGATCACACAAAATCTAGACACTGAGAATGGTTTAGTGAATGGTACAATGTGTATTCTTCAACACTTTTCTACAACTCAGAGATATGGATACTTTATGGGTCAATTTCGTTGAAGAGTCCATTGGAAACAAGCAAAGAATGAAAATGAAACATTTGTATTCCAACACTTGTGCCAATCACAAAAGTGTATAAAGAGTTTGAAATCAACAGATGCAAAGAAGTAACCGACATAAGAAAAATAATATCAAACAAGGCCATGTTTTGTATGACTATACACAAGGCGCTACGCTACCAGAAGTTGTCAGCTCCTTCGAAAAAATGTTTCGCTGCTCACACTGTGTATGTTGCCATAAGCAGATCAAATGACGTGGACAATATATTCATTCATAAATTTGAGGAGTGTCTTATTTAATATTGAAGTTGACAGTCAAGTGAGAGTCAGGAAATGCAGAAACCCAGAAAACACGTGTTAGTCCTCAAACCTGTGGCACTACCTGTAGATGATGTATGGTGCTGCTGTTGCACAATACCAGAATTCAAATATATTATTTGTTCTTTGGTGACGGAGTGAGCGTCATGGAGGTACAGCAATATTTAAGAAGGTCTGTGTGTCATATCAACATATAATTAAACCTTTTCTGATCATGCATTTTCAGACAAAATGATTGGCTGAAGTATTTCTTTTTTTTCCTTTCCATAACACAATGAACCGAAAAAACGCATTTAGGTCCGCCCTAAACCACGCCTCCAAGATCTGTCTTAAAGATTACGTTGCACGGGGTGAATGGAAAAGAATACCTGCACGATCATGTTGTTTCAGCATAAAAAGTAATTAATATTTATCTCACCATATTAAAAAGACTTTCAAAATAAAATTTAATAAACAATGAAATTCTTATCATGCTTTTTATTACATGTTCAGTTTGTTTATATGCAATAGATGGTCGTCTGCGTTCATCGTTTTACTCAAATCAAACGTAAACAATGGCCGGTTATGATAATCTACAAAGGAAACTCACGCTAACAAAACTTTCTAATTTCCAAATAGTCTGAATGAACTCTTCTGAGACAAAATTCAACCAACTTCATGTCATCTGGGTTTATATCGAACTCCACTTTTGCAAACTGTGTTCTCATTTTCTCAGGAAATGGTCAAAATCAGAAAATTTAATTCAGTGTTGCTTTGAATGACAGCACCCTCATGTCAAGTAATAAAGGAGATTGAAGTCTTGTGTGGGTGTGGCCTATGACGCTCCTTTTAATTTACCCAATTCATTGGTCAATACAATTTTTAATGACACAAGAGCAATGTTCAGTGAACTGTATCGTTATTTCAAACAGAATTTTAGAAAACTATGCCTTTTTATTCAGTTATCACTAGGAAGCGTGGTGCGACCTGGTTTTTATTGTAACTCCGCAAAGTAGAGAGTGTTTAAATTTATTGCCCCTCATGTTTAATTATAAGGAATGGCCGTTTGTTTCTGTCTATTTCTTGAGTTATGAACCCAAAAAAACAAAGGCCAAACATAGTGTAAATGGGTAGCCCAATTACACTGTTTGGTCTTTGTTTTTGGGATGTTTATAACTCAAGAAATAGACAGAAACAAACGATCATTCCTTATATGTCATCGGTCAGGAATAGATATTATTGTTGGACTTATAGGGGATACTCTCCTCATGACATTCTACACGACACTACCACAAAGTATCACAGCTGATCTTCAGTTGCTCAAATCTCAATTACCCCTTTGCCCAACGTAACGGCCAAAACCAGCCAGCGTTATTCTCAAAAATTGCCAATTAATTTTTATTATATTTTCATTTTTTTGTCTCAAAAACATAGGTTATGACCCCTCTTTGGAACGAGCCCGTAGAGCTCGTTCCAATGAGGGGTCATAACCTATGTTTTTGAGACAAAAAATGAAACAAATTAGTTATTCCAGAATTTTGTTTGCAAGTGTCGTCTGCTTTTCATGTTAGGTAAAAGGTTAAAATGTTGGCAGGCAAAATCTACAAGAGATGTGCATTGTGTGGAGATATCAATGAGGACTTTCTGAAGGCAACTTCAAACTTGGAATCATTCAATGCATTCGTCCATGACAAATTTATTTACTTTATTAATTCATCAAGGGACAACAGGCTATCACTCGTGTTTGGACCAGATGGATGTCTGCCCAGAACATCTCGACCATAGTACACTAGAAGCCTTATGGACAGGTCACAAAACAGTATGGCTATCCTTGCTAGTTGAGTGTCATAGAGGTAGGGCAAATGTAGAATTGCTCTCTAATTTTATGAGTGAGAAATATTTAACCTTGTGTCAATTATCTGTTCCAGCAAATCTAGATTTAACCCTTTACCCAACAGCAAAAACCGGCCAGCGCTATTCACAAAAATCGGCATATAATTTTCATTATTTTTATTCATTTTTGTCTCAGACACATAGCTTATGACCCCTCTTTGGAACGAGCTCGTTCCAATGAGGGGTCATAATCTATGTTTTTGAGACAAAAAATGAAAAATATTAGTTATTCAAGAATTATGTTTCCAAGTGTCGTCTGCTTTTCATGTAAGGTAATGGGTAACTATTATAGCTAGATTTGTCAATAAAATGCCTATTTGAAGTTATCAGCAACCAGATTGTCGGTTATTTTGACAAGCTAGTACACCATAAATACAGAACTGACGTCCACTAAATCAATAAATTAGTTGTCACAAATGTCATGCAGAATACTAATTAATCACATTCAATATGTTTTCTAATTAATACCATATTTATTGAAAAAGTGCAGAACTGCTGTCTCAATAGTGCGTAAAATAGTAATTACAACAGTTTATAAATACAATGTGCATAGGTCTATCTTTTCCACGAAAAAAAAACGCATATTAACAGCAGTATATATAATAGTTACATAGTTGTTACGGAGTTATGGGCCTTAACTAAATGATTTTTACGAATTCTGAATTTGTTAGCGTTATAACTTGCATAAGGTATCACAGAACTAAATATTTTCCCATAGGGCAGCATTGTAAGGTTCAGGCGAAAAAAATATATGATCGCATAACTTTAATTTTGGCATTCAAATATCTTTGTCAAATATAGCCTTTCTGCCAACTTTTTCTTACCCTAAAATAGGGGGGGGGGGTGCGGGGGGGGGGGGGGGGGGGGCATGCAACAAATAAGAGAGAAAAATGACACGAGGAAGTACCGACCACGTGCACATATTTTTCAAGGAATTCCCAATAAAAACATACCAATAGTCAATAGTATTTTTTAAGTCATCAGATCACCCTCTTTATTTATCTGGAATATTCAACAATAATGCTAGATGTCAGTAGAATGCTTCAAATATTCATTGAAATAATATATTTTTCCAAGACTGCTTAGTTTTGGAGATTGCATCATTTTCGAGTTCAACTTTTCAAGGCGGGTAACTCTAATTCAGATATTTACAACAGTGATGCCAAAAAAACCCAACAATAGCCGAAACTTGTGTAATTAAAAGACTTCAGCGGTAAAGAAAATATTTTAACCCGGAAGTGAAAGTAAAGTCTTGAGGGACAGGACGACTGACAGATGGCAAACAAACTAGGATTAGAAAAGCACAACTGACTTGGTCTGTGCGAAGATAATGATGTACTGTTATTACTGGGTCATGTTAACATTTTACACTGTGCACAAAACGAACAGCTATTTCTCAAACTATTTCCAACGGAATTTCTTACATTATTCACTTTGAAAAAGTTAATATTGAAGAAGGGTGGGGGTCGTAAAAAATGTGCAGGAAGGTTTGTCGGTTTTTTGCATCTGCCCCTACTGAGATCCCGCCACTACTGGACCTACAAAAATATGTTTACACCCGATTTTTAGACCCCCCCCCCACCCCCCACCCCCCCCCAAAAAATTCACTAAGGTTAAAGAAAATTAATCTTTTGATTCTCAGGCACCGGTGCATTTGTTTTTTCGGCCCGCGTTCGTCATTTTGATTCAAAATGTACAAGACTACCATGTGATTTTAGCGGTAGGCGATTTACAATGCATTATATCGTATACATTGATACAGTAGTTATTCTCTTGGAAAAATGCTATACAAAATAAATATGAATTTAACTGGTTGACGACTAGATTATGTTTGGTGGTCTCAATTTGTTCATCAGAAGTTGTTCTATTACAAATTATTGGAGACAGGCACTCTCCAATAATTTGTAATAGAACAAATTTGTATAAACAAACTATTATTTACGTTTAACGGAATACGAAACATGGGTTGGGAAAATGTTACTTTTACACTGGTACCCTCATTTTTTGGAAAGGCCTGATTGTGATTTCTAGCACTCAAAACAATTAAAAAACTCCAAATTATTTTTGATCTGCATTTTAGTTGTTCTATATTGATTTTGTGTTGTGTGATCGCCGTTACATAAAAAAAACTATCAGCGAAATCAACATGGAAGGTCTAGTATTTAATTTTAGGCTCCCACAATAGGATTTTAGGCATCGGCGACCATACCATTAGGAATAAAAAATAAAAATACCCCCCTCTCATTCGTTTAAAACAAAAACTGCATGAGAATCAATTATTTAATATTGTTTGGCCTAAGTTTTGTGTTACTTAGTATGCACCCTCTACATATGAACATGGGCGTGAAGTCCGAGGGAGGTAATACCCCTCCACAGCAGCTCGATCAAGAGCGACACAGTCGCCCTTTCTCTTCGCCCAGAAGCTCTTCAAAGCCCTATTTTTCCCAACTCCAGCCAGCCCCCTCACTCCCTCAGTGACCCGGCGACCTTATCCCGGAAGCTCTAGCCTCCCCTACATGCGCTAGTGACAGGACGGCTTTAGGCCTCTACATCTGATGAGTCTCTTATACACATATGGGGTTCTTTGATGGTGGTAATTCTATCTCAAAAGCCCTTGCTTTCTATCCCCGACCACCCATTCTAAATGGGACCGGATGGCCTGACTTCACGTATTTGACCCTGGGACCTTCCCCCATGGCCTGATTAAGAGTCGCAAGGTTGCCACTACCTTCTTCCAGAACCTCTCCACGACCCCAGTCGCCATCATTCTATCCAACTTCTTCACTTTACTCAGAAGACTTAGCAGCCCCTACTGGCGCTAGTGACCTACCTACCCTTCTCAACGTACTGATTGATCAAGAGCGACCGAATCAGCCTTCTTCTTCTAGAAGCTCTTTCCTCCCCAAGCTCGAAGTATCGCACGATAATTCAGCCACTGATGGTCAGTGGGGGTACTTGATGATCGGCAAGGTACATGGTGATCGGTGACCAGTGATCGCAGGACACCCAGTGATCGCTTAATGATATTAAAACCCAGAGGAGTAAAGAGTTGTTCGAAGGGTCACTCTCCTTGATAAGACCGTTTGTGAAGAGTTCTGATGTCAAATATGGGTTCACAGGCATCGCAGAACCTCATATGAGTATAAAGGCCCATCAAAAGAGGCCTCAATGACTTCGCCACTCACAGTCCTGGCGATTGGTCATCACTGATCCGTGATTGTGGGACACCCTGTGATCGCTTAGTTATCATTAAAAGTCGTAGAGCCATCCCTCAGGGAGAGACTCCTAATCGACTCTTACAGATGAGTCAGCGGGGATCTGCTCGGGAATGGACTCTTCGAACGACTCGATGCCATCGAGCCGATGAAGAATCGGAGAGAGTAGTACGAGATGTGGAGATCGACCCACATTGGTCGGAACTCATGGGGATCTCATATGTGATGTCCTGGTCACGTGTACTAGTGACGCCATGTTTGGTTGTCATGGTAGCCCGCGTAAGCGGCCATCTTGTGACGTCATCCCTATAGTGATACTATTCCGGCAGGAGTATGTTCAGAGTGTGTGTTCGATTAAATGAGAGTAATTTCCTGATTCGTAGAATTACCCAAATAAACCCGACTATCCCTCCAAATCACGAAAATTCATCCAACACTACCGAAACGGACTTGGCGAAGACCCAGAACGGGCTTTTTTCCCAATAACAAGAGTAATTTTCTAGTTCGGATTGTCCAACAA
Source organism: Pictodentalium vernedei (assembly GCA_031216915.1). Classification (NCBI taxonomy): domain Eukaryota; kingdom Metazoa; phylum Mollusca; class Scaphopoda; order Dentaliida; family Dentaliidae; genus Pictodentalium; species Pictodentalium vernedei. Next base: position 487,447,804 of record CM062293.1, on the reverse strand, counting down.
TCCTCAAATCGTTTGACTAGGTCTTTGATCTTGATAAAAGTCCTTCTCTCATTGACCGCTAAAGCTTGACTTTGTTGGTTGATTTGCTTTCTTGTCGGGCATCTTTCTTGACTTCGGGCTTCTTCGAAGTGGTAACTTTGTTCTTAGTGGGATCTGGCATTATACTCTTGTTTTCAGACTTCAGTCTTGTTTTGAAATTCAGTCTGTTGTGGTTTGATCTTGTTTTGATCCATCCTTCTTAGTAGTTTGAGTAGGAACGTCGTTCTTTATGGGGGCGGGCATCGCTCTCTTGTCTTCAAGCTGTTTCATAGTGATAACTTTGTTCCTAATGGCGTCTGGTATCGTCATCATGTATGCAGTCTGTTTCATAACGTCATTCATGTTTTGGTCTGAAAGTTGGCCCATCCTTGAATCTCCATTCTTCTTCTTAGTTTGAATAGAAAGAGTTTCGTTCAGAGCATTCTTCGTTCTCTTGTTTGTAGTTAATAATCACCCAGTATCCACACACCTTTGTTTCTTCCACCAATACCTTTGTGCTGGTCTAGACTCCTTCTCTTGGCTCCATCAAACACACGATTCATTTGGGTCAGTTCTTGGGAAGTCAGCTTTAATTCAACATCATTCTTAAAGGTCTATGTGTGTAAGTAATCTTTGAATCGAAGCACTTTTGTTGACACAGACATCTTTACTCTTCGTCGTCCATCGCTCCAGTCCTAGCCCTGAAAATGACTTTAGGAAGCAGCAGGCTTACAAGAGAACGATGTTTCAACTGCGAATCAGTCTGAAGATTCTAAGATGGATCAAAACAAGATCAAACCAAAGAAGACTGAAGATCAAAACAAGAATGAAGTTGCGAATCAGTTTGAAGGCAAGAGTATGATGCCAGATCCATTAATTAATTAATTAATTAATTAGTTAATTAATTAATTAATTAATTAATTAATTAATTAATTAATTAATTAATTAATTAAGAGCAAAGTTACCACTACGAAAGAGCCTGAAGACAAGAAAGACGAAAGACAAGAAATCAAAATAACCAACAAAAGTCAAGCTACCAGCGTTCTGGCAGCTAGCACACAAGGATATAGACAGAGTCAAACGATGGGAAGAAGCTCCAACCAACAAGAAGATGAGATGGTTATCCTATGAGAGAAGTAGAAGAAGTAGAAGAACGATACAGAAAAAGACTTACTTAATATTGTACGGTTATTACAGGTTCATGCTAACAATATAACTTAATAAACTGCATACTGGAATAAAAATAAATGAAATGTTATATATTGTTGTTGTTTTTATCAGATATCCCAACAAAAGTACCCGGATGGAGCGTGAATTACCCAGATATAAAAACCTGTTTGACAATAATCGTCCATAAAGTATCTTCCGAACAACTATCCAATAGGTATCCTCCAATAGTACATCCCCATGTCATAAGTATCTTCCAATACCCGTATGTGCCTATGTAATGTACGCACATTCTGCATAAGTACACAAGCACATATCGGCGCATCCAGCATGTGCTATGTGCTACATGTAATGTGTGCATTAGAATATAAACACGTCTAGGGTTGTGAGAATACTTTATAAAGAGATGGGGGAGGTTATAACATAGCTTGAAGATACGTAGATAGAAACCGAGGATCTATTCGGAAATCCGCGCCAAATAGAACAATCCTCGGGTTGTTTGTGGTAATTCTACAAAGTAAACTATGATTCCGAAGGAATCTGAACCAGTATAGTACTCCTATACAAAGGAATGGTCCTTTATTGGGTAAAAAGTCCATTCTGGGGCTTCGCCAAGTCCATTTCGGTAGTTTTGGGTACATTGTCGGATTTATTTGGGTAATTAAATTTACTCTTGTACAACGGAATATACCCCTGTACTATAAGAAGGTTTTGGTTCACATTCCAACCACGCAATACCATTGGAACCAAGTTGGTGGCCTCCAATATACAAAATGGCCAACGCAAACACGTATCACCCTAATAACAAGCTTTGCCAATACGCACTAAGACCACGTATCACTATGGGGATGACCTCAAAAGATGGCCGCCCACGTGGACTACCATGACAATCAAACATGTGACGGCAATTGGTGACGTGACTATGACGCCACATATACTGCTCAAAAAAGAAACGCAAAACGGATAAAGTCACGATAGCATGGTAAAGCTTGAAGAATATAGTGATGAGGGTGGCTGTAGATATGGTTAACGACATATCGTGGTGGACTAAACATTATATAACATTTGGACAATGGGGCATAATTTCGGGCACTGTGACCCCAAACATATTGGAAATTAACAAAACAAAGTTTCCACTGAGTGAATACCTGGTCGTGAAGTTGCACGCTCCGAGCATGCGGTTACGTCATTTGCGGGAGAGAACAACCACAGCAACCTCTACAGCGTCAACGCTACCAGGTCTACGGAGGATTTCAGATCAGGCCGTTTCCAATCGTCTACGCGAGGTAGGTCTGCGTGCTAGACGGCCAGTTAGTGGCGTCATTTTGACGGCGCAGCATCGTCGACAGCGACTTCAATGGTATCAGATGCACAGGGCATGGCCTCATCAGAGAAGGAGAGCGGTATGGTTCAGTGACGTGTCACGTTTCCTTATTCACCGAGTTGATGGGCGATGCCGCGTGTACAGACGTCGTGGGGAAAGTTTTGCGCATAGCTGCGTTCGGGAGGTGGACAGATTTGATGGTGGTAGTGTTATGACGTGGGCAGCCATCTCACACACTGGTAGAACGGACCTCGTCCATGATGAGGGTAACTGGACAGCGCAGAGGTACAGAGATAAAATATTTTGCATCCACACGTGCTCCCCATTATGCAGAACGTCAACGCCATTTTCCAGCATGACAACGCCCGACCACACACAGCAAGGCTCACGATAGCTTATCTACAGGATAACACCATCGAAGTCCTGTCCTGGCCCTCCAGATCGCCAGACTGGAACCTGATCGAACATCTCTGGGATCGAGTCGATCGGCGGTGCGTGAACCACAGTCTTAGGCGTTGGCGCAAGCGTTGCAAGAAGAGTGGCCCAATGTGGGGCGATCTCCACATCTCCTACTGCTGAGGAGTGACCCAGCGAGTGACTCCCTAAACGACTCTTCGAATCATCTGAATTATAATGTTCATAAACTGAGCATTGACTCTCCCGCAATTGCGGATCACTGATCATCGATCATTTGGGTAGAGTGGGGAAAGATTGAGGCCGGAAGGGGGTTCTGGAATAAAGGGAAGTGCGATTATGTATAGGATGCCTCAACGAGGTCTCAACTCGCGCCTCTATGTGGCCTCAATTCATAGCCGAAATGTCCACATCTGGGGGAACTTGCCGGTAGTGGCCAGTAGAGATTACCAATCTGTTTAAACGGAAGAAGTAAACTGTTTAAATAGATGACTAACCTGTTTAAACGGATTACTAGCCTGTTTAAACGGATTATTAATCTGTTTAAATGGATTACTAATCTGCTGTTAAAGCAGGAAATAATTGCTTTAAGGCGAATGGTAGGCTTTCTCCAAATAGTGACTCTAATAAGGGTGATAGTGTAACTAGCGATTCCGATAGGCCTCGAAAAAGTACTCCATTAAAAAGTCACGTGTCCGTTTAGATCTGTCAGTGGGGTTGGGTGTGGTGAAATGTTTCGTTCCGGTTATAATTTAAAATTCCGTGTTTTCTTATCGTGGAGATAAATTAAAGCCAGGATAAATATCAGTTATCATATGTATTTTCTATCGCCGGCTCAAACAATATATACTGAGTCAAAAAAGAAACAAATGTGAAAAATAGCATAAAGGATGAAAAATAATAGTTCTAATGTTGCATGTTTGTGGACAAGACGTCGTACAAAGAGTGTAATGACATGCTGTTGTTGTCCACCCAACCGTATACAATTTTGCTACGGATTTCAAAATAGTACGTGCTAGCCGAGAATGTCACATTGAATGGGTGACCGACGATTTTTCGTTGTGTTATGTTGTGCAAGAGAGCCTGGGTTATTGAGAAAACACGCTAGTTTTTGTTTTCCGACATTTTAAAAAATGCCAAGGTTAACCGAAAATCAGAGGTTGCGTGGCATTGGAATGTATGAGGCTGGGATACCTCCAGATGAGCTCGCTGCTGAGTTCGGAGTCACTGTGGCCACCATTTACCGTCTCATTGGAAGGTTTAGAACCATTGGATCTACTGCCGACCGATCGCGTTCAGGTCGACCATGAGTTACGACCCCTGCACAAGGCCGACACACCAGGATGTCACACATGCGGGATCGCTTCCTTCCGGCGACGAGGACAGCAGCAATTACTCCTGGTAGAACTAACAATAGAATTAGTGCACGAACTGTCCGCAACAGACTCGCTGAACGCGGCATCCGAAGTAGGTGTCCATACCACGGACCACTCCTTACCCAACGTCGTCGTTCAGTCAGAATGGAATGGGTAACTTTAGAGTGTTCGCTGGACTCAGCAGCGTTGGAGCACAGTTCTTTTTAGTGATGAATTACGATTTTTTCAGCGGCGCGCTGGTGGTAGGCCAAGAGTGCATCGCCGACGAGGAAAAGGGGTTTCTGATGCTTGCGTGTGGGAATGCGACCGTTTCGGAGGGTTAGTGTAATGGTTTGGGCAGGAATTTCCTAGCACCATCGAACGCAGTTGATCTTCATCGATGGTAATCGGAATGGACAGCGATATAGGGGCGAAGTTCTTAACGCTGTCGTTGTCTCGTTGTTCAACGCTAACGTCGGATTGCAGTTATTCCAGCAAGACAATGCCCGATGTCACGTGGCGCGCATCTGTCGTGACTTTCTTGAGGAGCAGAGCATCGAACCTCTTCCCTGGCCCTCACTTTCGCTAGAATTGTCGCCAATCGAGCATCTTTGGGATTAATTGGACCGTTGGGTACGACTTCGTGATCTTCAGACGTTAGGCGATTTTCGTAATGTTCTAAGGCAGGAGTGGAATGTAATACCACAGGGTGACATCCAGAGACTTATCAGGTCCATGCGCCGTCGATGTCTTGCCATCCAAGAGGCAAACAGTGGACATACACGCTATTGACTGCATGTGTGAACTTTTCATTTCACCCCATGTCTGAATTGTGAAGTCCTGACGTTACGCTGGCAACAGTAAGAACATGAAATTATGCAAATTCATACAGCTAGACTCGAAATATGAATTAACAATAATTTGTTTGGGATTAATGTCGATAATACTAAAAAACATTGCCCCTCAAAGTTTATTATACTTTCTTTTTTGACTCAGTATATAACACGGCCTAAGAAGCATTAATTCTGTTACTCTTTCGGTGGCTGGAAGGCACTCATAATAGTTTACATACAAAGCAATGCATCAAGGTGGCTCAATGGCAGATTGTTGGACTTCTATGCTGGAGGTCCCGAGTAGTTCGATCCCCGTCCGGAACGACCCCTGTTGTGTCCTTGGGCAAGGGACTTTGTCCCGGTTACCTACATGGGGGCACGATGACGCCGTGTACTAAGCCGTACTGCACGTCGATGATGCACATGTCTTCAACCGCTGTAACCCTGCTTGAGCGGAGCTTGAACAGAGTTAGAATGTTGGGGAGCTGACCGTTGCTCATCGATGCTCGGTGGTTCTCTCCGAGTACTCCGGCTTCCTCCACCCGTAAAACTGCCACGGTCACGGCCACGATTAGCCATTGTGCATAACTATGTGACCTTAAACATCAATAAATAAATAAATACATACAAAGCAATAAACTTACCAGAAATCTTTCTATACTACGATAAGTGCAGCATTTTGTTTTCTTTGAAAAATGAATTGTATTGATCCAAACAAGTCAAGTTGGCTGTAACAGAACAACGTGAAGTGGAATCTTCAATGATTAGAAACGCCTTGTCAAAGATATATATATCTTTGTGACAGGATGATGGAGATTAGCGGACCGACAACAAAATGTCGTACAGTCCAATGAATTTCACATTCATGTGCAAGGGGAAGACAAAGGGAAAATTGTAATTGAACAAATTCCGGTAGTCTTTGACGTGCATAAATATCCACATGACCAACGTTTGTGGAAGTGGTTCGATCTAGGCCTATAGTACTGTGGAAATGGGAGGAGTCGGCCTCCAAAAGAGGTCTATTTGATTGGACATCTTGCAGCGTAAAAATATGGCGGTCACTTGCCCAGGAACAGTTGGCATCTGTACCAATATGGCGGTCACTTGCCCAGGAACAGTTGGCATCTGTATTAATATGGCGGTCACTTGCCCAGGAGCAGTTGGCATCTGTGCTAATATGGAGGTCACTTGCCCAGGAACAGTTGGCATCCGTACTAATAGGGTAAAAATGGGTAATACTATATTAACTACGAATTCAGTAATAGCAATGACACTACATTCCAATTTGAGATGAACAGTTCGGACATCTTGTCACTTTAAATGCAGTATTACGGTATGACAACAAATGGAGATTGTCCGAGAGTGAGCGCATAAAGAGAGATAATCTGTTGCATGCATTAACCCAACAGATGCCAATGTGCATACTTCAGGCGGGCCTCCAGTACAACATCCCTCCCTTGCCTGTTTAGAGCTATTTACATTTTGAGTCAAACAGTCACGGGGGTCATGATGCCCCAACAGGTGGAATTACCAATTATATACAAACAACTTTGACACGGGTTAACCCGGAATGTCGAAAGTGTCGTTAAACCCCAATAAATATACAAACAACAGACTGTTTACAAAAAGTCAGTTTAGTATTGGTAACCTATTTACAAACTTGTGGGAAATGACAACATTCATCCCTTATCAAGTCCAGAAACAAATCGTGCAGTTAGAAATGGATATTCGCAAAAGCTCATACTCGAAGAGGTTGTCAGTAGTATGTTTCGGGCTTTTCACCCCTAGGTTGTCGGACCTCGGTGCCGAACCTAGTAAGGGACGTCATGTCACGTGACCTAGTGGCGCCATGTTGTGTTGTCGTGGTGACCTGCGTGAGCGGCCATCTTGTGACGCCATCCCCATAGCGATACGTGGTTTTAGTGCGCAAGGGTGGCGCGTGTTGTTAGGGTGACACGTGTTTCCGTAGTCCATTTTGTATATTGGAGGCCGCTATCTTGGTTTCTATAGTAGTACGTGGTTGCTATGTTACCCAAAGGCCTACAATAGGACGGGGCCATGTTCGGAGGGTATGTTCCTTTGTACAAGAGTAAATCTAATTACCGCAAACAACCCGACAATCCCTTCAAATCACCAAAATGCACCCCAAACTACTTTATTTGATATGGATTCCCCCAGAAGCCGTTTAGGGACCACCATACCGTGTGTAAATATCACATGTCGTACATAGGCACATGCTGGGTGTGCCGATATGTGCTTATATGAAAATGCACGATGTGACACATTGTGCACTGGCACACAGACACATACGGTGGGGGGGGGGGGGGGTATTTGAGGGTACCTATGACTGGTTTCCTATGCGGCTCCTAGCTCCTATATGGCTCCTACAGTTAAAACTAGAAGTCCTGTCCTGAAATGCGCACAAATAGCACGTCTTTTTGATCGTTAATCTACGCGCTATGACGATGGTAAGGCTATCAAATTCTGCACATACGGCCTGTGCACAAACAAAGTTTCAGCCAATGGACCTCCGGGTAACCCGGAGGTCCATTGGCAGGAACATTGCTTGTGTTTGTTATGGGTAACAAGGGGAACCTGCCATGCTTTGAGTGTCATTCGATATGGCAATTGCGCGCAATTCCTACGCGCAATTAAGCCTAGATAAGCGCACAGTTCATGACAGGACTTCTAGTTTTAACTGTAGCTCCTATACAGGTAGTCTTACCAACGGTTTCCATCTTGTCTCCAACTATCTGTCCTATGATCTGGCTCTATTATAGTCATTCAATACTATATAGTCTTCTAACATCCTTGCAGTCCTGTGCCATTATTACCGTGTTTAATAAGTCTTCCGACAACCTGTTTATGTCATGTGTACACATTACAGGTAGCACATAGGCACATGCTGGATGTGCCGATATGTGCTTATGTGAAAACGTTCAACGTGATACATTGTGCGCTAGCACATAGGCACATACGGGCATTTGAGGATACCTACGACCTGGTATTGTATGATTTGAGGATACTTTTCGAGGATACTTATTTTTGCATACTTATCTGAGGATACTATTACCTGTTTGGCCCAGCCTTCTAGTCCACCCCAAGACATATGGTTGTGGAGAATCTCTGCTTAGCGTTAGGTACAACGTGAACTGGTTGGCTGTTACTATGTCTACTCTGACGAACGCATTATTTTTTCAGTCCTTGATACGTAGGGTATAAGCGGACAGTCGGCTGAAACTGAAAGTGTGAGCTGTCCGGTGAGACTCACCTAAATGAAACGTCGGAAATTGAAAAACTACACGCGGGTTACCGGCCATTTTTGTGAGATTGTGTTCAGTTAGCGGATGTACCTAAGGAATCTAGCCTAAACACAGTTAATAGAATAGTTTACTGTTATTTGTAGAACAAACTGAGGTCCGATTCTAGGGGAATAGTCTTGAAACGAAGAATTTGTTGACTTGACTCACGACAATAATTGTATTTTTTGCGAAAGGGAGTGTGATAAATGATACCGAAATACAAGACCAGTGGCGTTTAAAATACATTTGACTTTCAAAATGCTTAATAGAGTCACTTTCCACTTCATTGGGCCCTTCATATGGAAAATCTGTAACACATGAATCGTAAACCGGCCTCATGTCTGAGACGACTGTAGTCTCCCCCACTGTACGACTAATTACGAAGTACCTGTCCGACTAACTGAAATGTACACAATATTTTTTGACCGCCTAACTGTACCAATATAACTGTAAGAATCCCGGAATATGTTGCAGGTTAGTCATGCTACACTGGTAGAAAATTAAGTTATTAACCCATTACCTAACGAATTTGCCCCCCGTAATATGCAAATTGAGCAGTTGAAAAAAATTAATTTTTCAAAATATTTCAACAAAACCATATCATGTGACCCCTCATTGGAACGAGCTCATTGAGCTCGTTCCAATGAGGGGTCACATGATATGGTTTTGTTGACATTTTTTGAAAAATTAAAAAAAAATTATATTTAAAATAATAAATTTTGATATCGTCTGCGTTGGGTAAAGGTTTAACTTCATAAACACTAGTAATACATATTTCATCAACAGTTCCACTGGAGTCTTGGGAAATTCGATAGTGCCTACTTGCTAATGTGAACTAGTTCTGTCATACTGAAACATACACGTGTAATATTTGATATTCAAACAGCATGTCAACATCCCCTGGAAACACATGTCTTACAGGTATTTCTTCAAAAATCTTGATTTTAATCATGTGGTTTGTAGCAGAATTCTCATTTGGATTCTCACTAGGGTGAACGAAATATAAACCCTGGTTTCCGAACACGGTGTTAATAAAAGCTGATTTGCATTTGGGCACTGAAGTGTAACGTCATCACTGACCTCAATATGGAGATCAATGAACGCAATTCTATTTTTCAATTTGCGTCTTTCCATCGATAAGGCAAATAAAAAAGTTCCTCTTAAAATAGTTTTATAATACATTTTGTGGTCAATTTTGTGAGATAACTTTATCATCACCACAGTGTGTGTCCCGGTCAAATTCAGATCAAGTCTCTGTGAGATAACTTTATCATCACCACAGTGTGTGTCCCGGTCAAATTCAGATCAAGTCTCGTTGTAGGCAGAGAATCGCATTTCGACTCGCCCTAACGGGCTCGTCGAAATATTGTTCTGTTCCTACAACTCGATTTGCATTTGAGCACTAACTATTTGGATGCTTCTATTTTGGATGAAAATGTAGGTCTGTAGAAATAACCCAATGGTCCATTGAGAACGAGAGGTGAAGATATTGGAGATATGAAGAGATAAAGGGAAGCAGAGACATAGGGGTGGCGGACAGAGACTAGAGAGATGGATAGAGAGAGAAAGAGAAAGAGAGACTTAAAGAAAAGTTAGCTTTTGGTCAATTTTCCATGGATTTATGGGGGTTGTAATCAAATAAATATAGTCAGATGTATATGTGGGTCCAAAGGACACGTGTTAAAATAAGCCCACCGGGCGGCACCACCCCCTCCCCACTCCCTGGTCCGGAAGGGGTAGTGAATGGGTCATTGTGTAATTTTAATTTTGCTTTAATATTATTTTTCAAGGCCTTAGACAAATTTTGTGCCAAGCACATTCTTACCCTATTGACCCTATTGGGTTTTGTGTGTGGGATGGGATGGGGGGGGGGGGGGTCATTTTTTCAGAACTTGCGAGGTATGTATTGTTCGAAGTGCTTGTGGCTTTCAACTTTTTTTATTATCTTATTATTCTAAGTATAAAGTGGATTTAGGGTCTGGAATGTATTTACGAGAGATGGTAAGTGTTACCGTTTTGTCTTGGCTAAAATTTACTTGCCAAGTTTTTGCCCATCTACAAATAAGGTGGAGATCCCAGTTAAGTATCTCGGCAGCTAGGATAGCATTTTCTACAACCAGAGGCGATGAGGTATCATCCGCATAAAGTCGAACATTTGGCTGTATATCATTTACGATGTCGTTTATGTATATATTAAACAGAAGGGGGTCTAAGACCCCTGCAGTTACAGATCTACTCTCTTGAATTTTGACCATTTATCTAACAATCATACAGATTTTGACCTGAAAACCACGAGAAGCGGTACGTATCACATAATGTGTTCCGATTCCGTATCATATAGACGACTCACTCTGATTCCGTATCATATAGACTACTCGTTTCCGGTAGCATTATATGCATTATATGCATTATATGTTTCTGGATACATTATATGTGCGTTTCAATGATCGACCGAACATTATGTCCCAAAATGTTTGAAAATAATTTAACCCTTTTCCTATCATGAAAAGCAGACGACACTTGCAAAAAAAATTCTTGAATAACTAATTTTTTTCATTTTTTGTCTCAAAAACATAGGCTATGACCCCTCGTTGGAACGAGCTAGACGAGCTCGTTCCAACGAGGGGTCATAGCCTATGTTTTTGAGACAAAAAATGAAAAAATAATGAAAATTAATTGGCGATTTTTTTTTAGAATAGCATTGGCTGCTTTTGGCCGTTACATTGGGTAAAGGGTTAAGATTTAATCTGTTTATGTGACAGAATTGTGAGATAAATAAATTATCACGATAATGTGCATGCCCTGTGATTTGTATCAGATTCTCGGTGGTGTCCAAAAATGGGATTACAACTCGCCAATAAAGCCGGCTCGTTGAGATCCCATTCTGGACACCACCTCGAATCCGATACAAATCACAGGACATGCACATTATCATGATAATCTGTATTTATCACCACCGTCTGACGTCGGTACGTAAGACACTCCTTAAACCAGTTCAACAGAGTACCCTTGACACCTACTGAATTTAACTTGCAAATCAAGCCTTCGTGCCACACACGACCAAACACTCTTTACGTTTGCCACAGAAGATAAGCCTTATTTCCTTATTCTGATCGAGGGCACATATCATATCATAATCAATATCAATTAATTGACAGATCCTAATCTCTCTGTCGACAGTCGTACATGTACTATCGCAAGATGCAGCCACAAAATGCGTCTGAGAGAGGTAAGTTTTCAAACATTTTCTGGGGGCAGGACCGGATTTACGAATGGGCAGACTGGGCGGACGCCCAGGGCCCTGCCCCCCCCCCCCCCCCCCCCCCCCACATTAAAGTTCGTCTTTCGAGGAATATAAGATGACAAAATTCCCTGCCAAATTGCCAAATCATTTGGCAATTTGGCAGAGAATTTTGTCATATTATGTTCCTCGCAAGACGAACTGTATGTACTGTCATTTTTGCTTTCTCCCCCACATAATTGATAGCAACAATTAGAGAAAAAAAACAGAGGAACTGAGGTTAGTAGCTCCAATTTTTTTAATTAACCAAATTTTACCAACAGAAAATACTCATTTTCCTGTTGAAATGTTTCAGCATTGAGCCTCCAGAAATCAAAATTTTCCTGGGGTAGAACCTCCCTAGACCCTCGGGATCTGGGTGCTATGGTCGGGCCAATGTTTGGGCCGTTCCAGCGCCCCTGCACATTTGCAGTTTTGTATGTTTGCATACTTGCAATTTATGGGAGAGTGCCTGCGGGCGCCTTCCCATAGATTGCAGCAGAGCAAAAACTTATGAAATTATCCAGTCTGTCGGGATCTGCCTCGTTGCGAATTGTGGGGGAGTGCATGTGGGTGCTCTCCCATGGATTGAACACATTTTGATAGTCCATTGAAGTTAATTATCCAATCTGTCAGGATGTACCTCGTTGCAACTTATGGGAGAGTGCCTACGGGCGCTTTCCCATGTGTTGCAACACGGCATAAACGTGTGAACACATTTTGACAGTCAATCTAGCAGCCAGGCATAATTTGGCATGCTATCAGCGTCATCATAGTGGCCAACATTTGCCCCCCCCCCCCCCCCCCACACACACACACACACCCAATCTGATATGTTATAAGTTATTGGGGAGTGTCGCCAGGTACTCTCTAGTGGTTCCAAACAAAGTGAATCTCCATTGTGGAAGAGTGCCTACGAGCGCTTTCCCACGGATTGCGGCTAGGCAGAAATCTGCGAACACATTTTGACAGCCCACTTGACAGTCAGCCATAACTTGGCACTCTACCAGGGAAAATTACTATAGTGGTCAACACTTCCACCCCCCCCCCCCCCCACTCCTCCCCCACCCCCAAATTCGATTTGTTGCGAGTTGTTGGAGAGCGTCTTACTCTGTAATACAGGTACCGCAATTCAAAGTCCTCACATTTGGTGGATGGGCTCCATAGGCCCTTCGAAGTGAAGTTATTCAGTCAGCCAGGATCTGCCTCATTGCAACTTATGTGAGAGTGGCTATGGGCGCCTTCCCATGGATTGCAGCAGGGGAAAACCTTGCGAAATTATCCAGTCTGTCAGGATCTGCCTCGGTGCGAATTGTGAGTGAGTACATGCGGGTTCTCTCCCATGGATTGAACAAATTTTGACAGTCCCTTAAAGTTAATTATCCAATCTGTCAGGATCTGCCTCGTTGCAATTTATGGGAGAGTGCCTACGGGCACTTTCCCGTGTTTTGCCCGTGGCATAAACTTGTGAACACTTTTTGACAGTCCATCTGGCAGTCAGGCATAATTTGGCACGCTACCAGCGTCATCATCGTGGCCAACATCCCCCCCCCCCCCAAAAAAAAAAAAATCTGATCTGTTATTGGAGAGTGTCGCCATGTACTCTCTAGTGGTTCCAGACAAAGTGAATCTCAATAATGGAAGAGTACCTACGGGCGCTTTCCCACGGATTGCCAGCCGTGTGAGGGAAAAAAAAAACTTCACTGAACTGTATCTTCCTTTGCCTATCACGGACCACAGTCTGTGACCCTCACTGATATGAGCCTGTTGAACTCATTCCAGTGAGTACCATGAGCTGGATTGGGGGAAAATCGACGATCTTGGAAAATGAAATGGTACCGTCCCCGGCAAACTGCACCAGTTCGGAATTAAGAGGTATTCCGGCTAATCAAAAAACAAACTATAAGCCGATATCACCACCTAACCCACCCAGAATATGTCTATAGCATATCTAATCTTATTACAAACTGTATATACTTGTTATTTCATAACAGTTTTTCCTCTCATCCTCTTCAAATACTACCACTCACTCTCACCGTGGCGCAACCAACCTGTATCAAAAATACTAACTGCATTCCACGGCACCTCGGTGGGTCCATTTACCACCTGTTATCAAGACTTGAATCATGGGTATTAGCATCGAGCAACACAGGGCGGCAGTCGGTTGGCACAACAATCTCCTCGTGTACAGGTACCGAGTGACGATTAAACCAGGTGGACCTCAGCATCGTGTGACGATTCGTATCGTAAATGTCCGTTTCGCGCTGGTTCTGTGCGTTATTCTGGGCATCATTCTTCTGTCTGGGGACATCGAAGTTAATCCAGGGCCATCCCAAACTGGGGCAGCAGACGTAAGTAGTACTTCTATACTTAATTATAACATCAGAAGCATCAGGAATAAGCTTGATAATATTACAGACGACACAACATAGTGGCGGTGTCGCGGTTTATTTCTCAAAACAAATTTATGCCAAACGTTTACCTGAACTAGAATTTGACCAGTCGGTCTTATGGTTTCAGATTACCTCAAAACGCAAGTTTCTGCTCTGCCTGGCATACCGATCGGTTCAGTTCTCTACCAATGACTACTGGGAGAAGCTCGAAGGAGCCATTGAAGAGTCAATCAGTATACATCCATCCCTGATAATTACCGGAGCTTTAAATAGCGACCTTCTTAACCCTTCTAGTCGATTAAAGGAAATTATAAACTTTTACAACCTACAAAACGTTATTGAACAGCCGACTGGTGTAACGCCAACCTCAAGTACTTTATTAGACCCAATAATAGTTAGTGATAATGTTGTGATTTTGAACTTAGAAGTTCACGAACTTGGTGTTTCCGACCACAAAGCTGTATCAGCAGTCATAGAGATTGGAACCGCACAGCCCGAAACGAAAATTCGACAGATCTGGAATTATAACACGGCAGATTTCCCCAAAATGAATAATTTGATTTCCGAAACAGACTGGTCTTTCATCTCACACAAAACTACCCCTGATGTGTCATACCAACAATTTGCATCCAAATTTTTAAATATTGCCAGAGAATGCATTCCATCTTGTAACGTAGTTATCCGTCCCCATGATAAACCCTGGTTTGACTCGGCTCTCGCCGGGAAATTCGCCATAGAGACCGTTTACGGAAACGAATTCTGAAAAATCCAAACCCACGAATAATTGAAAAATACAAACATTGCCCGAAACAAAGTAAATAACATGAAAAAGAAGGCTAAATCCATCTATTTTCAAAATTAGATACTTCACTTTCAGTAAGTAGAAACCCTAAAGACTTCTGGCGCACCGTTTAAACAGTTACTGAATAATTTTGAAAGTAAGCCTTCTGTCCCTTTTCTTAAGCATAAAGACAATGCGGGTAGTTCAGTTATGGTAACAGATAACAAAGAAAAAGCTGACTTGCTCAACAAAACATTTTGTCAAATAGTAAGATAAATGACGACGGACATAGTTTACCTGCTTTCAGAAGCAAGTGTTCTGAGAGTCTCTCTGAGATAGGACTTCTCTGAAGACGAAGTGACTCGATTCCCAGGCAAACGAGATGCCAAAAAAGCAACTGGACATGATGGCATTAGTAATCGCATGCTTAAAGAAACCAAAGCCACAATATGCAAGCCTTTGGTTCGGTTATTTAGGCTTTCTTTTTCTTCACGTGTCTACCCATTGGAATGGAAGCTGGCAACTGTCGTACCTATATTTAAAAAGTGAGACACACACGACCCCAATAATTATAGACCTATTTCTCAACTAAACTGTGTCAGTAAAGTTATGGAGAGGATTGTTTTTAACCAAATGTAGGAATATTGTTGTGTCAACAATTTACTTTTTAAATACCAGTATGGTTTTCTACCCCCAAATGGCAACCGTCTATCAGCTCATCGAAATATGTCATAATCTCTGCTTAGCCTTTGAAGGAACCAGTTTTCACTTGGAGTTTTCTGCGACATATCAAAAGCATTCGATAGGGTTTGGCACAAATGGTTCATTTACTAACTGAGACAAAACGGTATATCTGGCCCACTCCTTGAGTGGACCAAAAGCTATTTATCTGATCGTAAACAAAGGGTAACTCAACTCCCTCTGAGTACTTACCTGTTAATTACGGTGTTCCCCAGGGATCCGTCTTAGGACCCTTCCTCTTCCTTATATACATAAATGACATTTCTGGAAACTTAAATGCACCGGATGCTTGTAGACTATTTGCGGATGATACAAGTATAACAGAAACTGGATTTGAACTGAACGATATTGTTTCAAAGTGTAATGAAAACCTTGCGGCCGTTTCCGAATGGGCAAATGCATGGCTTGTTACATTTAATCCTTCAAAAACCGAAACTGTTTTATTCACCAAAAAACGTGTTAGTGTAAGCAGTGTGGTAATGTTTGGTGACACGCCACTCGAAATTGAAAAGTCTCACATCCACCTCGGCCTATCTTTACAGGGGGCTTAAACTGGAATGTCCAAATTAATAGATTATGCCAAAAGGCTATTCCAGGCTGTCCAAGTTACGAAAATTAAAGTATATTCTAGGTCGAAAAAACCTGGAAACGTTATACAAATCATTCATACTCCCTATCTTAGAATACGCCAATGTGGTGTGGGTCGGTGCGCCCGACTACCAACTTACCAAATTGGATAGAATCCACGCGGATGCAGCGAGAATAGTATTTGGTCTAACGAGATCAACCCCGGTATCTGCTCTATTTACAGAACTTGGCTGGGAAACCCTTGCGCAGAGACGTCATCTCCACAAATGAAAACGTTTTTTAAAATCGTTAATAATCAGGTCCCCACATATCTCTCTGACTTAATGCCACGGACGTTCGAGGACATTTCCACGTATAGCAACCCGGTCGCACACTAATTTTTAATTACCACTTACACACACGGCAACATTTAAGCGCTCATTTATCCCCTCATGTATCTCGGAATGGAATGCATTACCCAAGAAATAAGACAATCGAGTTCACTGAATAACTTTGTCAAATATTTTAATAGTGGCGCATGTCGACCACCTAAGTACTTTAACAATGGCGATAGAGCCGTCAATATTATACACTGCAAGTTGCAGAATTCCTGTAGCGACCTAAATTATGATAAATACTCCAACTACATCCATGATACACCAATCTGTTCGTGTGGCTACGAGACTGAAGACGCGAACCGTTACTTTTTCGACTGTAATAACTATTCAAACGAAAGACTAGTCCTACAGAGAAATCTTGCGCATCTTACAATATGATCGATCAACGATCTTCTTTATGGTATTCCCAACCTACCAGAATCCATCAACATCCACCTTTTTCGAAGTGTACAAAATTTCATTAAGGCCACGAAGAGGTTTTAAGACTGGACCGTAATCAGGCAGACTAGTCTGACAACATCTTCCCAGCCAAATGTCCTACAACATGAGTGTCCATTTTCACTTCCATTTCCTTCAGACACGGCTTTGTGCATTCCCGCATGATTGTCCTGTATGCCCTGGCTATAGCAGTGGTAACGGGGCCCCGTCTAAATCGCGGTTCCGCTGGAATCGCGATTGTGCCGTAATATGACACGTTGGCTAGTTGACCAAGTCCAGCAGTGTTGCGATGTGGCAGTTCACCTTTCACCTTTCTGCTCTCCTCCCTCTCACCTATCTGTTCTGACTCTTGTACAGTAGAATACTTACCAACATCCATCTTGAAGAGTGTACATACACAATATTGTTTTAATTATTCATAAGTTTGCTTTGCCATTGCATGCACATTTTGGTAACTTTTTGTAAATATTTGTAAACAAAATTTGAAATTTTGAAATGTATATTAAGGAAAGGATATTATCTAAGTGCTCGGCACTTGTTATCCAATCCATGTTGTTATAACAAATAAAATATGTTTAATAATAATACTTGTGGGAAAGCCCTTGGGATAAGGATGTATTGAATAATCGAGTAAAGGGGGAGGAAAGCGCAGCACAGAACAATTTCAATATTCTACTATGAACACATTCCAGCCCGCTTGCTTTCTTAATATCATGTTTGGAAGTAAGGACTTCCACCTCGATTGATTCTATTGAATTAGATCAATATCAAAAGATCCAATTCAGTAACACGAAGAACATTCTTTTTTGTACAGTCTTACACTGACTCACAAATAATCATTAAATATGGTTGCAATTTGCAATTAAAGAGGGGATTTCTTATAACTTCATATTTCTCAATGAGAGGAGGGAACTGCAGATTGGTATTACATTGCTGGACAGAAAAGGTTTTGAGTGTTTTCACTACTGCTTTGATGAGAACTTTTTACGGCCACCGATGAATCCATTTTCATATCGTGTTCCAATTTTGAAATCCGGACAAAATGTTTTAGTTTCATTTCAAATTATCTCCCAGTTCTCCCAATCCACAGGGTTGTTAGTCCATTTTGCTTTTTTTGTGTGCCTTATTTCTAATACACATTTGCCTTCTAACCGACGCAGTCATCCATGGTTTATCTTTTGGTCGTATGAGAAATGTCTTAGATGGAATAAACATGATCGATACTTCTGTGACACGAAAACGTTTACAAATAATGTTTACGTCACCAGACTCAAAATGTGAATTCCAGTCTGTGTTGGATAGGGCTCACTTCATACCCTCGATGTCGTAGGCATCGTAGTTAAACACTACCCACTTATGGGGAACATATTGCTGGGACTTACTCCCCAAGACTGCACTCGTGACATGGTGACGACTACAAAATGGTGGGATAACTTCACATCTGAACACTAGTCAGCAGGGATGTGGCTAGAGGGTTTCAGCTGGGGGGTGGAGGGGGGGGGGGGGCACCGGTGTAAATTCCAACTGTGAGTAGTTTCGATAGGTGGTTGCACTGCAGCGCTGGGTGATATCTTTTTAACTCTTTAACCAACGAATCGCCCGCGTCCGCCCGCGTAATATCCAAATACAGCTGCTGAAAAAATATTATTTTTCGAAAAATTTTAACAAAACCATATCATGTGACCCCTCTTTGGAACGAGCTCGTCGAGCTCGTTCCAAAGAGGGGTCACATGATATGGTTTTTTGGAAAAAAAATTTAAAAATTTAAAAAATGATATTTAAAATAATGAATTTTGAAATCGTCTGCGTTGGGTAAAGGGTTAAAGTGGTTATATATATATATATATACACATGCTTATGAATCCTTCTAAAAAATTTCACCAGTCCTGAAACGGAAAAAGAATCATCTATAATGTGTCTGGGTCAGAAAATTTACCGGATTGATGTCAGAGTCGAAAATTTGAGGCCAATGTCAATTTTAGAGTGGGAAAGTTGAAACTCAAGTTTCCAATTGGAAACAAAAGATCAAAATTTATAATCATTAAGTTGGAATTTTAATATTTTTCATGAACAATGTTAATTTAATGAATTTCCAACTATTTGATTTTTGACCTCGGAATTTCCAACTATTGAAAAAAATACTCCTATCTGACTTGGGGTAAATATAAGATCAATGAGGCTGCTATGGTTGTCAGAGATCCTGGTTGGTGAATCAACAATTTGCACAAGACCATAAGAATCCTCACGATACTTTTATTTGGGGTGGGTAGTCAGGTAACAATTGACATTAAAATCACCAACAAGGATTGTTTTTAGAGACGTGTTATTTCGAGCGTCTGCTAGAGGTCCATCTATAAGATCCCAATAGGCATTGTTTGCTGATGGTGGTTGCAGTTTTTGATTTTGATTCCCATATATCAGTTCAACCCAAACCACTTCTAACCCACGAGCTGCTAAGTCTATCTATCCAGTGTTTAACCCTTTGAACCCTAATGGTATAGTGGTATTTTCCACTATCAGTTGGAAGAGTCCATATTTATTATTTGGGGTTAGACCAATTGATATTTTCAACGTGCAGCCTAAGGGCTGCTCGTTGAAAATATTGATTGGTCAACACAACACATTTACCTTGTAGCCATCCCACTTAATGACATTATGACGTAGCTTGTGACGCGGCCGGAAAAATGGCCTCTGGGTTGAAAGGGTTAAAAATTACATTACATTTGAACTTTATACGTTCAATATATGTTATACATTATAAGCTACTATCCCACCTCACCGGTCATTGTCACGATCATTGCGAATCGAGGGAAATGCAAACCTGGTATTTTAATATGATCCATGAGACTTCCTCAGAATGAGGACGGTTACGGGGGCGCGTGGCTCAGTAGGTACAGGTGCAGGCTGCAAGCCGAGAGGCCCTCGGTTCGAATCCCACTTGTGGCAACCGCGTTGTGTCCTTGGGCAAGACACTTCACCCCCATTGCCCACGTGGGGGCACGGTGGCGCTGTGTACTAAGGCGTACTGCACGTCGATGGTGCACTTGTCTTCAACCAATGCTAACCCTGCGTGTGTGGAGTTAGTATGTTGGGGAGCTGACAGTTGCTCGCCGTTGCGCGGTGGTTCTCTCCGGGTACTCCGGCTTCCTTCACTCGTAAAATTGTCATGGTCATGATTAGCCATTGTGCAGAAGTATGTGACCTTAAGCACCAATAAATAAATAAATATAAATAGAGGACTGTTACAGCAACCACACCGAAATCTTCCAAATCGGTCGTGATTATTAAGTCCACTTGATTTTGGAGACCCCTCGCCTTGATATGTACACTTTTCAGCTGGCTGGCGTCACCTGGGTATCTTTCAATATCACCGCCAAGAAGAAGAATCACATAAATCATAAAAATAAACCCCAAAGTGGCCAAAACTATTATTTTTTATATATATAATTCATATTTTTCCTGTATTTATCAACTGGGCAAAATGGCGACATTTTTCTTCTCCCATCGAACAGACCGATGAGACTCGTCTGTAATCTTGTTCTGCCCAATTATGCAAAACTGGTGTGATTGTATTTATAACGTCATTTTCAAACTGTATTGGAATTGTTGGAGGAGGGATATTTCACAGAGTGATATTACAAAGGAGTTCGAAACTCTGTGGGTATTATGAGATGGTGGGGGAGTTGTAGCTTGGGACGGTAGTGTCATGTTTTTTATGGGTCCATATGCTGGGATTAATTACCTTGAGCATAGTAACAGTAACCTGGGTTAAGGTGGAGTTCAGTATGGACAGAGTGTGTGTGGAACGTATTCTGAATTACCCTCAGGCCGCTACTTGTGTAAAGACGGTTGTTTGGGCATTATTATGGGCCTATGTCGTGGGGACTGGAACGGCGGTCACAACAACAACGAAAAGATGTACTGGGTTGAGTTTATTCTGCGATATGATGGGACACGTACATTGAGTTCAGGTCTTTCGGTGAGTTTGTAGAGTCAATGGAGGATGGTGGAGGAATGCGTAATATGTTGTGTGGCCATTGGCGGTAAAGGTAACCTTTCCACTTCGTTTCAGTTGAAAAACTCGCACCCGTTTTTGTCTTGATAGCTAGAGCCCAAATGCTGGACAACTTGTATACACGGCTGGACGACTCGTATCCATTTATCTTTGAATAGGTTTGAGTTGTCAAGACGTGGGTACGAGTTATCCAGACGTAAAGTGGATAGCAGTTGTCCAATTGTGGGTACGACTAGTCTGGTACTGCTTACCTTGCAAGTAACAAGACTTTTTACGAGGGATGATAAGGCGTTCGTGTATATTATTCCAAAACATCTTTTCAATTATGTTACAACAGTTTTAAGTTTGTCGGACACATAAAAAACGCATGCAGTTGGTCGTGCAGTTAGAAAATTTGTTTTTGCAATTAGTCGTACAACCAGGAGACGACAGTGGCCCCAGATATGAGCCCGATTTACGATCCATGTGTTACAGATTTTCTGTATAAAGTGCCCAAATGAATCGAAAAGTGACTCTATTAAGCATTTTGAGAGTAAAATGTATTTAAAACTGGTCTTGTATTTCGATATCATTTGTCACATTCTCGTTCGCAAAAAATACAAATATTGTCATTAGTCAAGTCAACCAATTCTACGTTTAAAGAGAAATCCACACAGAATCTGACCTCAGTTTGTTCTAAAAATGACAGTAAACTATTCTACAAACTGTGTGCAGGCTGGATTTCCGAGGTACATCCACTAAATGAAGACAATCTCACAAAAATGACCAGTAACCCGCGTGTAATATTTCAATTTCCGACGTTTCAGTTAGGTGAGTCTCATCGGACAGCTCACAATTTCCCTTTCAGCCGACCGTCCGCTTATGCCCTGTGTGATAGCCGTCTCGTGGTATATTTGGCTGGTGAAATGGCATGTCATTTTTCGACAAACCCACCATCACTGGAGACTTTGCTTTTCCGAAATGTTTTTCCCCCTGTGTTTCCTGGGCTTTATTTTGAAACGAGAGACAAGGTGATTCTCGAACAGATTTGGGTATTAAAGCAAACGACTTGCACTGAAACTTGTTAACTTTATTGGATTTGAGCCATCGCAATCAGGACAAATCAGGTTTACGTTCCCCAATCGGTCATCTTTGCCACGCCCATGGAATTAACAGAGAGTTTAAGAATGAGGTATAAAAATGTAGAATTTCACCATTAGAGTAGTGGCGGCGCCATGGGGGGAAGGGGGGGGGGGATTAGGGGGGGGGGGGGGGTTCTTACCCTCCACTTTTTTCGCCAAGCGTAGTAAAAAATACTATCATTTTAATTTTTGTATTGTGTATTGAACGTTGCGGTGTAATGGTGGGTATGCTTAATTCCACATTCCCAAGTGCACTAAATCAGAGGAGAAATTTTTAAATTATGTTTGTGTGCCCCCCCCCCCCCCCCCCCCCCCCGCACACACACACATACATTAGCTGCAAACAACAAACAAGAGTCGAGGTCCCAAATTGCAACAAGGCGTGCCGCGTTCAAACATACCGCTTAAGAGTATTCGAGGAATGCTGGAATCGAGAGCGTGCAACGCATCCGTTTGGAATGCAGCCTACTTTCATTTTCGATCTGAGTGTCGTTTGGTGCTTTGTGCTCGCACTTTACAACAGCGTTCTTCCGTTAAAATGTCACCATGTACGACGTTTTCTATAACTAAAAGACCTAACCAGTAAGATTCAAAAGGATAAAACTGTTTTAATTTAATTGTCTGAGAATGCTCCAGAGAACACCATTTACAACGTAAGTTTTAAAAAATTTCTCAACTTCGGAAGGGGTGTCCCCTCCCGAAGTTGAGAAAATTTTTAAAACTTACGCGCGGCAGGCAATAACCAATTGTACCCCTTCACTTCTGTAATTCTGGCGCCGCCGGTAGGCTGAGCAGGATTTTGCATTTTGACATCCGTGGAAGGATTCATTTTCTTCGCAGCGCCCTTCTGTTCGAGGCGACGAACCAAGATCAACAACATCATCAGTTTCCTTTAATTGTTGTGGATGATTCTGTACTGATCTCATCAGAACATACACATTTGCTTTGTTCGCCATTCAGATGAAATAAACTGAGAAATGAAGTTATTTTTTTTATTCTTCTTCCACTGACTCCTCAGCACCCAATGTACCAGTATCAGCATTAACAGCCATATCTAAGAGGAAATGTTTAGTAGTCTTATTTTCAACGTGGCCACTCGGCTGTCCAAACACTCGGTTATCGGGATTGCACGTTCTTCCAAACTGTGGACAACTGTTTACATGTAGATGCTAGAATCTCCTTATCCAGAAATTTCAGGTTTTTATTAACTAGTGTCCTCGTCGTTCTTTCGTTTAGTTTAATCATTATTTATTTCAAGAGTACAAAGTCATATAATACAAAAAATGTTACATACATTGATGTGGATTCGACAGGAAGCTATAAGCTTATACAAAGCCGTTTCCATTCTTCTTTCGTTTCGTTTTTTATCGTATGACTCGTCCGTTTTGTTCACTTTAAAACATTTGATATTTTGTTTTCATATTAATCAGTGATAAATAAAGCCTTCCGTCAATTTCATTGGTCAATTTCAAAACTAGATAATTTGATTTGCTGAAAAAAATAAAACTGGGCTACATTTTCATAATTTGCATAATTGGAGTTGGGAGCTTTCATTGGTCAATTTCAAAACTGAACAATTTGATTGGCTAAACAAAATACAACTGGGTGATATTTGCATAATTTCAGTAGGGAGAATTTACGTTATCTGTCCTATTTAGGGTTGGTTATATTGTATTAATCTTTTACCTACAAGAAAAACGCCATTCATTTTTTTTTATATTTTCACTTTTTGCTTCCAAAACATAGGTTATGATCCCTCATTGGAACGAGCTCGACCCAATGAGGGGTCATAACCTATGTTTTGGAAGCAAAAAATGAAAAAGTTTAGTTATTCGAGGATGTTTTTTCCAAGTGTCGTCTGCAACTCAAGTTAGGTGATCGTTTAAAAAGTCATACTAAGTGGCTAATTTGTGCGTGTGCGTGTCATATGATAAATAGAATATGAAATGAGTGTTTTTCTCATATAATATTTATGAAACTCGTCCGAATTTTCGTTTGCGCTCGCCAGAGGCTCGCCAAAACAGAAAATTCTTAGACTCGTTTCATAAATATTATATGAGAAAAACACTCATTCCATATTCTCTAAAAATATCCTTCAAAGTAATGTTCGTAGGCTTGACACTCTCTTACTAACTTTTCATATTTACTTTTAGTATCTTCTACAGTCATCCAATAATTCTTCTCACATAATTTGTCTTTGTTTTCCACTTCCTCCTCCAATGATTTACCTCCTCTCTCAAAAGTTGTATACTACCGTACCATTAGCCATTTCGAAACAAAGATTTGGAGTTTCGTGACGCTTCGTCATATGATGATAGTGTGAGCGTTATTTGCCCATTCACCGACAGATGAGACCAATACTCAACCGGCAAGCCGGATTTTTCTTTCTGAATCAGGTCAATTCCAGACACTGTTTTCCTTTTCCCCCTACATTTAATAACTTATAGGTTGTTCGCTCATCAATATTCTAATATGTATCACTGAACCAAATATTTGAATTAGAGTTACCCCACCTGGAAATGATGCAATCTCTAAAAATAAGCAGCCTTGGGAAAATATATTGTTTCAATAAACGTTTGAAACAATGATTGACATCTTGCATTATTGTTGAATATTCCTGATAAATGAAGAGGGTGATTTGATAACTTTTGGACCTCAAAAATACAATTGACTGTGGTGTGTTTTTGTTGGAAATTCCCTGGAAAATATGTATACGTGACCGGTACTTCACTTTCTGTGAGTTTTTCTCTTATTTGTTGCATGACCGCATGTTTTCGGATCAGAAAATGTCGTCTGGAGGGCCATACTTGACAAGGATATTTCGATGTCAAAATTACAGTGATGCGATCATATTTTTTCGTCTGAACGTTATAATGGTCGCCTATGAGAAAATATTTAGTTCCGTGATACCAACAGGGATTTGAGCCATCGCAATCAGGACAAATCAGGTTTACGTTCCCCAATCGGTCATCTTTGCCACGCCCATGGAATTAACAGAGTTTAAGAATGAGGTATAAAAATGTAGAATCTCACCAGTCGAGCAGAGGCGGCGCCATGGGGGGGGGGGGGTATGGGCGGGGGTACTTACCCCTCCACTTTTTTCGCCAAGCGTAGTAAAAAATACTATCATTTTAATTTTTGTATTGAACGTTGCGGTGTAATGGTGGGTATGCTTAACTCCACATTCCCAAGTGCACTAAATCAGAGAAATTTTTAAATTATGTTTGTGTGTGCCCCCCCCCCCCCCCCCCCCCACCCACACACACATACATTAGCTGCAAACAACAAACAAGAGTCGAGGTCCCAAATGCAACAAGGCGTGCCGCGTTCAAACGGTCTGAAACATACCGCTTAAGAGTATTCGAGGAATGCTGGAATCGAGAGCGTGCAACGCATCCGTTTGCAATGCAGCCTACTTTCATTTTCGATCTGAGTGTCGTTTGGTGCTTTGTGCTCGCACTTTACAACAGCGTTCTTCCGTTAAAATGTCACCATGTACGACGTTTTCTATAACTAAAAGACCTAACCAGTAAGATTCAAAAGGATAAAACTGTTTTAATTTAATTGTCTGAGAATGCTCCAGAGAACACCATTTACAACGTAAGTTTTAAAAATTTTCGTTTTTAAATTATTAATATAACCCCACCCGAAGTTGAGAAAATTTTTAAAACTTACGCGCGAAAGGCCGTAACCAACTGTACCCCTTCACTTCTGTAATTCTGGCGCCGCCACTGCCAGCTAGGTTCGTATAACAAGACAACTTAGCTGTCAAAACAAGACAGCTAAGCTGTTATTACAATGTAGCCAAGATGGTATAACAAGATAGCTTTCAGAAAAATGTCGAAACCAAAACACTTATCATATAATCTTTGATGTTTTTTATGTTTGGTCACTAGGTGTAGATGGCAATCCAGGACCTGGCATCGACCAAAAAGACAAGTAAAAATGTGATATCCCCTTTCACGTGGGACACCCCATGGTGGCATTTAAACACCGTTACAAGCCTATTTCGATACTTACAGATTATCATGATAATGTGTATGTCCTGTGGTTTGTATCAGATTCGAGGTGGTGTCGAGAATGGGATCTCAACGAGCCGGCAAGTTGTGATCCCATTTTCGGTCACCACCGAGAATCTGATACAAATCACAGGACATGCACATTATCATCATAATTCATTTATCTAACAATTCTGTCACATAAACAGATTAAATCTTAACCCTTTACCCAACATAACGTCAAAAACTGGCCAATGCTATTCTCAAAAAATCGCCAATTTATTTTCATTATTTTTTCATTTTTTGTCTCAAAAACATAGGTTATGACCACTCGTTGGAACGAGCTCGTCGAGCTCGTTCCAATGAGTGGTCATAACCTATGTTTGTGAGACAAAAAATGAAAAAAAATTAGTTTTTCAAGAATTTTTTTTGCAATGCTTTTCATGTTAGGTAAAGGGTTAAATTATTTTTAAACATATTTGGGACATAATGTTCGGTCGATCACTGAAACGCACATAAAATGTATCCATGTGCCTGTTATGATAGCCCGTAGCGCTACCGGAAACGAGTCGTCTATATGATACGGAATCAGAATGAGTCTGTATGATACGGAATCGGAACACATTATGTGATACGTGCCGTTTCTCGTGTTTTTCAGGCCAAAATCTATATGATTGTTAGATAAATTTGTGGAGAAAAAGACTTCACAATCAAACATTTGCCATGACAAATGTAAGAATGCCATGTGTTAAGTCATACTTTTTCAAGAATGCCACACAAAATGATATTTCTTAAAAATTATTAGTCAAATTAACACAGATGTGCTAACACCATGAAAGATTAAACTCCTCAGAAACTCTACCTCCGAGAATGTTTCAGGCTCATTTGCATGTTCCAAATATGCAAAAACTTGAAAGATGACCTTCTAAACAAAAATAATTTGTGTTATACTGGATGTCAATCTTGAAAGACCATCTTGAAGTGCAATGTAACGGTGTTTACATCGCCGTAACGGGGTTTACAGTTTTGTAACGGTGTTTACAAAGACCCTTACCCCTTTACAGTGATAGACCGAACTTCATAGCGGGCATTAAACTCACAGTACACTCTAGATAGGATAGTTTGAAACTAATTTGATCAATAGAAACTAAAAACACTCTATTAGGCTAAAAAAGAATAATGTTTTGATTCTCAGGCCCTCCCTCGTTGGATTTGAACCTCCTCATTAGACATTTTTATTATGTCATGTTTTTTTTTTTTAAAATTGTGAAAACTTGGAATAGTCATTTTTTCACATTTCTCGACATATAATTATTTACCTGTGTTAGCAGTAAATTGGTTTTTCTTGTTGCAGTTTATGGGAGAGTGCCCAGGGGCACTCTCCCATAAACTGTAACAAAGAAAATTCTGATATACTGGAACTTGATTTAATTATTTGATGGTGTTTAAGGTCATATATTTCTGTACAATAGCTAATAATGGCCGCAACACCGATATAAACTCAAGTTTATCCAATCATTTAGAGCCATGTTTCCCATTTTAAAGGACTCCTACCCCAAGCATTGGTTAGTGGGTCCTATTCTAATGGATCATGATGCTTGACAGACCTATACCATTAAAAAGAACAATAAAATACAAATCCTTTTAGCTGTTGTTAAGGCAGTTCGTTATAAAAGCTATACTATAATTACACTAAAATACAACCTTTTCTCTTTTTCAAGTGGAAAGACAGCAAAAAGATTTACTGAGTATACTCAACCCTTTTACATAAAAAAAAAATTTAAAAAAAAGTAAAAATACAATCCTCCCTCCCTCACTGATTTGAAAAAAAATTTGCCTGAGAATCAATTCATTTTTTTTATTTGGCCTTACACTTTCTACCACAACAGTTATACTGGTAGGCCTGCATGGCTATTACAAATACACCAACCTGAGCATAATTAATCAAGGTGTGTATAATAATTCATTTGAAGTGTCTGGACAGGGGGTTCAACCTTGACACTATATCCTCCCTGTCATATAAAAAACATCATCTTGTGCTAGCCAATTAAACTTATTAACCCCAGAACGTCGCATCGCTTGCACTTTAATACCGTCACTCTCTACACGCTAAAAACTAAAGTGTTAAAAACTACACTTGAAGTGCTGTATTTAACACTTACTAAGTGCTGAACTTGCACTTTGTTCAAGTGTAGATATCCCAGAACTTGACAGGTATTAGAAAAATTAAAAAATACCACTTGACAAGTGTAATGTCGCGACACTTAAAACGAAACAACGCAGATGACGCGGATCAGGCTCGAACTCTCGAGCCTGATCCGCGTCATCTACGTTGTGTCCTTTTAATTATGTACCCACCAAGCGCAAATCAAATCATGAACGATTCTGGAAGAACCACCAATGGTAGACACATGGGAAGTGCCATCCATTCAAGTTTCAGATGTCTGACGATTGTAATGTCTAAGTGCTTAAAGGATTGCACTTTGAGTGTTAAAATCAAACCCGAAGAATTAGAATGGGTTTAACACCTTGAAAGTGTTAGTTTTAACACTTTAGTTTTTAGTGTGTGCTTTGCGTATTTGCATTAATAATTTTCTGAGAAATCAACTTGGATCACCTGCCTGGTTGGCAACATATCAATGACATGCTTTTGTGACAGGAACTGGTGCTTTATGCTGTAAAGGTGCCGGCACAATTTTAATTTAACATTATCATTGAACGATGACAGAAGATTCCCAACACTATCAGACACTTTTACTTTGGTTGTAAGCTTAACTTTATATTCTATCGTTTGTCCATTTTTCAGTTTTTGTTTGGCATGCTCTGTTTTTTTGCCATTGATAATACCAAGTTGTATTACCACTAATATCTGGAGTAATTTCCTTAAAGGTGAGTGACTTGCTTTGCACTTTTCACATTCGTTATACATGCATGCTTTGGATTGAGTGCTACAACCGTTGCAGCATTACGGGGTTAAATTGATGTTCGAATGATGGAGAAAAATTTATGTTCTTATCAGTGCTCAGCCGACAGCCAGAGACTGCCGACTGAACCCCAGTTCAAACGTAAACCTTGCCACCTTATCAGTGCCCTGTCCGCTTGGGACTTTCAGGATTCCTGAAGGTGCCTGTGGCTTACAACGCCAAAGGGTGATCAACGATAATTCACTGAAAGATTATTTATTTACATGTACCAAGAAATATAATATGAAAGAAATTACTCACAAAATTATCCATAAGAATACACTAATTACGCGGATAAAAGTTTATTCTTTAGGGCCCTCGACGTCTCCCACAGACGTCAACCTCACATCATCTTCATCTTCTCGCGGTTTGTGATAAATACAAAGTGTCTATTCACTTCTCGTTGCTTTCTCCTCACAGGGTTAACTTCATCGTCAGTCGGGCATAAATATTATTTCTGTCGGTTGAGGAACGATATAGACAGAAATTATTTTCTCCATGGGGGTATATGCATTTCGGTAGGATGGCATATGGGCATCAAGGGTCATAACTGTGGAAATCAAGGGGCTTAATTCTAGTAACAATGGGTTGGTGACGTAAATGTTAGTCATCTTGGGGCGATACGGCAAGACGCAAACAGCCATCTTATATATATATATGTATATATATTTTCTTGTTAGGCAAAAGATGATTTATTTACATCTATGATATCTCGTGTCTTTATATATTTACAGATGTTGAAGTTAGTTGGCATAAACTATTGCTGCCTGGAAAAGTGTTCAGGAGATGTTAACACCTTCGAAGTGGAAGAGTGACTTGAAAGAAATGAATGAACATTTCTGGCTGCAGAGCCATTAGAATACTAGAGGGTATGGTGTAAAAAGGTGTAAATAAAAGAGTCGTTGTCGTATCGCCAGCTATCCTATATCAGTGTTTTTCGTTTGTTTTACGTCGGTGTACTGAAATGCAGGTGAGGGTATATGGAGAACACATATAATGTTCTGCTGGTGTGACTCTATCGGCGTTCTCACAGTTCAATCACAATTCAATCGGCGTCTACCACAGTTCACGATCACTTTGCGCCTTGCCTGGCTCTCAGGAGTTAAGTTATTCTTCGCTTTCAGATATGTATTTTAGAAAGCTTACATAAAAATATTCTGCAAAGTGTTCTCAACATCACCAATTTTCGCACCGCCTAAAACTATCTTAACTCGCGAGCTATTTAAGCGCTTACTCAAGCTCTTAATACGGTTTCTAGACCTCAACGTTACAGCTTTTACTTCTTTGCCTACTATACAACTACGGTGCGCAACCGTTAACAAACTACTATCGGTTCCTTACAACCCTCACAGGGTTACGACAATACGCGGACTTTCAATCTCGGTGCCTATGACCCTCGACGGCCAAGGCTAAACTCGGACCTTTTCTAAGTTCCCTCAGGCCAACTGCCTACCTCAGAATTCTGCTTCACTCTATAAATTTATACAGTCGGAACGCAAAGTTTAAACATATTAATTCTAATTTAACGAGTGCTTTGTAATTCGATATGGATAGAGATATAAATGCGAATTTTGTTTGAGGTAAACTCTTTTGACATTTCGGAGATGCGTAATATGGGTGTATGTCCAGAACATGTGTGATGCACTGGTTTCCAACAATTAGATTTTAACTGGCTTTAATTACCCAGATTATGATAACCGGGGAGAATATTGTCTCTCTTTGTACTGATCTGTTATCAGATAGCTCACGTGGCGTTCAACAAGTGCGCCATAATGGACATTAAATTTCACACTTCATTTAGAAGCTCTTGAATTAACGTTAGTTTGACAAATCTGTTTTCAGGGTCCGTCACATACCTATCTTTACGCTTTACATTTAACTCAGGTAGAAATATTATCGAAAATATTTACACTTTTAAACAAGGAAATCGCCACTTTTAGCTATCACCTTGACAACAACACACGTCTGGAGCCACTTCATCAACACTAGTTTTCCAAATGTGACCAAGTTATGTGATTCGGTTCAATTTGAACTGCATGTTTTCGCGAACAGAACAAAGGCAAGTCGCTCGTCCTGAAACTGAAGGCTTAACTATCCAGAATGGGCGCAGAGAAACAAACTTGGTATACCCTGTTTTGAGAACTTCTTTTGTTTCGATACAGAATTTTTTTAATAAGTCCTTCATTGAGTAATTTAAAAGTCGTTTCTGTTTTTTTATACCGCTGACAGTTATCTTTTCACGTTTTCCTGCAGTACATCTAGAATTATCATCACGCTGGTAGAACTTTCTGACTGCAATTGCAAGGCTCTTAGACTCTTGCTCCCTTTGAAATGTTTCCTTGATCGGCTTTCGTAGACTTCGAGGTTGCATGGGCAACCCGAACTTCTTGTGTGCCAAACTGACGAGCCGATATTTTCGCAGGATTGAACCTTTTATGATTTGCCATAGAGTAATTTTCCTGTTTTGGGGAACAGTTTTGAGCTCTTCGATTAGACCATTATGGAAGACCAAAGTCTTTTTGACATTATCAAAGTTTCCACCGGCAATTAGATTTTTTGTTTTTGATTTTGGGGTATCTTATCTAGGTTTGATAGTACGAACACAGCGTTTCTTATATTTCTCCTTTAATCTCCCTTCCTTGGTCAGCTGT
Source organism: Pictodentalium vernedei (assembly GCA_031216915.1). NCBI lineage: Eukaryota > Metazoa > Mollusca > Scaphopoda > Dentaliida > Dentaliidae > Pictodentalium > Pictodentalium vernedei. Next base: position 487,416,045 of record CM062293.1, on the reverse strand, counting down.
ACTCGTAGTTTAAATAGTTCCCTGTACGCAGATAATTTTTCTTTACGGACTTTTTTGCGCCCCCGCATTTTCCTGCTGGAGCTACTATTGGGTTCAGGGACAGATACATTTGGATGAAAGTCACCAGCTTGATTGGGAACAACAACTTCCATTGGTACATTAACTTCCAGTGGATTTACAGGTGATAGTGGTTTAATTTTATGTCTACGTTCTCGCTGATACTGACGCATAACTTTACGTCGCTGACGAACTTTCCTCTCCGACACTTTAGAATTCTTTTTTCGTCTTGAGTTCTCGCGCCATCTCTGGCTATCCTTGTCAAGTTCGAGTGCCTTCCGAGCAGGATCTGCATTTATTCGCATTCGATACTTGCGCATGCGTTCGGCTGCTGACATACCCATAATGCTCTGAAAAGAGAATAAGTCGAAATATGAATTCACGTGAATAAACGAACCCTCACCCTCCCTTACAAAAAAAAAAACAGGATGAAGTGTCGAATGTTTAAATTGTGGAGTTATCTACTGAAAAGGCCCTCACCCCCCCCCCCCCCCTGCCCCCACGTAACTTTCCACCCTCACTCTCCCTCCTAGTCTGCCCGCACCGGACACAAAGATTTTTTTAGGAGTTCTCGCAGGAATTTTCTTGATCTCCCATCTATGATACTGACCTCTTTTCTCCCCATGCCCCCCCCCCCCCCATCCACCTATCCCGATGTTCTCACCCCATCCCCTCATTAGATCCAACCCCAACGCTGGGTTTTTCCTTTGTATACAGCCCTTCCAATGAACTTTTGACCCTAACTATAATCCTTCAGTTTGTTTTACCCTCAAGTCCCCCCCCCCCCCCCCCACACACACACACACACCTTAAACAATATTTAATGATCCCCGAACAATCAAACACTGTTTTTTTTATTCAGCCCGTCCAATGAACGTTTAGCCCCAACTACAATCATCCAGTTTCTGTCCTCCAAGCCCCCCCCCCCCCCCCCAACACACAGACGAAATGTTTCCTCTGTTCTACTCCGCCTCGTACGTCTGTGTGGTCTCAACAGAAGAGTAATTTTCCATCAAGTCTCCTTTCTGACTTTATCGCCCAGTTTGATACCAAAGTCCCTTGCACGATCATACATCGCCTTGCACTATCTACCGTCTGCACAATCATACATCGCCTTGCACTATCTACCGTCTGCACAATCACACATCGCCTTGCACTATCTACCGTCTGGGGAGTTAACATGTTAGTACAGATAGCCTAATGACTTTATTTTACTTCATCTACAGTCACATATGTAAACAATACAGTGACTGGGTACCAGTATACAATGACAGCCAAGGTAATGGTATTCTACCGCAGCAGATGGCTCTAACTAACCATCTGATAGTATCCCCAGCGATAAGCAAATAAGGTAATTTGGGTCCATAGAGTTTTAAATTTATTTGAAACTCAGCAGACATGAATTACTTTGTTTGTCTGTTTCGGTCCACCTGAGGCCCGTTTCGGTCCATTTTGACCATTTCTGTTATTTTTGTTACGGATAAATGGTGAAACTGAGTATTCTGTGGGTTTAAATGGGTGGTGAATAGTGCAGTTTGTGTAAAACGGCACACTTTCATTTGCAAATGATCCAAAGATGCCTATGATAAACCAGAAATAACATAGCAATAACTATCAATCCGATTTGTAAACACCGTTACGTAACGGTGTTTACCGTAACGGTGTTTACATTATGTTATATAAATAGATATAACTTGGTTGGAAAGTTACCAAAGAATAAAAATTTGAATTACAATTCATCACACCATTAAGAGGCTATTTGTTCACAAATGATAATGGAACTTCGCACAGTAGTTACCATGGTAACGCCGTAACGGTGTTTATATTGAATAAGTATACTACCAAGGGCAGGAATATAGAAAAAAAAGATAAAATAATATTACCAACCTTGAAAATGTTTGCTTTCTTGAAATTGACTTTGCGTGAGACGGGAAGCAACTCTTCTTATCAAAATGAAAGCAATACCTTGATTCTCTTCTGAAAGTTTTGACATGTTTGGATAGGAAGACCAACAAAATGATTTTTTTTCTAACAATAGTTGATTGTTATTGCTAGAGATGGGGGACATGTAACGGTGTTTACAATATGACATATGCCTCACCCTGTATCCGGATTTGATGACAGGGAAATGCTATAGGGATTTTTTCCCGACAAACTCGATAGTATACACGCCACATACACCCACACAGTTGATAATTGTAGGTTTAGATTGTGTTATATTGGTCCAGGGAATATTTTAGTACAAAACTGTGAAATGACCCAGCTATCTCGTTATAACAACTTAGCTGTGAAATTATAATAACTCAGGAAAAACTTCTACTTCTACCAGTTGGTTGCCACAATCAACATATTGGTTATTCTGCTACTTCGATTGAGATGCGAATGGCTTTTTTTAGCTTTTTAATTTTTAATTTTTTTTTTTTAATTTTAATCTTTTAACTGTGACCTTGCAGAAGGGCTTTAAAACGGTCAAGACTCCTGGTGGAAACTATACTGTTCGGTAATCGGATAGAAATCGGATATAAAAAGACTAGAATGGCAGTCAAAAAGTGTGATTTCGGCAGCCATTGCTCGGTGTCTCCCTATATTCCGAATCTGACTTCAAATACCGAATCTGACCTCAAATAAATGAATTATACGTTTTTCCTAATGGAATTGTCGGTTTTGAGTGGGCCTAGTGGGTATATAATTATTTTAAAATAAAACTGTCACAGTAAATGTCCATGAATTTCATGTAACGATAGTTATTGGTGAAACGTCGCAAGTTCAGTTTTCGAGCATCACCTAATTTTATGTATGACGCGGGGCTACCAATTCTCAGGAACAGAATTTGGAATAGGAACGGGTACCTAATCTCAGGAATGCCGGAACAGAGAGAAAGTTCATTAATCGACGCAAGTGAAAACACACTAATCATACTTCTTAACCCCCTGCGCCTCTCGTCTATATCATTTTTTTAAATGTGTCTTTTTCTCGCCTTGAATTCACAAGAACAGTTACCGCCGGCGGAACGATTCTCTTTGCAGCGGGAGTAAATTTCAAAAGCCAAATATTTCTGCTCGACGGGTTTTATTTATTTATTGGCGTTTAAGGTCACTTTATGCAGCTATGGCTGATTGTGACCATGACAAAGGTATAAAGTCAAGTTTAACCAATCGCTTACACCTTCGCTGTCCGGTTTAGAGGCCTTCCACCCCAGGTACTGGTGAACGGATCCTAATTTACGAGTAAAGCAGAACTTGTTGGCCACAGTTATCAAGCACTGCATCACATCCCGGGGTCCCTACGGGGAGACGAGGTTGATAATGCTCCCCCCCCCCCAAAAAAAAAAGAAGAACTAGACCCCGGTTATGTTCCCGGCTCTATGTTATGTGAAACTGACATTGGGCCGATGTTTCTTTGGGGCGGGGCCGCAAACATTTTAGCCCCCCCCCCCCCCCCCCCCCACACACACACACACATCCCACCATTATAATTATTGTCGTTTCACGTTGCAAGGTCGAACTATTCTGGGTTACGAATACGTGTGGTCAACAGATGACGCTCGGATCAATGTGGATTAATTTAATTCATGCAGATCTGATCAAATCCACGATAGAACAACAATATTTAAGAGTGTGTTGGTTGTTAAATATGTCGTTAAGCCCACCAAAAACATACTTCTAGTATAGTAAAAATATTCTGGTCTGACAAGAATGGTGATATCTCCTCCCTCGACCCCTCCCTGCATTCCAATGGCCCTCACATCAGCTAAAGGCACTTGCAATCACGGCTGCAAACCCCACAAGGGTACTTAACAGGCTTGGGTTTTGGTATGACGTATATTTTTTAATACATTTTGTGACTAGAACGATTTCAAACCAATGATACCCAAAAAACTGATTTCGCGATTTTTTATACATTTTTTCTTTTTCTAGTTTTAGAGATGTCAATTGCCAAAAATCATCTGGACGAATGCCATCTGGACAATACAACATGGGATATTATTGTATTGAAGGAAAAAATGGTTCGTGGCATGTCATGACATTATTTTTTGTTTGATGAGATATTGCTTTATTTCAAAATATATTATATTACACCTATAAATCGCTATAGGCTAATCTTATTCGCGCTTCTCATTGTTATGTTTAAACTAAAAATATATTTTTAAAAATTGACATTTTCATTCGCCATGAAGGGAATCTCACAGATTATGATTACATGAACTGACTGTTGTAATTTGTTGACACAGCATGGAAGGACGTACTTTTGGCAACATTATAGCTGACAAACAACAGAAAATTCAGAATTCATGCATCTTTATTTGAATTTTCCATTAACTCATCATAGGTGTAACGCGGTGTTATTCATCCCACGCGAATTGTCCCACGCATGGTTAAACGTGATAGATATCCGAGGTACCGGGTATTTGTGACAGTATAGTTTTCCCATATCTGTTTTATCTTTAACTGGCATCAACCACACGCTCGCCTCCTACTGCTCCCGACGCACCCGCGTTACTCAATTGGCAAATTTGTCTGCAGACCCGCATCTTTTTGGAGAACCCCCAAGTTATACACTACCGCTTATTTTTTTTTGGAGGGTTTAAAAATTTATCACTGCTGCACGATTTGAATTCAACAAATACCAAAATGGTGAATAAAGACAAGGCAGGCCTCTTGGCCCGAAACAGAATTTTTTAACGTCACTGCAAATTTGCTTGTATTTTTTTAAATTCTAGAATGTTCTTTAATTCAGGTTTTGTAAAAGGATAGCCCATAGGTGTATGGAGACACTTTGGTTAAGGGGACAGATGGGTTGACTTGCCCGAACGTTGAATAGTGAAATCCCGACACGTGAATGCCATTGGCGCAAAAGCTTTGATGGGAGAATCTGGGGGTTCTGCCCCAGATTTTTTTTTAAATTGATGTGTTTAGATGCGTTTTCCTAGGTAGGATAGGATGAGATAGGATGTCGTGTGTGGGGAAAAAATGTGGTACGCCTATCTGGTTGTCCTAGAATTCCAAATATCCTCCCTCCACCGTTCTGAAAAAAATGATCAGTCAGTCAGTCATTTCCCCCCGCCTAGTAGAGAACGTTTTTTACGGCTGTATGCCTGCGGGGAACGAAGTGGTACTGTGTGCTCCTTGCGACCCCGTTAGCGATATTTCACTGTTTCGGTTTGGACGAATATCTGCAGCTGTGCTCTAGGCTACCACAGAGAGATCTTTAGCCTGCACAGGGTAAGTCTATCCCAGCACAAAAGCCAGCCATTTTACGTTCCCACCCGATAGTACGATGCGCAGTGACAACATCAACCCCACCCACTTCATGTTGGATTTTATAAGAAAATAACACGTTAAAGCAAATTGTTTGATTTATTATTATCCTTCAAAAATAACTTGATATGGAATCATGTAACAATAAACTACATCTTGAATTAATAGTTCACTGAAACAACATTAAACAACAGGTTGTAATCGGTACTAATCTTGTGAATGTTTAATAAATAAATAAAACCTGTCAAGCAGAAATATTTGGCAGCTGAAATTTACTCCTCTCCGGCGGTAACTGTTCCTGTGAATTCAAAGAAAATTGATAAAGGCGAGAAAAAGACACATTTTACAAATTATATAGACGAGAGGCACAGGGGGGGGGGGGGGGGGGGGGGGTAAAAAGAATGATTAGTGTGTTGTTATGGTGGGTAAACATTTGAATAAAGTTTATTCACTTGCGTGGATTCATGCGCTTTCTCTCTGTTCTTGCATTCCTGTTACACATCCTGTTTCTGAGAAAATTAGGTGATGTTCAAAAACTGAACTTGCGCCGTTTCACCAATAACTACCGTTACATGAAATTCATGGACATTTACTGTGACAGTTTTATTTTAAAATAATTATATACCCACTAGGCCCACTCAAAACTGATAATTCCATTCGGAAAAAACGTATAATTAATTTATTTGAGGTCAGATTCGGTATTTGAAGTCAGATTCGGTCAGATTCGGTATATTGGGAGACCGAACTGTTGCAGTGATCTAAACCACGACAAATTTAACAATTTTATCTCCTCTACCCCACAATGTACCTGTGGCCATCCCCAAGAAGATGCACGCCATTTCTTCTTTCAATGCCCAACTACCACCCTCAGATACTGACTTTTCTTAATGCTGTTATCATGTTCAAAATATCTAATGTCGACGAGCTACTTTACTTTATGGAATAATCGGTTTAACAACGAAGCAATATGAACTTTTATTCAGGAAAGTTCAAACATTCCTCCTTGCAACTGGCCGATTCGAATACATCGCCTGAACCCAAACGATGCATAACGCACCCTTGGTTGTGTATTTGCGTGCGTTGGGACAACGTGGCGTGTTGTGGGGCTGCATTTTAATTTCCATCAATTTGTTCTTAAATTACACGCTCTCTTTCTGTAAAGACGATAGAGATCCAATAATGCAAAAGTCACTAGGCTAGTCTGGACAACGACAATCATTCACTCTCTAATCCTATAACTCTTTAACACTTTGAGCCCCGATGGCCCTTTTTCGGGCAAAGCCCGTGAAACACCCCAATTTCCTTGAGAAAATAATGTTAAATCAATAAGTAGTGCAGACCAACCGCTGTTTCCAGCGTGTGGCCCCAAGGCTCCTCGCTGGAAATATTGATCGGTCAGCTCTAAAATAATGAAAATGGACCCTTCCAGCTAATTCAACTGAATTGATGTGGTAAATACCACCGGAGCTCAAAACGGTAAAATCCTTATCTCTCTAAATCTTCAACCCTTTAGCTGATGACTACACTAATTCTTAGTATTTCTATATTGTAGAAAATTGTGCCGCAATTGTTAATTATTCTTGTCTACGGAGAGGAGTTTTTGTAAGTTGTGATAACTTGTTCTCCGATCCTTTTTGCTGTATATAGTGGCAAATAAAATATGTTTAAACTAAACTATGCTCCTCCTAGTAAGACTGAACAATTCAGAAACTCTTAATTCGTAAAAACAGAAATAGACTGGAACCAGCTAGATGAAAACACAGTGCACGCGCATTCAGTTGAGGCATTCAAATCAGCCCTCAACAAAGAACAACAACAACAACAACAACAACAGTAAGAACAGCTGCTCTTCGTCGCTCATACGGAATGCCAGTGACTTCAGCCCACTGTAATTTCGACCCCAAGTAACTTCGACCCAAGTCGGTAATTTCGATCTAAAAAAATAATTTCGACCCAAAGTAATTTCGACCCAATTTCGGTAACTTCGACACACTATTTTCCCCGACTCAAGAGCTCTCCCGTTGACCGCCTTACCGATCGGTAATTTCGACCCACTTATGAATTATAATTTTTATTTGTATCAATAGACAAAAGAAAGATTTCAACAGAATATAAAAGCTATAACATGCAAGATTCACTTCGTTAAGCCTACCCTTTACCCAACGCAGACGATACCAAAATTTATTATTTTAAATATAATTTTTTTAAATTTTTAAAAAAATTTCACCAAAACCATATCATGTGACCCCTCGTTGGAACGAGCTCGACGAGCTCGTTCCAACGAGGGGTCACATGATATGGTTTTGGTGAAATTTTTTGAAAAATAATATTTTTTCAACTGCTGAATTTGGATATTACGCGGGCGGATGCGGGCGATTCGTTGGGTAAAGGGTTAAGTATTATTTTCTATTTAGTTGAAATCAAGAACTTATTATTACAAGATAGGACTTCTCTTAAAAATAATCGTGATTATTTTTAGGGTCAGACCTATCTTTCATTCCAAATTACCGATTCCAGTTAAACGAAAAATAATACTTATAAACATGGAGATCTCATTAGGATAATGGTATATACAGTGGTGTTTGGTGCTTAATAGTACTCATACAATCCATCAGTAAACAAATAAACTTTACCCACCTGGTCCGCTCAACGAAGCACATTCGCGTAACAACTGTTTGGTGTTCAACTCATCCTAGGCATCAAATAATCTCCTTTGTAATTGTCTGTATTGCTTTTTTGTCTCTTTTTAACTGGTGGAATGCTGAATTATTTTTGGCCATCAGATCTTGTACACATGTCTTTGCCTTGTTACAGTTTATGGGAGTGTGTAGAAATAACATATTTGCATACATATTTTTCATAATCATTTCATAATAAATGGCAGTGTGTCGAATTTCGCAAACAGTGTGTCAGTCCATTCTTTAGTAGAGATAGAGTAAACAGGCTCGGTGCTGGTTTGGTCCCCTTCTTTCTTCCACGGGGTCTGCCTGTTCCCATAAACATTTGAATGAGTTGAATTTTTATGAAATTTAACTGGTAGAGTGCTAAATTTTATTTGGCCACCAAACTTTTTTCACATGTCTTTGCCTTGTTACAATTTATAGGAGAGGCACTCTCCTATAAATTGTAACAAGCCAAATCCTTGCAGACTAAATAATATCACTTCAAAGATAATATGAAGCACATCCGCTGAATATGAGCCTTCAAGCTGTGGTACCTGCACTTCAGAATAAAGCCCAAATATGGGCTTCCAGCACTCTACCAGTTAAGCTTTCTCTCAGATATTAGTTTTACATTTAATGAAATAAGCTCACAAGTAATACATCTACCAATGTGTAGAAGTGGGAAATTACATTGGTTTTCAAGTTCAATCTGCTGTGCCAGCCCTCCGTTTCATTATTGGACAAACAATTCATAGAATTCAGACAGCTAACAATTTTTACACTCACACCAAGAAAAAATAACTGTGGATACATAAGTCGCTTTTCCGTATGTCTACTGAGTCAGAGTTTCCGATATGCAGACATGGGATCCCATCAACGGCCCTATTCCCCCACGCTGACTTTCCCCTACCCAAAAGGTACTTGTAAGGCTCTCATCAAAGACACTCGTAAGGCTCGCATCAAAGGTAGAGAATTATAGGGACAAGGAACAGCAAAAAATCAACCAGACTCATTTTTTGACCAAGTTGCAAAAACCTTCACTATAGAACGACATGATGGGTTAGATGGCATACACGCAGGATTTGGGTTGGGTTCCATTGGCCCACATTGGTAAGTTTTGTGTACACTCTGCGGACAGCCATTTTAACATGCACAAGGCATAGTTCCTCCACTCGGCCGCCTCAGATGCGCATTTCAGACAGATGAAATCTCGAGGCCGGTAATGGTGAACCCAAGGATCCGACGGGGCGATCTTTGGATTCCCCATTACCGGTTAAAACATTTTTCTCCTTGGCTGGCGAAAAGCCTGGCTGAAATTGCGCAGATGACTATTAGTAACAGTAGTCCATTCGGTAATTAAAAGCAGTGGCAATAAGACTTTAATGAGACAATCGTCTCAATGGGACTGGCTTCCAGGAACCGAATCAAACAGCTACCGAAATGGACTGAGCAGGCGATGAAATATCAGTGAATTGAGTTTTGTGGTACTTGAAATTGAATCGTTTTTAATTAAATTCAGGCCGATCCGGATGGGTAAATTTTCGACAGGTCGGTGGTCCAAGTGGGTCGATACACTCAACAATACCTCCACAACGTCAGAACATAGCTGGATAAAAATTTCCAATTCAAGATCCTGGGCTGCTTCAGCAACAGACAGCGCCGGCGCTACAACAACAGAGATCAGAAGTTCCACCAATACATGCTCTCCTGCTAACTCCTCACACACGTTTCCCCCTTTAACACTCCCAGACATGAAAGAAAAATCAATCACAGGCCTGTCCCTTTGGCCCTTATGAATATTGTGGTCGCCCATGTCATTATCATTAAAAAAATATCGGTATTTTTCTAATCATACTCACCTCAAATGCATTCTTTCATCATCTATGTTGGGCAGTTATTTTGTTATTTATTACTTTATGTTCCTGCATTATCTATATTTCTGCTTTTAAATTGACAATTCACAATAAAGGCACATTTTGGGACAAAATCGTTTTGCGTTACACCCTTTCTTCGCTATGTTTTGCCTTGAAAAAAAGGCAGAAACATACCCAGGTGACATTGTCGTTTAGAATTCTGTTTTCTGGTAACCAGTCTGTCCGATTTGATCTATAGCCTGAGACCGGAAGCAATTTTGCATATAACCGACTCTCATCAGTCTTGCCATTCTGCACTGTACCTCAATTTATTTCGCCATGAGGCAATTGCAATCGATTTTTTTGGCTCGTACTTTTAAATTGAACAAAGGAACATTATGTAGTTTCATTTGGTTGGTTTTGTGGTTTCATTACTTTCATTTGATTTCATTTGGGTAAAACGACGTGCCGGCAAGGCGGTCAGCGGGAGGGCGTCTGAGTCGGGGATAATAATGGGTCGAAGTTACCGAAATTGGGTCGAAATTTCTTTCAGTCGAAATTACTGTTTGGGTCGAAATTACCGATTTGGGTCGAAGTTACTTTGAGTCGAAATTACTGTCCTGTTCCCGGAGACTTTTCGGCATTACCGGCTCCACAAAAAGAACACAGTGCTAGTTGAGTTGTTCAAGTTAACTATGCGCAAAGGATTCCTACGCATATAGAAACATGTACACAACTTGTGTTATTTTTGGGTGAAGAAACACAAAACTTCAGTGCTATATAATTTAATCAATTTTTATCAGATTTCGTAGGTATTTATACAGTGTGAAATAACAGTTTTCTCTAGCATTGAATATTTAATCCACTGTAGGCGAGAACCGATTATCTGTTTAGCAAGATTCACCTTTGTCACCATTGTTCGTGTAAATTGGGTAGGTGTAGAATAGGGGACTTTTCGGTTTTTTTTTAAAATAACGATTTTCTCGCTATTTTTTCTGTATTCTTAAAGTAAACTATATTTTGAACAAAATGACACAAAATTAGGTACCTCTATCAAATTTTAACATGTAAGAGAATAGATTTTAAATCCTGTTGAATTGCGAGTTTCTCATTTGCCATTTGTTTCATCCGCTGAAAATTCCGCAGCGTCTGTTGTTTTCATTCGTTGTTACGAGTGACATCACAGGGGAGAAATCATTCTATATGGTAGTAGGTGCACTTCGCTTGTGTGCGTGTAAGCAGGTGCACTTTGCTTGTGTGCGTGTTCCTGGATTTAAGGTCAGTTCAGTTAGGTAACTTAGGACCAGGGTGAGCTCATCAGTAAGCTAACCCTGGCCCTCACTAGACTGACCCTAAAATTTGATCTAAGGTCAATTTAGTGAGGGGGCAGGGTTTGTCAGCCGACATTTCAATTACTAAACTCTCCCCCTATGATAGCGATAATGGAACAGAGCGATTACAGTGAGTTCGATGGCGCTGTCGCAATAAAATTGTTAATATTTCTTGAAAAAAAAACGATAAAAGTATGTGATTTTGTGTCATTTTGTTCAAAATATAGTTTACTTTAAGAAAACAGACAAAAAATAGCGAGAAAAGCGTTATTTAAAAAAAACACGAAAAGTTCCCTATTCTACACCTTTACCGTAAATTGTAATGTTAAGGTGCTGGAATTGGGTTTTATTTTGAAATTCTCACCTCTGATATTCCTTAAATTCAGATTAAATATACATAAATTATACATCAAAATGAAGGTTGGGATGTATAGAACACGACATTATTATGTAATCAACTCATAGAGACACCACCTGTTCCTGGAATTCTGTGGTATTCGTACCAGAACTGATAATAAAATAATATTTCAGAAGAACAACTCATGGCCAAATGTGCTTCACGTATCCAAGTACAAAGCTAGGCATTCAAAACACTTTCGGGTGCAGTGATGGGGGCTACATTTGGGAAAAGGACAACGCTGTCTGCATTTTTTTATTAAAGACGGTTTCCATGTTCGACACAAATGCACAAATTTCCATTGAAAAACAAAGCGTAATTCTAAGAAATTTCAACAGGTATCATGATACCTTGCATTGAATTTGGCAACTGTGCAGTCTCTGTATAATAATAGTATACTGTTTTAAGGCGATCTTTCTCATTATTTGGTTTTAGACAGTGTTGTATATCGATGCTTCTTCCAGGGTGCAAGGCTGCAAGCCGAGAGGTCCTCGGTTCGAATCCCACCTGCGGCAACCGTGTTGTGTCCTTGGACAAGACACTTCACACCGATTGCCTACATGCGGGCACGATGACGCTGTGTACTGAGGCGTACTGCACGTCGATGGTGCGCATGTCTTCAACCAATCTAACCCTGCCTGTATTGCGGTGCAGAGTTCAGAGTTACGATGTTGGGGAGCTGACAGCTGCTCGTCGTTGCTCGATGGTTCTCTCCGGGTACTCCGGCTTCCTCCACCCGTAAAACTGTCACGGTCACGATTAGCCATTGTGCATAAGTATGTGACCTTAAACACCAATAAATAAATAAATTCCAGGGTGCAAGACACTTCCCCCCCCTAACAATTTCCCCCTGTCACTCCCCCCCTCCCCCCCCAAAATGGTCATTTCCCCCAGACATTCCCCCCCCCCCACCCCCCCCCCCCCACCCCCAAAGTAGTCATTTCCTCCCTCAAGTTGGTGATCATTCAAAAGTAAAAAAAAATACAATTTCAAGTCTTTAATTCTCTTTAAAACATGCTCAACATCCAAAATAAACTTCATAAAATGTAGCACACTCAGAGTATAAATAATACTCAGTAGGGGTGGGGTACGAAAAATTACCAGATTCATAGAAATACATAGATAGCACATAGCTCACAGATACCATATAGTTGTATACAGACTGTTACATTCCCTAACCCTTTTCCAGATTGCTTTCCGTGCAATAATTGAATTAAATAATGTTTAATCATTTAACCCCTTCTAGAATTGACATCGCCAAAATGTCCGATGGCTGGACAGAATGTCTGACAGTTTTAGACAAAACTGCTCTGAGTGTTTTCTCCCAGGGAAGATGGGTTGAACAATATTAAAAAAACAACAAAACATTTGCCTACTTGACTTAATTTTATTGACATAAAAAAACAAACTTAAAACAAACAAAAAAAAGACTAAACAAACACCTTCGGGCCAGTTCAATTCAGGAGTTCATTATTTTTCTTGGATAGTGTTACCATTTATTCAATATTCTACATCTCTGGTTCTTTTCCAGCTGGAGCTTTCCTCTCCTGGTAGGGGGGGGGGGGGGGTTCTGTAGCTGGAATAAACAAATACAGTTAAAACTAGAAGTCCTGTCACAAACTGTGCCCTTATCTAGGCTTAATTGCGCGCAATTGCCATATCGAATGGCACCCAAAGCATGGCATGTTCTCCCTCTTACCCATAGCAAACACAAGCAATGTTCCTGCCAATGGACCTCCGGGTTACCCGGAGGTCCATTGGCTGAAACTTTGCTTGTGCACAGGCCGTATGTGCAGAATTTGACAGCCTTACCATCGCCACAACGCGTAGATTAACGCGCAAATTGACGTGCTATTTGTGCGCATTTAAGGACAGTACTTCTAGTTTTAACTGTAGGCTGGTACGTACAGTAACAGTTCATTTCCGGAAGAGGAAGGCTCAATCGAATCTTCACAAGGACGTTCTTAAATATGAAAAGACTTCCAGGTGCAATCATTAACTTTAGTTTGTTCACGTACATATAAATACAGGCCTATTTCTTTTTAACAGTCTTTGTGCTCTAGAGCCAAGAAATTGAATCGCCTCCCCCCCCTCCCCAAACTCTTTTATTAAAGCTGTGCAATTTTTGCTTATATGATGGCTGGCGAAACCAAACAAACTTAGGACATATTATTTCTTCATCAACGTCGCATTGGATTTCTTTTCAATATGAAATAAAGTTCAGCAATGTGTTGTTGAATTTGCAGTTTGTTAAGATCTGTCAAAAAGTCTTTAACATCAGGTCTGTGCAGCGGAATTGAAATTTTGAAGGCTTTCATTGTCATTGGTAGGCCCTACTTAAAAAACTCGCACTCAACAATAACTCTGAAAAATATTTTCAACTTGTACATATATACAATGGATAATGCATTACATTCACATCAGATGATTTTTCAAGATAATCTCGGTCACTCATTGTCGCAGTGACACCGCTCGCCCATTGAATTTCATTGTTCCTTTTTCTGTACTGTCACTAATCCCCATCACTCGACATCGCAGTGATTGCACACATCAGCGAGCGAGTCTGTCGTGGGTTTTAATCCTTTACACTCGTAGCCACTCCTGTGGTGGCGGGTGTTTTGGTAGTAATCAACCCTCCACGTACTGTAGGGCTGCCACTATTATCGGTTTCCAGACTACCAGGGTTGAGTAGTCAGCTGGGATTGTTGATGATTAGTCATTTAGACTTTAGTCATTCACATATTACATCCATGTAAGTAGGTGGTATCCATAATTCACCTTTTTGAGGTCAGATTCGGTATTTATTGACACCTGTAATGACGATGTAAAAAACAAAACACATAAAGCCAAAGAAATAGGAAGTTCAGTATCATTAAACTCGGACTTTGCCAAAGTAATATATTTTTGTATTTTTATAGATGTTTGGCTTTGTCACATTATCTTTCAAATCCTCATTAGCATTTACAAATTTTGTTTCCACTCTATAACTCTAATTAACATTTTGCTTCAATCGAAACCAAACTTGATATGTGAGGTTGGCATGGCAAGAGGACGAAATCCTTTTTATTTTGGGATTATTGTGCCAAAGGACATGGTCAAAGTGATGTTTACTTGAATTTGGTTTCTGCTCCATACAGTTAAAACTAGAAGTCCTGTCCTGAAATGCGCACAAATAGCACGTTGATCTGCACGTTAATCTACGCATTACGACCATAGTAAGGCTATCAAATTATGTACATATCGCCTGTGCACAAGCAATGTTTCAGCCAATGGACCTCCGGGTAACCCAGAGGTCCATTGGCCGAAACATTGCCTGTGTTTGCTATGAGTAACCAGGAGAACCTGCCATGCTTTGGATGCCATTTGATATGGCAATTGCGCGCAATTCCTACTCGCAATTAAGCCTAGATAAGCGCGCATTTCGTGACAGGACTTCTAGTTTTAACTGTAACTTCAGATACTGGCTAGGTTACTGTATCAGCGTGTTTCGGTGGTTTGATTGGCCATCCCTTGTGGGTACATCCTGTCTCATGAATGAGCTTGATTTTGTAAAATAAATTCACAATTTCCTTTTTTATCATCTACAGGTCATTTTAACATCTTTGTGTCTGACAATTACCATCACAGAGAAAGAAGATGTCGAAAGGTCGGAGTTCAAATCAAGATGAGAGAGAGTTTTTGCAGGACTGTAAAGCAGCATTTTATTGTGTGTGTGATGACTTGAGAGATGAAATATCATCAAAGGATCAATTATTGCTCGGTATTCGCTATTCTACATTGCTCTCTCATTCTCTGCATGGATATTTCATCAACAGTTTCAGCACTTCTTTTTATCTGATAAACTCACAATATTTTTTCTGCTGTTTGTTTTTTTTACATTTGCAGGCCTTTATACTGTACCAATGACCTAGACTTAGCTGGTGCTAACTCTTAAATTCTAGGGCCAAACACAAATTTTGCCCCCTCCCCAATCCCCCAAATTTGCATCAAAATCCACAAAATAGATGTCCTATGTGGTCCTCCATACTTTTATCCACTGCGCATGAGAGGTGCCAAGAAAGTACCAAAATTGGAGCCAAATCCTTATTCTTTGTTGGCCCATCAATCTGTAACATCTCACTGATATCTGTGCTTACAATCTCAGTTAAAATGATGCCAGGCACAAAATTATGAAAGAAATGGTGGATCTAGGGATGAAATAAGAGGATGAGAGGATGAAACAGTGGAAGGATGTGTTCAGGGCTGTAACCAGGCCTCAAAAATATTGAGGCGAACGGTCGCACCATTCGCCTGGAGGTTACGCAAACATAAAAATTCGCGAACGGACGTCCGGTTAATCAAAATCATAAATCAATTAACCATTTTTTTTAAATTATCAAAGTCCGAAAAAACATTTTTTTTAAATTATCGCGGTACGGTATTCGGATAAGTGTGTGAGACAGAGAATTGTGAATCTGCGGTGTACTAGTTCGATTAGTGGATTTCTGGGGCTCTTAATTTTGAGAACTTTGCTTGTGTAGGTCAACTGTATAACACTGGTCGAATGGACGTTTTTTTCACGATGCATCCGCAGTTGGTTCTGATCATTTTCGTTTAAAAGTTGAAAAAAACAGTGTTTGGTATTTCTAACAACAATCTGCTTTCTCTTTGAAAAAATTAGTCTTTCGCTAAAAATAAAATCACATCGAAACTTTTTTGGTGAATTTTATTGTTTTAAAAACATGGCGAAGTTTATCTGAGGAAAATTGATGACTTACACTTCTGACGAATCGCGCATGTGTTGTGAATGGGTCCAAGTCAAACTTTATACACTCGTTCGATCAACTGCACCGGTCAGTCGCAATTCCTCGAATAGAATCAATGCAAAATATTAGTATGTATGCATGTTCATCAAATCTGTTTTGTGGCAATTTGTTGACAAATGCCTTCTTGCATTCTCCAATAAACTGTCCAGGCCTGAGGATTTCTCGGTAACGATCGTAACAACAGTCAACATGGTCAGATGATCAAAATTCAATTCATGCATTTTTATCAAGAACATGATCCAAGGGAAGTAATCAAATTAACTCGCAAAGCATTTGAAGTATATGCAAGTGCACTTATTGGCAGAATATTATAAATAGATAAAAGCAACATTATCAATATCATCGTTACGGTTATGTCACACCCCACAAAATTTTATTTGTATCGAACTCTGGGTAAAAATAAGCTCATCATAGGTTTTAATATAATAAATACATTTCTAATAAACGTTTTCAGTTATTGAATATTCCAAGTCACCGCTGTACTGCTAAGCTGACAGTCCTTCAAATTTATAGAAACATTCCAACGTTTCATGGGCTAGTTAAGACACCAGCATTTCACGTAGTGGGTTTTCCACTCAGCTGGTAGATGGCTGGTTTGGGGTTCCAGTTTTAAAACTTCCCCCGCCCATCTTGCCACATTGTGGCAATTTTGTTCATTCTGTTCGAGTGGAACAGGCATGAAAATCTGAATAATTCACGAATAGGGCAAGTATCGTAATCAATCGAAGTTAAGCAATTTGCCCCCCTAAGTAGGTCACAGCCAGTGACAGGTGAGCGATTTTCAGCCACCCTGGATTTTTTAAAACACCAGGCCTGCAGCGAGATCCCTTCGGGATTTGGGTGCTATGATTCTAAGAAAAAGTTTTGGGGCGAGGGCTAATAGCCCTCGTCAGTGGGTTAACATAGGCGATGTTATGCCCCCGTCAATTTTTCAAACGACCGCCGCCAGGCCTGGTATTTATTGAATTTTGACTCCTATACTTAAGGTAACAGTAAACAGTCGTTATGTACCAGTTGAATGATAATAAATTAACCCCAATAGTCTAGGTTCCATTGCAATAATGCTGATTTTAATGTACATGTACCACATCTTACAATTTATTGTACTGTGTACAGTATATTCTATGGTTTACTAGTATATTTTAACAGTGAGTCACCATTATGACAGTGTCAGAAATCCTTGGTTAACCAACAGGTTAACAATAAAAAATTGCATAACCCTTAAAAAAGGTTAATGAACTCAAAACACGTAACCTATTGACAGGTTAATCAAAATCCTGAATTGTCAAGGCCTGTGTAACTTATAATATTTTTATACTTACCAATGACCCAGACTTGGCTGGTGCTAACTCTAACAAAACCAGGGCCAAACACAAATTTTGCCCCCCAATCCCCAAAATTTGCATCCAAAACAAAAAGAAATCATGTCCTAAAGGACCTCCATACTACGCCTCTACTGCGCATGCGCAGTGACGCAGTCGTCCCGAAATTGGCGCCAATTATCATTCTCTGTTTGGCCCTTCATCAGTCAACATCTCACTGATGTTTGTGCTTGTAAATCTCAGTTTAAAGGATGCCAGACACGTAATTTTTGGAGAAAATGTGATTCTAAGGAGGATAGAAGGAGGAGAGGAAAAAGAAGTGACAAAAAATAATCAGGGCTGTACTTAAAATTTTTTGATGAAATTATGTTAAGTTGCCTATTTTCGAGGCATGGGCCTCTTGTTGTCATTCTTGCTAATTGTTGCACTGCTTATTCAGTGTTTCCTCTCCCCTAGCCTTCTAAAGTCCCCCCTTGCAATTCTCCCATGCTTTTGGCATATTTTTGAGAAATTTCATTTCTAAAATTTCCTGGGAGAGTTGCTTGGTTACAGAATGTTTTCTGTTATTTTCCCCATAGTTACGTTTTCACCCATGGGTGTATAACGTTTGTGTTCTGCATCTTCCATCTGATGTTCTACAGATTCTCCCCTGGGAGTCTCTGTTTTGCATCAGATAGAGTGTAATTGATGACTGATTCCGGGCCAGTTTTTTTAGTGCCTGGAGTCATGTTTTCTATTGTTTTTACACTGTTTGTTTTCATTGGCAACAGCCTTTTTTGAGGG
The DNA here is from genome assembly GCA_031216915.1 of Pictodentalium vernedei. Classification (NCBI taxonomy): domain Eukaryota; kingdom Metazoa; phylum Mollusca; class Scaphopoda; order Dentaliida; family Dentaliidae; genus Pictodentalium; species Pictodentalium vernedei. The sequence continues at coordinate 487,397,576 of CM062293.1, read as the reverse complement.
GGGCTGTTTGCCTTTGTGGTAGTTTATCTCACTATAAGATACATTTATATTATCCGAAAGTGTCTCATTAATTATTTTATATAAATTTAAAAATTTTGACCACACTTTGCCATCGGGGCTCAATGTTACTTTTCAGCGACTTGGGCTTTGCTGAAAAAATATTTTTTCAAAATTATTTTGTTTTGCAATTGTTTTTTCATTTATTAATGGATCATGTTATTATGTATCTTTGTGTCAGGGGTTTTTGCGAGTAACTAGGACTTATTGTTGTTCTTTCACAATGAAGGGACGTTGTTCAAATTGTAATAGGAAGAAATCTTCCTCTGACTTTCATGATCATTGTATTAATTGTAGTCAGTGTTCTCGCATTAATCCCTGTCCTATATGTGAACATTGGGATGAGAAACATTGGAAACGTGTGTCACGATATGTTGTTTCTGGAGAAAGAGCGATGCCGGCTCTTTCTCCGCAAGGTCACTCTACTCTCTCAGTTTCTATTTCAGAGGAACCAGAACAGGGTGATGTTTCCATGTTATCTTCTTCAAGTGTGCGTCCGTCGTCACAAATGAATTCAGAGCTAGCGGCAAAAGTGCTCATGGAGATTAGACAAATGTCGTCCGCTAGCTCGCCCGGTGTAGCGTCCATTCACCGAATGGTTCGGCAGCCGGGTTCGTCCGATGCGGTCCAAGAGGAAATTTTGGGTGATGCGAGCACTATAAACATAATAGATGCACACCCAGTGACGGCGGATAGTAAGCGAGAACGGAGGAAGCCTTTTAGTCCGGTTCCTAGCTCGTCCAGGTCCAGCCGGGCCGCGAGCGAGAGAGGTCCCTCTCTCGTACAACAACATCTGGGACCAGATGTTGTGGTACAAAATGTGTCTTTAGCGGAGCATACGTCCGTCGCTCGGGACGCTCCGTTGTATAAGCAGTCCGCAGAGACTGTTAAGGCTTCCTCTTCTCGTCAGCGCACACGACCGCACCTTGGCTGCGTGACCGCCGATATATTACCAGCTTCGCCGATGAAGGATTCTTCGGCGACCAGGTCACACCATCCGGCAGCCAGGGATTCGAGACAGATGGACTCTGGACGTTCGCATAGGAAAAGTATGCGGGAGCCATCTGATGCGGAGCTGCCCTCGACGAAGCAGCGAAAGACTGCGCCTCCGCAGGTCTCGACGCCGGACATTCTTGTGCAGATAGCACAGCTTATCGCAGCATCCCAGCAGCCGACAGAAACGGTGTCGGATAGAGAATTATCCGACGGCGCTGGGTCGGTACGCTCCGCCGAAGCATCGGGGGCGGACGACCGGGAACATCATGAGGTCCGACCGGATGGTGAAAGGGATACGGATGACTTGGAGCTATCCCTGTCGGAACAACATAAAGCTGCCGTGGACTTCATCCGGCACTTTCTCCCTCAAGTTGTTCCATCGGGCCAGACTGCTGCGCTTCCGGACAAGAGAATTATAGCGTCATTGGACTCTGAATTTTTTGAGCGGTTCAGGGACATCGCTCCCGAGTTTCCGTCGCAGTCCAATAATGTTGCTAGAACATTTGAATTATTGAACGACGCTATATTTAAACTTGCTTCCAGGACGGGGAAAGCAGGTTTCTTGTCCGCTAATACTCTCAACCTGTCTTTCATTAATGCAAGGAATAAATTCGATACGGCAGGACAGGGTATACCGAGAGTTCCTCTGCGTATGGACGACGAGGCGGAAGACTTAGAGCTATCATTACCGTCGTCAGCTTCTATTCCAACCGCGGTGTTGGAAACAGCTATTGCGTCTAACAGAGCCAATTTAGATGCCTTATCTTACGCAGATCACCTTACTAAGGCGTTATCACTGCGCCTTCAAGGGGAAGAGTTTCAGGATATACAATCCTCTTTAAGACTTCTTTCAAGGGCAGTAGCTTATTCCACGTGTAACTCCGCCCTTTCAGTGGCAAATCTGGAGTTGGTTAGACGTGACGCAGCCCTAGCTACATCCACACTAGTGGATTCTAAGGTGAAGAACTCTCTTAGAGTCGCTTCGGTCTCAGGATAACTTCTCTTTGACGGCAAGCTTTCCGCTATTTATGATAAAATTAAAAAGAAAGCTAATGATTCTCTGTTGTTCAGATCTGCTCCTAAGAAGTCGGATACAGCAGACACGAATAAGACAGGCACTTCTGGGTCTAATGCGCCCAAGAGAGGTTCCGGTGCGTCCTCTTGGTCTTATTCGAGAGACCGTCAGGATAGCGACTCTCGTTCGGGACGTCCTTCAGGCCGGGACAATCGGTCGAACGCCCCGAGGTCGACGAGGCGAGGTGCGGGTCGTGGAAGACGTGGTTTCTCCTACCGCAGGCCTCGCAGGTCCAGGAGGTGATGGCTTAAACCTCTATCGCGTTCCGGTTGGCGGAAGGTTGTCGAGTTTTTCACAAGAGTGGGCGTCGATTACGGACGACCCTTGGGTGAGAGGAGTGACTTCGGAAGGTCTGAAGATATCCTTCAAACGAAAGCCTCCATTAACTCGAAGTCCAAAGTGGACTCATCTTCCGTCAAATCCACAGAAAAGAGACGCTCTGTTATCAGAGGTGCAGTCTCTTTTAATGAAGAACGCGGTAGAGGTCGTAGAAAACCAGGAATCTCTGGGATTGTACAGCCATCTGTTTCTGGTTCTGAAACCAGACGGCTCGTTCCGTCCAGTCATAGATTTGAGCTGGATAAACAAGCTGATCGTCGCTCCGAAGTTTTATATGGAGACGATTCGATCGGTCAGAGCGAGTATTCGGGTGAACGATTATGCAACGAGCATAGATCTCAAAGATGCGTACTTTCACGTCATGGTACATCCGACATTCCGAAAGTATCTACGCTTCGCAGTCCTTGGAGTGGTGTATCAATTCCGGGCGATGTGCTTCGGATTGAATCTAGCACCCTGGGCTTTCACTCGGGTAATGAACTCGGTAATGATCTACTTCCGAGCTCATTCGTCTGCGGTAACGTCGGCCTACCTGGACGACATTCTTCAGAGGTACGGCAACGAGTTAACGCTTCAGAACGATGTTCAGAATCTTCTTCTATTGCTCCGACGTCTCGGTTTTATAGTAAACGAGGAGAAGTCGGATCTGGTGCCGTCCAAGTCATTCACTCATCTGGGAATGAGCTTCGAGACGCACAACTATCTCGTTCGTCTGCCGTTAACCAGAGCGAAATTAGTCAGTTGTTATGCTCGCTATTGTCTGCACGCAGACAAAGTCACGGCGAGAGAATTTATGAGACTGATAGGTCTGTGCGGAGCCGCCGCGGACCTCATTCCGATGGGGCGGTTACGCACACGTCCTCTTCAAATTTTCCTGACTCAGAATTGGAGTGTGAAAATTCATTCGCTCGATGTAGACGTTCTCTTGTCAGATCAAGTGAAACAAGAGATTCAGACTTGGGCAAACATTCAGTTGTTAACTCAAGGAGTTCCGCTGCAGTTGCCGGATCCGAGTTTTACCGTTATGACGGATGCCAGTCAAACAGGTTGGGGTGCATCATTAATCCCAACGGATTCGAGATGCCAGGGTCTTTGGGATCCGCAATTCCTGTGCAAGCACATAAACATCAAGGAAATGATGTCAATTTGGCTTGCGTTACGTCACTGGATGGACATTATTCAAGATGCTCATGTCCAAATCCTATCCGACAATATGACAGTAGTGGCGTATATACGGAATCAGGGAGGCACTCATTCAGTTCCGTTGTTCAATCTAACGGAAAGAATCCTTCTGTTTGCGTTAGAACATCACGTTCTTCTTTCGGTCCGTCACATACCGGGTCGTCTGAATGTGCTAGCAGACTCCCTTTCACGAAAGGGTCGTTTGTTGCCGTCGGAGTGGACTCTCAACAAACAAGTATTCACTCAGATTTGCTACCAATGGGAACGGCCAATGATAGACTTATTTGCGACACATCTCAACAATCAGTTGCAGACGTATGTGTCTCCGTGTCCGGATCCAAGAGCATTTGCAGTAGACGCTCTGTCGATCCCTTGGGACGGAATGATAGGATATGCGTATCCTCCAGCGCCGTTAATTCAACAAGTATTGCTAAAGATAAAACAATCTCAATGCAAGATTCTGTTGGTAGCATCTCTGTCGCCACAGAGACCGTGGATAAATCTACTCAGGTGTCTGTTGTGGGACCTACCGCGGAAGCTTCCTCCACGAGAGGATCTTCTTTCGCAGGGGAAATCACGCCAACTCCATCACAACCCGCAAGGTCTCAACCTTCACGTTTTTCCGTTGTGCGGTCCTTCTTGCATGGCAAGCACTTTACAGGACGAGCAGTGGACGCGATTTCTAACTGTAGGAGGACCTCCTCTTCGCTAAACTATGCGGCTAAGTGGAAGGTTTTTCGTCGTTGGTGTAGGGATCATTCTGTAGATATATTTGATCCCTCTATACCAGACATTGCAAACTTTCTAGTATACTTGTTTGACGAAATCAAACTGCAGCCTGTTACTATAAAGGGTTATAGATCTATGTTATCTGATACCTATGCACATCATGATAGTTTACAAATTGGATCTAATGTCTCTTTATCGAAGTTGGTTAGAAACTTTTCGATAAATAGACCCAGAACTCTTAGATTAATTCCTAAGTGGAATTTAGCTTGGGTTCTCCTTAAATTGAAGGAAAAGCCATTTGAACCTCTTGGGACAGTAGATTTCAAATTCTTATCTTATAAGACAGCTTTTCTCTTAGCTTTCTCTTCTGCCAGAAGAGTCAGTGAGCTTCATGCACTATCGGTGGATGATTCTCATTATCGTAGTGTTGGGAACACTATCACCTTCACTACTAATGTGGGTTTTTTAGCTAAGAATCAGGCTCCTAATAAATATCCGGAACCTATTGTTATTAAGGCTCTTCCGTCTTCAGACGGGCGTAGGCCTTTACTCTGTCCTGTTAGAGCACTACGTATCTATAAACAGAGATCTCAGTTTATCAGAAAGGGACGGAAACGTTTCTTTCTGTCTTTGATGCCTAATAGAAAGGACATTTCAGTCCATTCTATTGCTAGATGGATTCAGTTAACTATCCGTACTGCTTATGAAGATTTATCTTCTTCTCAGCAGTCTGTGCTTAAGATTTCTGCTCATGAAGTAAGAGCTCTTTCTACTTCCTGGGCTTATGCTAATAGCGTTGCTATTACAGATTTAATGAAGGCTGCTTATTGGTCTCAGCCATCCACATTTACGAATTTTTATCTCAGAAATATTGAGTCCATTTCTGGAGACCTGCATTGTTTAGGTCCGTTATCTGTTGCTCAGAATGTCGTCCACTAAACAGTTGCAACTATAGTTATGCAGGCTTTCTGTTCCGGCAGTGACTCCGTCCGGCTGCCCTCTTCGCTCTGGGCTATTTGACCCAGGGCAAGGGGAAGGGGGGGGGGGCGGGTGTTCCCTTAGGTCACCTGCTTTATAGTGAAAAGCAAGGGAATGCCTCCTCCAAGTCAGTATTTCTGAGTCGCTTCCGGGATGGTTTTAAAGTGTAATATTAATGTTAAATTCATTCATGTCTTATTTTTAAAGTGTAGCTCGGTGTGAAGCATTTGTATATGTCAAGTGTCAAATGGGCTTTAATATACAATACTCGGACACTTTTAAATGACTATAAAGAGTCTCAATTCTCTGGACTACTTTATTTATTGGCTTGCTTTAAAAATAATTAGTATAAGGGTTATACTGGATGTTAATAGAGAACATGAATGTTATTGTGCTGAATTATTAAGGGTAGTGTATCTTTCTAATTTAATATTAAATAAGAAAGATACATGTAAAGCCTAATACTCCTTTTCTCCTTAAGGGGTTACCTCTTTACTATATAGTTGAGCTTATTGGATTTTCCTCTATGTCCTAGGCCCTTCAGCCTGTTTACTATTCAGCTAAGTCTGGGTCATTGGCACAGTATAAAAATGTTAAAAAATTTATAGTAATTTATATATTTTTTATACTTACCAATGACCCAGACGGGGATGGCCCTCCCTGGAGTTGGGAACTCTTGCCTCCCCGCTGAGTACATAGCGCTGACCAGGCACTGCCAGTAAGAATGATAATTGGCGCCAATTTCGGGACGACTGCGTCACTGCGCATGCGCAGTAGAGGCGTAGTATGGAGGTCCTTTAGGACATGATTTCTTTTTGTTTTGGATGCAAATTTTGGGGATTGGGGGGCAAAATTTGTGTTTGGCCCTGGTTTTGTTAGAGTTAGCACCAGCCAAGTCTGGGTCATTGGTAAGTATAAAAAATATATAAATTACTATAAATTTTTTAACTTTTATGCAAAATTATTTCATGTTTCCTAATTTCGGGGCATGGGCCTGATGTTTACATTCTTGTTATAAAATTTCCACAGTTTGTTCAGTGTTTCCTCTCTCTCTTTCCTTTATACCCCCCTTGCTATTCTCCCATGCTTTTGGTATAATTTTTGTAATTTTTTTACTGAAATTTCTTGGGAGTTTTGGCTTGGTAACAGAATGTTTATTCTGTTTTTCCCCATGGTTACATCCTCACCCTAGGGTGGTTAGGTGTTTCGGTCAAGCATCTACCCTCCGATGTACTGCAGTTTCTTCTCAGGAAGCCTTTGTTTTACATTGGATAGTGTTAAAATTGGTTACTGATTTCGGGCCATGTTTTCATTGCCTGGAGTCTTGTTTCCAGTTTTTATTCACTTTTGTTTACATTGACAACGGTTACTTCTGACAGTGATTCCTTGTCTTCTATTTAGTTCTGCCCATAGCCAGATACATTAATATTGTCCGTAAGTGTAACATTAATTTTTAGACATGTTTTAAAATTTTTGTCAACACTTAGGCTTTTTGGGATCCATTTGCGCTCATCGTTCCCATTGGGAACTTGGGCTCATCTTGAAATTTTTTCGAAAATTTTTTTTTTCTTTTGAATTATTTTTCGAAATGTTTGTAATGGATTATTATTATTATGTATCTTTGTTTTCAAGGGTTGGTGCGAGTACGATGACTGTTTGATATTTTTTCAAAATGAAAGAATATTGTTCAATTGTAAATCGAGGAAGTCTCCTTCTGATTCTCATGTTCATTGTATTTGCTGTAGTCTGTGTACTCGCACTAATTCTTGCTCAGTGTGTGCCAATTTCGGATGACAAACGTTGGAGACATGTGTCACGGTATATTGTTAGTGGTGAGAGGTCCATGCTGTTCCTCTCTCTACAGGGTCACTCTAGTTTTTTCAGTCTCTTTTTCAGAACAAGAACAGGGTGATGTTTCTGTGATGTCTTCAAAAGTGTGCTTCCGTCGTCGCAATAAAGAGCTAGCGGCAAAGTGCTCAACGAAATGTGGCAAGTGCCTAAGAGGTCCCTAGTAGGATCGACGGTCACTTGTCGCCCGCTAGCTCACCCGGTGAAGCAATCATTCACGAAATGGTTGTGACGCCAGGTTCATCCGTTGCGGTGCAGGAGAGGAGAAAGGGTGTTGCGAGCACTATAATCTAATCACTCACACCAGGCCTCGAAATAACAAGATTTTGATAAACCTAACAGCAGGTTGCCTCATTTGACAATGGTTAACCTGTTGATCGGTTACCTAGATTTTTTTCATAAACCTATTGGTTAACCATTGCATTAAAAGTATTAAAAGTTAAAAACTGACAAAGCTTCTGACATACCCAACTACAGTTCCTCCCAAATTAGTTTGGCGTTTAGACACAAGAGACCCAAGGCAGGTGAAGTACAAAAGAGGTACATACACACACCCCCCTCCCCTCCTCCCCCATACACATTGCACATTCGCATGCGCACACATTAACATTTGTTGTTCTTTGCTTTACAGTACGTGCCAAGTGTATTACGTCTCGAAACACCCAACGCGGTGGTCGTTTTTTAAAAAATCACCGGCAGACACCGTGTCACACGGTGTAATTATGAATGAAGAAATCACCGTGTCCATACCGCGTTCAAGGGTGAAAAAGATTAGTGACTTTTTTTTACACTGGAAGTCTCGATTACCAATAAAACAATGTGCTCCCGTAACTCTTTTGAAGTGCCGCCGGAGATAAAACAAACTTGAAAATTAAAACATAAAATTAAAAGACACGTGGATATTGTTTCTGACATCTTCCCTCCACCGACAGACGCCGTTGTGGCCCATTTGCAAACGCCGTGGGAAACGCATGTAAACTAGATTTCTGATCATATTGTGGGTTTCAGAAATCGGCTTTTGAGCGAGTTTGTGGGCCGGTTGAGTCTCGTCAGCATTTAAAAAAAACTTTAAAAGATTTTAAAAAAGCAATATTATTCAACCTCTAACGTGTGATCAGAATGAAAATACTCAGACTAAGGCAGTGTAGGCAGCAATCTCACATGCAATTGAAATCGGAAATAAAAATAAAAAATATCGTGACTGACACAATGTTGACATTTGACGCTGCGTGGATCCGAAACGTTCTATTAATTTATCGAACGTTCGGTGACATTAAAGTTAACTTTACAGACAAAATGGAAACACAAGAATAAGGGTTAAATCCATAACCGTAATTCCAAAGAAAACACAGAGTAGGCTACATGTACTTAAAGGAACTGAATTCACACCCTCCCCCTCCCCCCCCCCCCCTACTTATGCACATTGGTTAATCGTGACCGTGACAGTTTTACGGGTGGAGGAAGCCGGAGTACCCGGAGAGAACCACCGAGCAACGACGAGCATCTGTCAGCTCCCCAACATCGTAACTCTGAACTCTGCACCGCAGCACAGGCAGGGGTAGATTGGTTGAAGACATGCGCACCATCGACGTGCAGTACGCCTCAGTACACAGCGTCATCGTGCCCCCATGTAAGCAATCGGGGTGTCTTGCCCAAGGACACAACGCGGTTGCCGCAGGTGGGTATCGAACCGAGGACCTCTCGGCTTGCAGCCTGCAACTCTACCAACTGAGCCACCATGCCCCCCCCCCCTTTTCAAATCGACAAAAGTAAAAAAAAAATTGAAACAAGTGTGTGGAGACGTAAATGGATGTGAACAGATCAACACTTGCACAAGAATAGACCTGGTCTGTGCGTGTAAATCCTCTGCGCATCAAACTGAGAACGAAAAGTATTAAAGCCTTCAGTCTTAACTCCACCAGTCTTTTATTTTATGGAAATATAGCCTATGGTATCTTGCATTTGTGGCAGTAAAATTGACGAGCACTTTTACTCAGAAATCCCTGGTAGCTAAGAGAAGCAGAGTATTTCAAGGTCTATCAATGAATGTCATGAAGGATTCAGCAGGATAAGTCCCCCCCCCCCTCTCCCTCCCAACAAAACGTCCTCCAATACAGTTTGGAGCCATACAGGCCTACTTTGCCCCGGGTCCCGAGTTTCGGTTAAAAGTGAAAATGAAATCATACGTAGGCTTAATTTTTTTTTTCAATTCAGAAAATGATTGCCCGATCCCAAGGCAGATTCAATTATTTCTTTAAAATGATTTCCGGGAAAAACATGTCTGTAGACTCTTAAATGGAACGAGCTCTGTCCAATGAAAGCTCACGACCTGAGCAATAATAATTAAGTTGATGCAAAAAAAAAAAGAAGATTTTTTCAGTTGGGCTTGTTTGGGCTTATTACAGATCTATCTGTTTAACCTACCAGTGAATGCAGCCAAGGGTTAACTAATAATTAAATGATGAAAACTGCTTTCATTTTCAAAAGTGGGGTTGGGCAAAAAAAATTGTATCTGAATTGCCCCCCCCCCCCCCACACCCTTTACTGTTAATTGGTAAAATTATTATAAAAAATAAACAAATAAAAAGGCAGCCATGTCCATTAGTGATATTCAAATTACTTCAAACAGAAGTTATTTCCGCAACAGCAGAACATCAGAAATCAGTCAAAAGCCAATTTTACGGTTGGGGGTTCTCTCACCACAAAGTCGGCTGTTTGGGGTGAATCGATATTCTGATCGGACATGCATTTCTGAGTTAAGTGGTTAAAGAAACGCGCATTCGAATGAAAGAAAAACAGTGATCGTATGTTTTGACTATTTATTCATCAATATCATATGAAAGAACACACCAGAAAGTGTGTTTTTTTAAATACGAGGGCATTATTTTTTCACAGCTTCCAAACAACAGGTGTTTGAAAAGTCAGCCATTTTATCGACTGAATGCTTTTCGGTCCGCTCAGTTCGCCCCGCCGGGTTAAATTAAAGTAATATAACTTAGAATTTTGGTCTAGAGGCTTTGAAACGAATTCTTGAGGCGTTCAAACTGAAGTATGTCCCCAGTGTGCTGTAAGCTTTTTTACAGAACCTGAGCACACTGTGTGAGTGGAAACTTCACTACATGAGTGTTTTTGTCATAATCAACCAATACTTACCCCTCGTCTAATCGCAGCCACTCAGTGTGTACTATTGGCAAATTATGGATAACAGCCTTGCTTTGAAAACACAAGACAGATGAAATTTAGAATCAGGCTTTTTTTTCTTCAACTCGAGAAAGAGTTCATTGAATTTGGCAGCTGATAATTTTGACACTTATTCCCAATTAATCGACTATGTAAAAATGAAGTCACACCTCAACATCCTTATAGAGTTAGCACATATAACTATAATAAATAATTCTAGAAGTTTGTTCAGCAATTAAAACCAGTGGCATTAATCTTTTTAATAAGACAGTCACCACAATAGGATTAATGATCAGAAGTTTAATCAAACAGCCACCGATTATTGTATAAACCTTATGTTATTCTTAATAGCCTATTGATATAGACGGTTTAGTTCGAATTTTGCTTCAAAACAGAATCGCTTGACAATAAGACTCTGGCAGCCAAAAACGTTTGAGATGAAGAGAGAAAGATGAACTTATACCAGAACTGTAAAAACCCATTTAATCAGAACCACGGAATACATATACTAGTAGCCAGTTTATGATGGGTGGGGTTGTGTCATTTCCCCCCCCCCCCCCCCAAGAACCATAGGAATGAGGCCGGGACGACTACAGCCCTCCGTTGCTGCAGAATTGATATGCCGCGGGAGTGGGGGGGGGGGGGGGGGGGGGGGGGGCATTGCACAGTGATGACCAATGTAGAATATTGGAGGGGTAGGAATAACCCATTACGTCCAGCCATTACGAGGCGATTCACAATGGGGCCACCTCCTATAAAAGAATTTGCTTGTACACTTATTTGTTATCATGAGGTGTCCAGCAACCTAGCGGCTCATAGATAGCCTACCATATGGCCTGTTATTTGAAAATTCGCTTGATGTTCCAACAAGCTTTTTGTCAAATCCCTCATTGGGTGGAGGGGGAGGGGGGGGGGGGGGCTTGTGTCAAAATCGGAAAGTGGTCGGAAAATTGACGATGGCGATGTTGAGAATGGAGGGTGGGGCTGGTGAACAAATTAATGGCGCCGATAGGGCGAGGGTAAGGTTTCCGCCAATGAATATAATCCCCCCCCCCACCAGCAGCACCCGATTGAGGAAAACCTAGCTAGATGCCCTTGGCACAAGGTACAGATTAAGAATCTTAGTCGGGGTGAAATTTATTTTTGACCTGCAGTGTAGACCCGAATGACTTTCCGAAAAAAGGAAGATGGGGGGGAGGGGGGGGGGTAGGCCTACGCACAAAAGTTTAATTGGCCTACCGATGAGATTTTCCTTGCCCCCCCCCCCCCCCCCCTCCACTGATTTGCAATGCATCTGGGCCAAAACAGAACAGACCCCGTGATGCTTCTTATCACTGTTAGTGATAACGTGCGGCAAAACCATTAAATGACATGGTTGGAGGGGGATGCTCAAGGGGGCAGCTCTCAAGAAATTAAGTTCTGGCATGACCTCAGAAGCTCGGCCGTATTTCCACCGGGTGGTGGGGGTGAAATGTGACGTTTCAAGAAAACGTTTTACCCGAGGTTGTCAAATGTCGACGTGTCTCCGATATTACGGTCCCGTCCCTTAGATCATTTTTCTGAGCCACCTTAAATAGGGCCTATTGATTTTAGTTGACATTTTATGTTTAGACAAAGAGTTATTATTATTATTTAGGATCTAGACATGGAAGGGTCTACCATAAAATGGCGAAAAGAAAGACAGTGGGGCAAATAGGGACACTCACAGTTCGCCGAGGGAACGGCACCATGGTACCAACTCATCTCAACTCGCCTGTCTTTTGTTTCTGTTTCTGCCTTTTAACGGCTACAGATTGTTGGGATTTAAACAGAAAAAAAAATCTCCACGGCGCACTTTTTTCCCTCACACCGCCAGAATCACATTTCAAAACTGCAGTTGAGAAACGAGTCAAACCCAGAGTCCAGGTTGATTTAATAAATAGATTTTCGGTGGGTAAACTTACCAAATGCATAAATAATATTTAGGTAGGCTAGTCTGGGTTAGACAACAGAATGCGTACACAGTTTTCGTACCAGTCAAAGAAAACATCGACACTGGGTTAGCGATTTGTTTTATTTCAAGCATTTTCAATTTATTTATATTTTCTTCACATGACAAAATATCAAGAGAATATAACCACGTGTGAATTATTTTGTGAATTGCGAGTTGACAGAAGCACATACTCTTATTACATACTCAAAGCGACATGGTTGAACACCGGGTCACAACAATACCCATGTATAAATCCTTTGTTTTCTCAAATTTAATTAACTACTGTTTTCACGGAACAAAGATTTGATCTTCATAATCCTTTTCATGCCACACCACGGTGTTAAAAAATCAGCACCGTGTGACACCGGCTGAAAAATGCGATTTTCACTCAGCACGGGGGCGGGTGATTGGGACGTAATACACTTGGCACGTACTGTATATGATTTTTGTGTCTAATGAAAATTAAACAATTTTAATTGTTTATTTTGCAGCGTGGCTTATTATTTCAGAAACCCAAACACATTTGTCTCGAACTGGGAGTGGGAAATGGGCAATTGTGTGGGGATGGCGTCAAATACCGTCGATGGACGTCTGTATTACGAATACATTGAACTTTAGGGCATGGGAGTTGCATTGGCAGTCTCTGATTAACATTGGAAAAGAAATAACTGTAAATCGTATCTACCTTCCCCTACATTTCGGAATCCAGAGAATGTAATCCAAAATTCCAAACTAAAACTTTATTTGTGCCACAATGTTCGAAATCATTTGGAAAAACCCATGTTCACAACCATGCAGGCTGTTTATTCAAATGGAATAAGCACGTAAACAAGAAGTCAACATTGGTGAATAAAAGACGTTTTCATAATGTGTTCAAAATTTTTGCTAGGGTAAAAAGGGGCGGAATGCAAATAATTAACAACAGCTCATTTGATTTCCAATATGTCTCCTTTTTATTGAATTGAAGACTTATTTGCCGCTTCGCGCAGTGCAAGAGTTAAAACCTCACGTGCGGTAAATTTATGTATTAACAAAGCAGTTAGCTCCCTTTAGCTGTAACAGACAATCATCTTTCTCAGAATCCAAACAAATTAATTGTTTCGAGAGCCAGAGGGCGCCGCGAGTTGGTACTGCAGATCTTCAGTGCTGCTAATACTATAGATTTATACCCCACAAGTACAGTAATGATTGAAACACGCTGTGTGATAACCACGAGCATTTTGTTCTCATTTTGTGCACTGCAGTGATTCGTTTAAATCAGTGGGAGGACAAACATAGAAAACTTTTCTCATCCTGTAACAACTAACTTCGTCGGCCATCGGCTCGATTTTTGGTTAACCGATCGAGCGTTCGCCTGAAAACAAATCTGCGTAACCGATAGGCGAATGGTACAAGCATTTGCCTCTTATTTCGAGGCCTGCACACCCGGTGACGACGGATCAGAAGATGGAACGGAGGAAGCCAGTCAGTCCGGTACCACGAGTCTACCCGGTCTACCTGGACTACGAGTGAGAGAGGCCCCCTCTCTCTTACAACAACATCTGGGCCCAGATATTGTTGTACGTAAGTTTCATCAGTCGGACCATACGTCCACTCCTCCTGTTCGAGGCGCTCTGTCGCATAGACAGTCCGGCGCGGCTTGTCTATAGGCTTCCTCATCCTCACGTCAGCACACACGGCTGCACCTTGGCTATGTGACCGCAGATATCCAGCCTGCTTCGCCGGCCAGGAATCCCACATCGACCAGGTCACGCCATCCGCTAGCCAAGGACACAAGGCCTTTCCAGTCGGAACGTTCGCATATAAGAAGTATGCAGGAATTAACGTCCCAGGAGCTTCTAGCAGCTAAATTATGTAAGACCGCGGTTCCGCAGGCCTCCGTGACGGACTTCCTATCACAGATAGCTCAATTCATCGCAGCATCCCAGCAGCCATCAGAAACTTTTTCAGAACAGGAACTGTCTGATGAAGCTGGGTCGGTTCGCTCCCCTGCAGAGTCAGAAACGGACCAAAATGCTGCGTTACCTGATAAGAGAATGATAGCGTCACTGGACACAGACTTATTCAGCCGGAATAGGGACATTGCGCCTGAGTTTCCGACCCAGTCCAGAAATGTCATGCGGACATTTGAACTTCTTAATGACGCTATATTCAAGCTAGCCTCTAAGACTGGCAAATCTGGTTTCTTATCGTCTCATGCTCTACAGCTGCCTTTCATCAATCATAGAAATAGATTTGAAACGGCAGGACAGGACATGCCGAGAGTTCCTCTGCATTTAGATGACCAGGTAGAAGACTTGGAGTTGTCATTCCCGGCATCTATGTTGATTTACTCCAGTACGCTGGAGACGACAATCTCATCTGACAGAATCAGTTTAGATGCATTATCTTACACAGATCACCTTACCAGAGCGTTATCATTACGTCTCGAAGGAAAAGAATTCCTGGATGTTCAAAACTTCCTTGAGAGTTCTTTCGAGGCCATAGCATATTCTACGTATAACTCCGCACTTTCAGTGGCAATCTGGAGTTAGTCAGACGTGATGCTGCCCTGGCTGCATCCACAAGAGTGGATAGTAAGGTGAAAAACTCTCTTTCAGTCACTCCGGTCTCAGGAGAGCTTCTCTTTGACGGTAAGCTTTCTTTAATCTATGATCAGATTACTAAGAAAGCTTCAGATTCTTTGCTTTTTAAATCCGCTTCGAAAAAGTGGGACTTAGCAGAGAGGAGTAAGGCAGGCACTTCTGGGGCGAGTACGTCCAAGGGAAGTTCCTATAGAGGATCTAAGAAAGCCTCTACATCTTACTCCAGAGACCGTCAGAGTAGCAACTCAGGTTGGGGGTCGTAATGCTGGCCGAGATAACCGGTCGACTGGGTGAGGTGCGGATCGTGGAGGACGTGGTTTCTCCTCCCACAAGCCTAGCAGTGCCAGGAGATAATGGTCTAAACCTCTATTGCGTTCCGGTGGGCGGAAGGCTGTCGAGATTCTTAACCAATTGGTTGTCAATTACGGACGACCCATGGGTGCAAGGGGTTATTTCTGAAGGTCTAAAACTGTCCTTCAAGGAACCATCTCCATTAACTCAAAGTCCACGTTGGACTCAGCTTCCGTCAAACATTCAGAAGAGAGATTTGTTTCTATCAGAAGTTCAATCGCTTCTGGACAAGAACGCGATAGAGGTCGTAGAAAACCAGGAATCTCCAGGTTTCTACAGTCACCTGTTCCTGGTTCCAAAACCAGATGGCTCATTTGGTCCAGTTATAGATCTGAGCTGGATAAACAAGCTGATCGTTGCACCAAAATTTTATATGGAGACCATCCGATCATCAGAGTGAGCATTCGAGTGAACGATTATGCTGCGAGCATAGATCTCAAGGATGTGTTCTTTCACGTCATGGTACATCTGGCGTTTAGAAAGTATCTTCGCTTCGCTGTCCTAGGATTTGTTTATCAGTTCCGAACAATGTGCTTCAATCTGAATCTAGCGCCCTGGGCCTTCACTTGAATAATGAACTCGGTAATGACTCATTTCCGAGCTCATTTGTCTGTGGTAATGTCAGCCTACTTGGACGACATTCTTCAGAGGTACGGCAACAAGTTAACACTTCAGAACGATGTTCAGAGTCTGCTTCAATTGCTCCGATGTCTCGGTTTCGTAGTAAACGAAAAGAAGTCGGATCTAGTGCCATCCAAGTCATTCACCCACTTGGGAATGAGCTTCGAGACACACAACAATCTCGTTCGTCTGCCGTTACGCACGCTTTTGTCTTCACTCAAATGTAGTAACAGCGAGAGAATTCATGCGACTGACATGTTTGTGCGGAGCCGCTGTAGATCTTATTCCGATGGAGCGACTACGCCCTCGTCCACTCCAGATATTTTTTACTCAGAATTGGAGTGTGAAGATTTATTCACTCGAAACGAACATCGTCTTGTCGGATCAAGTGAAACAAGTGATTCAAACTTGGACAGATATTCAGTGGTTAACTCAAGGAGTACCACTGCAACTGACGGATCAGAATTTTACGATAATGACGGATGCGAGTCAAACAGGTTGGGGCGCAACTTTGAGTCGAAGAAATTGTAGGTGCCAGGGTCTTTGGGATCCGCAGTTCCTAAACAAGCACATAAACATCAAAGAGATGATGTCAATTTGGCTTGCGCTACGTCAGTGGATGAACATTATTCAGAATTTGCATGTTCAAATTCTGTCTGACAATTCGACAGTAGTAGCGTATATTCGGGACCAGGGAGGCACTCATTCCATTCCGTTGTTCAATTTAACGGAAAGAATCCTGCTGTTTGTCCTAGAGCATCAAGGTCTTCTGTTGGTCCGTCATATTCCATGTCGTCTGAACGTTCTAGCGGACTCCCTTTCTCGGAAAGGTCGTATGTTGCTGTTAGAATGGACTCTCAACAAACGAGTATTCAATCAGATTTGCTAATGGGATCATCCTATGATAGACTTATTTGCGGCGCATCTCAACAATCAGTTGCAGACGTATGTGTCGCCATGCCCAGATCCTTGAGCGTTTGCAGTAGGTGCCCTCTCGATCTCTTGGGACGGAATGATAGGATACCGTTACGCATTTCCTCCAGCTCCTTTGATTCAACAGATATTGCTAAAAATCAAGCAATCTCACTGCAAGATTCTGTTGGTAGCATCTCTGTCACCCCAGAGACCATGGATAAATCTACTCAGGTGTCTGTTGTGGTACATTCCGCGCAGGGATCGATTTAATTTTGAAAAATTGCATAGCATTTTGCTACAAGTGTAGGAGAAATGTGTAGCAATTTTGAAAAATTGCATAGCTATTTTCAAATTGTATTATTTTTGTTTTTTTAAGGCTCCTAAAACACAGATTGTCGTGGGAATGCAGCACTCCATCTCTCCTCAATCAAAAACAAATCAATAAATGTTATGTAAAGAAAAATCAATAAATGTTGGGTGGTTACACCATTGATCCATTGCCAACATTATTTCTTGCGATGTGTGTGATTTCGGGTGATTGTGCATTATTTTGTGAGATTTAGAGTGAGTGCCTGTCATTTCCTTTCATCCTGTGAGGTGTCGTTTCGCTCCAATACCCGTTCACCCGGGTTGTTTTGCCACCCAAGATTTCGGGCGAAACGACCCGGGTCAGAGGTGATCTTTTTATTTAATTTGAATAGTTTATTTAAATAGTTTTTAACAATTTGTTCACTTATCATATCTATGTGTCGTATATGTGGTGAAAAATACCCCATAACCATTACCAATGAGCCAATGAGAAAACAGTTTCTTGAACTTTCCTGTCATCTTTGTGATCATGTCTAGAAAGGAAAAGATGGACTGTGAGAGGTATTTGTCTGATGCACAAATGTCAAGGTAGGCAGTTGTCCGAAGGATGTCCGTGCACCACTTCGATACACCCTTAGAGGAAACGTACCAAAATAAATAAATATGCGTAGCTGGGCTATTCTATCATACAATATTACTCCAGAGTTGCAACTTCTGGAATCTAATTCTTTACTTTGCCGGATAAAGTGTACCAAAACAAAACAAATAAATTACATGTCTCAATACATGTCCAATATAATTTTAGGGGAGAAGGGGCGCAAAACGACCCACTTCCGAATGTGGGGCGAAACAACCCAGGGCAAAACGACCCGGGGGGGGGGGGGGGGGCGAAAGGAATTGGGACGAAACGACCCAAGGGGCGAACAGGATTTGGGGCGAAACGACCAAAATTGTGATTGTGGTATTTAGCCTTTAACGAATACCCATAATCGGACGGGGGTACGAATGCTGGCAGTTGTGTTGAATGATTCACCACTTGTGTCAGATGATAAGAACTAAAATCATAATTTATTTTAGGGGACCTCCGGTGTTTGACGGGACCTCCTGTGTTAAGTGCGATCGGCATTTCATTGCTCGAAGACATTGTAATTCTTATATTGTCATTCAGGTCAACCATTTGAACTAAAGACAAACATTAAAACCATGTGTGTTCATACCAAGAGAACTTCTCATTGGTTAAACGTGAATACATGATAACTGACCCCTCTAGGATATAAAAACACAGCCACGTGTTTTTATGTTACAAGGTTATCGATTGGCGTAATGAATAGGAGAAACAAGTTTTGTATCCAATGACGGGAACTGTCTGTCTCGATGATTAACCTTCTATCGAAAATCAAAACAATAACGTGCCCACTAGATACATTACCAGGACATGAGGACGGACCCAGGCACTGGTAATTAATATTTAAATAATGAATCGCAAAATGATATACAGAGAAATGAGATGCATCGCTGAAATCGAAAAATGCGTCGAAAAATGCGATGCGATACCGGTTAAATCGACCCCTGATTCCGCGGAAGTTTCCTCCACGGAGGACCTTCTTTCACAGGGGAAATCGAAATAGTTTTTTTTTTATTTTCTGACTTCGGTTTCGGTTCGGTTTTGTCCAAAAATCTTGGTTTATAGGTCGGTTTTTGGTTCTTTGCAATAAAAAGTTGTAGGCTTGAAAAATATCACACAGTGGCAATAAAAATACATATTCTGTCATATTTTAAATAATAATTAATCTGGCAATGGCTAGCATCAGTTTATTTCCCCCTCCCACAAGAGATGGGTGGTTAACCGAAAATTAATTATAGAAAACCTGCCATCGCAGTTTTCAGTTTCAATGTTGAAAAACTCTAATCAGGTCTTCTCTTCTCAGAAGAAAGAGAGAAACAACCTAAAGTTAACCTTGTTTTCAAACTTCACAGTCGCAATACCTCTTTTTCAGAACAGCTGGACCTAATTGGTATTGCGTTCGTGTGTGGCATTTACCTCGAAAATGGGTTGACAAAATTACTTCTTACGCATCATGGTTTAAATGTTCAGCTGTTTATCAAATGCGATTTCCTTTGCAGAACTGGAACTTGTTCCACATTTATAGTGACAAATATATTTATTTCTACACGTTATTTTGAAAATTTGAACTCCAAAACCAGCGTCATAATCACAGTTGAAGTTGGATGGAAGTTTAGGGTTATAATGACCTATACAGTTAAAACTAGAAGTCCTGTTACCCGGAGGTCCATTGGCTGAAACATTGCTTGTGCACAGGCCATATGTACAGAATTTGATAGCTTTACTTGGGCCATAACGCGCACATTAACGCGCATATCAACATGCTATTTGTGCGCATTTCATGACAGGACTTCTAGTTTTAACTGTATGAGCAACTTTTACTCGCTAAAATTTTTATGGTCGGCATAAATTTTTTAGGGTGTGTCAGGTTACCCTAAACGCAGATATTTGGGAGGGGGAGGGCTAATATTGCAACATACTCAAGGCAAAAATCATTTTCTCAAACTTTAAACTCTTGAGATAATTTATGCAAATACATTATGCTCAGGAAATCAGAGTACTGGTATAGGCTATTACACATGTGCATTGCCCTGGAAAGGGAGTCCTTGTCACTCTGACTGGCGCCAAATACATCTTCTGATATGCAAATGCAATATATTGTTATGTTTGTACAATGAAAACTGAAACCGAAAACCCAACTCTTTGAATGAAACTGGAACTGACATGAAATTTGAAAACCGCCCATCTCATCTCCCACACACACACCAACACACACAAATCTCCTATGTAGGTGGACACATCCAATACCACCACCCTACCCTCCCCACCCCACAAAAAATACTTTAAAGGACTTCAAGGCAGGAGCAGTGCCAGGAAATTAGCAGGAAACAAAAGTTGAGGTAACAGGTAAATTATGAGGTGGAGTAAGTTGCATTGCATCTCTGCAAGGAATTCCCCCTCACAACCCCCCCCCCCCCCCCCCCCTCCCCAATTTACTACCGACCCTAAGATTCGGGTATTATTGTTAGTACTGAAATGGTTAACCGGATAACCGGTTTGAAACTGGTTAACTACCTAACCGATTAAAAAAACGTTAACCGGTTATCCGAAATTTCGATCGTGATTGTCATTCCACGGTTAAAACGTAGTAAATCTGTCGCTTCTCCTTTGGGATAGATTACACCTCGAAGCAGCGCTATTTTTTTTAGGAATAATCGACTTTGGCGTTCAAGACTTCATTAATGATCGGCAGTTAACCACAGAAACTATTCCGTAGTATGTATACAAACGAACGTTGTCGAGTACTCGACAACGTTCTTTTGTATACACACTACGGAATAGTTTCTGAGAATACTGCTTTCCAATTCCTATAGTTTTGATTCCAGATTATCTGGTTACAGCTCTCGGTTAGTCGGTTGTGAAAATGAGCCAACCGTTTCAGCTCTAATTATTGTAAGACTCCTTGCAACCACTGGCTCTCCTGGTCTCAAAATTCAGGTGGGCCTGCTAGCCAAGTACTGGCCTACCAACCCCCCTACCCCCACCCAGAGATGTGTGAAAAATGTACTCTAAACTATGCCATCTGAAACGGATCACTTCTAAGACAAGTTGTACATTGGTACATTGATAAATAGTTTAGGTTTCTCTCAGTACAGGTGCCCGCCCCCTCCAGGCCTCCACCCTGTTATGCAGCAGGATTTGAAACAGTAATTTGTAGTTTGGAATGGGAAGGCAATATTTGCAGTGGGTGGGCTGATAAATTCCGTGCCCCGTTACTGTCTGAAGGTGCAATGATCGTTTGATTTTTAGAACAACCATAATTTACACTGACAAGTTTTTATCTGTAACGTTTCGAAACTGTACCTTTTTCCTTTGGCCTTTCAAAGTTTCCGTTCCACTTTCAATTTCCATCTGTTGCTTGTGAAACTAAATCAATTCTCTATTATATGAGGCAAAATGTTCAATTTAATTGTGTACAGAGGATTTTAGACCTTGCATGGTCTGCCCTCTGCAGGTAAATAGGCATGGGGACATTCCATCGTGGCATGTACTCGCATGCATACTTGGATAAACACATCAAAGGTGGTAACAATGTTGAACGTTACATTTCAAGCACATGCTAGGGAAACCCATGCAACAACTAAAGTATGTTTTGTTTTTTACAGTAATCCACCATTAAAAAAACAAAGACTATTTTTTCCTTGATTTTATTCATGATTTTGTTGCTTAGTGATTAATACATCCAAACGTGCAGATACGAAGCCTCTTGCGAAGTCCCCAAGTTGCTCATTTTGATGTTTGTAGGTGTGCTACAAGATTGTAATTTTGAGAATTTCTGACAGAACAAACCAACCCACATTTGTAACAGTGCTGTGTAACTGGACAAAATTTGTCATACATCATATGAAGATTTCTTGTGATGTGTGATCATTTTTCTAATGTGACAGTGATTCCTGTTAGGCAGCCTTTGTTTCTTTGGAGTCTGAATACGTGAATTCTGATGACAGAGTTATCAGTTGACGTTACAGATACAGTTTTCAGTTGTTGACAATACAAACTGAACAGTGTAAACATAAGGCCACACAAAGTAGATCTTCTGTTTCTCAGGCCATTATTTGTAAAATTGCATGCTGATGAGCAATTTTTTATTTTATTTTTTTTTTCTGTAATTATTTCTTGGCCATCAAAATTCATGTTCTTGGTTTGTGTTTTAGGCCTCATATTCTACGGAACAGCATGGGTGATGGTGTATTTTGTCCCTTGAGAGCAAGAAGGCTTTGCAATACTAAAGCATTGCAAAGCCTTCTTGCACTCAAGGTACAAATTTATCAATTTTTTAACTTGGGCAAAATATCAGACATAAACCATTTAATTTTTATTTTTTTAAGTTTACATTGGTCATAAAAAGAAAGCATGCGGCAGCCAAAAGGACCATGCGGGAGGGCCTGAGAAACAGATTATTTATTTTTTTAGGCCTAAGTTTCTGACATTTTGCAGATAAAAAGCCGAAACTGTACTGATTTAACAAATAGATGGTTTCCTTTTTGGTTTTAGAGCCAAACCGAAACCGACTCACAAAACTGGTTAACCGCACAACACTAACAACTAAGAGTCATTCAAGGCCTTGAAATCCTGCAAAATGTGCCAGGGTGCCTTAAAAAGCCTTGAATATTCATGAAATAAAAATGCTATTGGAGAACGTAATCCTAACTATATAGTTTTACAGTACAGTATGTACAGAGTGTATACCATATGAAACACTGGACGTGGTGTTTACATTTCATCAAAACGCAGAGTTATCCGGTGAAATTCCGTGTTAGAACAGAGATAACTAACACTGTGTTGGTTGGTGATTTTGTGTGAAAGAGATTAGCGTTGTTGTTTGGCAGTACACACGGTATCACAGAAATTGCTACTGTGTTCATTTCAGCATTTGTGTGTGATAATCTCGTGGTTTGAATAACAACTTACAAGATAACTTTTTTTTGCAAACAAGTCGGCATGCATCAAGTCAGTAATCACTGTGCAGGCAGCGTAATATTTTGATGACCAGCCACAGAAACAGGTGAAGAGACAATTTAAAAACTGAGAAGACGAATCCCATATCCATCAATAACCCTACTGAATGGAGCGAAGTTTTAGAGACGCTGGACACAGATTCACTTGAGGTCATGTCTAGATGAGAACATCTCCTTTTGGTCGCAATCAGTCTACTGTTATGGCTGACTGAGCCCAAAACTTGAAAACCTTTAGCACAGACTACAGGCGTCTTTATGAAGGATTTCCTTGTAACTTGGTAGGATGATTCTCTCTCTGTTTTTGTATTTTTGCCAAGTTGATTTAGTACAGTACGTTCCAAGTGTATTATGTCTCAAACGCCCAACACGGTGGTCGTTTTTTAAAAAAACACCGGCAGACACCGTGTCACACAGTGTAATTATGAATGAATAAATCAGTGTCCATACCGCATTCAAGGGTGAAAAAGATTAGTGACTTTTTTTTACACTGGAATTCTCGATTACCAATAAAACAATGTGCACCCGTAACTCTTTTGAAGTGCCGCCGGAGATAAAACAAACTTGAAAATTAAAAGACATGTGGATATTGTTTCCGACACCCTTCCCTCCACCGACAGACGCCGTTGTCACCCATTTGCAAATACCGTGGGAAATGCAAGTAAACTAGATTTCTGATCATATTGTAGCCTGTAGGTTTCAGAAAACGGCTTTTGAAATTTTAGCGAGTTTGTGGGCCAGTTGAGTCTCGTCAGCATTTAAAAAAAATTTAAAAGATTTTAAAAAAGCTATATTATTCAACCCCTAATGTGTGATCAGAATTAAAATACTCAGACTGAGGCAGTATAGGCAGCAATCTCACGTGCAATTGAAATCGGAAATAAAAATAAAATATATCGTGACTGACACAATGTTGACATTTGTCACTGCGTGGATCCGAAAAGTTCCAATTTATCGAACATTCGGTGACATTAAAGTTAACTTTACAGACGAAATGGAAACACAAGAACAAGGGTTAAATCCATAACCGTAATTCCAAAGAAAACACAGAGTAGGCTACATGTACTTAAAGGAACCAAATTTCCTCCTCCCCCCCCCCCCCCCCAACCCCACTTTTCAAATCAACAAAAGTAAAAAATTTGAAACAAGAATAGACCTGGTCTGTGTGTGTAAATTCCCAGCGCATCAAACTGAGAACGAAAAGTATTAAGCCTACAGTCTAAACTCCAGTCGTCTTTTATTTTATGGAAATGTAGCCTATGGTATCTTGCGTTTGTGGCTGTAAAATTGACAAGCACTTTTACTCAGAAATCCCTGGTAGCCCCCTCCTTCCCAACAAAATGTCCTCCAATACAGTTTGGTGTAGCCATACAGGCCTACTTTGCCCCGGGCCCCAGTTTCGGTTAAAAGTGAAAATGAAATCATATTTTGGCTTAATTTTTTTTTTCAATTCAGAAAATGATTGCCCGATCCCAAGGCAGATTGCATTATTTTTTAAAAATTATTTTCGGAAAAACATGTCTGTAGACTCTTAAATGGAACGAGCTCTGTCCAATGAGAGCTTACGACCTGAGCTATAATAATTAAGTTGATGCAAAAAAAAAGAAGATTTTTTTCAGTTGGACTTGTTTGGGCTTATTACAGATCTATCTGTTTAACCGTTGAATGCAGCTAAGGGTTAACTAATAATTAAATGATGAAAACTACTTTCATTTTCAAAAGTGGGGGTTGTGCAAAAAAAAATTGTATCTGAATTGACACCCCCCCCTCCCCGTTTGGGTATTGATAGAAATGGTAAAATTATTATAAAAAATAAAAAGGCAGCCATGTCCATCAGTAATATCCAAATTACTTCAAACAGAAGTTATTTACCCAACATCAGAAATCAGTCAAAAGCCAATTTTACGGTTGGAGGTTCTCTCACCACAAAGCCGGCTGTTTGGGGTGAATCGATATTCTGATCGGACATGCATTTCTGAGTTAAATGGTTAAAGAAATGCACATTCGAATGAAAGAAAAACAGGGATTGTATGTTTTGACTATTTATTCATCAATATCATATGAAAGAACACGCCAGAAAGTGTGTTTTTTAAATACAAGGGCATTATTTTTTCACAACTTCCAAACAACACGTGTATGAGAAGTCAGCCATTTTATCGTCTGAATGCTTTTCGCTCCGCTTAGTTCGCCCCGCCGGGTTAAATTAAAGTAATATAACTTAGTATTTTGGTCTGAAAACTTTGAAACAAATTCTTGAGGCATTCAAACTGAAGTGTGTCTCCAGTGTGCTGTAAGCTTTTTCACAGAACCTGAACACACTGTGTGAGTGGAAACTTTAACACATGAGTGTTTTTGTTGCAATCAACCAATACTTACCCCTTGTCTAATCACAGCCACTCAGTGTGTACTATTGGCAAATTATGGATAACAGCCTTGCTATGAAAACACAGACAGATGAAATTTAGAATCAGGCTTTTTTCTTCAACTCGAGAAATAGTTCATTGAAATCTTGACAGCTGATAATTTTGACACTTATTCCCAATTAATCGACTATGTATAGAGAAGTCACACCTCAACATCCTTACAGAGTTAGCACATATAACTATAATGAATAATTCTAGTAGTTTGTTCAGCAATTAAAACCAATGGCAATAATCTTTTTTAATTAGACAGTCACCACAATAGGATTTATGATCAGAAGTTTAGGTAATCAAACAGCTACCGATTATTGTATAAACCCTATGTTATTTTTAATAGCCTATTGATATGGACGGTTTAGTTCGAATTTTGCTTCAAAACAGAACTGCTTGACAATAAGACTCTGGCAGCCAAAAACGTTTGAGATGAAGAGAGAAAGATGAACTTATACCAGAACCGTGAAAACCCGTTTAATCTGAACCACGGAATACATATAGCTTGTTTATGATGGGTGGGGTGGTGTCATTTTTCCCCAAGAATCATAGGCATATGAGGCCGGGATGACTACAGCCCTCCGTTGCCAGACAATTGATATGGCGGGGGGAAGGGGGGGGGGGGGGCATTGCACAGTGATGACCAATGTAGAATATTGGAGGGGTAGGAATAACCCATTACATCCAGCCATTACGAGGCGATTCACAATGGGACCACCTCAATATAAAAGAATTTGCTTGTACACTTATTTGTTATCAAGAGGTGTCCAGCAACCTCGCGGCTCATAGATAGCCTACCATATGGCCTGTTATCTGAAAATTCGCTTTATGGTCCAACAAGCTTTTTGTCAAATCCCTCATTGGGTGGAGGCTTGTGTCGAAATGGGAAAGTGGTCGGAAAATTGACCATTGCGATGTTGAGAATGGAGGGTAGGGCTGGTGAACAAATTAAAGGTGCTGATAGGGCGAGGTTAAGGTTTCCGCCAATGAATATCATTTCTTCTCACCCCCCCCCCCCCCCCCCCCCCCCCAACCAGCAGCACCCGATTGCGGAAAACCTAGCTAGATGCCCTTGGCACAAGGTACAGACTAAGAATCTTAGTCGGGGTGAAATTTATTTATGGCCTGCAGTGTAGACCCGAGTGACTCTTCTGAAAAAAGGAAGATTGGGATGGGGGTGGGTGTAGGCCTACGCACAAAAGTTTAAATTGGCCACCGACGAGATGCCCTGACCCCCCCCCCCCCCCCCCCCCCCCCCTACTCTGATTTGCAATGCATATGGGCCAAAACAGAACAGACTCCGCGATGCTTCTTTATCATTGTCAGTGATAACGTTCGGCATAACCATTAAATGACATGGGGGGGAGGGGGGTTGCTCAAGGGGGCAGCTCTCAAGAAATTCAGTTCTGGCATGACCTCGGAGGCTCGGCCGTATTTCCACCAGGTGGTGGGGGTGAAGTGTGACGTTTCAAGAAAACTTTTTAACTGAGGGTGTCAAATGTCGACGTGTCTCCGATATTACGGTCCCGTCCCTTAGATCATTTTTCTGAACCACCTTAAATAGGGCCTTTTTATTTTTCTTGACATTTTATGTTCAGACAAAGAGTTATTATTATTATTTAGGATCTAGACATAGAAGTGTTCATTCACACGAATGGTCTACCATAAAATGGCGAAAAGAAAGACAGTGGGGCAAATAGGGACACTCACAGTTCGCCGAGGGAACGGCACCGTGGTACCTACTCATCTCAACTTGCCTGTCTTTTGTTTCTGTTTCTGCCTTGTAACGGCTACAGATTGTTTGGATTTAAACAGAAAAAAAATCTCCATGGTGCACTTTTCCCCCTCGCACCGCCTGAATCACATTTCAAAACTGCAGTTGAGATACGAGTCGAACCCAGAGTCCAGAATGATTTAATAAATAAATTTTCGGTGGGTAAACTTACCAACTGCATAATATTTAGGTAGGCTAGTCTGGGTTAGTCAAACAGAATGCGTACACACTTTTCGTACCAGGGAAAGAATAATAATAATAATTAATAATTTCTTAAGCCTAAAATTCCATTTAAAATAATCCTCTTTGGCTGTACATCACACAAATGGTAAAATCATATGAAAAAGGTTAAAACATGTTAGTAAAAGCCTGTTTGAATAAAAATGTTTTTAGTTTTGATTTAAAAATGGGCAAGGAACTGGCCTGTCTGATATCATGCGGAAGTCTATTCCAGAGTTTAGGCCCACAGACTGAAAATGCCCTGTCACCCGCTGTACGCAACTTGCTACTGGGTTGTTTGAGATTCAACATGCTGGAGGATCTAACTGTTCTGGGTGGTCGGAAGTATTCAACTAAATCAGCTAGGTATGTCGGGGCCAACCCATTCAGGCACTTGTAGACCAGCAACAGTACTTTAAATTCAATTCCATGTTGGACTGGAAGCCAGTGCAAACCAATGGGAATAGGTGTGATATGCGATGACTTTGCTGTTTTCGTAATGAGACGAGCCGCGCAATTCTGTACCCGCTGGAGCTTGTTAATGTTATATTGCTTAGCCCCACAGAGCAAAGAGTTGCAATAATCCAGTCGAGTGGTAACAAATGCATGAACAAGTTGTTCCGACATCTGCTGATCAATAAGACATCATATTTTACCAATATTTCGAAGGTGAAAGAAAGCTGTACAACAGATCTGGGTAACGTGTGTGTCAAAAGTGAGGCTGTTGTCAAAGAGACAGCCCCGGTTTCGGACTTTGGATGCAGGAGACACCTCAGCTTCGCCAATACGGATGCTGCAACACGGGGACTTACACAGCTGTTTAGGCGTTCCGACGTAGATAACCTCAGTCTTCTCGTCGTTGAGCTTGAGAAAATTACTAGACATCCAAAGTCTTATCTCTGTAATACATGCTTCAATAACCCCACGGGCAAGTTTTTCAGTGTCGTGTGTGAAACGAATATATAACTGAGTATCATCAGCATAGAAATGGCACTTAAGATTATGGCGGCGAATGATATCCCCCAAAGGAAGAACATAAATCAGATACAAGATCTGCCCCAATACCGAACCCTGGGGTACACCGTACGGAATGACAAATATTTTTATACTGTACCAATGACCCAGACATAGCTGGTGCTAACTCTTAAAATATAGGGCCAAACACAAATTTTGCCCCCCAATCCCCAAAATTTGCATCTAAAACTAAAGAAAACATGTCCTGAGAGGCCCTCCACACTTCGCCCCTACTGCGCATGCGCAGTGTCAAGGACGTTCCGAAATTGGCGCCATTTATCATTCTAAGTTTGGCCCTTCATCAGTTAACATCTGACTGATCTTTGTGCTTTTAAATCTCAGTTTAAATGATGCCAGACACATAAATATTAGTGAAATGGTGATTCTAAGGAGGATAGAAAAGGAGGAGAGGAAAAGAATGTGTGACAGAATATTATCAGGGCTGTAACTTAAAATTTTTTAATGAAATTATGTTAAGTTACCTATTTTCAAGGCAGCAGCCATTTTGTTGTCATTCTGATTATTTAGTTACACTGTTTTTACAAGTGTTTTTCCTCTCTCCCTGTCCTTTAAGTTCCCCCTTGCTATTCTCCCATGCTTTTGGCATAATTTCTGTAATTATTATTACTAAAATTTCTTGGGAGTTTAGCTGAATAACAGAATGAATTCTGTTCTTTCCCCATGTTTACGTCTTCACCTACGGGTGGTTAGGCGTTGTGTTCTGCATCTACCATCTGATGTTCTGCAGTTTCTTCCCTGGAAGTCTCTGTTTTGCATCAGATGGTGTATTTTTGGTAACTGATTTCGGGCCTGGGTGCCTGGAGTCTTATTTTAGTGTTTTTACACTCATTGTTTACATTTACAACAGCCCTCTGTGTGAGGGGGGGATTTCTAAATAATAATATCTTTATGTTATTTCAATCATAACTAGATACATTATTATTGTTCGTAAGTGTTGAATAAATTGTTTAAAATATTTTTAAAATTTTTGTCCACACTTAGGCTTGGGATCCATTGGGGCTCAACGTTACTTTTCAGAAACTTGGGCTGTTCTAAAAAAAATATTTTTTCAAAATATTTTGATTTCAATTATTTTTTCTATATTAATGGATCATATTATTATTATGTATTTTGATTGCCAGGGGTTAGTGCGAGTACCAGGACTTGTTTTCTTTTCACATTGAAAGGATATTGATCTATTGTTTTAAGAGGAAGTCTTCCTCTGACCTTATTATCATTCTATATGTGGTCAGTGTACTCGCATTAACTCCGGTTCTGTATCGTATGATTTCGATGACAATATGGGAAGCGTATGTCACGGTATGTTGTTGGGGATTTGGACACTCCGGTCCTTTCCCCGCAGGGTCACTCTACTTTATCAATTTCTATTTCAGACGATCAAGATTAGGGTGATGTATCTGTGATGTCTTCCAACAGTGTGCCTCCGTCGTCACAATTAATGAAGGGCTAGCGGAAAAGTGCTCATGTAATACGCCAATTGCCTAAGAGGACCCTAGTAGGTTCGACGGCCTTTGACGTCCGCTAGCTCGCCCGGTGTAGCGTCCATTCACCGAATGGTTCGGCAGCCGGGTTCGTCCGTTGCGGTCTAGAAGGAATTTTGGGGTGATGCGAGCACTATAAAATTAACTTAATGCACACCCAGTGACGGCGGATCGGAGGGAGAACGGAGGAAGCCTTTTAGTCCGGTTCATAGCTCGTTCCGGTCCTTCCGGACGGCAAGCGAGAGAGGCCCCTCTCTCGTTCAACAACATCTGGCCCCAGATGTTGTGGTACAAATGTGTCGTTAGCGGAGCATACGTCCGTCGCTCGGGACGCTCCGTTGTATAGGCAGTCCGCTGAGACTGCTAAGGCTTCCTCTTCTCGTCAGCGCACACGACCGCACCTTGGCTGCGTGACCGCCGATATATTACCAGCTTCGCCGATCAAGGATTCTTCGGCGACCAGGTCACACCATCCGGCAGCCAGGGATTCGAGACCGATGGACTCCGGACGTTCGCATAGGATAAGTATGCGGGAGCCATCTGATGCGGAGCTGCCCTCGGCGAAGCAGCGATAGACTGCGCCTCCGCAGGTCTCGACGCCGGACATTCTTGTGCACATAGCACAGCTTATCGCAGCATCCCAGCAGCCGACAGAAACGGTGTCAAATCGAGAATTATCCGACAGCGCTGGGTCGGTAGCCGGGGACTCGAGGCCTGCAGACTCCGGACGTTCGCATAGGAAGTATGCGGGAGTCAACGTACACGGAGCTTCCAGCGGCAATGCATCGTAAGTCCGCTACTGCACAGGCCTCGGGAACGGACGTGCTTTCCTTAATAGCACAGTTTATCGCAGCATCCCAGCATCAACTGAATCTGTCGCATATATTTTATCCGACGATGCTGGGTCGGGACGCTCCGCGGAAGCGGGTACGGACGTCCGAAAGTTTCATCCGGTCCGACGGGATACCGAAAGGGATTCGGTGGATTTCAAGCTTTCCCTTTCGGAACAACATAAGCTGCGATGCCGGATAAGAAACTGATAGCGTCGGTGGACTTAGAAATTTTTGGTTCGGTTCAGGGACATCGTCCCTCAGTTCCGACATAGTCCAATAATGTCACACAAACTTTCGAATTATTGAACGACGCTATATATATTATTATTTTATGCTTGCTATCCAAGCATTTCTGGTTTCTTGTTCGAAGAGTTATGGAGATGTCTTTCAAAAGTGTGCCTCTGTCGTCATAGTTAATGAAGAGTTAGCGGCAATAAGTGCTCATGGAATATGTCTGTCGCTTACGGAGTGACATTCGCTAGCTCACCCGGTGTAGCGTACATTCATCGAATGGTTCGGCTGCCGGGTTCGTCCGTTGCGGTCTAGGAAGGAGATTTGGGTGATGCGAGCACTTTAATTACTTTAGTACTCACCCAGTGACGGCAGATTGAGGACAGATCGGAGGAAGCCAACAACATAGGGGACCGCATGTTGTGGTTCAGATATTTTACATTCGGAGCATATGTCCGTTGCTCGGGACGCTCCGTTATATTGACAGTCCGAGAGACTGTCCTTAATGCTTCCTCATCCTCACAGCAGGGCACACGACCGCACATTGGCTACGTGACCTCGAGTATCCGATCAGTTTCGGCATTCAGTGATTCCACAGCGAATAGGTCGCGCCATCCGGTAGCCAAGGAACACGGGGCCTATACACTCCGTTCGCTCGCATATTGGAAGTATGCACGGGGTAACGATCTCGGAGCTTCCTGCGGCAATGCATCGTAAGACCGCTGCTCCTCAGGCCTCAGTGACGGACGTGCTATCCGAGTTAGCACAGTTGTTTCGCAGCATCCCAGCAATTGACGGTTTCTCGGTCGAATCAGCAATTATCCGACGGCGCTGGGTCGGTGCGGTCCGCGGTTGCATCAAGCTACGGACGACCGAACGCTTTATAGGGTCCGACAGGATGGCGAAAGGGATTCGAAAGATTTCGAGTTTTCCCTTTAGTAGTATCGGAAGATGCCTTTCATATCTTCTGGCATTTCTTCCAGTGATTATTTTTCGGACTTCATTGCTGCGATCTTGGATAAGAGACTTATAGCGTCATTGGACTCGGATTTTTCGATCGGTACAGGGACTTTGTCCCTGACTTACCGACGCAGTCCAATATTGTCATTACAACATGTGTTTTATTTTTCGACGCTATATATTTATATATATATACAAGACTGCTACTAAGCATGATAGTTTAGTTTCTTGTCCGCGTGGCTCATTTCTGCCATTTTATCTTTTTTTACATATAGTTTATTTTGGCAGAGCAGGGCATACCGAGAGTTCATATGCGTCTAGACGGTGTGATTAAAGACTGCATATATTCTTTTTCACCGTTTATGTCTTTTCCAATTTCAATGTTGGGAACGACATTATGTATATTAGACTTAACTTAGACGCTTTATTATACGTAATCCGCCTTACTGAGGCGTTATCATTACGTCTTCAAGAAAAGATTTACGGGATATTATTCTCAATGTAATTTCTTTTGAGGGCAGTAGTTTGTTCACGTATAACTCCGCCCTTCAGTGGCTGATTGGAGTTGGTTAGACGTGAGGCAGCCCTAGCTACATCCACGCGTGGATAGTAGGTTAAGAACTCTCTCAGAGTCGCTTCGTTCTCGGAGGAGCTTCTCTTCGACGGCAACTTTCCGGCAATCCATGAATTGCTTGATTTATACATTCTCTTGTCTATCTAGTGTTACAAGAGATTCAGACTGGGGCTAACATTCGGTGGTTGACTCAGAGAGTGCCGCCGCAGTTGCCGGACCCGAGTGTGGCTGTTATGACGGTTGCCAGTCAAACAGATTGGGATATATACTGATCCCTACGGATTCGAAGTGCCAGGGTCTTTGGGTTCCGCAGTCTTTTAGCTATCAGTTAACTTCCGCGGAATAATGTTTTTTAGGCTTGCTTTATGTCATTGCATGAACATTATTCAGAAACGCATGCCCAAATTCCTGTCCTTTAATTCGACAGTAGTGGCGTATCTCCGGAACCAGGGAGGCACTCTTTCGTTTCCGTTATTCAATTTAATGGAAAGAATCCGTTTGTTGGTTATAGTACACCAAGTTCAGTTTTGGTCCGTCATATTCTGGGTCGTCTGATTGTTTTATCGCACTCCCGTTCTCTTACGGGTCGCTTGTTGCTGTCAGAATGGACTCTCAACAAACAAGTATTCAATCAGATTTGCTATCTATGGGAGCGCCCAATGATGTTTTATTTATGACACAGCTGGCTAATCAATTGCAGACGTATGTGTTGGCTTGTCCAGATCTCTGAGCAAATACTGTTAACGCTCTATTGATCTATAGGACAGAATGATAGGATACGCGTATCCTCCGGCGCTGTTGTTTTTAGCAGGTATTGCTAAGATAAACAACCACAATACATTTCTGTTGATAGCATCTCTATCTTCACAGAGATCATGAGTAATTTACTCTCTTGTCTACTGTGGATCTTAACGTGAAATCTTCCTCTATGTGAGGATCTTTTTTCACTGGGTAAATCGTGTCATCTTTATCACAACCAGCAAGGTCGCAACCTTCATGTATTCCGTTGTGTGGTCCGTATTGCATTGTAAGCACTGTACTGGACGAGCTTTGGACGCGATTTCTTACTATAGGAGATCCTCTTCTTCGCTATTCTATGCGACTAAAGTGGAGGCTCTTCCGTCGTGGTGTAGGGATCATTATGTTCATATGGTTGATCCCTCCATACTACTCATTGCTATTTTTTAGTATACTTGTTTCACAAGATCTACTGCAGCCTGTTGTTATTTAGGTTATAGGTTTATGTTACCTCATACCTATGCACTCTACGATAGTTTACAATTGAGTCTTTTGTCTCTTTATCTAAGTCAGTTAGTAACTTTTTGATAAATAGACTTAGAATCTTTAGATTAAATTCCTATACGGATTTTAACTTCAGGTTCTTATTTAGCTAAGTAATCATTTGAGCCTCTGGAAACAGTAGTTTTCAAATTCTGACCTTTTAGACAGTAATTATGTTGGTTTCTCTTTTACTGTAGAGTCAGTGAGTTTCATGCACTATCGATGGATGATTTTCACTTTCATAGTTTCGGAATCAATACTTCCGTTACTATTTAGGTTGGATTGTTGCATAAGAGTTAGGCTCCTATTATCCGGAACCTATTATTTTAAGGTCCTTCCGTCTTCGTATGGGCATAGGCCTTTACTCTTTCCGGGTACAGTTTATGTATTTATAAACAGATATCTGTTTATTACAAGGGCGTAAGCTTCTTCTGTCTTTGATGTCTAGTAGAAGGACGTTACGCTCCATTTTATTGTTAATGGATTCTATTAACTAGCGTACTGCTTATGGTATATCATTGGCTTAGCAGTTGTGCTTAAGATTTCGGCTCATGAAGTAAGAGTTCTTCTACTTCTTGGGCTTACATTAATAGTGTTCTATTATAGATTGTTGAAGGCTGCTCATTGCGCTCAGCCATCCATTCATGAATTTTATCTCAGAAATATCGAGTCCATTTCTGGAGGCCTCTATTGTTAGGTCTATTATCTACTGCTCAGAATGTCATTCACTTAACAGTTGCTACTATAGCTAGGTAGGCTGTCTGTTTCGGCAGTGTCTCTGTTCGGCTGCCCTCTTCGCTCTGGGCTATTTGACCCAGGGCAAGAAAAAGGGGGGGGGGGAGGGTGTTCCCTTGGGTCACCTGTTTTTACTATGAAAACAAGGGGATACCTCCTCCGGAGTTAGTAATTCTGAGCTGTTATTGGGATGGTTGTTTAGTGAGAAGTTTAAGTTTATAAAATTCCTTCAAGTCTTAGTTTTTAAAGTATAGCTTTTGAATATTGCATATGTCAACGGACATGATTATGCAATTCTCACACACTTTTAGGAGTATAAGAGTCTCTATTCTCTAGACTTACTTTATTATTGGCTTACTTTAAAAATTATTAGTATAAGGATTATTGGATATTAATAGAGTACATGGATGTATGAAGCTCAATTTTTGGAAGGTGTTGTATCTTTCTAATTTATCATAAATAAGAAAGATACATGTAAGGCCTATTACTTCTTTTCCCTACAGGGGATGACTCTATTTTATTTTATTGAGCGTATTCCATTTTGCTCTATGTCCTTGGCCCTCCAGCCTTTTTACTATTCAGCTATGTCTGGGTCATTGGTACAGTATAAAAATGTTAAAAAATTTATAGTAATTTATATATTTTTTATACTTACCAATGACCCAGACGGGGATGGCCCTCCCAGGAGTTGGGAACTCTTGCCTCCCCGCTGAGTACATAGCGCTTACCAGGCACTGGTTATTAGAATGATAAATGGCGCCAATTTCGGAACGTCCTTGACACTGCGCATGCGCAGTAGGGGCGAAGTGTGGAGGGCCTCTCAGGACATGTTTTCTTTAGTTTTAGATGCAAATTTTGGGGATTGGGGGGCAAAATTTGTGTTTGGCCCTATATTTTAAGAGTTAGCACCAGCTATGTCTGGGTCATTGGTAAGTATAAAAAATATATAAATTACTATAAATTTTTTAACTTTCCAGACATTTGGCCATTGATACAAACACTCTGCATTCTGTTCGCTAAGTATGATTTAAACCAGTCAAGAGCTTTTCCAGTAATTCCTATCCTATGTTCCAGTCTGTGTATTAGGACCGAGTGGTCAGTAGTATCGAATGCTGTGCTGAGGTCCAGTAAAACTAGGCAAGAAACATTACCCTCGTCCATGGATAACAGTAAGTCATTTTGAACGCGAAGCAATGCAGTTTCGGTGCTAAGGTTTGGTTTGTAGGCAGACTGATATACTTCCGCAAGGCCATGTTTGGATAAATGTGAGTTCAACTGCGAAGCCACCACCCTCTCCACAACCTTTGATAAAAATGACAGGTTAGAGACAGGGCGGTAGTTTTTCAGAATTTCAGGATCGAGTGATGCTTTCTTAAGTAGAGTAGTGACTACAGCATGTTTCATGTTATCTGGAAAAACACCAGACTGAAGTGATGCATTAACAATATTCACTATGGGTGATATAAGGTCAGGAAGATAGGACGTTAACAACCAGGTTGGTATGAGGTCAAGACAGCACTGTTTGGATGGCGCCTGCTTTATAATACATATTACCCCTAAGGCATCTACATGTACAACATCAAACCTCTCCAAAATGGCAGACTGACCGTGATTACACACATTTAAATGGAGCCTATTCAGGTTGTCTTTGATACTGAATGATTTTCTCATAGTCTCGATCTTATCGGCAAAATAAACTAAAAAGGTATTTGCAAGGGTTGCTTCCTAGGAATGATCTGGGAGAACAGACTGCTTTTTGTGATGCAAGAACATATCTAAAACTGTGGATAGTGCCCGTGGCCGTTGCCGATTATCAGCAATGAGGCCCTTAATAAAGTTTCGTTTTGCCGATAGTACAAGATTATTGACAAGATTGCATTGATTAAGAAACATTTCCCTGTGTATGCACAATCTCGTCTGTTGCCATTGTTTCTCCAGTTTCCGCCTCAAAGTTTTAGCTGCGCGTATCTCGTCCGTGAACCATTGAGTATTGGGTCGCATGACGATAGACTTGGAACGTAATGGCACGTGCCTGTCAAGCAGCTCCAGGATGACCTTTTTAAATTCATCCAGAAGCTCATCGACTGACTCGCAATCTTGCGACATTGTCGCTGATTGAAAATTAATCGAAGTCGCAAATCTGGGGATGTCGATACCACGAAATTTGCGGTAAGAGATTTTCCGTCTCACTGGTAATTGAGTCGGCAGATTGAGATCACAAATGACAGGGAAATGATCCGAAATTGTGAAGTCAGTGATCTCTGTACCACGGATAAGACCCGAGTCGTCACACCTAGTAATTACTAAATCGAGCGTATGCCCGCCTTTGTGAGTAGCATTACAGACGTGTTGGGTCAGATTCATGGAATTCAAAAGATCGACGAACTTCATGACGGTGGTATTTGTGGTGTCGTCAACATGAAAGTTGAAGTCACCAGCAATAATTAATTCTGCGGGTGTTGTGGTAAGACTTCCGACAAAGTCTGCAAATTCATTGAAAACCTCTGTTACAGTTACATTTTTCTTTGGGGAAACTGGTGGTCGGTAAACAACCACAAAGTGTATAACCCATGATTTAACAGAAAAATGCTTGTTGTCTCAAAAATGTCAAAGATTTTAAACGACAAGGCTTGACTTGAAAACTGTTCTTAACAAGAATCCCAACTCCTCCACCTTTGTGAGTTTCTCTAGGGGTGTGAAATAGTCTATGGTTCATTGACTGAAGCTCCCCGACGGTAAATGAATCGTTTTTCACCAACCATGTTTCTGTTAACAGTAGCGCAGATACATTATTGTCTTCTAGAAAGTCAAGAACCGTATTGACTTTATTGGCAACTGATCTAGTATTCATAACACACATCCGCAACACATAGTCACTCGTACGCGAGTGGTTAATTTTGATCTGAGTAAGATTGCTGAACTCAACGCCACGCTTGGCTCGATACCTCCACGGCTGTCTGGCACCTCTTTTTGTCCGACGATTTCTGAAGATACCATGTTTCTTTAATCTGCTTATCACGGCATCATCTAACCAGAACGGGACTGCATTGTCCTGGCGCCATGCCATCTGATACAGTTAAAACTAGAAGTCCTGTCATGAAATGCGCGCTTATCTAGGCTTAATTGCGCGTAGGTATTGCGCGCAATAGCCATATGAAATGGCATCCAAAGCATGGCAGGTTCTCCTGGTTACTCATAGCACACACAGGCAATGTTTCTGCCAATGGACCTCCGGGTTACCCGGAGGTCCATTGGCTGAAACATTGCTTGTGCACAGGTGATGTGTACATAATTTGATAGCCTTACTATGGTCATAACGCGTAGATTAACGCGCAGATCAACGTGCTATTTGTGTGCATTTCATGACAGGACTTCTAGTTTTAACTGTACGTGAAGTTTCTTTCATGCAGTTCATTTGTAGTGTAATACCTTTTGGATGTTTGAGTTATCTTACACATAACTCAGGGTTTCCGCTAGGGGAAAATTTGTGGGTCCGGAAGTTTAAAGAAAGTGAAACTCAGATGCCGAAGGCGTCTGCAACACGTGCCAAAGGTACGTGCGTGTAGAAGGGGGTCTAGGGGAGAACCCCAGAAAAATTTATATTTTTACGTACTCTCTGGTGGCCTCTGGGGGCATTCTGGTCGCTAAAATGCAGAATAATTGAAGTGAAAAATATGTATTTTTTCCTCCTACTATTGTCTAAATTCCCACGGGACACACAATATTACAGTCAAGGTGCCAATAGCGGATCAACCCCATTAGCAGACCACTCAGTCATGAATGATCACGTTGAATTAAAAGTGATTGTTTGATTTATGAACCGAGTCCACAGTCATGTAGGTATGGGCAATGTTTAGCAACCGGAAGAATATCACCTGTGAAGTCTGCCGTTTAATACAGAAAATGAAAGTAGGAAGTACAAACCCCCTCCGATTTGGGGAAGTTTTTCCAAGAACTGAAACGAAAACAAAAACCAAACACGAAGTTCACCAGCTGAACAAAAGTTAAAGTTTATGGTGTTTGGTGTCATTTTGAAGGTTAGAATATAGGCAATCTAATTTTAAAAAAGTCCAGACCAATCAGACACGAAAAGATGAAATAAACTTCGATCCGCGTACCTCGGTCAACTACCCATTAGCGGATCACACACTACAAAAAACGAGGAAACGCGTCAAACTCAATTTTGTTTACCGTGATGACATATGAAACGAATTATTTGCATGTGTTGTTTCGGATAGTGCAAATATGACAACCACAGGATCATTTCCACATTCTCATCGAAATTTGCTAATAATTTTTTTTTTCAAATGTGTTCCGAGATATAATAAAGTTAAGAAAAACAAAAACAAATAAAATACATGTAACTGATCGAATTCACTCGGCGACAATACGAATTCTTGAGCAACTTGCAGTGAAAGTCTAGGCCTACCACTCGGTATTTTGTGTTTTAAAAGTAGTTAGCGTTCCAAATGCTAGCTGACAAACTTCGAGTGCTGTGTTCCGATTTCAGTTTGTGCAGAAAAACTAAAATATATCCCCCATGACTCACTAGCAGTTACAATAATATAAGGGCTTGCCGCCGATTCCCCGCGATTATCGGAAGAGAACGCACGTTGATCCTTTATCCAACAAAGAAACTTCGAGTGCTGTGTTCCGATTTCAGTTTGTGCAGAAAAACTAAAATATATCCCCCATGACTCACTAGCAGTTACAATAATATAAGGGCTTGCCGCCGATTCCCCGCGATTTTCGGAAGAGAACGCACGTTGATCCTTTATCCAACAAAGCGGCAGAAAACGCCCAGAAAGTTCACACAAATTGGCCTCCTAAAATCTGAAATATATTGAATGTTGCATATTACAACCATGAAAATATGGATATCATTGGAGATCACTGAGCCGGTCCAATGATATCCACATTTGCATGATTTCATTGAGAGATACCCATCAAATCTCCAAAGATCAGTAGGGGAATTAAAGAGATGGGGGGGGGGGGGGGGGGGGGGGGGGGGGGGGTTAAGGGGGTTCTCATCCCAATAAAATCTGAAAATCTACGTCTCAAGTGGTGCATTCTGGTAGGTTTTGGAGTGAAAATTGTCTTCTTTTTTACAGTAGCAAAACTTGATATTTTTAACCAGGATGTTGCGACTTTCAAGTTTAAAGACCAATGGCGGCTCACCCATTAGGAGTACCCTGGACAAGTCCAGGGGGGGGGGGGGGGGCAAAATGTAAGAAACTACATGAAGCCAACCGACCCCCGGAGCCCGCTGCCTTTTAATTTAGGGGCCTACCTGGTCACTGATTAGGCTAGCCGGAGCAGATCTTGTCAGGAATCCTGGCAAAATCCACTCTGGTTAGCCTAATCAGTGACCAGGTATATGGCAGCCCTACTGAAAATGCGACATCGCTTCGGCAGCGTGGTCTCTCTTTGCATTTTATATACTTCTATTATCACGTTTCATCTCTTTCCCCTCCCACCCTCTCCCTCTTTCTCTCTCTCTCCATCCCTCTCTCTCTTTTAGGGGGGGGGGGGGGGGCACAGCTCAAGTCCCCTGTGGCTACGCACCTACTACCCATACTATAAAAATTTATTAGCTTGAGAACTTCAAAAATGGTCCGAGAAGCTGAAGGAGTTTGCAGATTGTAGAACTTTTATTTACGAAAATGCTGCTGTCACTTAATTTTTATCTATTTGGAAATTAGTCAACCTGCTCCTGTGTCCCTGGGCAATGCAATTTACCCCGATATTGCCCATGTATGTGTGTGTGTTGGGGGGTGTGCACGCTGGGGTGCACGTGTCTCCAACCTATCTAGCCCAGCCTGTGCTCCGCAGTGCATGGTACTGTCGTGCAGTGCTTAGTAGAGTCTGGAGTGATGACGTTGGAAAGCTTGCATGCATTTGTTGTTGCTCAGTTGTTTCCTCTGGCTGTCTTGGCTTCCGTCGTATGTAAGCCTGTTACCGACACAATGTGCCCTAGCTGTTAAAGTGTCGTTAAACACCAATCAAAATAAATAAATAAATCAGACATATGGTTCTTGCTTTTTATAAACCGGATAGACACTCCATTGTCTGCTCGACAAGTTTGTCCAACGTGAATTTGCTGAAAACTCGAACTTGCGACACATTGTTGGGTAGCCCCAAGGCTGTTGCGATGACCAGCTATTGAACTCACTAACTGACCTAAAAACACAAAGAACCTCACCTCCATCGCCATCAGCATGAGGAAAACGATTTGACAAAGAGAGTGAGTGCGCAGTAATTGGGGGCTTGCTGTAAATGATGTTCCATGTGTGATCGGGAGGATGGGGCTACAACCCCCTCATTGAAAGGCTCTGACCCCGTAGGAAAACACGAGCATTTCTGACTGGCCAGGTCCGACCAATGAGGTGGTGTAGCCCCTCCTCAGTCCGACAGCATTTAAAAATATGACCAGTTTCGTCAGATGACGTCTCTGATGGACATCGCCGGTATTTGTCGATAGATCGATGATATGTCACAGATCGCCATCCTGTTGCAATCAAAAGTTTTGGATATGACATTCATTAAGTTCTGGCATTTTCGGTTAATACTCGCAGAACAGGGGTGGTGCCGAAACATTTTTAACACCGGGACAGGAAAGGGAATCTGCGTTAGCACCAGGGGTGAGAGCACACCCCCACCCCCATACACCCTTGTTGTTGGTGCCACCAGCCTCCATTTAGGATTTTCAGGCTCTCGCGACTAGTGAGTTGTACGCCTCGAATTGTTGAATTGCACAGGATACATATCTGAGTAACATGATGACGCACAACACTTTGCGCCATCGTCCTGCCCCCCAGACCCCCCCCCCCCCCTCCCTCATTCGTTAGCACCACCAGTGTATACTGCAATTTCTTTTTTGCTACCAGCCTGTCTGAAAACAATCTGAAATATGTTTTGCGATTCAAAACCAGTAAATAATAGGGAGAAATGTCCATCCTAACAGGTAGAATCAAATTGAATCACGTGATCCGCTATTGGCGGAAGTGATCCGCTATTGGCACCCGACGGTGGTACACAAGACTAATCAATTAAGTCTTCCATCCATTATAGTTTTAAAAAAGGTTGGTGCCAGTCATGTAGAGGAAGAATTGTTCTTACCACAGAATACGCTTGAAATTTTAAAAAAAATAACTGAAGCAAAATAACACGAAAAAGGAAAAAAGTGATCCGCTATTGACACCTTGACTGTACATCTGGTTGGAGGTTTCATAAAAATACAAACCCAAAACAACACAAATCCACGAATCCTGACAGTGACTGCGATGCTTGACCTCAATTTTATTTATACAACCCAATATGTGCCAACGTAAATAATTGGAAATGCAGAGAGAACGAAATCTACAAAAAGAACCATGATGCGGACGTGTGACGTCATGCACATGCAATTACATCATTTATCGCTCGAAATAAAAGCCAGTGATTTCAGACCAAACATGACAATTTGAGTCCGAAATTTTATAAGCGATGTTTAAGATTTGAACTTTGTTTCCCCCTCTCATCTGGAGGTTATAAAGTATCAGGTTGTCACCAGTAATAGTAGGCATAGTATACATGTACAACATAATTATTCCTATATTACGTGGAAACAAAGGATCCTGAGTGTCGTTACGGTACAGCATTGTACTCGACATTTTAACCACCAGCTTTTCTGACTGATCATAGTCAAATCAGCAGGGGAATGAGTCCGGTCGACGGACCCGCAGTCAGTCTAGCGGAAACCCTGCTTAACTGTATCGGTATGATAGAACAACAGTCGGATGAGATGAATACCTGGAGTATAAGTGATTGAGATGAATACCTGGAGTATAAGTGAACAAGTGACTCTGGGTTAGCGCTTTGTTTTGAAGCATTTTCAATTTATTTCTTTTTTCTTCATGTGACAAAATATCAAGAGAAAATAGCCACGTGTGAATTATTTTGTGAATTAAGAGTTGACAGAAGCACATACTCAAAGCGTCACGGTTGAACACTGGGTCACAACAATACCCATGTATAAATCCTTTGTATACTCAAATTTAATTAACTACTGTTTTCACGGAACAAAGATTTGATCTTCATAATCCTTTTCAGGCCACGCCACGGTGCCCAAAAATCAACACTGTGACACCCGCTGAAAAATTTGATTTTCCCTCGTCATGGGGATGGGTGATTGAGACGTAATACACTTGGCACGTACTGTATGCATGAA
Organism: Pictodentalium vernedei; assembly: GCA_031216915.1. Classification (NCBI taxonomy): domain Eukaryota; kingdom Metazoa; phylum Mollusca; class Scaphopoda; order Dentaliida; family Dentaliidae; genus Pictodentalium; species Pictodentalium vernedei. The sequence goes on along the minus strand of CM062293.1, from coordinate 487,355,116 downwards.
TTGTGGAATGTGGTTTAGCATCAACCAGTCATCAGCTGCATAGGCATTTGCATCTGTCTGAAGTTTTGCTGCTCTGTTGGCCAATTATTGACCAACAGAGCAGCTATACTTCGGGCAGATGCAAACACCTGTGCTAATGATTGGTAGATGCTCAACATCATTTTAAATTGTTGACCATCTTGGGATGTACAGTTAAAACTAGAAGTCCTGTCATGAAATGCACACAAATAGCACGTTGATATGCGCGTTAATGTACGCGTTATGGCCCCAGTAAAGTTATCAAATTCTGCACATATGGCCTGTGCACAAGCAATGTTTCAGCCAATGGACCTCCGGGTAACCCGGAGGTCCATTGGCAGAAACATTGCCTGTGTTTGCTATGAGTAACCAGGAGAACCTGCGTGCTATGGATGCCATTCGATATGGCAATTGCGTGCAATTCCAACGCGCAATTAGGCCTAGATAAGCGCACTATTCGTGACAGGACTTCTAGTTTTAACTGTAGCATAGGTACAAAATCAGGAAATGACAATAATTCACAAATGTTGATTACAGATGCCATATTCTTCTACAGCACACTAGCCCATGCCAAGATTAGACTGTAACTGAAACTAAGCCTCATTATTGTTCCTAATGATTTATCTGTATTCATCAGGATATTGCTCATAGGAGCAAGAACATGGCTATGATACAATGGTTCATATATCTGCACTACATACATATCTAGCTTACCTAATGGGTAACCTGAATCAAGTACAGCGGAATGAACTATAAGTTATCAAAGCACAGACCAGGTAAATGATAAATGGGTTATGCAGAATTTTGAAAACAGCAGGCCTGCAGGAAAAATATGCATTGAGTGTTAAATTAAAATAATGTCTATAGAGCACTTCATTGGAACCCTAATAACAGCTTCTAATAACGAGCAATGAGATATTCAAATTATTTGTTTGTGTCATCAAAAGCAAGGTTGGCCGATCTAAATCAATTGATTTAAATCAATGATTTTTAGCTCAACTTTGGTGAAGCCAAATTTGAGGTATTGTCATGGTCCGTCGTCGTCAACATGGCTCGGGCTAGAGGCAAAATTTGGTGCAATCAGATTTTTGCGCAGAACTTCCAATATGAAAGCTCTGATTTGAATATTTTTTTTGTATGAATGTTCAGTACCATGGGATAAATCACATATAATACAGGCTTTTTTCTCGTGCGTAAATTATGCAAATTAGACTAACTTTGATCTATTTCGTGTTACTTTCAGCACTGTAAGTGCAAATGCCAATGCAGCTCGGGCTAAAGGCCATATTTATGAACCGATCTTTACGAAACTTCTTGGGTACCTTTGTTATCACCGTGGGACGAGAACGAGTTTTTTTTGTGTACGGTCAGAAATTCAAGATGGCCACTGGCAGTCATTTTGTACTAAATTAGGTGCAATCAGATTTTTGCACAGAACTTCCATATGAAAGCGCTGATTTGAATAATGTTTTGTGTGAATGTTTAGTACCATGGGATACATCACATATAATACGGGGTTTTTTTCGTTCATAAATTATGCCAATTAGACTAACTTTGATCTATTTGGTGTTACTTTCAGCATTGCAACTGCAAATGCCAATACGGCTCGGGCTAGAGGCCGTATTTATGAACCGATCTTTACGAAACTTCTTGGATATCTTTGTTATCACCGTGGGATGAGAACGAGTGTTTTGGGGTACAGTCCGAAATTCAAGATGGCCACTGGTGGCCATTTTGTACCGAAATTAGGTACAATCAGTTTTTTGTACAGAACTTCTATATGAAAGATCTGATATGGATAAATTTTTGTATGAATGTTTAATAACATGGAATACATCACATATATTATGTTTTTTTTCTCGTGCATATATTATGCGATTTAGAGAAACTTTGATTTATTTGGTGCTCCTTATATGCAATTAGTGCACATGTCAATACGGCTCGTGCCGTCAACACGGCTCGGGCTAGAGGCCATATTTATGAACCGATCTTCACGAAACTTCTTGGGTACCTTTGTTATCTCCGTGGGACGAGAACGAGTGTTTTTGGGTGCAGTCCTAAATTCAAGATGGCCGCCAGCAGCCATTTTGTACCAAACTTTGTGTAATCAGTTTTTTGTACAGAACTTCTGTATGAAAGTTCTGATTTTAATAAATTTTTGTATGAATGTTTAGTAACATGGAATACATCACATGTAATACAGGTTTTTTTCTCATGCAGAAATTATGCAAATTAGATGAACTTTGATTTATTCAGTGCTACTTGTACACAGTAAGTGCTCATGTCAATACGACTCGGGCTAGAGTTTGTATCTATGAAGCGATCTTCACAAAACTTCTTTGGTACCTTTGTTATCACCTTGGGACAGGAACGAGTGTTTTGGGGTCCCTTTGTTATCACTGTGCTATGAGGACAAATATTTTTGGGTTCAGTCATACCCACTCTGGGACTCAAAGATTTCTTTTCTAGTTTAGCATCTAACTGTCGCCCACCTTTACAATACTTTACCTATACATTTGTTACAGGCTACGGTCAGCATTTATGTACAGACCATTACAATACTTTATATGTACATTTGTTATCAGGTCATTACCTAGATGTTTGTCATTGCTGTGTCACATACTATACATGTACATGTCTTGCACAAGTTGAGCTACAGTGTCATTGACATTTTCATTTTTTAAAAAAATTATTGATTTAAATCAAAATTTATAAATATTCAGAAATATTTTCAAGACAACTTGGAAATCAGCTGAAACAAGATGGAATGCATATCAACTGTTGAAATACAGTTATTAGCCCCTGTTTATGACAGAACTAAATTATAGAGTGGGAATATACATCCCACTGTGTCTTGACTGCTGGAACATGCTGTAGGGAATTTAAATGTTCCTGAATCTTTTCTTAGTTTATATAATTTTCAGCTAAAATGAATAAAACTATATTTAAGTGAACATAGATTTTAAACCATACAGGCTTGGCAATTTCAGGAGAGCGATTTTTTTAGCTCTCCTTACTGCCCTCCTGAAAGAATTAAGGAGAGCGAAAAATTGCCCTCCTAAATATTTTGGTCTGGGATGGTTGAGATTACATGTATTATGCTCACATTAAATTTTTGTTGTAAAGCAAAAATGTAATTTAACTTCGAAGTCACATGACATCACGTGATTTCATTTTGAAAGTGGTTTAGTGGTAAAAGGTAATGGCTGCAACCATACCCCAAAAAAGTTGCAATCATTTGAAGCAAAATGGGTCACAGAATATTTTTTTTCTGTCAGTTTCAAGTTCAACAACTGACATCACAGTTTGAGGGGTGATTATTCAAGGAATATTGACACTATAATATACTACCATTACTATTATCCTGTCACTTGAAGCACTTGCACCAGGATGTGACTGTAGATTCTAGCAGACCTGTTGTCCAAGAAAGTCATACGCCTAGCACTACCACCTTCAACCCCCTTGGGGGGTTGAAGGTGGTAGTGCTAGGCATATGACTTTCTTGGACAACAGGTCTGGGTACACACACAGGTCTTGTCAAGTGTGTGTTCGGTTGTTGAGTGAGACATCTAGATGTCCAAGAGATTTCGCTTTACCTTAGTAAAGTTAATAAAATCACTGATGTAGTCTGTTGGTTTCAGTTTCAATGAGTTCGTTCAATTGGATACTTAAAATGCTGTGTAAAGCTAATTGCTCTCCTAAGCTGATTGAGGAGAGCGATTTTTTGCCCTCCTGCATTTTTCCGAATGCCAGGCCTGACCATATATATGTTAATCTTTCAATGAACCCATCAAAAATTCAAAATCAATTCTGAGAGCAACGATCAGTGATTTAAGTATCAAAAATGATTTTCAAGAAGTCATCTTCCTTCCAGCAATACTATAACAATGAGAAAACACAAGTTTCAGTGATTCCTGTCCATTTCCATCGATGCCAAATATATTCTGGAATTCTTCCCCTTACCACCTCAAAGACTGAAATGGTTAACATGGGTAAATGTTTTAGTATCAGTTATTTGTGTCCATTCTTTGGGCAGCCTTTGGTACAAACTGCTGCCAATGCACTCTGTTTCTCTTATCCAAAGGAATCATGTGAGGAAAGTATCCTCTGGTGAATAATTTATAGTATAAAAATCAAATCGATTTAAATAAAAAAAATCTAATAAATAAAAAAAATCGATTTTTTTTTAAAAATTAACAAAAATCACCAACACTGATCAAAAGTACTTTTAATAAAAAGCTGAATGATTTGGGATTGCAATTTGTGTTGGGGTTGGAGAGTCTGTAACATGGATATCCTATCTCTGTTCATTTATTGCTGGTTGTGCTGGCTATTTCAAATAAATTTTAACAGAACAATTGCAAGAATTGCCCAAAGTGTTGCATGTACCCAATGTTCAGGAACTGATGAATGTGTGTTTTTACTATTTTTTTCCAGCTTTACAACAGTCAGGAAGAAATCCTACTGCTAAAGCAATGAGAAAGTATTGGACAGATGATGTTGGTATGTACTGAAGATCTATTAAATTCTTTATCCAATAACAACATCTCAGAATTAGGCCCCACAAAGTAGATCTTCTGTTTCTCTGACCATGTATGTGGGCGGGCAGTTTTTTATTTTATTTTTGTAATTATTTCTTTGGCATCAAAAGTTCATATTCTTGGTATGTTTTATGTCTTAGGCCTCTTAATCTACAGAATAGCATGGGTGAGGGTGTATTTTGTCCCTTGTGTGCAAGAAGGCATGCAGCAGCCAAAATGACCATGTGGGAGGGCCTGAGAAACAGTTTTTTATTTTTTTTTTAGGCCCTATCAAGCTGATTCAACTGGTGTTTAGATGAGGTGGTGGGTAATTAATTTTTGGTTTAACGTTATTCCCAAAATAATAATGCATTTTCTTTATTATTGGCTCTGCAAATGGGTCACCTCCTTTACAGGGCCAGGAGAAAACAACATTTCCTGTTTCTTCATCATCCATTGAAATGCCAGATTATTGCCTCATTTTTGTCAGATTGCTATAGCAATCTGGCAATAATGAGGCAATAGTCACGTTATTAAGGGTAAACTGTTGTCTGATGGTAAATTTTGTTGTAGGCTGTTCTGTTTATAGCCCTGACCATTAAAAGTTCTGAGATAACCTACACATGCAAGTAAGCAGTGTGTACAGTTAAAACTAGAAGTCCTGTCACGAATAGTGCGCTTATCTAGGCTTAATTGCACGTTGGAATTGTGCGCAATTGCCATATCGAATGGCACCCAAAGTACGGCAGGTTCTCCTGGTTACTCATAGCAAACACAGGCAATGTTTCTACCAATGGACCTCCGGGTTACCCGGAGGTCCATTGGCGGAAACATTGCTTGCGCACAGGCCATATGTGCAGAATTTGATAGCTTTACTGGGGCCATAACGCGTACATTAACGCGCATATCAACGTGCTATTTGTGCACATTTCATGACAGGACTTCTAGTTTTAACTGTAAGTGCAAAATAATAAATTATGCATCTTGTGAAAGGGATTATATTATGCTGTTCCCCAACAAGGATAAAATTCATAATTAATAATCACCCCATTCTGCATTTCGTTCCGATATCCTGGAATAATGCTAAAATGAAAATTAACTAACCATGGTCTTATGTTGTACAATAGAATCCTCTTATTTCACTTTGCCAGTGGAAAATAATCGACAGGAATATTCAATTAACCAGAATATGCTTGCCGTGATTATGCAAAAAGTCGACTAATCGCCGGTCATGCCGATTGATCGACTTTAAATTTGAAAGTCAACTTTTTCGACTTTTTATACCCCCACATGTATAACGACACCACTGCCTTGCCAGAACTTAATCATGCTGTATATGCATGATGGGAACTTTTATGGATGTATAAACGATAGTTGTAGACCATATGGCAGTAAAGAAGGGCGGCATCCCCCCCCCCCCCCCCCCTAAATAGATCGTCATTTTTCTAAGTCTGATTCGGAAATGTTTGCGGTAATTACCTCCCACTTTAATGATTTTTGGGGGGGAAAATATGAAAGTTATTTTCAAGTATTACTGCTCTCGTCATGTCAACAACATGTCCGTATTTTAAACAACATCGTTTCCAATAACCATTCTTTGCTCATAAATCTTTTATTTTGAACAACACGAAATGAAACTCACTGCGTTTAATGAAATTTCAGTATTTTGCATCACAAAACTAGACTTAGCTCCCTTGGGTCACTCTTTTGTTTTGGAAATCCGAAAATCACAATGTTTCCCACCATTGATAAATTATCATGAGTGTGTGTGCTTAAGGGGAGGGGGGGGGGGGGGACTTTTTACATCCTTAGTGCCCTTAAAGGGTCCAGCAGAATAGTTCTTGTAAGTTGTAAAATCCCTCTCCCTCGGATCAGGCCTAGTTCCTTCTGGCTGCTCACTGTTATGTTTCATCTGAATTTCGGGCGTCAGGGTGTATTACTGTTTAACGGTATGGCAGACGATCGACCAACTTAACAGAATATGGTCAACGAAACATTCATTCCGACATTCACCAAGCCTTATAATGTGGGAATGATGGATCGTTGAGTATGTCACCATGTTATTTGAAATGCACATGGCCACACGCCCGGTTATACCTACCTTTAGGACCATTCAGCCATCTCGTTTTAGTTGACCCTTTGTTAAAAAACGTGGTCAAAAAAGTCGACTAATCGTCGATTTTGGGCTCTGATTAATCGACTATGGAATTTCATAATCGCAGCAAGCCTAAACCAGAATTGAGTAATTTGATCTTTGTCTGGTGATGAGCATAAATGTAATGTTGTCTTGTCTGACATGGCACATTTAGCTCCGTCAGGTCTAAAAAAGTTAAAAATCTGTTTTTCAGGCCCTCCTGCATGGTCCATTTGGCTGTGCATGCTCTTTTTATAACCAATGCAAACTTCAAAAACGAAAAATTAAATGGTTTTTGTCTTGATATTTTACCCAAGTCAATAAAATTGATAAATTTGTCCCCTGAGTCCAACAAGGTTTTGCAATGCTTTAGCATTTCAAAGCCTTCTTGCACTCAAGGGACGAAATACGCCACCACCCATGTTATTCTGTAGTCTAAAACATAAAATAAACCAAAAACATGAACATTTGATTGCAAAGAAATAATTACAAAAATAAAATAAAAAACGCCCACCAACATGTAATTTTCCAAACAATGCCTGAGAAACAGAAGATCTACTTTGTGGGACCTTAACAAGATTTAATAGATTAAATGCTTTCATTGAAAGTATTGAGGTAATAAAGGTCAGTAAAGTTAGTTGTCGGAATATTTTTCTATAGTTCATTGCATTATGTCCTCAATTAACACAGCTTCATAAACTCAAAAAGCTATGTACAATTAACAGGTTAACTTTGTATGAAGAATATGGTATATGGGTTGATGTTTACAAATTAAAGAAAAAATATAATCAATTAAGAGGGTTTTTCCCATTACAAAAATGTCCACCCAAGTGATTGCTAGTGATTAACTGATAAAAGGATTTGCAACCGCCATCCACTTGCGGATTACAGTTGAAACTAGAAGTCCTGTCACCGTATTGTGCACTATTTTGAAGTAATAGCGCGCTGAGTAAGTGCACTTTTTGACCCTATCAAGCTCTTTAGTGTAACTCAATTTCCTGCAGAAAAACAGTGTGCTCAACAATTCTATACCAATAAATAGAGGTCATTAAAACCATTCCTACCCTTTACTGGGATGCATGTATATTTAATGATGTGAATAGATATTAAAATTCGACTGCATATACAGAGTGAACAGAGTGTATTACTACTTAATCGCAGCGCCATATATTCTCCACTCGAAAAGTATTTATAATTGTTCATAACTGCAAGGGAAACACTTGCAAACTTTCATCACATGCACCACCGGGTAACACCCGGTGGTCGATCTGATGAAAGTTTGCAAGTGCTTCTTGTGTCTTATTCTCAGTAATTGTAAATAATTATTGACTGAAAAATCTATCCCACATCGATTTAGTAATAATCCACCCTCCACATACTGTAGTCTCAATATTTTCTTTCTGTTTGATCAGTTCAGTTGATGATTTCACTACCGACTTCGCTAATAGGGCTTTATATTTTGCATTGCAAAGCACAAACATTCTTGTGTATTTCGGACTACTTCATTTTTCTGCAGTAAGGAGCGCATTATCTAACGAGCAGTTTCTGCGCTAATTGTGACAGGACTTCTAGTTTCAACTGTAGTTGAGCATACAATTGGCCAATTGTGAGTGCCGATGTCAGATAGTCATAACCAAAAGGAATAGTATGAATAGGATTAATTTTACAGTGCAGTCAGGTTGATTGTTTCATTGACCCCAAGAGTGTGTCAAAATGTTGAATCGGCTGTTAAGTTTTTTAGCTCACCGAAGGGAGCGAAACTTATCACTTACCGTCCATCGTCGTCGTCCGGCCGGCGTCGCAAACATTTTTCAAACGACTTCACCTCTGAAACCGCTAGGTCGATTTGCTCGAAACTTGGTATGGATGTGTCAATTCAAGTTTGTTCAAATGAAATGGACATGCCCACTTGAGGCTCCATAGGGGGCATAACTCCAATAGCACCCTATGTATATTAGAGAAATTACTAAAAAATCTTCTTCTCCTGCACAAGTGGACAGAATCATTGATATTTGGTATACAGCATTATGGGGTGGATCTGATTCAAGTTTGTTCAAATCGGCCCCCTGGATTCATATTTGGGCTCACTATAGAAGCCCAAGTTCGAACTTAGTGCATTTCAGGAAAATTTCTTAAAAAATCTCCTTCTCCAGATCCAGCAGGCAGAATCTTTTGATATTTGGTATGCAACATTGTGGGGTGGATCTGCAGGTTTGTTCAAATCGGCCCCCTGGATTCATATTTGGGCTCACTATAGAAGCTCGAATTTGAATTTAGTGCATTTCAGGCAAATTTCTTAAAAAATCTTCTCCAGATCCAGCAGGCAGGCTCTTTTGATATTTGGTATGCAACATTGTGGGGTGGATCTGATTCAAGTTTGTTCAAATTGGCCCCCTGGGTTTATATTTGGGATCAGTATAGGAGCCCAAATTTGAACTTGGTGCTTTCAGGCAAATTTCTTTAAAAATCTTCTTCTCAAGATCCAGCAGGCAGAATCTTTTGATATTGGGTATGCAGCATGCTTAGGGGGTGAGATTCAAGTTTGTTCAAGCCAAGTCCCTGGGTTCATATTTGGGCTCACTGTGGTAGCCCGAATTATAACTCAGTTCAAAATGAGGAATATTTTTATACTGTACCAATGACCCAGACTTAGCTGGTGCTAACTCTTAAAAATTCAGGGCCAAACACAAATTTTGCCCCCCCAATCCCCAAAATTTGCCCCCCCAATCCCCAAAATTTGCATCCAAATCCCAAAAATCTATGTCCTACAGTTAAAACTAGAAGTCCTGTCCTGAAATGGCTCACAAATAGCACGTCGATTTGCGCGTTAATCTACACGTTATGACGATGGTAAGGCTATCAAATTCTGCACATACGGCCTGTGCACAAGCAAAGTTTCAGCCATTGGACCTCCGGGTAACCCGGAGATCCATTGGCAGGAACATTGCTTGTGTTTGCTATGGGTAACAAGGTGAAGCTGCCATGCTTTGGGTGCCATTCGATATGTCAATTGCGCGCAATTCCAATTCCTACGCTCAATTAAGCCTAGATAAGCGCACAGTTCGTGACAGGACTTCTAGTTTTAACTGTATATGGTCCTCCATACTTTTGTCCACTGCGCATGCGCAGTGTCAAGGAAGTACCGAAATTGGCGCCAAATCTTCATTCTTTGTTTGGCCCTTCAGTCAGTAACATCTCACTGATATCTGTGCTTATAATCTCAGTTAAAATGATGCCAGACACAAAATCATGAAAGAAATGGTGGATCCAAGGATGAAATAAGAGGATGAGAGGAAGAAACAGTGGAAGGATGTGTTCAGGGCTGTAACTTATAATTTTTATGTAAAATTATTTCATGTTCCCTGATTTCGGGGCATGGGCCTGATGTTTTCATTCTTGCTTTGAAATCTCCACTGTTTGTTCAGTGTTTCCTCTCTCCCTTCCCTTGCTAATCTCCCATGCTTTTGGTATAATTTTTGAATTTTTTTTATTGAAATTTCTTGGGAGTTTTAGCAAAGTTACAGAATGTTTATTCTGTTATCCCCATGGTTACGTCCTCACCCTAGGGGTGTTTATGCGTTTTGGTCATGCATCTACCATCCGATGTACTGCAGCTTCTTCTGTGAAAGATTCTGTTTTACATCGGATAGTGTTTTAAATTGGTTACTGATTTCGGGCCATGTTTTTCAGTACCTGGAGTCTTGTTTCTGGTTTTTATTGACTTTTGTTTTCGTTGACAACGGTTGCTTCTGTCAGTGATTCCTTGTCTCCTGTAAGGTTCATTATATAGCCAGATACATTAATATTGTCTGTAAGTGTAACCTTAATTTTTAAAAATGTTTTAAAATTTTGGTCCACACTTAGGCTTTTTTGGGATCCATTTGGCTCATCGTTCCCTTTGGAACTTGGGCTCATGTCAAAATGTTTTTGAAAATTTTTTTCTTTTCAATTATTTTTCTAAATTTTTGTAATGGATTATATTATTATTATGTATCTTTGTATTTTCAAGGGTTAGTGCGAGTACTACTGCTGTTTAATATTTTCTAAATATGAAAGAATATTGTTCAAATTGTAAATCGAGGAAGTCTTCCTCTGATTCTCATGCTCATTGTATTTGCTGTAGTCACTGTACTCACACTAATTCTTGCTCAGTGTGTGCCAATTGGGACGACAAACGTTGGAGACGTGTGTCTCAGTATATTGTTAGTGGTGAGTGGTCCATCCCGGTCCTCTCGCTACAGGGTCACTCTAGTTTTTCAGTCTCTTTTTCAGAGGAACAAGAACAGGGTGATGTTTCCGTGATGTCTTCAGGAAGTGTGCTGCCTTCGTCGCAATCAAATGAAGAACTAGCGGCAAAAGTGCACAAGGAAATTTGACAAGTGCCTAGATCCTTAGTAGTATTGACGACCTTGTCGTCAGCTAGCTAGTGGGTGATGTGACGCCGGGTTTCGTCCCTTGCGGTCCAGGAGAGGAGAAGGGGTGTTGCGAGCACTATAATCTCGGATCACGCACACGATGGATCAGAGGAAACCAGTCGGTCCAGTAGCTATCTCGTTCAGGTCTACCCAGACTGCGAGCGAGAGAGGCCCCTCTCTCTTACAACAACATTTGGGGCCAGATGTTGTTGTACATAACGTTTGTCAGTCGGAGCATACGTCCACTCCTCCTGCTCGGGACGCTCCGTCGCATAGACAACCGGGGGCGCCTAGTCTATTTGCTTCCTCTTCCACACGCCAGCACCTTGGCTACGCAACCTCAGATATCCAGCCTGCTTCGCCGACCAAGGATTCCACGTCGACCAGGTCACTCCATCCAGTAGCCAAGGGCACGAGGCCTTACCAGTCGGAACGTTCGCATAAAAGAATTATGCAACAGGCACCGTCCCAGGAGCTTCCAGCGGCTAAACAACGTAAGACCGCAGCTCCACAGGCCTCCGTGATGGACTTGCTATCACAGATAGCGCAACTCATCGCAGCATCCCAGCAACCTTCGGAAACTCTTTCAGATCAGGAACTGTTTGAGGAAGCTGGGTCGGTACGCTCCCCTGCAATCTCAGATAGGGACGACTGAGATTCACATTTGGTCCAGTCGGATGGTGAAAGGGAATCTACGGAGCTGGATTTTTCCCTTCTAGAACAACATAAGGTGGCCGTAGATTTCATCCGGCAACACCTTCCAGAAGTTGTTCCTCCGGACCAGAGAGCTGCGATATCAGATAAGAGACTGATAGCATCACTGGACACAGACTAAGGACGTTGCGCCTGAGTTTCCAGCCCAGTCCAGAAATGTCTAACGGACGTTTGAATTGCTGAATGACGCTATTTTTAGGCTAGCCTCTAAGACTGGCAGATCCAGATTCTTATCTCACCAAGCTCTACATCTGCCCTTCATCAACAGTAGATATTAATTTGAAACGGCAGGACAGAGCGTTCCGAGAGTTCCTTAGACGACCAGGCAGAAGACTTGGAGTTGTCATTGCCGGCGTCTATGTCGGTTCTCTTCAGTACGTTGGAGACGACAATCTCGTCTAACAGAGCCAGTTTAGATGCCTCATCTTACGCAGATCACCTTACCAGAGCATTATCACAACATCTCGATGGTAAAGAATTCCAGGATGTTCAAACTTCCTTGAGAGTTCTTTCGAGGGCAATTGCATATTCCACGTGTAACTCCGCCCTTTCAGTGGCAAATTTGGAGTTAGTCAGAGGTGATGCTGCCCTGGCTTTATCCACTAGGGTGGATTCTAAGGTGAAAAACTCTCTTCGAGTCACTCCAGCTTCTGGAGAACTTCTCTTCGATGGTAAGCAGGGCTCGATTTGTTCGGTTTCGCATCACAATTTGCGATGCATAAATCCCGGGCCACGATTCAATATCTGGACATTGATTAGCAATAATAAATAGCATGTTTCGTTTATTATGGAAAGTACCGTAAATGAAAAACACGCCTTCTCTGAGCGTTCAAGAAAATCTGTTGTAATATCAAGTAAACTGATAGTCGATTACACAATACAACTTTAACTTGTATAGTTATTTGGGGTATTCAGAAGTTGAATTGGTATACATGGAAATCCCGATGACATCATTATGATTTTCATTTCGAAAGTAGAGGGCGCGTGCTTATTTGATTCGCGGCTTTCGATAGAATGCAATCAACTTTGGGTGCCGGTACTGGAAATATGAAAGGTCACGGTGTAAAAGTAAAAACTGTTGAGAGTTGGCAAAAGGAAGTTGGCCCAAAAGCACACTGGCTACGATGGACGACTGATGATGATGGGAAGCATGTGACTACGATTACATGTGGGATTTGTACAGACTATGAAAAACAAGTAAATAATTTGCGTAACTTTTCGCGTGCGATGATTTTGGGATTAACAGGCACAGCCTTGAAAAAAGACAATGTTGTCAAACATGCTCAGTCAGAACCGCACAAAAAATCTGCGAGACTGAAGAATCCATCAGTGTTAACACTTGACCGGTTGTTCAAAACCCCAATTGGGCACTCGATTGCACAAAGCAATAGTAATGAGGAAGAAAGGGTTTCGAAACTAATAGATATAGCATACACACTCGCTAAAGAAGAACTCCCGTTCACGAAATTCCCAGTATTTGCCGAACTTGAGAGGAAGCACGGTGTTGATGTTGGTAATACCAACATAAACGATAAAAAGTGCAGTGAATTTACAGCTTTGATTGGCGAACACATGAAACAGGGTTTGATGGCTAAACTCCTCGAAGCTAAATATTTCACACTGCTTGTGGATGGCGCAACTGACAGTGCTGTTGTGGAAAATGAAATGATGTATGTTATGTTCAATGATGTTGAAAGTGGTAAGGTCGATTTCCGTTTTTTTAAAGTGTCTTGCGTCGAGAATGCTCGTGCCTACTGTTTGAAAAGGGGCATTGAGGATGCATTCGAGGAAGTGGGTCTCGCCGATTTTAGTTCTCGTATGATTGGGTTTATGGCTGATGGAGCAAGCGTTAATTTGGGCGAAAAAGATGGCCTACTGGGCAGGTTTAGGAGGGAAAATAACATGCCATGGCTGTTGGGGGTACACTGTCTGAACCATCGGTTGGAGCTGGCAATAAAGGAGGCATTTAGTGGCGTGCTTTTCAAAGATGTTACAGATATGTTGGAAAATCTCTACAAGTTCTATGAGAAAAGTTCTAAGCGCCTCCGAGAGCTACGCGAACTTGCTTCGATTTTGGAGGAGAATATCCAAAAGCCAGAACGAGCAAATGGTACTCGTTGGGTACAGTTCAAACAAAGGGCTTGTAGCATACTCGCGAAATCGTTCGAAATTTTCGTTAGCCACATGGAGAATCTTGCAGAAGACACATCAACGAAAGCTGAAGACAGAGCCAAAATACGTGGCTACTTGGCAAAGATAAAGCGGTTTCAATTCGTTGCAGCACTCTTATTTCTTTCTAAAATACTGGAGCCTATCTCTAAGTTGTCACTCTACCTGCAGGGTGACAGCGTTGATTTACTGCAAGCTTATGCTGCTTTGGAAAGGACTCTCCATCGGTTAGACAAACTACTAATCTTGCCAGTTTCAAATGAATGTCAAACTACAGAGAGTTGCAAATCGAAAACTTTTAACTCTGGCCTATCAAATCTAATAGACAGCGCAAAATCAGTACTACTCTCTGAAGAAATCGAATCTGATAAGTCACAGGCATCTGTTTCTGTAGCAGAAATTCCGATGGTGACGTACAAAGGCGTGAAATTGACTCATGTAAATCAAGGTTTATTGAACTTCAACACCCATAGGCAAGAGCTCATTAACAAATTACAAGGGACACTAAACCGCCGTTTTGGAGAGCTAGACGAGTTGAAGGTCGATCCAGGTGATAGCCAATCCGAGTCAGGTGAGTTAATTGTCGACTCCAGTGTTAAGAAATCTGATTCCCGAAAATCCAGTTCCGCAGCCGCGTCAAATGCCAGTGCCGATAGCAAATCTCATCTTGGTGCACTAAAACTTCTGGACACCTCATTGTGGCCAACTGAGGAGAAGGATCTTCTCCAGTTTGGAGATGATGAACTCAATGCCTTTATTGAACATTTTAAGACACTCCTAGAGAAAAATTGTGTAAATCTCGGCGAGTAGGGCCCTGCGAATCGGGAAATTTATGTTCGAATCGAATCTCGAATCGAATCGGGACTGATGTCGACATCGAATCGAATCTCGAATCGAATCGGGATAAACTCGAGAAATAATTATAACTGGCATTATCTTGTGCAGAGATTCCGGAAAGCACTGCGAGAAGAGATCGTTGACATAACTTGACAACTTGGCGTTCTTTTAATTTTCTTTCTCGTTGAATGGCCATCCAGATGTTCACTTGGCCCGACAATAAATTCAAGACATAAATATGGACAAATTAAGGTGTTACTGCCCAGAGACATTTAAGACAAACCACTAAATTGAAACATGAGACTTAAAAGCACAAATGTAATACAAGTGGCACATTAATTCCCATGGGTTGAAGTCAGCTACAGCCGCTAACTTCAGGTACGTTAGCATGCCTAAATACATTATTGTTATGTTTGTTTGTTTTTGTATTATCAGAATTTGGGTCTTGTAGATTTTGGTCCGTTCTCAACTCAATAACACAGTATACATCAAAAGCAGCGAAGGCGTTAAACTGTGTTAGTTTCTGCATTAGTTAACTCGAATAGTGACGCAGTGCTCATTCACACAAATTGCTTTTACTTCATTCCAACTTCCAAGTACCAACTCCGAACAATGCAAAGAAACTACAGAGGTTTTCCTCCCACAGTTTTCTAACATAATAATGGGAGCGCTCCAGGCGACATGTCTGCATTATTGTGTTAGAAGATTCCGGGACTGGGAGCAGGCCTTCGGCCCATAGCTGGATATTTCGGTTGTATAGATGGGCGTGAAGAGGTTACAACTTGGACAGAGCCGCTGAGCAAATGGGATTCCGCGAATAACTCTCACACGAATTCCTGGAAATCTGTAAATAGCGAATTTGCGGTGTGTGGTTTTCTGGGAATCTGAAACTGAAAGTGAAACGACAGAATTTTGCAATGAATTTGACTATTTTCCTGATAGAAACATTAAAACTAGAAGAGTTCGCTCCTTATTTCAACTGATGTCGACATTGTCGAACACTGATTCATTTTCCTCGAAGCTTCGTTTGACTAACGAATCGGCAAACTATTCGAGATCGATATACGAATACCAAAGCGATGTTGACATCGAATCGAATACTCGAAGCTTCGCAGGGCCCTATCGGCGAGATTCACAATGAATGGCAACAACTTAAACTTTATTGGTGCACAGCATTGAGGCATCTCAAATACAATGATGTGTGGGAAACCATCCTCATCAAGTATCACCAAGAGAAAGACAATTTCAACTATCCAAATTTCATACACGTAGTTCAGATTCTGAGGATTTACCCCGTCTCTAACGCAAAAGTAGAACGCGGCTTTTCGGCAGTTAATCGCGTAAAAACAGACTGGCGATGCAGTCTGGGCAACTCCATTCTAGACTGTTTGATAAGAATCGACATTGAAGGTCCAGACCCTCAGTCCTTTGATCCCACGCCAATCACCAGAAAATTCTTTGGAAAAAGAAGGCACCCCAACGTCCTTCCATATGGACCAAGAAAGAAAATGAAAGTGGGCAACGCATCTGAGTCTGTTGCCAAAGATGATGATAACTAGATTGACTGGTCATTATCATCCTTGTCAAAAGACCCAGATGTATTGACAAGACTGTAGCTCATTTTAACACACAAAACAGTTGATCACTTGAAGAGTTCTGATTTATTGAATATTGTTATAAAGACTAGGTTTCTACCAACAATATCAGTTTCTAACTTTCATCGCCATTACTTTTGTTCTCGGACTCCAGTAAGAAATTAACCCATTTTCCATGATTTAGTAGAATGAGAGAAAAAATAGAAACTTGCATAAGTTAACCCCTGGCATCCAGATCTGCTGCTGCACTTGAGAACTCCCCGCGATGAAGAGATTTCATCAATTTTATGGGAATTCCAAGGTTATTTCAAAACGCAAAATCAGACCTTGGATTAAATCTAAGGTCTGATTTCGCATTTTGAAATAAGCTTGGATTAAATCCAAGGTCTGATTTCGCGTTTTGAAATAACCTTGGAATTCCCATAAAATTGATGAAATCTCTTCATCGCGGGGAGTTCTCAAGTGCAGGAGCAGATCTGGATGCCAGGGGTTAACTTATGCAAGTTTCTATTTTTTCTCCCATCATTTTGCAGGTAGATATGTATTACATGTAGAGTGGTCTACAAAATCGAAGGTCTGATACAGTAAAGAGCGGAATCAGTGTCGGTTCTCGTGAAAAAGTTGTCAAAGACAAACGATCATAGGAATACATAAACACAAGAGGACGAAAACATTGAACTGAGTATGCCCCAGAGATTCGTCCTCTGATAGACCTAGTATTCCCGTAATAATGGGTTTGATGGCGTTGGCTTAGTGGGAATGAATACAATACTTGATAATGTATTGATTCCTGCCAAACCGAAGTCGTCAACCCTATTATTCTTCGGATTACCTGGTCTGAGGACATGTCCCTGGAGCACCCCCGATTCAATGTTTTCATAGTCTGGTGTTTAATAATATTCCCCGCCAGCCTCCATTTGCCTGATTAGAATCTTGTATTAAATACTAGATTTGAATGAGACAAATGAATGCAAAGGGTTATATTAAACTGCTCAAAAGAAGAACCTTGGTTTAATATAATAAAGATCAGTTATTTTATTATCTGTACGTGTTTTCAGTGAAAGAAACCAAATTGTGCATCGAAGCCAATACTCGTGCCGAAGTCACCCAGGTCCCCCTCCTTTTCGGGTTTAAGAATCAAAGTTCCCTCCTTGTGTTAAAGCCTATCACAACACCCCCTCCGAAGCTTGTAATTTCACAAGCAGAAAATCAAAATGGCCTAATATTTATTTTGCATAATTTTCGCAAAACTTTAGGCCATACTGATTTACTTCTTCCGCGAATTGAACACTGACCTCTGGGGGTGGGGGAGGGGGGGGGCAACAGGGGAAGAACATCCACCTTGTCCTGTTCCGTAGCAAACCGACCCCACTTACAACACACTGTCCGCGCCTGGAAACCCGATCTAAGAGATGAATCGACCCTATTTAAACATTCTCTTCTGAAGGGGGGTGGGGGTATTTTAAAGTAAGGTTGATACATCTCTCCGTGTCAGGTTCACAGACAAGATCTATACCATATCTCGTCTGTGAACCTGACACGGAGAGATGTAATCATACCTATGCTAATTGCTTGCAAGCTCCTTTAGTGGTCGTCCTGCGTCCCAAGGCTGAAGCATCTCCCCCCCCCCCCCCATCCCACCCCCATATATCTTTTTCATTTCTCCGCTGTCAGCACCCGGCCCCTGGGCTCTGACACGGCAGCTAATGCTATTAGTAATAGAGCGCAGTGTTAAGGATGTTGTGAGAGGATTTTTTCATTAGCAAGTTTTGTTAATTAAAAAATTCTGTCACAGCATATTCAACAATCAGACCTAATGCTATTAGCTGCATGATCTGTGTGACTGTCGAAGCCCAAGGGGGTGCTTGCAGCGGAGACATGAAATTATTTCTTAGAAAACTGAATGTTGTTGTAGTTTTGGTTTTAGTTCCTGGAACTGAAAACGAAACTACAGCAACATTCAGTTAAATCCCTGATTTAGCGAATACACAGCACAAGAGGCTCGATGCGTTGAAAGAATTGATCATGTGATTGGAATATCATCATGCACTTGGGGGTTCAATAATTCAATCAAAACGAAAGTCAAGTAAGAATATATTACTTTTATTTTCTCCATTCAATTTATTTGAACAAAAATGTTGACAATGAATCACAGTGAATGACAGGTCCGCCTCCGCCAAAATTCGTTTCCCAAAACTTACCTAATTCCGTTCGTGTATACACAGTACCCATGATGGCATCTTTGCTTTTTGATATCTGATGGCAAATGGCAAAATTGAAATTGTTGTCATTTTCACCTAGGGACGGGTGAAACTTGTACACCAGCGAGACTGAGCGAGTGATAGTCAAAAGCTTCATAATCATGTGAGATATTGTCACCCACATGTGACGTCACAATCAGCAATGATTGAATGGTAAAATCACGTTTATTCGGCAGTTTGTCAGAGCTTGATTAAAAAATATAACTTTCTAGTTAATAACATGGTAATTTGAAAGACGTTGTTTAAAAATCGTGATTTGGGGGATATGAAAACAAAGTGAATTTGCACCCCAAAAGCCACCAGAAGGCTCCATTTGATAGCACATTTCAAAAAATTTTATGGGGGGAGAACCCCCCCAGACCCCCCTAACTTGCTCGTGCCTTCGCCACTCGCATAGATGCCTTCGGCATCTACTTACACAAAACTGCTAATCAATTTTTTCAAAACAAATCGAGCCCTGGTAAGCTTTCACTAATCTGCGATCAGATTACCAAGAAAGCTTCGGACTCTCTGCTCTTTAAGTCCGTTTCGAAAAAAATGGACTCAGCAGAGAGGAGTAAGTCAGAGACTTCTGGGGCGAGTACGTCCAAGGGAAGTTCCTATAGAGGATATAAGAAAGCCTCTACGTCTTACTCCAGAAACCATCAGAGTAGCGACTCAGGTAGGGGACGTAATGCTGGCCGGGACACCCGGTCAGATGCCCCTTGGTCGACTGGTCAAGGTGCGGGTTGGGGAGCAAGTAGTTTCTCCTCCCGCCAGCCTCGCAGGTCCAGGAGGTGAAGGTCAGAACCTCTATTGCGCTCCAGTAGGCGGAAGGCTGTTGAGATTCTTAACCAATTGGTTGTCAATTACGGATGACCGATGGGTTCAGGAGGTTATTTCGGAAGGTCTGAAACTGTCCTTCAGAGAAAAACCTCCGTTAACCTGAAGTCCACGATGGGCTCAGCTTCCGTCAAACCTTTAGAAGAGAGATTCACTTCTATCAGAGGTGCAATCTCTTCTGGAGAAGAATGCAATAGAGGTAATAGAAAACCAGGAATCTCCCGGTTTTTACAGTCACCTGTTCCTGGTACCAAAACCAGACGGCTTGTTCCGTCCAGTTATAGATCTAAGCTGGATAAACAAGCTGATCGTGGCTCTGAAATTTTATATGGAGACCATTCGATCGGTGAGAGCGAGCATTCGAGTGAACAACTATGCTGCGAGCATAGATCTCAAGGATGCGTACTTTCACGTCATGGTACATCCGGCGTTCAGAAAGTACCTTCGTTTCGCTGTACTAGGAGTCAGTTTCGAGCAATGTGCTTCGGACTGAATCTAGTGCCCTGGGCCTTCACTCGAATAATGAACTCGGTAATGACTCATTTTCAAGCTCATTCGTCTACGGTAACGTCAGCCTACTTGGACGACATTCTTCAGAGGTACGGCGACAGATTAACGCTTCAGAACGATGTTCAGAGTCTGCTTCAATTGCTCCGACATCTCGGTTTCATAGTAAACGAAAAGAAGTCGGATCTAGTTCCGTCCAAGTCGTTCATTCATTTGGGAATGAGCTTCGAGACGCACAACAATCTGGTTCATCTGCCGTTACCCAGAGCGAAAGTAGTCAGTTGTGACGCTCGCTTTTGTCTACACTCAGATGTAGTAACAGCGAGAGAATTTATGTGACTGATAGGTTTGTGCGGAGCCGCCGCAGACCTTATTCCGATGGGGCACCTATGCACTCGTCCACTCCAGATATTTTTAACTCAGAATTGGAGTGTGAAGATTCATTCGCTCGAAACGAACATCGTCTTGTCGAACCAAGTAAAACAAGAGATTCAGACTTGGGCAGATATTCATTGGTTAACTCAGGGAGTTCCACTGCAACTTCCGTTTCTGATTTTTACGATTATGACGGATGTGCGACATTGAGCCCAACAGATTCGAGGTGCCAGGGTCTTTGGGATCTGCAATTCCTGAACAAGCACATAAACATCAAAGAGATGATGTCAATTTGGTTTGCGCTGCATCATTGGATGAACATTATTCAGAATTCACATGTTCAAATACTGTCCGACAATTCGACAGTAGTAGAGTATATTCGGAACCAGCGAGGCACTCATTCCATTCCGTTGTTCAACTTAACAGAAAGAATCCTTCTGTTTGTCCTAGAGCATCAGGTTCTTCTGTCTGTCCGTCATATTCCGGGTCATCTGAACGTTCTAGCAGACTCCCTCTCTCAGAAAGGTTGTATGTTGCCGTCAGAATGGACTCTCAACAAACGAGTATTCAATCAGATCGGCTACCAATGGGATCGTCTGATGATAGACTTGTTTGCAATGCATCTCAACAATCAGTTGCAGACGTATGTGCCGCCATGCCCAGATCCTCGAGCGTTCGCAGTAGATGCTCTCTCGATCTCTTGGGACGGAATGATAGGATACGCATATCCTCCAGCTCCGTTGATTCAACAGATATTGCTAAAAATCAAGCAATCTCACTGCAAGATTCTGTTGGTTGCATCTCTGTCACCCCACAGACCATGGATAAATTTACTCGGGTGTCTGTTATGGGACATTCCTCGGAAGCTTCCTCTGTGGGAGGACCTTCTTTCGCAGGGGAAATCGCGCACACTGCATCACAACCCGCAAGGTCTCAACCTTCACGTATTTCCATTGTGCGGTCCTTCTTGCTCAGCAAGCAGTTTACAGGATGAGCCATGGACGCAATTTCTAACTGTAGGAGGACCTCCTCTTCGCTAAATTATGCTGCTAAGTGGAAGGTTTTCTCTCGTTGGTGTAGGGATCATTCTATTGATATTTATGATCCCTCCATTCTAGACATTGCTAATTTTTTGGTCTACTTGTTTGACGAGATTAAACTGCAGCCAATAACTATTAAGGGTTATAGGTCTGTGCTATCGGATACTTATGCTCATCATGATAGCTTACAAATTGAATCTAAAGTCTCTTTATCAAAGTTAGTTAAAAACTTTTCGATAAATAGACCTAGAACCCTTTGGTTAATTCCTAAGTGGAATTTAGCTTGGGTTCTTCTGAAGCTAAAAGAAGTGCCATTTGGACCCCTTGATACGGTAGACTTCAAATACTTATCTTATAAGACAGCTTTTCTGTTGGCCTTCTCTTCTGCTAGAAGAGTTAGTGAGCTTCATGCTCTATCTGTTGATGATTCTCACTATCGTAGTGTTGGTAATACTATTACTTTGACTACCAATGTGGGATTTTTGGCTAAGAATCAGGCTCCTAATAAGTACCCTGAACCTATTGTTATTAAGGCTCTTCCATCCTCTGATGGCCATAGGCCTTTGCTGTGTCCAGTTAGAGCTATGCGTATTTACAAACGTAGATCTGAGTTTATCAGAAAGGGATGAAAACATTTCTTTCTGTCTCTGCTGCCTAATAGAAGGGACATCACGGCCCATTCTATTTCAAGGTGGATTCAATTGACTGTTTGTACTGCTTATGAAAGATTATCTTCTACTCAGCAGTCTGTGCTTAAGATTTCAGCGCATGAAGTTAGAGCGCTGTCTACATCTTGGGCTTATGCTAATAGTATTGCTATTATAATTACCGATTTGATGAAGGCTGCATACTGGTCTCAGCCTTCTACGTTCACAAATTTTTACCTTAGAAATATTGAGTCCATTTCTGACGACCTTCGTTGTTTAGGTCCGTTATCTGTTGCTCAGAATGTCGTCCACTAAACAGTTGCAACTATAGTTATGCAGGCTTTCTGTTCCAGCAGTGACTCTGTCCTGCTGCCCTCTTCGTTCTGGGGTGATTGACCCAGAGCAAGGGGAAGGGGGGGGGGGGGGATGGTGTTCCCTTATATCTCCTGCTTTATCGTGAAAAGCAAGGGAATACCTCCTCTGGAGTCAGTAATTCCGAGTCGGTGCTGGGATGGTTTTAAAGTGTAAATCTAATGTTTATCTCATTTATGTAATATTTTTAAAGTGTAGCTCGGTGTGAAGCATTTGTATATGTCACGTGTCATACGAGCGTTAATATACAATCCTCGGACACTTTTAAATGAGTATTAAGAGTCTCATTCTCTGGACTATCTTTATGTATTGGCTTTCCTTTAAAAAAATTAGTATAATGGGTTATACTGGATGTTAATAGAGATCATTGATGCTATTGTGCTCAATTACGGAATGGTAATATGTCTTTCTTTTTTTTGTATAAACAAGAAAGACATATGTAAATCCTGTTTCTCCTTGAGGGGATAATTATATTTATTTGTAACCTAGCCTATTGGATTTTCCTTTATGTCCTAGGCCCTCCAGCCTTTTTTTCTATTCAGCTAAGTCTGGGTCATTGGTACAGTATAAAAATATGAAAAAATTTATAGCAATTTATATATTTTTTTATACTTACCAATGACCCAGACGGGGATGGCCCTCCCATGACTATTCGTACTGCTTATGAAAGATTATCTTACCAATGACCCAGACGGGGATGGCCCTCCCAACTCATGGGAGGGCCTTCCCCGTCTGGGTCATTGGTAAGTATAAAAAATATATAAATTACTATAAATTTTTTCATTTTCTTTAAAAATCTTCTTCAGATCCAGCAGACGGAATGTTTTGATATTTGGTATGCAGCATCCTTAGGCGGGTGAGATTCAAGTTTGTTCAAGCCATGTCCCTAGGTCCATATTTGGGTTCACTGTGGAAGCTTGAATTGTAACTTAGTTCGAAATGAGGAATTTTCTTAAAAAATCTTCTACTTCAGATCCAGCAATCGGAATGTTTTGATATGTGGTGTGTTGCATCCTTATGGGGGTTAGATTCAGGTTTGATAAAGCAAAGTCCCTGGGTCCATATTTGGGCTCCCTGTGGGAGCCCGAATTATAACTTAGTCAATATGAGGAATTTTTCTATAAAAATCTTCTTCTTCAGATTCAGCAGTCAGAATGTTTTGATATTTGGCATGCAGTATCCTTAGGGGGTGAGATTCAAGTTTGTTCAAGCCAAGTCCCTGGGTTCATATTTGGGCTCACTGTGGGAGCCTGAATGATAACTTCGTTCAAAATGAGGAATTTTCTTTAAAAATCTTCTTCTTCAGATCCAGCAAATGAATGCTTTTGATTTTGGTATGCAGCATCCTTAGGGGGGTAAGAATCAAGTTTGTTCATGCCATGTTGCTGGTTCCATATAATTTGTCTCTCATGACTTCATTCCTTTGTAGTGTTGATGAACCATGTCTAACTGAATGTGACCCCAAATACTTCTTTGAACCACTTTGCCGGTGAACGATTAAGGCTCCTTGGGGCCTCTTGTTTAGTTCAACGAAGGGAGCTTAACTTATCACTCGTCGTCCGTTGTGAACTTTACATTATCGATTTCTCCTCACAAACTCATGGACCAAATCGAACCAAATTTGGTGTGCATATTCCTCATTATATGTCAATTCAGGTTTGTTCAAATAAAGTTGCAATGTCCACAGTGGGCAACACAAGGCCCATAACTCTAATAGCACCCTATATTTTGTCCAAAATTAAAAAAAACTCTTCTTCTTCAGATTCACCAGTCAGAATCTTTTCATATTTGTTATACAACATTTCTAGGGAGGTCATATTCACGTTTGTTCAAATCAAGTCCCTGGGTTGAGATTTGGGCTCTCTATTGGAATATTCTTTAAAAATCTTCTGATCCACCAGTTGAAATCGTTTGATATTTGGTATACAGCATCTGTAGGGGTTCAGATTCAAGTTTGTTCAAATCGGGTCCCTGAATTAGTATTTGGGCTCTCTATTGGAGATAGAGAGCCCAAATACTAATTCAGGGACCCGATTTGAACAGGAAGCCCAAATTTTAACTTAGTGCAATATGAGGAAATTTCTTTAAAAATCTTCTTCAGATCCACCAGTCAGAATCCTCTCATATTTGGTAAACATCATCTCTAGGGGGTGAGATTCAAGTTTGTTCAAATCGAGTTCCTCGGTTAATATTTGGGCTCCCTATTTTTAACTTAGTTCAATATGAGGAAATTTCTTTTCAGATCCACTGGTCAGAATCCTTTAACATATGGTATACATCATCTCTGAAAATTTTGGGTCCTGTTCTGACTCCGAAATTTTGGACCAAAATTTGGAATTTTTTGGGGTGATTTTCTATGTGTTTTGTTCAATTTTGAGGTGGAAAAAATGGGGGTGGGGGGGGTGGGGGGGGGGTGGGCAGTTAGATGTAAGAAAATGTTTGTCTGCAAACTATATTTTGAAAGATTTAGAGTTATTTTATTGCAACCCCCCCAAAAATAAAATTACCCCTATGACCACCAACCCACTCTTCACCCCCTGGGGTCAATTAAGCAGAGGAAAAAATTGCTACAAAATGCATTTTGAAGGAATTAGAGTTAAATTATGTACAAAAAAAGGACCCCTATAATAATTTCATGACTTCATTTCTCTGAAGTGTTAATGAGCCATGATTAGCTGAATGTGATCCAAAATACTTCTTTGAACAACTTGTCAGGTGAGCAATTAAGGCCTGTTGGGGCCTCTTGTTTATGTTGAAATATCTGATTTGGGGAACAATATTCAACCATACTCTAGCCATACTGCAAAGAAGATTACTCAGTATCTTGTAGCAAAATATTACAACCATGAAACAAATTCATTAAAAAATATATGTTGTACTTCACCACTGCTACAGTAAGTTACAGATGGCAGGTTATTTTTAGTTGAGTTAGTTGAGTTGTGACGAAGTCAAACTTGACTTATAGTTTGATGAATGGAGGGTGGGCTGGCTTGTAAACAATTGGTTTCCGGACGATAACTTGATAATGGTACGACCCATGTTCATGAAACTTCATAGGTAGGTTGGCCTCAGTGAGGGGAAGAATCCTATTTATTTTGGACTCGCTAAGTCAACGGCCAAGGTAACAGTGACCTTGAACATACTAAATCGTAAACAATTGGTTTCCAGATGATAACTTGTCTATGGTTGAACCCACATTCATGAAACATCATATGTAGGTTGACCTTGGTGAGAGAAAGAACCCTATTTATTTTGGACATGCTAGGTGAAAGGTAAAGGTCACAGGGACCATGAACATAGTAATCAAAACAATTGGTTTCTGGACGATAACTTGATAATGGTTTGACCCACATTCATGAAACATCATAGGTAGGTTGGCCTTGGTGAGAGGAAGAACCGTATATATAGTGGATGTGCTAGGTCAAAAGTCAAGGTCACAGTGACCCTGAACATAGTAAATCGTAAACAATTGGTTTCTGCACGATAACTTGATAATGGTTCAACCCACAATCATGAATCTTCATGAATCTTCATAAGTAGGTTGGCCTTGTGAGGGGAAGAACCCTATATATATTTGACTTGCTAGGTGAAAGGTCAAGGTCACAGTGACCTAGAATATAGTAAATCGTAAACTATTGGTTTTCGGATGATAATTTTACAGTGGTTCAACCTACATTTTGAAACTTCATAGGTAGGATGGCCTTGGTCAGAGGAAGAACCAATTTATATTTGAAATCAGTAGGACAAAGGTGAAGGCCACAGTGACCCTTGACAAAGTAAATCATAAACAGTTGGTTTCCTGACGATAAGTTGATAATGATTAAACCCACTTTTGTGCTGTCACAATTCATCATTGGATTCAAGGTAACAGTGACCTTGAATCTTCATCAGCATTTTCCATTCTTCTTGACTAATCATTTGAAAGGTATTTATCCCCAACTCGCATACCTTTCATATCTCTATATAGTGGAACCTGTTAATTGAATAGCCAATCTGCCAATGGAAATTATTCATTTAACCCTTTACCCAACGTAAAACTGGCCAGCGCTATTCTCAAAAATTAATTTTTATTTTTTTTTCATTTTTTGTCTCAAAAACATAGGTTATGACCCCTCATTGGAACGAGTTCGGAACATAGGTTATGACCCCTCATTGGAACCTCATTGGAACGTTTTTGTTTTTGAGACAAAAAATGAAAAAAATTAGTCATTCAATCATTTTTTGGCATTTTTTGGCAAGTGTCGTCTGCTTTTCATGTTAGGTAAAGGGTTAACAGGAGTGTTCAATTAACAGGGATTGTGTCACTTTCCTGTATTCTAGAGATAAACTTCACATTTAGTATTCTATTATTTATGATGCCATCATGGACTGGAAAACCCCACTTATAATGAGCAATGAATAAGAACTAATACAGTAAAACCTGTCTTGAGAGACCACTGTCTTGAGAGACCACCTGTCTTGAGAGACCACTGTGACCTGGCTGAGAGACCACTGTCTGCCAGGCACCGATTGGTTTTACTCTATAATGGACCTGCTATGGGAGACCACCTGTCTTGAGAGACCACTGTGACCTGGTACCAACTTGTATTTTTATGCCATAATGGACCTGTCTTGAGAGACCGCCCCTTTGAAGACTGAAACCATGACAAAAACTTTTGGGTTATTCCTGTTCAGCCGGCAGGCTGTATTAATTAACAGGGAAAGGCTGACATATAGTCAGTATCTAATTAACTGTGTTGACTTGTTTGCCGGATGATGTTGTTTTAGCCAGCTACCAATACCTTGTTGGTGCCAAAAGACTTGTCCCGCTACACTCAATACCATTGATGGCATCTTTACAACGGCGAGCGGCAGACCTACACACAACCACCCATCAGACATAGGGCAAGTAGCAGTAGATGTCTTTCTGTATGAGCTGAAATCTACAGTCAAGAATGATTCCAGGCCGATAACAGCAATATACCAAGAAGAAGTAGCGAAACTGAGAACAGATGAAACCCATGAAGATGTATTGGTGAAGATCCCCATGTTTTATAGTATTAAAACAGCACTTTATAGTTCAAGGGCCAAGACACGTCCAAATCTACCAAGACAGAGGTCAACACTACTCCTTCTAGAACCATACACAAAGACAACAACTGGTGATGATTTCCCGCTAGCTGACGATGGTGAAGTAGACAAAATTTTGATTTTCTCTACTGACCGAAATCTGCAACACATGACTGCCGCTAACACACTGTTATGAGATGGAACTTTCGACAAATGTCCAGCGATATTCTTCCAACTCTACACAATCCATGGTTTCGTCGCAGGGAAGATGTGTCCACTTCTTTATGCCTTTCTACCCAACAAGACACAGCAGACATACCAACGGTTTTTCGATCTCATTAAGCAGAAGTCCCAAGAAAAAGGAATTAACATTAATCCAGCAATATTCTTCACAGACTACGAGACTGCTGCACAGAATACCATAGCTGCCACTTTCCTACACTTGGAGGAGAAACCTGACACTGGCAACGCCAATATGAACGACAACATCACATCATTTTGTGATTACATTACTGACTACTGGGTAGAAGGTTCACACGGTCGTGAGATGTGGAACCACTTCAACACCAATGGACCCAGAACAACAAATCACGTCGAGGGATGGCATCGTAAGCTACAGCTCTTTCTGATAGGTTCTCGTCCGAATATCTTTCGGATGATCCAGTTCATCCAACGAGAGCAGGCATTCCAGGAAACCAGCATTTTACAACTGTGTAATGGGGGCAGTCTAATGCCATGCAAAAAGAAATACAGATCTATAGATAACAGACTTCGCCATTGCCAGAGATTGTACAGAGAAGGAAGGAGCAGCCTCATGGAGTACCTGGATTCTGTATCCCACATTACAGGTTATTAGTCACTTTGTATATCTCTGTCACTACAATTAAATGGAATATGATAATTCTAACCCAATTTTTCATGTAAAATGACTCAATGAGCCGGTTCCAATAGCATCCAATTATTATGTTCTATGTTTTATGTATTTATTTGATTATTATGATTATTTTTATTTGACAATACAACACTACATAATAAAATAATATATGGAATGAAATTTTAATCTTAGTCATGTATCTGCCCAGGAATATATATATATTCCAGTTTCCAATTTCCCTATTTAGCTGGCAAATAGTTGATAATCTACGTTAACAAGAAGTCGGATGAGGTCCACCTTTAATGAACCAAACTATAGTCGGTTTTTCTTTGATGTCACAGGTTATCACACTTCTGCCCGAAACAATAGCTGCCGGGTGAACAGGAAGACCCCAAACTTTTTACCTGTTCTGGAATTGGAAAATCCATTGTGGTTATAATAACATAATTAAAAGTATTAAAAGCTCTTAATTGGGTTTCAATTGCTATTCAGTTACATAGCGGGGGAGGAATTCGCTAGAATTGTGCACTTGGTGATACCTTCCTGAAATTTGGCATGATGTAAGGGTAGGCATCAGAGATTTCAAAATCGATCGGCTACAAGTTGGCACCATCCTCTAGCCACCACTAGCAGCGAAATCCAAAATGGCCGCCAAGCGGATCGAAAAAAAGCTATTTTCGCCGATCGCACAACTGAAGCTCCAAACCTAACACCATACATGTGCTGTAATTGATGTGAATGATGGAGTGAAGCCCTTGGAACAAGTTGGGGGGAAGATTAATGGATAATGGGATCAGAATTTCCGTCGATGTGTGCGTCTGTGTGTCTGACTGTCAGTATGATCGTCCGTCCGTAGATAAATTAGTGTTGAATGTTTCTCGGGAATGCAATGGTCAAATGAACATGGTATGAGAGATTCCTGTCAACACATGAACAAGGGTACTCGATAGTATGCAGCAGTGGGGATACTTGGACATTTGATAATCCAATTAAAGTGACAGTCTATTCTCAACTTCCGGCATTTTCGATAGATTTATTTTCTAAGAAAATAAAACTATCAAATTTCTAGAGGAGTTCTGGTTCAATCTCAACACCATAGCGACACGTCTGCCAGCAAGGGCAGTGCTGGAATGAACTCGGGATGCATTAGTTCCCGTTGTTAATTATACAATGTTATCTTGCCAGTATAGAACATTGGCAAAATGGGACTAGAAGGGGTGAGTGTATGTTTGCAGTCATTCGAGGTACAGGAATATTTTTTGACTACAAGTAGTATTCTTCATTTTCGGCCAGTTAAGATGTGGTGTGTTCCAAGTCAGGATTAATGTTGCCGACACTTAATGCCCATCCCTCATGGTATGCTACTTTACCAGGGATATAGAGATATAGCCACCACTGGGAGCCAAAACATGACCTTTGATGTCGATGAGTGGTCGAAATGTTTTAGCGAATAACTTATCGAAATATGATCCGGTATGGCAATTTGATACCTTACGTTAGATTTATTAGATCAACTCAGGTATGGATTCATTGAGACATGAGTGCGCTACAAGATGAAGGATTTCCAAGTTGATTTGCTATGGAGTAGGAACTGACTAGTCACATGTGGCCTATGGCCAGAGAAAGACAAGGATACCATAGATGAACACACGGGTGAACGAAGGTATCAACTGTTGTACAGAGGCAAAATAGTTGGGGATATTGTATCATGCTATGCATGAATTAACACCGTCTTGTGCAGTAAATAACAGACTATTTTCCGAAATCTAAAACTGCATTCCTATACCCCGGACAATGTAGCAAGCCACATGGGATGAACATTTGTTAGCAAAATCAACTCAACTAGAAACATGACATGTGTTAACTGGCCGAAAATGGAAAAAAAAATACCAGAATAGGAGATGACTGGTCCTAACATGACAGTATACTACTCAATATTGTTACAACAGCCACCTTCACACTTACACAAAGGTGTGCACCTTAATCCAGCTTTCAAGCATTTGCAATTGCCCTTGCAGGCCTTGGCACAACTACAGTGGAGCATCAGTGCACATGCAGCACTTGCGTCTCCTAGGTGAGTCCAAAATGGGACCAGAATATTGAGACGTGGATTCCACTCCCATCCGTACTGTGATGGGTCTGGCACACATAAGTGTTTCTGCAGAGCACGATGCCAAATGAAAGATGACACAAGAATTACCCTTTTTACATGTTGATACAGAGCTGCTTTGGTGGGCGGGATGTTTTCCATAGACTTAAGGCCATGTGTGAACATATGCCGTCTCGCATCATTGACACGTGTACTGACACAACTGTTACTGTACATCTGTATGGTGAGTTTTTCGATATGCTGCATATGAGGGGAATCCTCTGAAAAGACTTGCGGATTCTCAGTCAATTCTATCATCATTTCAGTTGATGCGGGAAAATTCATCCATGCATTCCATCCTGTCTTCTTCCCAATGCCGAGCATGCTGGATGTTACATCACAACCTGTGAAGGCGTGGAAGAAAGTCAGGGCCTTACAGTAATCAGGTCCAAGTTGTGAAGCTATCTCATGAATTGGCATATCTTTATATGCCTTTCCAATTCCAAACCCAATCCACAGCTCACTGAGTCCAAGGTCACGGAATGTTGCGAAATGGTGCAAAGACAGAATGACGACATCAGAATCAACCGTGCGAAGAAAAGCTATTTTGTGACCTTGTGAGACTGCATGGTTGAGATGAAGCATCATGCGCGTGTCTGCTTCCTCGTGGTTCGATGGAGATATGTCACATAAGCTAACATCCTTATTGCATAGTACATATTCTCCTGATGTCGTTAACAACTGGTACTCGGATGTTGATGTTAATTTCAGCAGTTCAGCAGACAGGAACTTGAAAAATTCGTCTTTATTCTCACTAACTTTCAAGAATGCCTGCCAATTCTTCCCTTTAGGTAAAGGGACGTTCTCGGACACCCGTATCAACCTAACTGCTGTCTCACCGAGGCGTTTTGCTCGCGTCTGATTCTTCAAACTGCCTTCGGGGTAACAGTCATAGATCGCATCAACCCTTGTGGTGTTCGTGTTAATCAGAGATTCGATGTATGGCAATAATTGCAATCGAGCATATTCTCCAAACAGATCCGCTTTCTGTGGTTTGATTACATGGACTACAGCAGGCATATCCAAGATGACAACTGAAGCTTGTCTAGCTGCTGAATTCTTCCCTTGTGCAGGAATAGCTGGTAAACAATTGAGAATTTGAGATTTTGTCCCACTCCGTAGCTTACCTCTATCGGATAATGCTGGCGGATCACGTGCATTCTCGTGCATGAAAAACTCATCCATGTTTGAATCAGGCCGGGCTTGCAGTGAAACGAACATCTGGGTAACTATTGCGGCAGTTGCTTTACTTGACATGAGTTTGTCTCGGCCTTTGTCCAGGTTGGCTGGGGGTGGGTTAAGGAAGGTATATATATTTGCCTTGGGAATAACATCATTCAGGGGTACGGTGCATTCCACAAGCCTTTCCTTCAAGAAAGTGGAATATAAATGCTTGCCCCTTTCGGGTAATGACCGTAAACTCTTACTAACTTCGGGGTCCATATATTCACCAGTATCTAATGTCACCAGCTGACCACTAGTTTCATCATAAGGGTTGATAATGAGTCCCTGATTCACCAGATCGAGGAGAGATTTCAATTGATTCAGAAATTTTTTCTGCTCTGATACCGAACTTTCCGGGTGTTCCGTGTTATCTGATGATGTTGTGTGGAAACTTGCATATTCATACTCATCTATAACACGCAGAACTTCTGACCTTGAAAGCTCAATAACGACTTTCTCTTCAGCCTGGCCATAGAGACCTTTTGGACCACTGTCTTCTTTGAGTAGTTGGATACTATGTTCTTGGCTCTGATCTAAACCCATCATACTGAACTTCCTCTCACTACGCTGGACCACAAAATGGCCTTCCATGAATTTGTTGTGGATTGAAGGATGCCGCCTGGGTAGCTGAGACATGTCTCTCAGAAATACGGGGACCCACCGACAATAATTTGTATGTCCTAGGGCAAAAAAGTAACTGCACAACTCATCGATAGAACACAGTGTACCAGGCCAGTTACCGATTCGTTGGTTCCGAACGAATTGACAGCTTGTCAAGAGAAAGTTCCGAACGATTTCACCCCAATAGCGCGCAGTTGGAGATTGTGAAAGAATCCTCTGTTCCCACATTTCAAATGACTCATGGGGCCCAGTCTGCTGACAGTAAATCTCATAAGCATTCTTTCTGAGGATCTCAAGCCAAGCTAGAGTGAGAAGATATGCCTGTCGCGTCCTCTTGACATGTTTCCCACCAAGTAGGGATGATGCTACACCGGGTGTGAATATCTTTGCGAGGTGAAACATTCGCTCCCAACCAGAACCACCCATAAGCTTACCGCCAGCTTCTTGGGTGCACATTTCAAGATGCAGGAATCCAATCATACACACCATTCGATCCTCACCTATCTCCTCTGGGAACAGCCATTGACATTTTTTCTGCCTGGCATACAACGGACAGTCACCTTCAATGACAGGTATCTGGCCGGGGTTTACGAAAGCAGTAGCTTCCCTGACCACATACATAGCATGCTTCTGCATACTGAGTGAGTCCGCTTTCTGCTCACTGAAAACAGGGAATACCCCAATAACTGCACGAGGTTTGACATTGTCTTGATCTTCATGTTTTGAAAAGAAGCCTGAAAAGGTCACAGGGACTTCATCAAGCTGCCAGCTGCCATCAACCTTCCCTTTATTGCTGATCTGTGACACATGAGACAACCAGTCATTCTCTCCCACGTTCAAATCTGCATATTCATTGGGCCGTACATTACATTCATCTGGAGATTCAAGCCTGATGTCCCCACCAAAGTCTTCAACGAAAGGAACAAATGCATAGTCGTCTGGGAGTTCAATTTGTGTGTCTTCTGGAACATCTAAACTCAGTGGTGGGGGATCAGTACCCACATTGTCCCTGCTCAGTTGACCAATGAGTGTGATGGACGTACCATGCATATCAGATCTACCAGATACATCAATGTTATCAGTGGTTCCTATCGAGAAAACATTACGTTTGCAGTTAGCTGGGACTACAACACCTTCGTTCTTGAACCGCAGTGAAACAGCTCTCGCGAAACTCCTGCGAACATCCATTACGCGATCATAAGAGACAGAGAGTCCCATTTGATGAAAATCTCTGATAAGATTTTTCATACGATCATGGGCATGCAACTTCAAACCCACATAAAGAGGCATTGGAGTTTCTCTGTCACGTCTCTGGTGAACATTTTGTGCATGTTCGGAGCGTTTCGCTGAATTGCTGATCAACATCTGTGAAATAGTACAAGCCACTCGAGTCTTGGCATTAACAGTCTCATCATCGCCTAAGTTCTGTATACTACATGTGCCCTCAAGTAGAACTCTAAGAAGAGTCAGGAGTGAGTTGGGTACAGGCTCGCTCAAGCAATAAGATGAAAATGATCCCGTGAAAGGAGCTTGAGATATGAGTATGTGTTTACGCAGAAGAAGACCCACATCAACTATCTTTTTTGCCTCTTCCTCAGACACTATACGAGTTAAAGATTCGGACAACAAGGAGCCAACTCGAAACCTACTTGAAATAAACACATCTCTACCCTGTGTGAAGGCGTCCCAGCCATCGCCCAATTTCTGCAACAAATGTTCTTTGAATCGAGTGGAATGTATTTCTTCACTAAGCCAATCAGAACCGACTTGCTTCAACCTCCGACTGTACAGATTCTTGAGATCGACAAGCTTCATCGCGGAATCGTTGTGTTCAACAAATGTTATGAGCTCTGCCATAACGAGAGGGTCATAGGGCAGGCCTGACGCGGAATGTTCGGCGTTCTTCGACTTTTTAGATTTAGCCGCTCGTGCTTCATTGGCAAGCTTACAATAACAGGTTTTGTGATAGTAAAGATCACTAGCAGCGGAATCAAATGCTGCATTGACCCGAGAAAAAACAACCCAGTTCTCGGCTTCCTTTGCCATAATTTTGAGTTTATTGTTATCAGACATTGATCTGCAAATAGGCTCACTGCTGTCACCTTCGCGTTTGTGACAATAAACACACTGGGGCAGTTTCCTGTCACAGCCAGATTCAAAACTTGTCCGTGTTCTTTTAGGACTCAGCGTGGAGCAGGATGCCACTGCCTCATTTCGCTCTCGCTTGTGTAGCACGCGCTGTACGATGTGAGTCCGAATACTGTCACGGCATGTCTTATGATATATTGCCTTATTCGTCAACAGTGACATCGACATACACTCATCACTCTCTCTCATCAAACAATCAATGGTCAAATTATATGGAAGCTCAACGCCATTATCTAGGAAGCGCGTTATGTCTTCCTCAATAGCTTTATAGGCGTCATGAAAACGAGATTCTCTATACGGACGCATCAATTTCTTGGAACTGTCTTGCTGGCAAAAGCAACAACGTTCCCAGTCAGTACTAGTCCGTACACGAAGAGGATTCTCACTCATTCTGTGAATGATTTTTGTGAACAATCGCGTTCTCGAATTAATTTCGACAGACAAATCAGAATTGCTTGCGGAATTACGCCAAACAAGAGATTGTATGGCAAAGAGACTGCTTCATAAAGAGCGTTGTTTCTCCGGGATCAGCGTCATTCAGGTTTGCCTGAATGACGCTGATCCCGGAGAAACAACGCTCTTTTCAAGTTCCAAGAAATTGATGCGTCCGTATAGAGAATCTCGTTTTATTCTACATCATCTCCCACGTCTGTTTCCAACACGTGCGTGGATCAGAGTTCACTTTCGCGCCCTTACAATCGGATGTATAGTCGGTAGACCGTCGAAAAGGAGGTTCCCTTCAGCCGCTGGCGGCCATTTTGGATTGTGCCGCTACTGGTCGCCACCGGTCGGTGTCAACTTGTAGCCGATCGTTTTTGAGAACCTCATAGCCTACACTAACAGTGTGCCAAATTTCAAGAAGGTATCACCAAGTGCACAATTCACCTGTATGTGACGAATTCCTCCCCCGCTATACATAACTCATTAAAGATTGATATGTTTTTATAAGACTCCTGTGAAAAGATTAGGATTATTGCTGAATAAACAATTTCCTACATACCTGAAATGTGACAGATAGGATTATAAAAATAAATTTGTGTTGAAAATCTTCAATGAAGATTTTCAACACTAATTTATTTTTATAATTTTTATAACAGTCCATTTCAATTTGTTACAAAAACTTCTTAAAAAAGAACAACTACAAAGTAATTACAAAAATCTGAACGCCGGACATAATCCCATCCGGACAAAATCCCAGCAGACAAAATCCCAGCGGACAAAATCCCATACATGGGCGGGATAGAATCCCAGTTGGGTATAAAAAATAAAAAGACACAATTTTTTATCCCATTGGATTCAAGTACTTTTATTTCTTAATATCAATAATATTAACATTAACAGCAGAATTAATATAAGCACTGTAACTATGTTCTTCAAAGTAACTAGTGATTTATTATAACAATACCAGCGATAATAAGGAAAAGAACAACAATAACTATAGGTTAAGGGGTCGTCCAACCTAACTTTGGTCAATTTGTTGACATTTTTCCCAATGCCTCAGAAACAGATAAGAGAAGTAAGGAAAGGCAAATTATATATCAAAATAATGAGTAAAGTGCATAGAAAAGGTACATATAATTTTTTTCAGGAAAAAAAGTGAATTTTAGGATTTTGAAGAAGATTAATTTGCAAATGGCATAAGTAACGAACCGGTAAAACCACAAAATAATCGGTAATTCGAAAGCCTTGTCCTCAATATAATGATAACATACTACAGACTCGGAGAAAGCATTTTTTTGACACACACTCTGGTGGGTTTTGACGTTTGAATGTAATAACATCAACACAAATTTTTGATGTTCCGGATGTGGCCATGTTTCAACGATGTTTTTCCGGTCATGTGATTACGATGTGGTTCTTGCAGAAATACTCAATTTGGGCAATCGTAAGAATGCAAGGACGTGATCACGCCCTTTATTTGTTCGAGACAATGTATGAGCGGATTTGCAAACAGGTGACAGCAAGTACTTGAGCTGTTAATGTCATAACTGCAAAATATAGTTCGAAATTCCCTCTCGTGTTTACAGGCCGTCTGAACATTTTTGTTGACAAAAAATCTGAATTATTGCGCACTAGAAAGACAACATGAACCACTTGTAAAAAAAATAACCGAGTGTATAAAATCGGGACGATACACACAAAATAAGGCAATATTCATAACAAAGTAAGCAGAATGCTTCAGAAATCACTTTTTCACGAAGTATATTCCAAGTGACCTGGAACTATATTGAGCGTGTTAATTTTCCCCTGTCGCTGCGAAGTTATTTACTTCCTAGTAACCATGGAATTTGAAGGCGGGTATGTTTGACGTCTGCAAAGGACCGATTGAAGATGGGTTGAAAATGATGCATTCGTGCTTTTAAATAAGGTGCGCTTGGACGATGCTGAGAATTTAGTATTTTTATACTGTACCAATGACCCAGACATAGCTGGTGCTAACTCTTAAAATATAGGGCCAAACACAAATTTTGCCCCCCAATCCCCAAAATTTGCATCTAAAACTAAAGAAAACATGTCCTGAAAGGCCCTCCACACCTCGCCCCCACTGCGCATGCGCAGTGTCCAGGACGTTCCGAAATTGGCGCCATTTATCATTCTAAGTTTGGCCCTTCATCAGTTAACATCTGACTGATCTTTGTGCTTTTAAATCTCAGTTTAAATGATGCCAGACACATAAATATTAGTGAAATGGTGATTCTAAGGAGGATAGAAAAGGAGGAGAGGAAAAGAATGTGTGACAGAATATTATCAGGGCTGTAACTTAAAATTTTTTAATGAAATTATGTTAAGTTACCTATTTTCAAGGCAGCAGCCATTTTGTTGTCATTCTGATTATTTAGTTACACTGTTTTTTCAAGTGTTTTTCCTCTCTCCCTGTCCTTTAAGTTCCCCCTTGCTATTCTCCCATGCTTTTGGCATAGTTTCTGTAATTATTATTACTAAAATTTCTTGGGAGTTTTAGCTTAATAACAGAATGAATTCTGTTCTTTCCCCATGTTTACGTCTTCACCTACGGGTGGTTAGGCGTTGTGTTCTGCATCTACCATCTGATGTTCTGCAGTTTCTTCCCTGGAAGTCTCTGTTTTGCATCAGATGGTGTATTTTTGGTAACTGATTTCGGGCCTGGGTGCCTGGAGTCTTATTTTAGTGTTTTTACACTCATTGTTTACATTTACAACAGCCCTCTGTGTGAGGGGGGGATTTCTAAATAATAATATCTTTATGTTATTTTAATCATAACTAGATACATTATTATTGTTCGTAAGTGTTGAATAAATTGTTTAAAATATTTTTAAAATTTTTGTCCACACTTAGGCTTGGGATCCATTGGGGCTCAACGTTACTTTTCAGAAACTTGGGCTGTTCTGAAAAAATATTTTTTCAAAATATTTTGATTTCAATTATTTTTTCTATATTAATGGATCATAGTATTATTATGTATTTGATTGCCAGGGGTTAGTGCGAGTACCAGGACTTGTTTTCTTTTCTCATTGAAAGGATATTGATCAATTGTTTTAGGAGGAAGTCTTCCTCTGACCTTATTATCATTCTATATGTGGTCAGTGTACTCGCATTAACTCCTGTTCTGTATCGTATGATTTCGATGACAATATGGGAAGCGTATGTCACGGTATGTTGTTGGGGATTTGGACACTCCGGTCCTTTCCCCGCAGGGTCACTCTACTTTATCAATTTCTATTTCAGACGATCAAGATTAGGGTGATGTATCTGTGATGTCTTCCAACAGTGTGCCTCCGTCGTCACAATTAATGAAGGGCTAGCGGAAAAGTGCTCATGTAATACGCCAATTGCCTAAGAGGACCCTAGTAGGTTCGACGGCCTTTGACGTCCGCTAGCTCGCCCGGTGTAGCGTCCATTCACCGAATGGTTCGGCAGCCGGGTTCGTCCGTTGCGGTCTAGAAGGAATTTTGGGGTGATGCGAGCACTATAAAATTAACTTAATGCACACCCAGTGACGGCGGATCGGAGGGAGAACGGAGGAAGCCTTTTAGTCCGGTTCATAGCTCGTTCCGGTCCATCCGGACGGCAAGCGAGAGAGGCCCCTCTCTCGTTCAACAACATCTGGCCCCAGATGTTGTGGTACAAATGTGTTGTTAGCGGAGCATACGTCCGTCGCTCGGGACGCTCCGTTGTATAGGCAGTCCGCTGAGACTGCTAAGGCTTCCTCTTCTCATCAGCGCACACGACCGCACCTTGGCTGCGTGACCGCCGATATATTACCAGCTTCGCCGATCAAGGATTCTTCGGCGACCAGGTCACACCATCCGGCAGCCAGGGATTCGAGACCGATGGACTCCGGACGTTCGCATAGGAAGTATGCGGGAGCCATCTGATGCGGAGCTGCCCTCGGCGAAGCACCGATAGACTGCGCCTCCGCAGGTCTCGACGCCGGACATTCTTGTGCACATAGCACAGCTTATCGCAGCATCCCAGCAGCCGACAGAAACGGTGTCGGATCGAGAATTATCCGACAGCGCTGGGTCGGTAGCCGGGGACTCGAGGCCTGCAGACTCCGGACGTTCGCATAGGAAGTGTGCGGGAGTCAACGTACACGGAGCTTCCAGCGGCAATGCATCGTAAGTCCGCTACGGCACAGGCCTCGGGAACGGACGTGCTTTCCTTAATAGCACAGTTTATCGCAGCATCCCAGCATCAACTGAATCTGTCGCATATATTTTATCCGACGATGCTGGGTCGGGACGCTCCGCGGAAGCGGGTACGGACGTCCGAAAGTTTCATCCGGTCCGACGGGATACCGAAAGGGATTCGGTGGATTTCAAGCTTTCCCTTTCGGAACAACATATGCTGCGATGCCGGATAAGAAACTGATAGCGTCGGTGGACTTAGAAATTTTTGGTTCGGTTCAGGGACATCGTCCCTCAGTTCCGACATAATCCAATAATGTCACACAAACTTTCGAATTATTGAACGACGCTATATATATTATTATTTTATGCTTGCTATCCAAGCATTTCTGGTTTCTTGTTCGAAGAGTTATGGAGATGTCTTTCAAAAGTGTGCCTCTGTCGTCATAGTTAATGAAGAGTTAGCGGCAATAAGTGCTCATGGAATATGTCTATCGCTTACGGAATGACATTCGCTAGCTCACCCGGTGTAGCATACATTCATCGAATGGTTCGGCTGCCGGGTTCGTCCGTTGCGGTCTAGGAAGGAGATTTGGGTGATGCGAGCACTTTAATTACTTTAGTACTCACCCAGTGACGGCAGATTGAGGACAGATCGGAGGAAGCCAACAACATAGGGGACCGCATGTTGTGGTTCAGATATTTTACATTCGGAGCATATGTCCGTTGCTCGGGACGCTCCGTTATATTGACAGTCCGAGAGACTGTCTTTAATGCTTCCTCATCCTCACAGCAGGGCACACGACCGCACATTGGCTACGTGACCTCGAGTATCCGATCAGTTTCGGCATTCAGTGATTCCACAGCGAATAGGTCGCGCCATCCGGTAGCCAAGGGACACGAGGCCTATACACTCCGTTCGCTCGCATATTGGAAGTATGCACGGGGTAACGATCTCGGAGCTTCCTGCGGCAATGCATCGTAAGACCGCTGCTCCTCAGGCCTCGGTGACGGACGTGCTATCCGAGTTAGCACAGTTGTTTCGCAGCATCCCAGCAATTGACGGTTTCTCGGTCGAATCAGGAATTATCCGACGGCGCTGGGTCGGTGCGGTCCGCGGTTGCATCAAGCTACGGACGACCGAACGCTTTATAGGGTCCGACAGGATGGCGAAAGGGATTCGAAAGATTTCGAGTTTTCCCTTTAGTAGTATCGGAAGATGCCTTTCATATCTTCTGGCATTTCTTCCAGTGATTATTTTTCGGACTTCATTGCTGCGATCTTGGATAAGAGACTTATAGCGTCATTGGACTCGGATTTTTCGATCGGTACAGGGACTTTGTCCCTGACTTACCGACGCAGTCCAATATTGTCATTACAACATGTGTTTTATTTTTCGACGCTATATATATATACAAGCCTGCTACTAAGCATGATAGTTTAGTTTCTTGTCCGCGTGGCTCATTTCTGCCATTTTATCTTTTTTACATATAGTTTATTTTGGCAGAGCAGGGCAAACCGAGAGTTCATATGCGTCTAGACGGTGTGATTAAAGACTGCATATATTCTTTTTCGCCGTTTATGTCTTTTCCAATTTCAATATTGGGAACGACATTATGTATAGTAGACTTAACTTAGACGCTTTATTATACGTAATCCGCCTTACTGAGGCGTTATCATTACGTCTTCAAGAAAAGATTTACGGGATATTATTCTCAATGTAATTTCTTTTGAGGGCAGTATTTTGTTCACGTATAACTCCGCCCTTCAGTGGCTGATTGGAGTGTTTAGACGTGATGCAGCCCTAGCTACATCCACGCGTGGATAGTAGGTTAAGAACTCTCTCAGAGTCGCTTCGTTCTCGGAGGAGCTTCTCTTCGACGGCAACTTTCCGGCAATCCATGAATTGCTTGGTTTATACATTCTCTTGTCTATCTACTGTTACAAGAGATTCAGACTGGGGCAAACATTCGGTGGTTGACTCAGAGAGTGCCGCCGCAGTTGCCGGACCCTAGTGTGGCTGTTATGACGGTTGCCAGTCAAACAGATTGGGATATATACTGATCCCTACGGATTCGAAGTGCCAGGGTCTTTGGGTTCCGCAGTCTTTTAGCTATCAGTTTAACTTCCGCGGAATAATGTTTTTTAGGCTTGCTTTATGTCATTGCATGAACATTATTCAGAAATGCATGCCCAAATTCCTGTCCTTTAATTCGACAGTAGTGGCGTATCTCCGGAACCAGGGAGGCACTCTTTCGTTTCCGTTATTCAATTTAACGCTTGTTGCTGTCAGAATGGACTCTCAACAAACAAGTATTTAATCAGATTTGCTATCTATGGGAGCGCCCAATGATGTTTTTTTATGACACAGCTTGCTAATCAATTGCAGACGTATGTGTTGGCTTGTCCAGATCTCTGAGCTAATACTGTTAACGCTCTATTGATCTATAGGACGCAATGATAGGATACGCGTATCCTCCGGCGCTGTTGTTTTAGCAGGTATTGCTAAGATAAACAACCACAATACATTTCTGTTGATAGCATCTCTATCTTCACAGAGATCATGAGTAATTTACTCTCTTGTCTACTGTGGATCTTAACGTGAAATCTTCCTCTATGTGAGGATCTTTTTTCACTGGGTAAATCGTGTCATCTTTATCACAACCAGCAAGGTCGCAACCTTCATGTATTCCGTTGTGTGGTCCGTATTGCATTGTAAGCACTGTACTGGACGAGCTTTGGACGCGATTTCTTACTATAGGAGATCCTCTTCTTCGCTATTCTATGCGACTAAAGTGGAGGCTCTTCCGTCGTGGTGTAGGGATCATTATGTTCATATGGTTGATCCCTCCATACTACGCATTGCTAGTTTTTAGTATACTTGTTTCCCAAGATCTACTGCAGCCTGTTGTTATTTAGGTTATAGGTTTATGTTACCTCATACCTATGCACTCTACGATAGTTTACAATTGAGTCTTTTGTCTCTTTATCTAAGTCAGTTAGTAACTTTTTGATAAATAGACTTAGAATCTTTAGATTAAATTCCTATACGGATTTTAACTTCGGTTCTTATTTAGCTAAGTAATCATTTGAGCCTCTGGAAACAGTAGTTTTCAAATTCTGACCTTTTAGACAGTAATTCTGTTGGTTTCTCTTTTACTGTAGAGTCAGTGAGTTTCATGCACTATCGATGGATGATTTTCACTTTCATAGTTTCGGAATCAATACTTCCGTTACTATTTAGGTTGGATTGTTGCATAAGAGTTAGGCTCCTATTATCCGGAACCTATTATTTTAAGGTCCTTCCGTCTTCGTATAGGCATAGGCCTTTACTCTTTCCGGGTACAGTTTATGTATTTATAAACAGATATCTGTTTATTACAAGGGCGTAAGCTTCTTCTGTCTTTGATGTCTAGTAGAAGGACGTTACGCTCCATTTTATTGTTAATCGATTCTATTAACTAGCGTACTGCTTATGGTATATCATTGGCTTAGCAGTTGTGCTTAAGATTTCGGCTCTTGAAGTAAGAGTTCTTCTACTTCTTGGGCTTACATTAATAGTGTTGCTATTATAGATTTTTGAAGGCTGCTCATTGCGCTCAGCCATCCATTCATGAATTTTATCTCAGAAATATCGAGTCCATTTCTGGAGGCCTCTATTGTTAGGTCTATTATCTACTGCTCAGAATGTCATTCACTTAACAGTTGCTACTATAGCTAGGTAGGCTGTCTGTTTCGGCAGTGTCTCCGTTCGGCTGCCCTCTTCGCTCTGGGCTATTTGACCCAGGGCAAGAAAAAGGGGGGGGGGGAGGGTGTTCCCTTGGGTCACCTGTTTTTACTATGAAAACAAGGGGATACCTCCTCCGGAGTTAGTAATTCTGAGCTGTTATTGGGATGGTTGTTTAGTGAGAAGTTTAAGTTTATAAAATTCATTCAAGTCTTAGTTTTTAAAGTATAGCTTTTGAATATTGCATATGTCAACGGACATGATTATGCAATTCTCACACACTTTTAGGAGTATAAGAGTCTCTATTCTCTAGACTTACTTTATTATTGGCTTACTTTAAAAATTATTAGTATAAGGATTATTGGATATTAATAGAGTACATGGATGTATGAAGCTCAATTTTTGGAAGGTGTTGTATCTTTCTAATTTATCATAAATAAGAAAGATACATGTAAGGCCTATTACTTCTTTTCCCTACAGGGGATGACTCTATTTTATTTTATTGAGCGTATTCCATTTTGCTCTATGTCCTTGGCCCTCCAGCCTTTTTACTATTCAGCTATGTCTGGGTCATTGGTACAGTATAAAAATGTTAAAAAATTTATAGTAATTTATATATTTTTTATACTTACCAATGACCCAGACGGGGATGGCCCTCCCAGGAGTTGGGAACTCTTGCCTCCCCGCTGAGTACATAGCGCTTACCAGGCACTGGTTATTAGAATGATAAATGGCGCCAATTTCGGAACGTCCTGGACACTGCGCATGCGCAGTGGGGGCGAGGTGTGGAGGGCCTTTCAGGACATGTTTTCTTTAGTTTTAGATGCAAATTTTGGGGATTGGGGGGCAAAATTTGTGTTTGGCCCTATATTTTAAGAGTTAGCACCAGCTATGTCTGGGTCATTGGTAAGTATAAAAAATATATAAATTACTATAAATTTTTTAACTTTTTCTTGCAATCAACCATAGTAATACAAGCGTCGATCAGTGTCTTTTATGATCGTTTTACACTGACAAATGTGACAAATCTCCTTCACCGGAAACCATCCCCCAATTTGCATATCACAATAAACATAACCGCTGTCACGGAGTGTCAGCGTGGCCGTGTGGTCAAAACCGAAACGAATTATCGAATGCACGGTCAATATTAGCTGCAATTGGCTTTTAAATAAATGAAATACACGAAATATTCGCAATTTCTTCATTATTCATGCCGAGTTACTTTTTAGCCAAACCACATGCATTCAGTTTCGTTTGTCGGCATCAAACTGATATTGTTTGTGGTAATTAAATAGTACGAGAAGGCGCAGGAAGCCAAATATTTTCCATCATCTATTATTTAATTCAAATTGATAATTTCTTTTATTTTACTGAAATTATGAACTGATAAGGTGGGTGTGTTGCGATTATTATGCCCC
Source organism: Pictodentalium vernedei (assembly GCA_031216915.1). Lineage (NCBI taxonomy): Eukaryota > Metazoa > Mollusca > Scaphopoda > Dentaliida > Dentaliidae > Pictodentalium > Pictodentalium vernedei. Next base: position 487,310,873 of record CM062293.1, on the reverse strand, counting down.
AGACCTGGAAGTTGGAAAATCAAAGGTGCATCTAGGGCCGTGCAGTGGTGACCCCTGTTCTCTTAATCTTAGTCTTACCCATTCATCATTACATGTACCAACATTCCCCCTTGTATCTCAACCATTGCTACTCCAATTTGAAGGATATTTGGTTTTGTGATCGAGCATCATGGGGAAACAATGCCTGTGTAGCTGCTGTATCATGTGTTTCTTCCCACATTTTTTCAGAGTTGTGGTACTTTTTCACTCTTTTGAGTTAGAAAATTTTGTTTATAACTAGTTGATTTGTTACAAGTTGTTGCAAAGTGCCTGCTAATACCCTCAATTGTATTGCTACAGAATTTTCTTGTGAAGATTTTGTTCTTATTACTTATCAAGCAACAACCTAATGAATATTCTGTATAAAGCCACCAATCTGATGTTTGACACTTTTATCGGAGCTGTTTTGAAGGCTTATGGAACTCGAAATGTTGATTATGGCAGGACTTTTCTATTCACCCATTAATCGATCAATTAAGTGTTATAGTTGGAAGTAAGAAGCATGAAGGTCCAGAACTAAAAGTCTAAAAAGAATGTTTTGCAATGTAACATGATTTTTGCAGATACACTTATTTGGAGGTTTACCTGTCTGATAGTGTTTGGAACATGTGTGGCCAGGATCTTCAAAAAGAAAAAAGAGTTAAACTTTGAGAAAAAAGGCATATGCCTTGAGTGCCGGAGGTAGAGTTATACAAGGAAGAGAGCCCCCCCCCCCCCCCCCCCCACCCCGCCCCCCCCCCCCCCCCCCCCCACCCCCGAAATGTTTTGTGTCAAATGGAGCTCACTTGTCATCTTTTGGGGATTGCTTTGTGTACTGCGTTCTTGAAAAAAATATGTGAGACCCTCTGGATGTGCCCTTCTGATCTCAATATGTCAATAAGCCTCCTTGGGGAAAGTACATGCAATAATGGTTATGTAAGGTTGATTTGATGTGTTTTGAATAACAATGTACTTTTAAGTACATTAGATGGTTTATTGCAGTGACAGGTTACAGTTACCCTTATTTCTTCTCCAACAGATATCATGAGTGTATTGGTGTCCAAGAGTTAAACAAAGCTAATATACTTATTGATAAACCAGACAAATTTAACAATTTAATCACTATCAAATTGATGCATGGGATAAAAGGGGTTACAGTGCAAGGGGTTTGTATATATATTTATTCAACTACAATGTATGACTTTGCAGTGTATTCTACATAGGAGAATATCATATTTTCTTTCCAAACCATTACAGTAACACATAATCTTTATATTGGGAGACACTCTTTTGTCCTGCCATACTTCTTCTGCTGGACTCCTTCAAGTTGACCTTTGTTGAACTCCCCAAATCAAAACATAAACAAAAGAAAATGTCTGCCTTCAATCAGTGAGCACTCCACTTATAAAATTTGGTCTCAATCTTCATTACTTTCATGAATTAGGAAAAGATTTCTTCGAGTATGTACTTAAATGTTTATAGAATACAGCTGTTATTTTATTTTGAGGTATTTTATTGTAAAAATTTTGTTCTCTTACTTATGCCATAGCAGACTTTCAGGTGGTGCTATTTACACATGGCAGCAGTTCCATGGCAAATTTCAGTTTCCACATGTTCTATGTTTCATTCCAAGCATTTTGGTATATAATTTATTGGGGTTATTCATTTTGGGCCTTTTTTAGACTTGAAAGAAAATTACATGAAATTTGACCAAAGTTAGGTTGGACGTCCCCTTAAGCCAGGTGTGTTTATACTAATTTATGATAAGAAATATGCAATACTGTGACACTTCTAATAATGAAGGCAGTATGTTTTGTAAGATTAAAAATTGAGAACAGTTCTACCGTAATTGGCCAAGGTTTATTGTTTTTCCAGTGCTATTTTCAAAGGTTGGTGTTTTGTTACCAATTCACAACATCTTCACAGCTTCTCTGGCGTCGCTGGCCAATGGTTTTGGACTCGGATAGTTGTTAACTGAGAGAGCTTACCAAGAATTAATGTTAATGACGACTGGTATTTTTATGGTAGAAAATAGAGGATACCTTTTCCTTTGAAATGCATCAATTGTGCCTTAATTAACTACATAAGACTTAGACATACAAAAATACTTTTTACCACTGAAAATACCAGTAAGTAACATTAGTTATTGGAAAGCTCTGAGAGAGCTTTCCAAGAATTAATTTTAATGACTGGTATTTTTCTGGTAGAAAATAACTTTTTCCATTGAAATGTATCAATTGTGCCTTAACTAACTACATAAGACTTAGACATACAAAAATACTTTTTACCACTGAAAATACCAGTAAGTAACATTAGAACTGCAGATTCAAAATCAGTTACAATAACCAACAGATCTAAATCGAAACCCCGATCTACACACTGACTTTGTATTGCTTGCAACATTTGCTTGTATGTGGCTTGTGTTTTACCAGGCAATAATGCATAAACACACGAAAAAGCAGAATCAGCCAACGGCACACGAATCACATAAACTTGCTTGAATATTTTTGGTGCCATCGAAAATGTTCCATCCATATGCCATTGATCACTTCTAGCGAGCAAACGAAGTCCAGCATCTGATGCGAATATTACAATTCTGTTCACATCAGACCCATTGTCGTAACAAACAAATTGTTCAGGTTCAATTCCAGCTGTAGTTGCCCATTCTCCACTTATATTGAGTTCATGTAGAGTTTTGGGTTCTGATGGCCACGATCCTTGTTTTTGACGTCTGATGTCTCGACGAATGCTTTCAGGATTTCCGATTTTCTCACGTTCATCATTTGTTGTTTGAAGAAGCGCTTCTGTAAGTAAGCGATTGGTTTTGGATTTTTGCTTTCTAGCATTAGACTTCAGCGTAAGTCTGAGTTTACATGTCTCAACGTCGGCTGTATCAGCTTCATGGCTGTGTTCTTTGGAATTAAATGCTGTTAACATTTCTAGGTCTGTTGTGAGTGGACCATTACATTGAAAGGCAACACGTTTGCTACATTCCCATCGGATGCTGTTCTTACTTTTATATTTTTTTGTGTAGAGAAAACCATCATAACAAAGTTTAAGGCCACCTTTCTGGCTTTTTATCACTTCCATACTGGACTTCAAATCTGATATGATTATTCTGTCCAACGGATTTGTGTTATATATCTTTGCTAAAAAAACAAGCGGGTTAACACAAAGCGAGTAGGCGGAATGATGGAAGTTTCAGTGATGAACAGGCAGTTTAAAACAAAGTGAGAAGTTTGAGAACTGGAATGATTGAAGTTTCATTGATGAAAAAATAGGCGGACAGGTGGTTTAAAACAAAGTGAGAAGTTTGAGTAAAACAACAACCAAAACACTGTTTTTGTAAATCAAAAATATTTCCTGGCATTTTGTCCGCTTTTGCCAGAAAAAAAATACTACCTGGGATTTTGTCCGCTTTTTTGTGAAAAAATATTGCCTGGTGTTTTGTCCGCCCATGTCTGGGATTTTGTCCGCTGGGATTTCGTCCAGGTAAAAAATCTGGGATATTGTCCGGATGAGATTTTGTCCGATGGGATTTTGTCCGCGCACCCAAAAATCCATTCTTCTCCATTTCTGAATTTTGTGGTTGGTTATTCACTGACTTGAGAAAACCTGAAACCTGTTATGAGAGACCACCTGTCTTGAGAGACCACTTTTGTGTGGCTCGAAGGGCGGTCTCTCAAGACAGGTTCTACTGTATATGCGTTTTAGGACTACACTGTAAATTACTAATGTAGATTTTATTGTTTGATATATGTATCATAAGTACAGTGTAGGCAATAGAGGAGTGGTAGAATAATTATAATGACTGCTCTATGGGTAGTTTCATTTTGGAAAATGTTGCCCTACATTGTGGGCGGTATGAAAAAATGCCCAAAATGCATCTCTTAACCCTTTACCCAACGCAGACGATAACAAAATTTATTATTTTAAATATCATTTTTTTTAATTTTTCAAAAAATTTCAACAAAACCATATCATGTGACCCCTCGCTGGAACGAGCTCGTCGAGCTCGTTCCAATGAGAGGTCACATGATATGGTTTTGTTGAAATTTTTTGAAAAATAATATTTTTCCAACTGCTGAATTTGCATATTACACGTGCGGATGCGGGCGATTCGTTGGGTAAAGGGTTAACCGGACCCACCTGTGACATCTGTGTTGAGGGATGCATTCCGCCCACAAAACAGCAGGGAAGGATGGAAGATGGGAAACAAAAAGGAGTAGGAATATAAGACGAGAAACTCTCCTTACAAAAACCTGCAATGAAATAACACACAAGTAAATGAATGAAACAAGCAAAGCTCAAAATGGAAAGAACAGTATCCCTACACTGTAAGGAAAGTATCAACTGAAATATCAGCCGACCCTGATCACCCATATGAATGACAAGTCTTACACAGCAAGTGTAGCCAAATCCCATGAAAAGCCATAGGCAGGCAACGATAAGGCTCCATTGTAGCACAACACCACGCTAGCAAGGAACGAATAATGAATAACAGCTTTTTACCAAAATTATTTTTCAGTACTGTTATAATAGAAGATTTTAGAAAGAGAATGTTTTATGTACTGCATCTTTATCCCTTTAGTTTAAACAATATTTATTCAAGAATTTGTTATTTGTGTACATTAAGCTAAACGATGTATACAACACGAAATACAACAGAACACAAAATAACAAAGATATACAAATAGATATGGGTTGCTATGTAAGGTAGGGATTCGACAGAAAGCTAATAGCTTATGTTAGTCGTCTCCTTAGGTTGATTATCAATTTTCGCAAGCAGGTAGTGTGGGTTAATAGGTGAGCTCACATATCGTTTCCCCGTGGCCCTGCTCCTGGTACGGCAGATTAACTCTTCACCCAACGAGGATATAAGATAACGGGTCCAAACTAAATTATTGAACCACTCGATTTTTCATTATCGACCCAACAGACGCAGCTCGTGACCCACCATCGGAACAAGCACGGCGAGCTCGCGCCTACGATGGGTCACAGGCAATCTCTCTAAAACCAAAACTGAAAATATAATAAATTTGAGTGATAGATTTTTTATAGTTCTGACCAGTATTGACATAAAACGAGATGAAGGTGCCATTGAGAGATGCGGACCACGGGGCAACGATATGTGAGAATGTTTAAACTACAACATGAATAAAATACAAAGATTTGAAAAAAGACAAATATCTGCCAGCTTGAATACTTAATGCATTAAATACACTAGAGAAAGACGTAAGAAGGTAGCTTGTTTCATTCGGTTCATCTAGTAAGACATAAAAGTATAGTGAGTAGTGGCCTCGAGCTGCAAGACAAGTTAATGGCTGCATGCAGAGTGGGGTATAGTCATCCAGTTAGGCTTATTTGGCATTATTCCTGTTTGATAAGATTGAATGATTTAACGTTATGTTGTAAATCAATCAATGGAAACGTTTACTTGCTAAAATGAAGTCATGTACCACTTCAAAGATAAGACGGTTATCTTCGTTATTCAAAAATTCTGAACCAAAGAGGAGTGTGGATGTATCAACTTCAAAGGGTAGCAGGTTAATTGTATAATTACGGATATCTGAGAAAATTGAACAATGAAAGAAGAAGTGATCAGGAGTCTCTTGGTTACCACACTGACAGAGTGGATTTGGTGATAAATGATTATCATATAGATGGGAATTAAGATTACTACACTGCAGTCGTAACCTACAATGATATATTTGGGCTGCACGAGAAGTCGCGTTACTGTAGAACCTTGGTGGTCGTTGATTACCGCCGTTCAGGAAGGTCTTGAAATGTATCAGTGACGAGTTCTCACGGACAGGCAGGGGTAAATTGTTCCATTCGTCAGAAGCGCTAGGGATGAAAGAAGACTTATACAATTGTGTTCGACAGAAGGGAACTCGATGGTTCTGACTTGATCATGGACTGAACATTGCATTCGTAGAGGAGACGAGTGGTGGGACTTTATTTGAGATATATAGAGGTGATATACAATGATACATCTTGAAAAACTGAATTAGCTTATGTTTACGGCATCTTTCATGGAGAGAATCCCATCGTGTTTCCGCATACAGCAATGTTTTACTAGCACTCACGGTTGCTCCCATAATTATTCTTGCTGCAGCAATCTGTATTTTTTCGAGTTCCGCCATTTTGGACTGGGAACAATTATCCCAAACAGTATCAGCGTATTCTAGAAGAGGTCTAATAAAAGCAAAGTATATTTTTTCCAAGACAATACGGTCAAGAGAAAATTTGTGCCTCCTCAACAGGTCCAAACGAGACCAGGCCTTTGTGCAGATATGATCAATATGGTCATTCCATGTGCAGGTGCTGTTCAGTATTACTCCTAAATGTTTATGGTTGGACACTTCCAATATCCGTGAATCGCCTAAAAATAAAGGTGGATGGGAGATGGGGTTGCTTTTACGTGATATAAGCATACTTTCAGTTTTGTTCGGATTGAATTCAACCAGCCATGTTTCAGCCCAATGTTCAATTGTCGCAAGGTCATTATTGATTATGGTAGAGGCTTGTTCAGGGTTCTCTATAATTAGGTGTCATCAGCAAAGAGGCGTATGCTACTAAGTAAGTTTCTAGTTATGTCATTAATGTATATTAGGAACAGTAACGGCCCGAGTATCGACCCTTGAGGCACACCGGCATTGATGGGTCTCCACGAGGATGCCTCCGATGCTACTACGACATGCTGTGACCTATCTGCAAGATACAATTTTAAAAACAATAACATTTCGCCAGAGACGCCAATGCTCTCCAACTTGTAGATAAGACCAACGTGCCATACTTTATCAAAAGCCTTACTGACATCACAGAAGACTACTCTGACTTCCTTACCTTCATCAAGCGCGCGACAGAATTCGTCGTATTTGTCAGTCAGTTGAAAGATAGTTGAATCACCCGGTGTAAAGCCTGACTGAAATTGGCTGAGAACATTGTTGTCAATCAGAAATTGCCACAAGCGTTTGAATACACATTTTTCGAACAATTTACCAACACAGCTGATCAATGATATTGGGCGATAATTGGTAACCAAATTTGAGGGTTGTTTTTTTTAGGATCGGGGAGACATTTGCTTTTTTCCACAGTGAGGGGAAGTATGAGTTATTCAGTAGCATATTAAATAAGATTGTAAGTGGCTCGCACAAGGAGGATTTACATTCTTTAAGGAGACGCGGGCTTATTAGATCGGGACCAGACGCCTTGGACACTTTTATCGACTTCATAGCAGAATATACTTCATCACAATGTAAAGTGATAGAATCAGTACCATCGGAAACACGGGGTGGTGCGTCTGGTAAGGAAGCATTCGAATCGTCAACTGTTGAGATAGAACTGAAGTATTCATTGAACACCTCGGCTTTCTCAGCACTTGAAGAGTAAATGTTGTTTGAGTGGATAAGAGTGGGTATTCCTACCGAGTTACCACTACCGATGAGTGTTTTTAGGGTCTTCCACCATCGTGATGGGGGTGTTTTATTGTTTTTCAATGTAGACTGAATTTTGGACAAGTATAACGTTTTAGCCTTTCTAATAGACGATACCACGTCATTTCGTTTAAGTTTATATTTAGCCCAGGCTTGGGGGAGATTCGTGCATTTAGCAATACGATATAAGCACTTTCTCTGTCTAATTAATAGCCTTATGTCGTTGTGCATCCATTTCGGCTGGTCCCTTCTCGTGGTAATAACTTTGTTGGGTATGTGTTTGGATGCGGTGTCGAGTAAAATGTCGGTAAATTTAGAAACTATAGTATCAAGATCTATAATATCAAAAAGAGAATTCCAATCAACATCAACAAAAGCATCGTTTAAAGCTTCATAGTTACCTTGGGCATAAAGCCACACCCTCCTCTTGAAAGAAGGAAGTTGCGATTTTATAAATTCAACTTCAATTGAAATTGGACAATGGTAGCAGATCATATCTGGAATAAGAGGTTCTTGCACCTCGCATGCTTTCACATTGATTGTATCACTAATAGCGAAGAGATCAAGCAAAGATGCCGATGATTCAGTAAAACAGGTTGGCTCACTCATGGTCTGTCTTAAATCAAAATAATTAATTATTTCAGAGAAGCCGCTTCTTGATGTAACCATTTGGTTGTCGTTGAAGTCCCCGGTGATAATCAAGTCAGCAATTGATGTGTCTCTGGCTTTTTCAATTGATGCCGATATCACGTCCCATGAATCTGAAGGACTATTTGGTGGCCGATAAAATACCCCTAATAATAAGGATCTACCCCGCTTTGTAAAAAACTTCGGCCCATACGCACTCCGTATTCAACGTTTCAAGGTCCGGTCTTGGTCGAAATGGGATACGATCCTTGATGTAAATCGCAACCCCGCCTCCCCTTGTCGAGCGGTCGAATCGCAATGGTTCATGGAATCCATGGATTAAAACATCGGATGTGGGGTCATTGGTAAGCAGCCATGTCTCCGTCAAGGCCAAAATGTCATATGGTGCGAATTCACATTCGACAATATCCAGTTTCGGTTTTAGGCTCTGAACATTACGATGGATCCCTTTACCTTGTGTTAACAAGTTGAAGCCAACAGTACAAAATATTTTTCTGAAACATCAGATTTTTTCACTTTTTGTGTCGCCGCCCCACGAAGTGGGGAGCGACATATAGGGATTACTTTTCTCGTCTTGTGTTGTCCGCGTCGTCGTCCGCGTCACACTTTCTCTTATCCGCCACTCCTCTTTAACCTATGAATAGATTTTGAAGAAAATTTCAGCGATTCTTTATCACATAATGGGATTGTGCACCTCCTATTTTATTTTTTGTGGGGAACGACATATAGGGATTACTTTTGTCGTCTTGCGTCGTACTTTCTCTTATCTGCCACTCCTCTTTAACCTATGAATGCATTTTGATGTAACTTTCAGTGATTCTTTATCACATAATGGCATTGTGCACCTCCTATTTTATTTTTTGATCCGCTGTATTTTTTCCAGAGTTATGCCTCTTTTCCACTAGAATTCTGTCTGAAATATTAAAATATAGTGCAGGCGACACACGTCTTCCATGGAAGACTCACATCTAAGTTACATCTAACTATGCTTATTAGTCCTTATTGGAACAAGCTTGTTCCATTAATAAGTCAAGGCGTTTGTTTTGGGCTAGAAAAATGAAAAAATAAAATTTGAATAGCAATTTTTGTATATCACGAGTGCAGATATGGCAGATTTGTTAGGTAAACGGTTAACAAAAAATAGCACAGACTACTATGTGTCTAAGCATTGTCATTACTGGGACAGTCAGGCTCTATGTGTGCATCACTCTAGTATATGTAATATCAATACTGTTTTTACGGTTTGGTATTTTAAAAATGATTGAATATGTTAAATTCGGATAATACAGTTAAAACTAGAAGTCCTGTCATGAAATGCGCACAAATAGCACGTTGATCTGCGCGTTAATCTACGCGTTATGACCATAGTAAGGCTATCAAATTCTGTACATATCGCCTGTGCACAAGCAATGTTTCAGCCAATGGGCATCCGAGTAACCCGGTGGTCCATTGGCCGAAACATTGCCTGTGTTTGCTATGAGTAACTAGAAGAACCTGCCATACTCTGGATGCCATTCGATATGGCAATTGCGAGCAATTCCTACGCGCAATTAAGCCTAGATAAGTGCACATTTCGTGACAGGACTTCTACTTTTAACTGTATGGCGAGCATCTGTGCTTCTGATTCTCCATCTTGCAATTGCAGTGTGGTTTAGTGAATGGAAAAATGTTGTTACAAGGAAATTAACATGATTTATGCGATGTAATATAAAAATCTTGATTACCGCGATGATATAATGTTTTAATGAGGAAAGTACTTGTCCACGATTTTCATGACACTGGCTTAGTTTCACGAATTAGGTGTTGTGTAATGTTGAATTTGCACTTAGTGCCTCACTGTTCTTCTTCTTTCCCTTTGGGAATCAACTCAAAAAACCGACACGGCAATATCATGTCAACACACAGTGATTAAAATCGTGTAACACCTTGACATCGTGGAAAAAGCAAAATACATGTTGAGTTGGCCGATAAGACAATGGGAGATATGGAAGCCATTGGACTATCTTGTCACTATAAAAATGAAATGGAAAATAGAAAGAAAAGTAAGCATGTATTATAATTGTTCTTTTTTTCTGTATTGAGCAGCTCTTTTTGTCTATGTTTTATAGGTTGTATGACGTTTTCTGATTTTTGTGATGTTTGCCGTATAGAGCCTGTGACTTCAAAAGAAGAAATTTTGAAGGCTTTTCGAAATATAGACACAAATAAGGATGGTTACATTTCATTAGAAGAGCTGTATAAAATTATGACTGCAGTAAGTAGATTTTTAAACAAAACCTCTGAAGAAAGTAATGTACAGCCCTTAAAATTTGTCCCGAATCCAAACTGATTCTTGCAAATTCCTGTGCGAGAATGAATTTTCAGTTCTTAATTCAGAATTTGATAGTACTGTTATACTCTTTTCTTGTGAGTACAACCAGTCCATAATTCCTGATAAAAAAACAATCCTCATATTTATATATAAAAATATTTACTACGGTTTAACCCTAAAGGGCCTATTTCCAGGCAGCCAAGACTTAACCAGACACCACTGCTAAGTCAATGTGTCACCTTATTAGAGAAAGCAATAAAATAAGTAGAATCATCCAGGCATTTAAGGAAACTTTTAGAATCTATGACGAGAATCAAATGAGCATTTTGCAAGAACAAATTCTCATTCATTTCCTTGCGAGAATCGATTCTGATTCTCGCATGAATTTTAAGTCCTGATGTAAATTGAAGAATATTTTTATACTGTTCCAATGACCCAGACTTAGCTGGTGCTAACTCTTAAAAATTCAGGGCCAAACACAAATTTTGCCCCCCCAATCCCCAAAATTTGCATCAAAATCCAAAAAATCATTGTCCTGTATGGTCCTCCATACTTTTGTCCACTGCGCATGCGCAGTGTCAAGGAAGTACTGAAATTGGCACCAAATCTTCTTTCTTTGTTTGGCCCTTCAATCAGTAACATCTCACTGATATCTGTGCTTAAAATCTCAGTTAAAATGATGCCAGACACAAAATCATGAAGGAAATGGTGGATCCAAGGATGAAATAAGAGGATGAGAGGAAGAAACAGTGGAAGGGTGTGTTCATTGCTGTAACTTATAATTTTTATGTAAAATTATTTCATGTTCCCTAATTTCGGGGCATGGGCTTGATGTTTTCATTCTTGCTATGAAATCTCCACTGTTTGTTCAGTGTTTCCTCTCTCCCTTTCCTTGATACCCCTCTTGCTAATCTCCCATGCTTTTGGTATAATTTTTGAATTTTTTTTATTGAAATTTCTTGGGAGTTTTAGCATAGTTACATGTTTATTCTGTTATCCCCATGGTTACATCCTCACCCTAGGGGTGTTTAGGCATTTTGGTCATGCATCTACCATCTGATGTACTGCAGCTTCTTCTGTGAAAGATTTTGTTTTACATCAGTTAGTACTTTAAATTGGTTTCTGATTTCGGGCCATGTTTTTTAGTGCCTGGAGTCTTGTTTCCGGCTTTTACTGATTTTTGTTTACGCTGACAGTGGTTACTTCTGTCAGTGATTTCTTGTCTTCTGTAAGGTTCATTATATAGCCAGATACATTAATATTGTCCGTAAGTGTAACATTAATTTTTTGAAATGTTTTTGTCCACACTTAGGCGTTTTTGGGGTCCATTTGGGCTCATCGTTCCCTTTGGGAACTTGGGCTCATGTCAAAATTTTTTTTGAAAATTTTTTCTTTTGAATTATTTTTCGAAATTTTTGTAATGGATTATATTATTATTATGTATCTTTGTATTTTCAAGGATTAGTGCGAGTACTACAGCTGTTTAATATTTTTTAAATATGAAAGAATATTGTTCAAATGGTAAATCGAGGAAGTCTTCCTCTGATTCTCATGCTCATTGTATTTGCTGTAGTCACTGTACTCGCACTAATTCTTGCTCAGGATGACAAACATTGGAGACGTGTGTCACGATATATTGTTAGTGGTGAGAGGTCCATGCCGGTCCTCTCACCACAGGGTCACTCTAGTTTTTCAGTCTCTTTTTCAGAGGAACAAGAACAAGGTGATGTTTCTGTGATGTCTTCAGGAAGTGTGCTGCCGTCGTCGCAGTCAAATGAAGACCTAGCGGCTAAAGTGCTCAAGTAAATTTGACACGTGCCTAGATCCTTAGTAGGATTGATGACCTTGTCGCCAGCTATTACTGGTAGATCAGGTGATGTGACGCCGGGTTCGTCCGTTGCGGTCCAGGAGAGGAGGAAGGGTGTTGTGAGCACTATAATCTCGGACATGCACACCCGGCGACGATGGATCGAAGGAAGGATCAGAGGAAGCCAGTCAGTCCAGTAGCAAGCTCGTTCAGGTCTACCTGGACCACGCGCGAGAGAGGCCCCTCTCTCTTACAACAACATCTGGGGCCAGATGTTGTCATACATAACGTTTGTCAGTCAGAGCATACGTCCACTCCTCCTGCTCGGGACGCTCCGTCGCATAGACAGCCGGGGGTGGCTAGTCTATTGGCTTCCTCTTCCACACGCCAGCACACACGACCACACCTTAGCTACATGACCTCAGATATCCAGCCTGCTTTGCGGACCAAGGATTCCACATCGACCAGGTCACTCCAACCGGTAGCCTAGGACACAAGGCCTTACCAGTCGGGACGCTCGCATAAAAGAATTATGCAAGAGGCACCACCCCAGGAGCTTCCAGCGGCTAAACAACGTAAGACCGCAGCACCACAGGCCCCGTGACGGACTTGCTATCACAGATAGCTCAGCTCATCGCAGCATCCCAGCAACCTTCGGAAACTCTTTCAGATCAGGAACTGTCTGAGGAAGCTGGGTCGGTACGCTCCCCTGCAATGTCAGACAGGGACGACCGAGATTCACATTTGGTCCAGTCGGATGGTGAAAGGGAATCTGCAGAGCTGGATTTTTCCCTTCTAGAACAACATAAGGTGGCCGTAGATTTCATCTGGCAACACCTTCCAGATGTTGTTCCTCCGGACCAGAGAGCTGCGATACCAGATAAGAGACTGATAGCATCACTGGACACTGACTTCTTCAGCCGGACTAAGGACATCGCCCCTGAGTTTCCGGCCCAGTCCAGAAATGTCTCACGGATGTTTGAATTGCTGAATGACGCTATATTTTTATACTGTACCAATGACCCAGACTTAGCTGGTGCTAACTCTTAAAAATCTAGGGCCAAACACAAATTTTACCCCCCAATCCCCAAAATTTGCATCTAAAACCGAAAATTACATGTCCTAAATGGTCCTCCATACTTTTACTCCACTGTGCATGCGCAGTGTCAAGGAGGTCTTGAAATTGGCGCCAATTATCATTCTTTGTTTGGCCCTCAATCAGTTCACATCTGACTGATATTTGTGCTTGTAAATCTCAGTTTAAATGATGCCAGACACATAAATATGAGAGAAATCGTGGATCTAAAGAGGAAATAGAAGGATGAGAGGAAAAATCAGTGACAGGAAATAATCAGGGCTGTAACTTTAAATTTTTTTACGAAATTATGTTATGTTCCCCAATTTCGAGGCATGGGCCTGTTGTTGTCATTCTTGCTATGAAAGTTCAACTGCTTGATCAGTGTTTCCTCTCTCCTTTTCCTTTATTACCCCCTTGCTATTCTCCCATGCTTTTAGCATATTTTCTGTAATAATTATTACTAAAATTTCTTGGGAGTTTTGGCTTGGTAACAAATTGATTTTCTGTTTTTTCCCCATGTTTACGTCATCACCCTTGGGTGTTTAAGCGTTGTGATCTGCATCTACCATCTGATGTTCTACAGTTTCTTCCCTGTAAGTCTCTGTTTTGCATCAGATAGTGTTTAAATTGGTAACTGATTTCGGGCCATGTTTATCAGTGCCTGGAGTCATGTTTCCGTTTTTTTGTACACTTTTTGTTTACGTTGACAATAGTTACTATTGATAGTGATTTCTTGTCTTCGCATTAGTTTAGACATAGCAAGATACATTAATATTGTACGTAAGGGTTGCATTAATTTTTTGAAATGTTTTAAAAAATTTTGTCCACAGTTAGGCTTTTTTGGGATCCATTTGGGCTCAACGTTCCCATTGGGGAAAGGATATTGTTCAAATTGTAATGAGAGGAAATCTTCCTCTGACTTTCATGATCATTGTATTAATTGTAGTTAGTGTACTCGCACTAACTCCTGCTCAGTGTGTGTCAATTGGAATGACAAACATTGGAAACGTGTGTCATGGTATGTTATTAGCGGGGATAGGTCCATGCCGGTCCTTTCTCCGCAAGGTCACTCTAGTTTTTCAAGCTCTTTTTCAGAGGAACAAGTACAGGGTGATGTTTCCGTGATGTCTTCCAAAAGTGTGCCTCCGTCGTCACAGTTGAATGAAGAGCTAGCGGCAAAAGTGTTCATGGAGATACGTCAATTGCCTAAGAGGTCCCTAGTAGGATCGACGACATTGGCGTCTGCTAGCTCGCCCAGTGTAGCGACCATTCATCGAATGGCTCGGCAGCCGGGTTTGTCTGTTGCGGTCCAGAAGGAGATTTGGGTGATGCAAGCACTATAAAAACACAAAGTGCACACCCAGTGACGACGGATCAGAGGATGAAACGGAGGAAGCCTATTAGTCCGGTTCCTAGCTCGTCCAGGTCCACCCGGGCTGCGAGCGAGAGAGGTCCCTCTCTCGTACAACAACATGTGGAACCAGATGTTGTGGTACAAAATGTGCCGCATTCGGAGCATACGTCCACCGCTCGGGACGCTCCGTTATATAGACAGTCCGCAGAGACTGTTGTAATGGCTTCCTCATCCTCACGGCAGCACACACGACCGCATCTTGGCTACGTGACCACTGATATCCAGCCAGCCTCGCCGACCAGGGATTCCTCGGCGACCAGGTCACGCCATCCGGTAGCCAGGGATACGAGGCCTGTAGACTCCGGATGTTCGCATAAAAGAAATATGCAGGAGTCAACGTCCAGGGAGCTTTCAGCGGCTAAGTACCGTAAGACCGCTGCTCCACAGGCCTCCGTAACAGACATGCTATCACAAATAGCACAACTTATCGCAGCAGACGACAGAGTCTCTGTCGGATCAGGAATTATCCAACAATGCTGGGTCGGTACGCTCCGCTGAAGCATCAGGTACGGGCGACCGAGATTTTCAAGTGGTCCGACAGGATGGCGAAAGGGATTTGGAGAAGTTGGAATTTTCCCTTTCGGAACAACATAAAGTTGCCGTAGATTTCGTCCGGCATTATCTTCCAGAAGTTGTTCCGTCGGACCAAAATGCTGCGATGCTGGATAAGAGACTGATAGCATCACTGGACACGGAATTTTTTGATCGGTTTAGGGACATCGTCCCTGAGTTTCCGACACAGTCCAAAAATGTCACAAGAACATTTGAACTATTTATTGTATGACGCTATATATAAGCTTGCTACCAAAACGAGCAAGTCAAGTTTCTTATCGGCGAATGCTCTACATCTGCCTTTCATCAATTCAAGGAATAAATTCGAAACAGCAGGACAGGGCATACCGAGTGTTCCTCTGCGTCTGGACGACCAGGCTGAAGACCTAGAATTGTCTATACCGTCGTCTATGTCAATTCCAACCGCGACGTTGGAAACGACAATTATGTCTAACAGAGTTAACTTAGACGCATTATCATACGCAGATCACCTTACCAAAGCGTTATCATTACGACTTGAAGGGAAAGAATTCCAGGATGTACAATCTTCCTTAAGAGTTCTGTCGAGGGCCATAGCATATTCCATGTATAACTCCACCCTTTCAGTGGCAAATCTGGAGTTGGTTAGACGTGACGCGGCCCTGGCTACATCCACGCGCGTGGATAGAAAGGTGAAAAACTCTCTCAGAGTCGCTCCGGAGAGCTTCTCTTCCAAGCCTGGAAATAATTTTAAATTGAGTGTCTGTCAAAATGACAGGCTGTCTCACCTCTCTGTCTGTCATTTTGTAACACTGTCTGTCAAATGATTTAAAAGGTCAACGGATACCAATTAATTGAAAGCCAATGTAAAATGTGATGTATCTTATTCTGCAAAGCATAATTGGCAATTATACCTTACTGAATGGGATACATAATATTTTAGATCGGTTTTGCAAATTATATACCGACACAGTATTGTCTACTCACTACTCAGGCTACTCTACTAAACTGTGGTTCAACTTTGACCATGTACATAAGTGACATAACATGAGATCACAAGGAAATAATGTAATCTCATGTAAGATCACACAATACACAGCCCAAAGACTCACTGTCGGTTTTGGCAATTTGGACCTGCCGACCCGATTGTTGGGAAATAGAGATCATCAAGTTTAATGAGTGTATCAGTACAGTACACTGTACATCATTATTTTGTATTTACTTGGAAAACTCCTTAAATGATGTGAATTATACATGCATATGTGATAATGTGGTGAAAGTGGTCAGAATTTAGAAAAATAAAAAGCAGAAGGTTTATATTTTATTGAGTTTATTTATTCAAATCCCACAAAAGATTATCCATTAAACTAAAGACTGATTACTAGTGATTAGATGTGTCATCATGTGTGTGTGTCAGTGTGACTGTGTGTGGGTGGGGGAGGGGCTCTGACCATCTGAAAGTCAACGTGGAACTATAACATTATAATTTACGATCACAGGGTGGGTGCTGGAAGTACTGCGTTACAAGTCACAACTTGGCTGGTTGCTGGTTGTAACTGGTAAACCAGTACAAGTAGCTCCCTCTCCTTTCTAAATTTCTGTAATTTCCAGTAGCACTTTATCAAGTCTTTAATATAATAATATCCACAGTCCACTGTCTGCCCACCAGGCAACCCTGCTAAAGTATTGTCACTATTGTGGCAAAGAGAACATAGAGAAATTGTTAAGGACAGCATCATGAACATGGAGAAGTTCAAGGTCAACTGGTCAATCCAGGAATAGCGGACACCAATAAAATGTTCATCATGATCAATATGACGTGACAGACAGGCAGATTCTGTGGACAGAAAATATGTAATGAAAGTGCACAAATGGGTGACTGTAACTGACTGCACCCCCCCCCCCCCCCCCCCATACCCTCTTCCATGCAGACGATTGCTGCTTGGCAGTGCTATCTATCCCCGAGTAGCCCATAAACCTATAATAGGCTATATATGAACTTAGTAACTTTACCATGATTTGACATGATTCAACTTCAATCAGACAAGTCAAAAAGCCTAGCACGACTGTAATCACTTTGAATAATATTTACCCCTGATAAAGGTCAGTGTTTTCCCCTGCATGGCTCTGTATCACAGAGCTATTCAGGGGGAAAGCTGGCATGTGTGAGGTGTATCATATTTTGAGTGTCTTTCACTCTCAAGGTACAGACAGACTGAGTTAGTGTTGACATTTGCTTTTCCAGTTTTCTTCACTGCAAACCGTAGCATACACTTACAAATTATAATTGATACTCAATAGAGTTTCAGTGAATAACTTACGGGGTTGGTTCAGTGTTCCTTAAAAAAATAAATTCCAACTCACAAGTCCACTAGATGCTATTCTGCAGAAGAATAATAGTAAGATGAATTTGATCAGATGACAGATCACAGATAACCTGAGATAAGAGATATCATGTATGCATGAAATGCATGGCAGATGATGTGCACACCTCGGACAGACTGACAAACTGCTTCCGAACACTGACTGTCCTGCACATGAGCGTTGAGTGAATCATTTGAAGAATGAGTTTGATAACTTGATTCAATTTCGAACAACTAACACCTTAACATAATAACATATGAATTAAAACACAAATTCCCAAAATAGAGAATTTAACTACTTGTAAACACAATGGCAACTTGCCATGAATCATGAATGAAAACACAAATTCCCAAAATAGAGAATTCGACTAAACACAATGGCAACAGTTACTTGCCAAACGTACATGTATAATTTCGACCCTCTTGTCAGTTGTCATAGAACAATGGAAAATAACTGAAAATTACTTATATTAATAGTTGCCATGCCCATGCCGTGACAGTGACACTGAACACACTGCTGAAAATGTAATACATATACATTACATTCTCATCAGTGCGTTCAGTGTCACTGAAAATGTAATACATCCATGGATTACATTTTCCTTATTGCTTAGACTAAGGCTTGGCTTACTATAAAACATAAGTCACAATAAGTGTTGTCGCTGTCACATGACTAAGACTCGCACAATCGATCAATAAACTGATGGGCTAGATATTGCAATGGCTGTAAGCCTGTAACAGTGTTATTGTTATCAATGTCACAACATGTGAGATGTGACAGAGATACCATTAACCCTGACACTGTTATAGATCAGTTAACTCTGTTATTCAAAGTGGAATCCTGGTGCCCGACATCAAAACCTGAAAATTCAATAGCATCAGAATGACAGGAATCATCCGATTCACTAGTTTCAAAAAAATCACGAAGCCATTCATCTGAAACCATATCATCTTCATCAGAGCTATTCCCAGAAATGTAAGTTATGTGACTCATGTCGCTACAGTCACTGTCATCACTTTCACTTAAATCACTTTGGCCACTACCCGATTCTATATGACTCTCAGCTTCCAAAATTTCCGATTGAGAGGAAGACTCAGGTTGATTGTAGTATTTCAATTTTTATGATTTGCGTTTGTATCTCTTTCTTCTTTTCTGGTTCAGTCGCCTGGGATGTCTGCACCAGGACTTCACTACAGCAGTAAAGTCAAACTCTTTGAGAGGAGGTCCATCTTCCTTCACCCGAAGTAAATCACAGAGGGTATCCTCATTGAGAGAACCTCTACAGTCGATTTTAGTTTGTTTCAGTTTGGAAAACAGGCTTTCAACTTTGGCATTAGAAGTTGGTAAAGTAAAAATGAGCTCAACTAAAATCCATATGTTTGCCCATCGTTCATCTTTGTAGCATGAATTGTATAAACTCTTCCATGTTTCTTTACATGGTCTTCTATCTGGGTTTAAAAAGTCAATGGTATACTGAAGAATATCATAAAATTCCTCTTGCAATTGCCCGAAACAACACGTGAGTCCAGCATTTTTCAACTGACATTTGAACTGCTGATAAATGTTGGATAATACAGTATCTGCAAATTCTAAGTTCCTGACTGAATCAGCCTCAGGAGAATCCGACGTTTCATTATTCTTTAGCTCAGGGTTACTAACACTTGTGTTTGTAGTCCATGTCTGAGTATTTATAATTTTGGAAGCGTCCTCCATAATTTTAATGTTTTCTCCAAACCGGGCATCAATACAGTCTCTCACCAAATCAATGTATTTCGACTTTTCTGATGATAGCTTGTCTAAATCAGCCTCTAATTCAGATTTTGAAAAAGTAACTCCCTGGTATGACACATCCGAGTCTGATTGATGTGAATCATCTTCATTAGTATTGAGGTTCATATCAGTCATCTGATTCAAGACAAACTTTATTGTTGTCAGCTGTTTCAGCTCTTTTGTATACAAAACCTCTAATTTGCTTTTGGCAATCTTCACGTCAGTTACAGCGGCTGCAATATCAAGCCCATCAGTTTGGAATGCTTTTGACAAAATTGATACTGGAGTAAGCAAGTCACAAAAAAATGAAATGTAAAGAAGGTGCTTGCATCGTTTCCATTTTTTTACATAACCGGATATTTCCGAATCATTCAAGTTCTCGAGATGTTTTAAATACACTCCATATTTATCGATGACCAATCTCATAGCAGTCAGTTTGAATGTTATCCAATGTGTCCCCGATGCTCTCTTGGGTTTCGCGCCACCCTCCACAAATTGAATGTCCGTTTTCATGGTGTCTATAAGATCCCTGAGACCATGGAGTCGCTTGGGTGATCTGTTGTATACACGATACAGAACTTTAAGCATTTTGTCAATCTTATTGAAAAAGGTTCTATTCAGAGAGTCCTTCAAAGAAAGTTCCAATTTGTGCGCCAAACACCATTGGAAATACAACTCTGGAACTTCTTTTTGAAGCAAAGCTTTAACACCACTTTTTTTCCCAGAATTTACTGCAGTGCCATCAGCACAAAAAGCAATTAATTTTTCATAAAAAGTATTTTTATCAATTCCAATATTTTGGAAGCTATCCTCTATAGCCTGCTTAATACTGACTGCATTTGGCGTTTTAAAGTCTTTCAAATAAACCATTTTGACTTTTACACCCACAGCTTCTTGACTACTCTCTGGGTCAAAGTAGCTCACAAGGATACCATCCTTTTCTTTGATGCTGACGTCTGTGGTCCCATCAACAAATACAGACCAGAATCTGGCTTTCATAAGACAGGTTTTCAATTTTAATGCAAGGTGTTCACTAATATGTCCTATGAATTCAGCACACATCTTCCTATTGGTGTATTGGGTACCAACATTGACACCATGATGCTTCTCAAGGTCCAAAATATCTTCATACTTTCGGAATGGGATATCGTTAACAGCCACGAAGTAAGCAACCTGGAATTTTTTTTCCAGTTGTTCAACTTGTGCTTTAGAAAGCGCAGAAAATCTGTGAGGTATTGTGGATTGATTAACTGGAACTTTATCAGGTTCTGGAATTTCCCCAACAGAAATACAATATCATCTTTTAGCAAAGTTATGCATTCGACTCTCAGTATGGTCAATAGCGTTAGAAAGTCTGAAATTTTTCGACCCCTCGACCCACGCTGGTGAAAAGAAACGATGAAGCCGGAGTTCTTTGACCTGGCTCTTGCAGTAAGCACATGTTAATAGAGTGACATTCCCATTCACATCAGTTTGAAATTTCAACCAGTTTTGTGCATTATATTGGGCAAGTTTATGTGTGATCCAACCTTTGACAGTGTTTGCTTTGATAGTTCGTGCTTTTGCAGCCGACATTTTTGTTTACACAAAAGGTCCGACAGACGGCAGTACCTGAGCACGCGCTTGCTACGCAACTGAGAGGCCACAAAAAAACACCCACAGTCGACTCGTACATGAAAGTTGAGACATGCAACCCTGGCAATTCGCATCTGTGTTTAATTGCTTTCTAGACTATTAAAGCAAACACTGTCATAACCCCCCCTCCCCCAGCCCCTATCATATAATTTGGGTGGGGTGGGGGCTATGAATTAAACGGTATCTGGACATTTCATACTCAGGTCGTTTCGTACCAGTTCGTTTTGTATCCATGGTGGATGTTTCGTGTCCCAAACTCTGTTTGTTTCAGAAGCTTGGGTACGGAACGCCCTGGGTACAAAACATCCGGATACCGTTTAATTCATAGTCCCCCCCCCCCCCCCCCCCCCCCAGCCCAAATTATATGATTGGGATCTAATTTTGAAATAGGCCCATATCTAAACCGCAAAACCTTTTACAGTACGTAACAGCGAAATGAATGTTTTAGGCCCGTGTCTGAAAAGAGGGGGCTGTTTTCCATTCATCAGCACCCAAAAGTTATAGGCCTAACAGTGCCTATTTCTGTTAGGAGCCCACAATGTTGTGCGTGACACTTTTCAGAGTATTTGAATGTGCCACAAATGAATCTTTCAGGTCCCTGATAGGACCCTTGTGGGAAGGGGGCATCAGTGCACCCCCCCCCCCCCCCCCCCCACCAGCAAGACGTTTCTCACCCACAATGAGAATTTTGTCCTTGCTGTGGACGTTTCATACAGAACTCTTTAGACCTTTCATACCAGAAAAAATATGGTTTATTTGAAAGACGTTAAAACGTCCAGTGATGTGGATGCGAAACGTCCAAAAAGCGCGAAGGGATTTTTTATGAGCTGATCAGCTGAGCTCTTGTGTAATTGGTGACAAACTAAATTCATCCTTTAATGAGGGGGTGGGGGTGAACAAGCCCTGCTTTGCTGGTTGAATAGGACCTGGACCCAGTAATGAATGCTTGGGATAAAAGCCCTCTGAAAGGGGCAACATGGTTATAAATGATTGGCTCCACTTGAGTTAATATCTGTGTTGTGGTCTTGCTTAGCCGTTGTTTTGCAAAAAATATATGACCTTAAACACCAATAAATAAATAAATGAGTGGGGGGGGGGGGGGTGTTTCAAATAATTGGCGTAAAAACGGACTGTAACTTTCTTTGAAGAGCTTCCCCATGGGCATACCAGGATGAAAGCAGTACTTGTTCACTTTGGTGGACAAGCCCTGTTTTGCTGGCTGAATATAGGACCTAGTAACCAATGCTTGGGGTGGAAGACTCCCGAAAGGGACAACATCCGTGTAAATGGTTCGCTAAACTTGAGTTTATATTTGTGTTGCGGACTTGGTTAGCTATTGCTGTGTGGAAATATATGACCAGACCTTAAACACCAATAAATAAATAAATGGATAATTCTGTAATGAGCTCGTCCAACGCATACTACTACTCGTAGTACATAAATAAGCGATTGTTTGGCCTCTACTATGGGGATGGATGTTCAGCATGCCCACAACTCGTCGCCCCCCCCCCCCCCCCCCCCCCCCCCCCCCCCCCGATTTATAAAATCGTGCTGCGTTCTCTTTTGTGAGCTAATGTAAATTATGTAATACTTTTAAGAAAACGTAGGCCTATATATATTCCACAGATGATAGCTTTTATTTTTAGGTTCATTTTTTCAAGTATGTGTGCGGGGAGGGGGGGGGGGGGGTTTACGTATTTTTTTGTCTGCCCCATAAATTATAAAGCGAGACTTGCAGTTGGGGGTGGGGGGTGGGGGGGGGGGGGGGGGGGGGCAATGCGTATGATTTGTCGACCCCATAGATTATAAAACGCGACTTGCAATTCTAATATAAGCTGTTATTTTAGCTATAATATTTATTACATGTAAAAAAGTTGTGCTTGGGCGGTTTGTTATTCATGCGACTGACAGCGACTCTGCATCGAGGGCCGGACGTTCGCTCAGATTTTTAGAAACTAAATTTCTTAATTTAAAATGATAATATGGGGCCGCTCTTTTTGTATAAAAGCTATTATCTCATTGATGATAATCATTCATTTATAAAAGCTTGCTCTTTGGGCTTTGTCATTCGCACATCGGTTTAGGTGTGTGTGTGGGGGGTGGGGGGGGGGGGAGGTCCACCCATTGCTTATTGAAGTTTTGAAACAGGTCTCTCAATTTGTTGCAAACCACTGTTGGGAGAAGTGTTTTGGGAGAAGTGTTTTTGTTATGCGTTTGCCCGTGCAATTGAAAAAAAAAAACGAGGGCTGGGCTAAATTTCATGAGACGGAACGGCACCTGAGATTTTATTCCCAGCTTTTCATACGTGTCACTGTGAATTGATGTGAAAATTACTTTGAACGCGGAGCAACTTTTTATCAAAGACTCACGCCGCACAAGTCAGACCTGGTTGTAATTTGGATTTTGGAACAATTTTTTTTAAATTTCAGAACTGTCGTTTAGAATTATGGGACTGGGGTAATTAAGGGATTAAAGGATTAGGCCGGTGATTCACAAGTAACATTATCTATATAATTATCCACGTAATTGACAAAATCTCAGAAAAGGGATGACCCGCCCCCAGATTTGACGCAATTTCGGGACGATCCATCCCCAAAACAGCCATTGGGGCGGGTTGTCTCGGGGGCGGGTTAGCCCGTTCCCCTCACCCTCTGTGGTAGCGATATGTCACGTGGGGAATCCACAGTGTGGACACAGAATAAATATATATATCATCTGTGGTGTGGATTTGTGGTTTTGATTTTGAAAGAACAACACGACCACATGGACTTAACATTTTTATTTATTAAAGTATAATTTAACCATACGTACGTATTCTTTTCATGGTTTCTTCATTCTGGACCTGATGACGTTTCAGCAATGAAAGTGTTACCTACCTGTCTTTGTGTCGGCTATAATGTGAACCGTTGTCATGCTGGGCAGTGACAACGCAAAAAATCCAGTGTCCTAACTTTGTTGCAACTCGGCTAAAATTCTGTACAATTCCCCCTTTTTAAAGTATCCTGTGTATTCCGAATAAACTGTTTAACACGATCAAGTGTACTCAACTTAAAACTGAAGATTTTGACAAATTCTGGGCCGAATTTTTCTGTCGGACAAAATATCCGACCGACACTGTTTGTCGGCGGTCATAGGCATATTTTCGTCGGACAAATGACCGTGTCCGGACGCTTATTTCCAGGCCTGTTCTCTTCGACGGTAAGCTTTCCTCTATCTATGATCAGATTACTAAGAAAGCTTTTGATTCTCTGCTATTCAAATCCGCTTCCAAAAAGTCGGATTCAGCGGAGAAGGATAAAACAGGCACTTCTGGAACGAGTACGTCCAAGGGAAGTTCCTATAGAGGTTCCTATGCGTCCTCTAGGTCTAATTCTAGAGACTGTCAAGGCAGCGACTCAGGTAGGGGACGTTATACTGGCCGAGACAACCGGTCAGACATCCCTAGGTCGACGGGGCAAGGTGCGGGTCATGGAGGACGTGGTTTCTCCTTCCGTAAGCCTCGCAGGTCCAGGAGGTGATGGTATGCACCTCTATTGTGTTCAGGTAGGCAGAAGACTGGGGAATTTTGCAATCAGTTGGGCATCAGTTACGGACGATCCTTGGGTTCGAGAGGTAGTTGCGGAAGGACTAAGAATATCCTTCAAACGAAAACCTCCGTTAACTCGAAGTCCAAAATGGACTCAGCTTTCGTCAAATCTGCAGAAAAGAGACGCACTTCTATTAGAAGTACAGTCTCTTCTGGAGAAGAACGCAGTAGAGGTCGTAGAAGACCAGGATTCTCCAGATTTCTACAGCCATCTGTTTCTGGTTCCGAAACCAGACGGCTCGTTCCGTCCAATTATAGATCTGAGCTGGATAAACAAGCTGATCGTGGCTCCAAAGTTCTATATGGAGACCATTCGATCGGTCAGAGCGAGTATTCGGGTGAGCGACTATGCTACGAGCATAGATCTCAAGGATGCGTACTTTCACGTCATGGTACATCGGGCGTTCGAAAGTATCTACGCTTTGCAGTCCTAGGAGTTGTGTATCAGGTCCGAGCGATGTGCTTCGGTTTGAATCTAGCGCCCCTGCTTTCACTCGAATAATGAACTCGGTAATGACTCATTTCCGAGCTCATTCATCTGCGGTAACGTCAGCCTACCTAGGCGACATTCTTCAGAGGTACAGCAACGAGTTAACGCTTCAGAACGATGTGCAGAATCTGCTTCTATTGCTCCGACATCTCGGTTTCATAGTAAACAAGGAGAAGTCGGATCTGGTGCCGTCCAAGTCATCCACCCACCTGGGGATGAGCTTCAAGACGCACAACAATCTCGTTCGTCTGCCGTCAACCAGAGCGAAATTAATCAGTTGTTACGCTCGCTATTGTCTTCACTCAGACAAAGTCACAGCGAGAGAATTCATGAGACTGATAGGTTTGTGCAGAGCCGCTGCGAATCTCATTCCAATGGGGCAGTTACGCACTCGTCCTCTCCAAATTTTCCTTACTCAGAATTGGAGAGTAAAGATTCATTCGCTCGATGTAGACGTTCTCCTGTCAGATCAAGTGAAACAAGAGATTCAGACTTGGGCAAACATTCAGTGGTTAACTCAGGGAGTTCCACTGCAGTTGCCGGATCCGAGTTTTACTATCATGACGGATGCCAGTCAAACAGGTTGGGGTGCAACATTGAGCCCAACGGATTCGAAGTGCCAGGGTCTTTAGGATCCGCAGTTCCTAAGCAAGCACATAAACATCAAGGAAATGATGTCAATTTGGCTTGCTCTATGTCATTGGATGAACATTATTCAGAATGCACATGTCCAAATTCTGTCCGACAATTCGACAGTAATAGCGTATATATTCGGAACCAGGGAGGCACTCATTCCATTCCGTTATTCAATCTAATGGAAAGAATCCTGTTTGTATTAGAACACCAAGTTCATTTATCAGTCCGTCATATTCCGGGTCGTCTGAATGTATTAGCAGACTCCCTTTCACGGAAGGGTCGCTTGTTGCCGTCAGAATGGACTCTCAGCAAACGAGTATTCAATCAGATTTGCTACCAATGGGAACGGCCAATGATAGACTTATTTGCGACACATCTCAACAATCAGTTGCAGACGTATGTGTCACCATGTCCGGATCCTCGAGCATATGCAGTAGACGCTCTATCGATCTCGTGGGACGGAATGATAGGATATGCGTATCCTCCAGCGCCGTTGATTCAGCAGATATTGCTAAAGATAAAAAACCTCAATGCAAAATTCTGTTGGTAGCCTCTCTGTCTTCACAGAGACCATGGATAAATCTACTCAGGTGTCTGCTGTGGGACATGCCGTGGAAGCTTCCTCCACAAGAGGATCTTCTTTCGCAAGGGAAATCGTGCAAACTGCATCACAACCCGCAAGGTCTCAACCTTCACGTATTTCCATTGAGCGGTCCTTCTTGCACGGCAACCTTTTTACAGGACGAGCAGTGGTCGTGATTTCTTACTGTAGGAGGACCTCCTCTTCGCTAAACTATGCTGCTAAGTGGAAGGTCTTTTGTCGGTGGTGTAGGGATCATTCTGTTGATATTTATGATCCCTCCATTTGCAAGCTTTCTAGTATACTTGTTTGATGAGATCAAACTGCAGCCTGTTACTATTAAAGGTTATAGGTGTATGCTATCTGATACCTATGCACACCATGATAGTTTACAAATTGGATCTAATATCTCTTTATCTAAATTAGTTAGAAACTTCTCGTTATCTAAATTAGTTAGAAACTTCTCGATAAATAGACCTAGAACCCTTAGATTAATTCCTAAATGGAATTTAGCATGGGTTCTTCTTAAGCTAAAAGAAAAGCTATTTGAGCCTCTTGATACAGTGGACTTCAAATTCTTATCTTATAAGACAGCATTTCTCTTAGCCTTCTCTTCGGCTAGAAGAGTCAGTGAGCTTCATGCACTATCTGTTGATGATTCTCACTATCGTAGTGTCGGAAATACTATTACCTTTACTACTAATGTTGGATTTTTGGCTAAGAATCAGGCTCCTAATAAATATCCGGAACCTATTGTTATTAAGGCTCTTCTGTCTTCAGACGGGCATAGGCCTTTACTCTGTCCGGTTAGAGCTTTACGTATTTATAAATGAAGATCTCAGTTTATCAGAAAGAGACATAAACGCTTCTTTCTGTCTCTGATGCCTAATAGAAAGGACATTATCGTCCATTCTATTGCTAGGTGGATTCAATTAACTATCCGTACTGCTTATGATAAATTATCTTCAACTCAGCAGTTTGTGCTTAAGATTTCAGCTCATGAAGTAAGAGCTCTATCTACATCTTGGGCTTACGCTAATAGTGTCGCTATTACAGATTTAATGAAGGCTGCATATTGGGTCTCAGCCATCTACATTCACAAACTTTTACCTCAGAAATATTGAGTCCATTTCTGGAGACCTACATTGTTTAGGTCCGTTATCTGTTGCTCAGAATGTCGCCCACTAAACAGTTGCAACTATAGTTATGCAGGCTTTCTGTTCCGGCAGTGACTCTGTCCTGCTGCCCTCTTCGCTCTGGGGTATTTGACCCAGGGCAAGGGGAAGGGGGGGGGGGGGGGGAGGGTGTTCCCTTAGGTCACCTGCTTTATAGTGAAAAGCAAGGGGATACCTCCTCTGGAGTCAGTAATTCTGAATCGGTGCCAGGATGGTTTTAAAGTGTAAAGCTAATGTTTAAATTCATTCATGTCATATTTTTAAAGTGTCGCTCGGTGTGAAGCATTTGTATATGTTACGTGTCAAACAGGCGTTAATATACAATCCTCGGACACTTTTAATGAATATAAAGAGTCTCAATTCTCTGGACTTCCCCTTATTTATTGGCTTACTTTAAAAAATAATTAGTATAGCGGGTTATACTGGATGTTAATAGAGAACATTGATGTTATTGTGCTCAATTATGAAAGGTGTTGTGTCTTTCTCCTTTGTTATAAATAAGAAAGATGCATGTAAAGCCTAATTCTCCTTTGCTCCTCGAGGGGATAATTCTATTATATATAGTTGAGCTTATTGGATTTTCATCTATGTCCTAGGCCCTCCAGCCTTTTTTCTATTCAGCTAAGTCTGGGTCATTGGTACAGTATAAAAATGTTAAAAATTTTTATATTTTTTATACTTATCAATGACCCAGACGGGGATGGCCCTCCCAGGAGTTGGGAACTCGTACCTCCCCGCTGAGTACATAGCGCTTACCAGGCACTGCTTGTAAGAATGATAATTGGCGCCAATTTCGAGACCTCCTTGACACTGCGCATGCGCAGTGGAGTAAAAGTATGGAGGACCATTTAGGACATGTAATTTTCGGTTTTAGATGCAAATTTTGGGGATTGGGGGTAAAATTTGTGTTTGGCCCTAGATTTTTAAGAGTTAGCACCAGCTAAGTCTGGGTCATTGGTAAGTATAAAAAAATATATAAATTACTATAAACTTTTTAACTTTTTACGCTAGCCTCTAAGACTGGCAGATCCAGTTTCTTATCGCACCAAACTCTACATCTGCCATTCATCAACAGAAGAAATAAATTTGAAACGGCAGGACAGGGCGTTCCGAGAGTTTCTCTGTGTTTAGACGACCAAGCAGAAGACTTGGAGTTGTCATTGCCGGCGTCTATGTCGATTCCCTCCAGTGTGTTGGAGACGACAATCTAATCTAACAGAACCAGTTTAGGTGCCTTATCTTATGCAGATCACCTTACCAGAGCGTTATCACAACGTCTCGTTGGTAAAGAATTCCAGGATGTTCAAACTTCCTTGACTGTTCTTTTGAGGGCAATCGCATATTCCACGTATAACTCTGCCCTTTCAGTGGCAAATTTGGAGTTAGTCAGACGTGATGCTGCCCTGGCTTCATCCACTAGGGTGGATTCTAAGGTGAAAAACTCTCTTCGAGTCGCTCCGGTTTCAGGAGAACTTCTCTTCGATGGTAAGCTTTCACTCATCTACGATCAGATTACCAAGAAAGCTTCGGACCCTCTGCTCTTTAAGTCTGTTTCGAAAAAAACGGACTCAGCAGAGAGGAGTAAGTCAGGGACTTCTGTTGCGAATACGTCCAAGGGAAGTTCCTACAGAGGATCTAAGAAAGCCTCTACATCTTACTCCAGAGACCGTCAGAGTAGCGACTCAGGTAGGGGAAGTAATGCTGGCCGAGACAACCGGTCAGATGCCCCTAGGTTGACTGGTGTAGGTGCACGTCAGGGAGGATGTAGTTTCTCCTCCTGCAAGCCTCGCAGGTACAGGAGGTGAAGGTCAGAACCTCTATTATGCTCCAGTGGGCGGAAGGCTGTAGAGATTCTTATCCAATTGGTTGTCAATTACGGACGACCAATGGGTTCAGGTTATTTTGAAAGGTCTAAAACTGTCCTTCAGAGAAAAACCTCTATTAACACGAAGTCCACGATGGACTCAGCTTCCGTCAAACTTTCAGAAGAGAGATTCGCTTTTACCAGAGGTGCAATCTCTTCTGGAGAAGAACACAATAGAGGGCGTAGAAAACCAGGATTCTCCCGGTTTATACAGTCACCTGTTCCTGGTACCAAAACCAGACGGCTCGTTCCGTCCAGTTATAGATCTAAGCTGGATAAACAAGCTGATCGTGGCTCCAAAATTTTATATGGAGACCATACGATCGGTGAGAGCGAGCATTCGAGTGAATGACTATGCTGCGAGCATGGATCTCAAGGATGCGTACTTTCACGTCATGGTACATTTGGCGTTCAGAAAGTACCTTCACTTCGCTGTCCTAGGAGTCATTTATCAGTTCCGAGCAATGTGCTTCGGACTGAATGTAGTGCCCTGGGCCTTCACTCGAATAATGAACTCGGTAATGACTCATTTAGGAGCTCATTCGTCTGCGGTAACGTCGGCCTACTTGGACGACATTCTTCAGAGGTACAGCAACAGATTAACGCTTCAGAACGATGTTCAGAGTCTGCTTCAATTGCTCCTACGTCTCGGTTTCATAGTAAACGAAAAGAAGTCGGATCTAGTTCCGTCCAAGTCGTTCATTCACTTGGGAATGAGCTTCGAGACACACAACAATCTGGTTCATCTGCTGTAACCCAGAGCGAAATTATTCAGTTGTTACGCTCGCTTTTGTCTGCACTCTGATGTTGTGACAGCAAGAGAATTTATGCAACTGATAGGTTTGTGCGGAGCTGCCGTGGACCTTATTCCGATGGGGCGCCTATCCACTCCAGATATTTTTTACTCAGAATTGGTGTGTGAAGATTCATTCGCTCGAAACAAACATTGCCTTGTCAAACCAAGTAAAACAAGAGATTCAGACTTGGGCAGATATTCAGTGCTTAACTCAGGGAGTTCCACTGCAACTGCCGGATCCAATTTTTACGATTATGACGGATGCGAGTCAAACAGGTTGGGGCGCGGCATTGAGCCCAACAGATTCGAGGTGCCAGGGTCTTTAGGATCCACAATTCCTGAATAAGCACATAAACATCAAGAGATGATGTTAATTTGGCTTGCGCTATGTCATTGGATGAACATTATTCAGAATTCACATGTTCAAATACTGTCGGACAATTCGACAGTAGTAGCGTATATTCGGAACCAGGGAGGCACTCAATCCATTCCTTTGTTCAACTTAACGGAAAGAATCCTTCTGTTTGTCCTAGAGCATCGGTTCTTCTGTCGGTCCGTCATATTCCAGGTCGTCTGAACGTTCTAGCGGACTCCCTTTCTCGGAAAGGTTGTATGTTGCTGTCAGAATGGACTCTCAACAAACGAGTATTCAATCAGATCTGCTACCAATGGGATCATCCGATGATAGACTTGTTTGCGACGCATCTCGGCAATCAGTTGCCGACGTATGTGTCGCCATGTCCAGATCCTCGAGCATTCGTGGTAGACGCTCTCTCGATCTCTTGGGACGGAATGGTAGGATACGCGTATCATCCAGCTCCATTGATTCAACAGATATTGCTAAAAATCAAGCAATCTCACTGCAAGATTCTGTTGGTAGCATCCCTGTCACCCCGCAGACCATGGATAAATCTACTCAGGTGTCTGTTATGGGACATTCCTTGGAAGCTTCCTCCGTGGGAGGACCTTCTTTCGCAGAGGAAATCGCGCACACTGCATCACAATCCACAAGGTCTCAACCTTCACGTATTTCCATTGTGCGGTCCTTCTTGCACAGCAAGCAGTTTACAGGACGAGCAGTGGACGCAATTTCTAACTGTAGGAGGACCACCCTCTTCGCTAAATTATGCTACTAAGTGGAAGTTTTCTCTCGTTGGTGTAGGGATCATTCTATTGATATTTATGATCCTTCCATTCCAGACATTGCTAATTTTTTGGTCTACTTGTTTGACGAGATCAAACTATAGGTCTATGCTATCAGATACTTATGTTCCCTTATATCACCTGCTTTATAGTGGAAAGCAATGGAATACCTCCTCTGGAGTCAGTAGTTCCAAGTCGGTGCTGGGATGGTTTTAAGTGTAAAGCTAATGTTTATCTCATTTATGTAATATATTTAAAGTGTAACTCGGTGTGAAGCATTTGTATATGTCACGTGTCATACGAGCGTTAATATACAATCCTCGGACACTTTTAAATGAGTATAAAGAGTCTCATTCTCTGGACTATCTTTATTTATTGGCTTTCCTTTAAAAAATTAGTATAATGGGTTATACTGGATGTTAATAGAGATCATTGATGTTATTGTGCTCAATTACGGATTGGTAATATGTCTTTCTTTTTTGTATGAACAAGAAAGATATATGTAAATTCTGTTTCTCCTTTTCTCCTTGAGGGGATAATTCTGTTTACATGTAATTGAGCCTATTGGATTTTCCTTTATGTCCTAGGCCCTCCAGCCTTTTTTCTATTCAGCTAAGAGCTAAGTCTGGGTCATTGGTACAGTATAAAAAATATGAAAAAAATTTATAGTAATTTATATATTTTTTATACTTATCAATGACCCAGATGGGGATGACCCTCCCATGAGTTGGGAACTCATACCTCCCCGCTGATTATATAACATTTACCAGGCGCTGGTTGTAAGAATGAAGATTTGGCGCCAATTTCGGTACTTCCTTGACACTGCGCATGCGCAGTGGAGAAAAGTATGGAGGACCATATAGGACATTGATTTTTTGGATTTGGATGCAAATTTTGGGGATTGGGGGGCAAAATTTGTGTTTGGCCCTGAATTTTTAAGAGTTAGCACCAGCTAAGTCTGGGTCATTGGTAAGTATAAAAAATATATAAATTACTATAAATTTTTTCATTTTTCCGTAAAACAAATCTTTGTTTGCTGGATGGTTTATGTTGCTGATCTGATTTTTATTCAGGATGTATTTGAATTTGATCACAAACTGTATGATTGTCATTTCAAGGTATTTTTTGTTCGGGTTCACATCGCTGCATTGCAGTTTGCAAAGCAAGATCTTCCATGTGCTATCCAATCACCAGAAATTTGGTTCGAAAATGTTATGTGCTCATCCTGTATTCCACTTCAAAAATGGTAAGACTTAAATTTATCCACCATTTTACGAGTGTTTTCAGATCAGTTGACAAAACTCCACAAGTGTTTTCTATGATGTCGGTGCCTATAAATTAGCTCCCTTTTGTGCACCAAGCATTCTTCATAATCATCTTTCACAACTTTTTTCGTTCGGGTGGAAAGATGGTTAATGTTGCTCATCTGATTTTTATCCAGGATGTTTTTGAATTCTGATCACAAGTATGATTTGTCTTTCCATGAATTTGCCGTAGTTTGTTTTGAGTAAACCATTAATCATTTCAATAAGGGTACGTTTTAGTGAACTATTCTGGTTTACTTGGTTTACTATTCCATGTAAACCTAAACTGTGGTTTAATATACCCAATTGAATGGTACATTTAATGCGAATACTTTTCCATGTAAACCCCTGCTTGATGTCGCTAGAAAACGTGAAGCATGAACGTATTGTTAGGAGGGGAATATCGAAAGCCGGGTAACATATCCCTGCTTTCATTTTTAAACAGTCTTAGAAAACCATCATTAAAAGGGCCCTCATAAGAAACTTTCCAGTTATGATGTCAGAAATTATGTTACTGCTATCATGGAAATAAAATGGCCAAAAAGTTGTTACAATTTTTCTGAGAGAAAAATAACCTTTCAGATGAGAATCGAATATTTTTGAAAAGCCACTTTTATGGGCTAAATAAACGTTATTAACTGTTTTATAGTTTCTCTTTCTTAAATTATAGCATTTTTCATGAACCTTGCACTGTTTATTTCTTTTTTAACACTTGAAATCAGAATATTTATTTACTGTTGTTGTGCCAGCAGCCAGACCATCGGCCTCTCTGGGGAGGGGTAGCATCTTAGCCCAGCCAGGCTCTGATCCACACCCAGAGGACTCTGAAAGGGCCAAGTGCAAGAGGAAGAATAAAAGCCCATCCACTAAGCGCTGGGATGCCAAGCGCCTGGAGGCCTGGAGGAGAAAGTCTGAAGAAAACCGCAGAGAGAAGGAAGAGAAATTGGAAGTCCAATCCCCCATCCAGACAGAAAAACCAGCACCAGACACCACCCAGTCATCAAATGCCCCCCTCTCCAGTTCTTTCTCCAGCTTGTATCCCCACGCTAAGGAGGAACATGATGAAGAATTAAGTAACCTCGCCCACGAACTGGAACAACAGATCATGGGAGCAGAAGAGTCAACCAACAGCTCTCCTGTTAAAACCGAGTTAACCACACAGCTCCAGGAAAACGTTCTTTTAATGCTCAAAACGAAGCTCAGAGAGACCAAGAATGCCCTAGATTCCCAACAGGCAGAAGTGAGAATGAAAGCAGATGAACTACTGTCCGAAATCATGGCATGAAATCAGGATCAGCAACCAAACACCACTACTGATCCGCAGCCCCCACCAAAAAAACTCAAGGAAACTCCACCTCCACAGCCACCTCCAAAGAAAAAGAGGAAGAAGCAGAGGAAGTAAGTGAGTGAGTCAACAAGCAAAGCACACCACCAAGTCACATCCACTTATGGGATGCATGTCTCATCCCGAAGTGAAGAATCTTTCGGAGACATTAAAAAAAAAATCATCACGTGATATGTACACGTAATTGATGAAAGGTAGTACTGAAATGGTTAACCGGATAATCGGTTTGAAACCAGTTAGCTACCTGACCGATTAGAAAAACCGTCAACCGGTTATACGAAAAATATTGATAGTGATCGTCATTCCACGTTTAAAACATAGTAAATTTTCCACTTCTCCTTTGTGATAGATTACACCTCGAAGCTTTGTTGTATATATTGAGAAATAATCCATTTTGGCGTTCAAGACTTTGTTAATGATCGGCAGTTTCCGTGAGTACTGAGTTATCGCAGAAACTATTCCGTAGTGTGTATACAAACGAACGTTGTCGAGTACTCGACAATGTTCATTTGTATACACACTACGGAATAGGTTGAGAGTACTGCTTTCTAATTCTTATAGTTTTGATCCCATATTCGGTGAAATAATGGCCATGGATAACCGGATATTATCCGGTTATAGCTCTCGGTTAGTCAGTTACGAAAATGAGCCAACCGTTTCAGCCCTAATGAAAGGTCAATGTCAATGATAAAACAAAAAAGCAAACAATTGTTTCGTAAAGGTTACACCATAGAAAGTAAGTGATGTTGAATATACAGTCTACACCCAAAGGTTGAAATACCACTTTTCAGCAGTAACATTTTCCCACAATGCAACTGAGAATTTAATCATCTTTACCTTGTGTCACAGAATAATATACAATTAACCCTTTACCCAACATAATGTCCAAAACTGGCCAATGCTATTCACAAAAGTCGCCAATTAATTTTCATTATTTTTTTCATTTTCTGTCTCAAAAACATTGGTTATGACCCCTCTTTGGAATGAGCTTGATGAGGGAGAAGGGGGTGTCATAACCTATGTTTTTGAGACAAATTATGAAAAAAGTTAGTTATTCAAAAATTTTGTTTGCAAGTGTCATCTGCTTTTCATGTTAGGTAAAGGGTTAATTATTGTTTTTTTAGCATTTTTCAAAAATTTTCTATGAAACCATATCATGTGACCCTTATTGGAATAAGCTTGATGAGCTCGTTCGAATGAAGAGGTCACATGATATGATTTTGTTGAAACTTTTTGAAAACTATATTTTTTTCAGCTGCTAAATTTGAGAATTATGTAGACATATGCGCCTGATTTGTTAGACAAAGTATTAGTCATTCAAGAATTCTCAAATTAGATCTAATGTTGCTCAGGCCATTTTTAGCTCAACTTTGGCAAAGCCAAATTTGAGCTTTTGTCATGGCCCGTCGTCCGTCTGTCCGTCTGGGACGAGAACAGGTGTTTTTGGGTGCGGTCCAAAATTCAAGATGGCTGCCAGCCTCCATTTTGTACCGACGATCCAGAAATCTGTTCTTTGTACAGAACTTCCATATGAAAGCTCTGATTTGAATAATTTTTAGCTCACCTGAGCGAAGCTCAAGGGGAGCTTTACTACTCTTTCTGTCCGCCGTCCGTCCGTCCCTCTGTCGTAAACTTTACATTATCGACTTCTCCTCACAAACTACTGGACCAAATTCAACAAAATTTGCTGTGCGTGTTCCCTATCATTTGTCAATTCAAGTTTGTTCAAATAAAGTTGCCACGCCTACAGGGGCTACCACAGGGGGCATAACTCTGATAGCACCCATGAACTTCGTTTCCAAAATCAAAAAAAATCTTCTTCTCCAGATCCAGCAGGCAGAATCTTTTGATATTTGGTATGCAACATTGTGGGGTGGATCTGATTCAAGTTTGTTCAAATCGGCCCCCTGGGTTTATATTTGGGCTCAGTATAGAAGCTCGAATTCGAACTTAGTGCATTTCAGGCAAATTTCTTAAAAAATCTTCTTCTCCAGATCCAGCAGGCAGAATCTTTTGATATTTGGTATGCAACATTGTGGGGTGGATCTGATTCAAGTTTGTTCAAATCGGCCCCCTGGGTTTATATTTGGGCTCAGTATAGAAGCTCGAATTCGAACTTAGTGTGTTTCAGGCAAATTTCTTCAAAAATCTTCTCCAGATCCAGCAGGCAGAATCTTTTGATATTTGGTATGCAACATTGTGGGGTGGATCTGATTCAAGTTTGTTCAAATCGGCCCCCTGGATTCATATTTGGGCTCACTATAGAAGCCCAAATTCGAACTTAGTGCATTTCAGACAAATTTCTTAAAAAATCTTCTTCTCCAGATCCAGCAGGCAGAATCTTTTGATATTTGGTATGCAACATTGTGGGGAGGATCTGATTTAAGTTTGTTCAAATCGGCCCCCTGGATTCATATTTGGGCTCACTATAGAAGCCTGAAATCGAACTTAGTGCTTTTCAAGTTTGTTCAAATAAAGTTGCCACGCCTACAGGGGCTACCACAGGGGGCATAACTCTGATAGCACCCATGAACTTCGTTTCCAAAATCGAAAAAAATCTTCTTCTCCAGATCCAGCAGGCAGAATCTTTTGATATTTGGTATGCAACATTGTGGGGTGGATCTGATTCAAGTTTGTTCAAATCGGCCCCCTGGGTTTATATTTGGGCTCAGTATAGAAGCTCGAATTCGAACTTAGTGCATTTCAGGCAAATTTCTTAAAAAATCTTCTTCTCCAGATCCAGCAGGCAGAATCTTTTGATATTTGGTATGCAACATT
Source organism: Pictodentalium vernedei (assembly GCA_031216915.1). Lineage (NCBI taxonomy): Eukaryota > Metazoa > Mollusca > Scaphopoda > Dentaliida > Dentaliidae > Pictodentalium > Pictodentalium vernedei. The sequence goes on along the minus strand of CM062293.1, from coordinate 487,274,161 downwards.
GTGGGGTGGATCTGATTCAAGTTTGTTCAAATCGGCCCCCTGGATTCATATTTGGGCTCACTATAGAAGCCCGAAATCGAACTTAGTACATTTCAGGCCAATTTCTTAAAAAATCTTCTTCTCCAGATTCAGCAGGCAGAATCTTTTGATATTTGGTATGCAACATTGTGGGGTGGATCTGATTCAAGTTTGTTCAAATCGGCTTCCTAGATTCATACTTGGGCTCACTATAGAAGCTCGAATTCAAACTTAGTGCATTTCAGGCAAATTTCTTTGAAAATCTTCTTCTCAAGATCCAGCAGGCAGAATCTTTTGATATTGGGTATGCACCATGCTTAGGGGGGTATGTCAAGTTTGTTCAAGCCAAGTCCCTGGGTTCATATTTGGGCTCACTGTGGTAGCCCGAATTATAACTTAGTTCAAAATGAATTTATTTTCTTTAAAAATCTTCTTCAGATCCAGCAGTTGGAATGTTTTGATATTTGATATGCAGCATCCTTAGGGGGGGTGAGATTCAAATTTGTTCAAGCCATGTCCCTAGGTCCATATTTGGACTCACTGTGGGAGCTTGATTGTAACTTAGTTCAAAATGAGGAATTTTCTTTAAAAATCTTCTTCTTCAGATCCAGCAGTTGGAATGTTTTGATATTTGGTATGCAGCATCCTTGGGGGGTGAGATTCAAGTTTGTTAAAGCCAAGTCCCTGGGTTCATATATGGGCTCCCTGTGGGAGCCCGAATTATAACTTAGTTCAATATGAGGAATATTCTTTAAAAATCTTCTTTTTTATTTAGATCCACTGGTCAGAATCTTTGGATATTTGGTATAAGCTTTTCTTAGGAGGAGCAGATGCAACTTGTTGAAATCATTTCTCTGGGTTGATATTTAGGCTACCATGTCAGGTGAGCGCCCTCAGGCCCCTTGGGGCCTCTTGTTTGTATGAATGTTTAGTACCATGGGATACATCACATATAATACAAGTTTTTTTCTCGTGCTTAAATTATGCAAATTAGACTAACTTTGATGTTTTTTTGTGTTACTTTCAGCACTTTAAGTGCAAATGCCAATACGGCTCAGGCTAGAGGCCGTATTTATGAACCGATCTTTACGAAACTTCTTGGGTACCTTTGTTATCACTGTGGGACGAGAACGAGTGTTTTTGGTCCGGTCCGAAATTCAAGATGGCCGATGGCAGCCATTTTGTACAAAATTAGGTGCTTCAGATTTTTGCACAGAACTTCCATATGAAAGCACTGATTTGAATAATTTTTTGTATGAATGTTTAGTAACATGCGATACATCACATATAATACAGGTTTTTTTCTCGTGCAGAAATTATGCAAGTTAGATGAACTTTGATTTATTCAGTGCTACTTATACACTGTAAATGCACATGTCAATATGCCTTGGGCTAGAGGCTGTATTTAGGAACCGATCTTCACGAAACGTCTTGGGTACCTTTGTTATCACCTTGGGATGAGAATGAGTGTTTCTGGTGCGGTCTAAAATTCAAGTTGGCTGCCGGTGGCAATTTTGTACCGAAATTAGGTCTAATCAGTTTTTTGTACACAACTTCTATATGGCTCAGGCTAGAGGCCATATTTATGAACTAATCTTTACGAAACTTCTTGGGTACCTTTGTTATCACTGTGGGATGAGAACGAGTGCTTTTGGGTGTGGTCCGAAATTCAAGATGGCCACCAGCAGCCATTTTGTACCAAAATTAGTGCACTCAGTCTTTTGTACAGAACTTCTGTATGGAAGTTCTGATTTGAATAAATTTTTGTATGAATGTTTAGTAAAATGGAATACATCACATATAGTACAGGTTTTTTTCTCGTGCAGAAATTATGCAAATTAGATGAACTTTGATTTATTCAGTGCTACTTACACACTGTAAATGCACATGTCAATACGGCTCGGGCTAGAGGCTGTATTTAGGAACCGATCTTCACAAAACTTCTTGGGTACCTTTGTTATCACCTTGGGACAAGAACGAGTGTTTCTGGGTGCGGTCCAAAATTCAAGATGGCCATTTTGTACCGAAATTAGGTCCAATCAGTTTTTTGTCACAACTTCTATACAGCTCGTATTTATGAACTGATTTTCACGAAACTTTTTGGGTACCTTTGTTTTCACCTTGGGACATGAACGAGTGTGTTTTGGGGTGCCTTTGTTATCACTGTGCTATGAGAACACATATTTTGGAGTTCAGTCAGACTCACTCTGGGACTCAAAGATTTCTTTTCTAGTTTAGCATCTGACTGTCACCCACCTTTACAATACTTTACCTATACATTTGTTACAGGCTTCGGTCAGTATTTATGTACAGGCCGTTACAATACTTTATATGTACCTTTGTTATCAGGTCATTACCTAGATGTTTGTCATTGATGTGTCACATACTATACATGTACATGTCTTAACAAGTTGAGCTACAGTGTCATTGACACTTTCATTTTAAAAATTGCATATGGATGGGTATTTTTTAATTTTATTTTTTTTTATTTCTGTAATTATTTCTTTGCTGGTAATTATTTCTTTGCCAGCAAAAGTTAATGTTCTTGGTTTGTTTTATGTTTTAGGCCTCATAATCTACAGAATAGCATGGGTGCTGGTGTACAAGAAGGATTGTAAAGCAGCCTTCTTGCACTCTATAGACAAATTTATCAATTTTAATAACTTGGGTAAAATATTTTTTTAATTTTTGGGGTTATAAAAAGAGAGAATGCGGCAGCCAGAAGGACCATGTGAGAGGGCCTGGGAAACGGATTTTTAACTTTTTTTTAGGCCTTAAGTATACTTTACTGTACTTATTTTCAGAAAGGAGAGAAAATGTCACTTCATGAGGTACGAGATATGATTAATAGTGTTGATGAGAATCAAGATGGGAAACTGGATTATAAAGAGGTAATAATGTCTGGAAACCTATACTATAATAAGGTAACATCTAAATCATATTCTTTCTTGAAGCAGCATGATACAGTGATTGCATCAACACACACTTCTGTATTGAGCACGCTGACCTGGAATTGTTGAGAATGCAAGATACACTTGTCAAAGTGAGGTTACTGCATCCACATGCTGGTAATGGGTATTTTTTCTTTTTTGTCAAGCATGCTTTCTTTGAGTGAAAATTGCAACTCATTGTTTTGGTTGAGCACAGAATGAGCATGCATGAATATCTTCAAATGTGTTTGCTTTCCATAGTATTCATAGGAGCAGTTGTCGACAAGCCAATCATGAGATTTTCCCCATGTGAGCCGTACTGCTGCCCAGTTTTGAGAAAGTTGTCGAATTAATTCTATATCAGGGTTCGTACGCCATACTGGAAAATAATGGGAAAATGTTTCCGGATCTCAAGTTGGTAAATACTGGAAATATACTTGAGTTGTAATTTTTGCTACCTCTACACTAATTTACCACCCCAAACAAACTCTTGTAAATATGATAAATATAAGTTGTTTGGTATAGATAAAGCCAGGTACTAGCTGTCGTGAAGGTGGTTTCAACTACTTGCATGCTGCTGGCAGATTTTCCTGTCCATGGCAGAATTTCTCTTGCCACTGAAATATGTATAATTTGGCCTCATTTACTCAAATTTTCTTCCTGTTAATTGAATGGGTTTTGTTTGAACCATTGATTTATTAAATAGAATAAAAGGGGGCGCAGTGGCTCAGTAGGGAGAGGTGCAGGCTGCAAGCCGAGAGGTCCTCGGTTCGAATCCCACCTGCGGCAACAGCGTTGTGTCCTTGGGCAAGACACTTCACCCCCATTGCCCACGTGGGGGCACGGTGGCGTTGTGTACTAAGGCGTACTGCATGTCAACGGTGCACTTGCCTTCAACCAATGCTAACCCTGCTTGTGTGGAGTTAGTATGTTGGGGAGCTGACAGTTGCTCGGTGGTTCTCTCCAGATACTCCGGCTTCTTCCGCCTGTAAAATTGTCGCGGTCATGATTAGCCATTGTGCAGAAATATGTGACCCTAAACACAAATAAATAAATAAATAAATAAATATAAATAGAATAAAAATATCTAGAAAATACAGGCCTGTCATTCTGAGGAGGGTGATTGCTCCAGATCCTTACAGTCCGCCTGAAATTTTGTTGAGAGCAAGTAATTGCCCTCCTCAGTAGCCTGATTCCAATGATTTTGGTAGGTACCAGCCTGCCTGGGTGGGCTTGTGCCTGCTTGAACATATATATCAAAGAGTGCCAGCAACTGCCCTCCTATGATTTTCAAAAAGACAGGCCTGAAAATACTCAGTGGGATGAGAGTTAATTTCTCAGTGAATTTTGAAGACTGTTCATTACTTCTGCATCTTCTGAAATATAGTATATGCCTTTGTTATGACAAGTTTAAGTAGTTGTATAGTCAAAAATTTTGAATACAGTTCTGGAAAATTCTCAATGGACACTGGAAATATACTGGAAAAGTACTGGAATTTCAACCAAGTTTGGGTGTACGAACCCTGTGTATATTCTTCTTTAGTTTCTTCAATTTTCAGTTTCACCATGCTCTCAAGTCACCAGTAACATTCTGTAAGTAATTTGGTGCTGTTTAGTACTCAAACGATTAGTCAACTAGTTGATGTCGACTCTCGGCAAACCAGTAGTCGACTCTCAATTGTGCAGTCGACTAGTCGGAGGAGTTCAAGCTTTTAGGTAAATAGTATCTCTTCTGTGCCACTGTCAGACAGTTTGAACAGCAATATTGGGCAATCAATGTATACATCTATTGCCATCTAATAGTAGTGACAGTAGTTTGTTTTAACTGGTACTAGTAGAGTGCTGAATTATTTTGGGCCATCAGGATGTTATTAATTTGCATTCTTGCAATTTATGGGAGAGTGCCTATAGGCACTCTCCCATAAATCGCAACAAGGCAAATTAAATAAGACTATATAATTTCACTCTTAGCATAATTAGAAGCACATTGACAGAATAATGTTCCAGTAAGTTGCTGTATATGAATGCCCAAGTGAAGGCAAATTTGACCTTCAGCACTCTACCGGAACACCAACACTGTTATAAGGAGACAGGTTATCACCAATGACTAGTCGAAGTCGACTTGACTTCTGGGTATTGACTAGTCGACTTTGGAATTCACTAGTCGTTTGAGCACTAGTGCTATTATGGCCTTGAACCAATTTAGCCCTTAACCCTTTACCCAACGCAGAACGATGTCAAAATTTATTATTTTAATTACTATTTTTTACCTGCGTCGCCAGCGGCAGAGCAGGTCTAGTAACCGCTCGACTCGGTCCGTCAGTCCGTCTGTCCGCCAGTCTGTCCAGTCCATCCGTCAGTCCGTCCGAAACACTTTTTCCGTCAAAGTTTTCTTGGCTTCTATGAAAGGGAATGATTTTATATTTGGTCTTCTGCTTCATAATGATGAGTTGTATCGTGTAAGCAATTTTCAGATCTGCCGTGCAGCCACTTCCTGTTTGCCGATTTTTTGAAATTTTACTGTACCCACTGAACATTAAAATTTTCCGTCAAGGTTTTCTCGGCTTCTATGTAAGGGATTGATTTTATATTTGGTCTGCTGCTTCATAATGATGAGTTGTATCGTGTGTGCAATTTTCAGGTCTGCCCTGCAGCCACTTCCTGTTTGCCGATACTTTGAAATTTTACAGTACCCACTGAACATTGAAATTTTTCGTCAGACTTTTCTTGGCTTCTATGCAAGGGATTGATTTTATATTTCATCTGGAGCCTGATAATGATGAGTTGTATCGTGTATGCAATTTTCAGATCTGCTGTGCAGCCACTTTCTGTTTGCCGATTCAATTGCATGCAGCGACGCAGGTCCAGACCCGGTATTGGTCTTGGCTTGTTTAAATTTTACAAAAGATTTCAACAAAACCATATCTTGTGACCCCTCATTGGAACGAGCTCAATGAGCTCGCTCCAATGAGGGGTCACATGATATAGTTTTGTTGAAATGTTTTTAAAAATGTATTTCTTCAACAGCTGAATTTGCAAATTACGCGGACGGATGTGGGCGATTCATTAAGTAAAGGGTTAAATAGTCAAATGCCGATGTTTAGATTAACTCGTCTGGAGTATTTCATTTGGTCAGAAAAGGAAACTTACAGTTTACTTTTCCAACCAACTGAAATATTCCAGATGACTGAATTAGAATATGTGTAACTGGAGCACTGAAGAATGTATAAAAAGAATGTAGTAAAAGAATGTCAGGTTAAATCAGCAGTAGTCTGTGTGCTAACTCCACAAAAAGTGGGTAAACAAATGGCTGATTACAGTATCAGATTTTTTGCAGAATTTGACTGGTGATCTGAAAGCTTGATGTTTCGTATGTAAATTGGATCTTTTTGACAGTAAGGACAGTAAAATACAGTCGCCATAGAAAGTGACCCGGGGATGCAGTGGCATTGCGTTAACCGGTTCTCATCAGATCACCGAAGTTAAGCAATGTCGAGCCCGGTTAGTCCTCGGATGGTCGACCGTCTGAGCGATCGATTCGGACTCCAGCATTGTGTCCTTGGGCAAGGCACTTAACCCCGATTGTCCACATGTGGGCACGATGACGGCGTGTACCAAGGCGTACTGCACGTCGATGGTGGGCATGTCTTCAACCAATCTAACCTTGCCTGTGCTGCAGTGTGGAGTTACGATGTTGGGGAGCTGGCAGCTGCTCGCTGTTGCTCGGTGGTTCTCTCTGGGTACTACAGCTTCCTCCACCCGAAAAACTGTCACGGTCATGATTAGCCATTGTGCATAAGTATGTGACCTTAAACACCAGAAAATAAATAAATAAATAGAAAGTGACCAGTCCGTGGCTACCGTACTGTAAATATAGATTTTCTGAGCTGTCTGGTCAACATTTGTACTTGAGACCCAAATATTTTAGGCCCACTCTGCAATATTCTATACTAGTAAATAGAGATCATTAACATCATTCCTAATGTCTACTGGGATAATGTAATAATGTAAATATATAATAATGTAGATATTAAAAATTCAACTGCATATACAAAATCTAAGGAGTGGATTACTACTGAATCACAGCACCATATATTCTCCACTCGAAAAGTATTTTTTTAGTGTTAAAACGATGATCGGAACTGGCCACCACAATCGGCCGATTGTGGGCAATCAGATGACAACAGCTCCTGGAACATCAGTTCAACCAATTGTTGCCAAGCATTTTGTGATGATTCATAAACTGCATTTTATTATTTTCTGCAATTGTTTAATCTCTCTAGACATCCCTTTACGAGATATAAAAGTTAAGTGACATGTAAAGCTTACGATTGAGCGTATTTGCGGCAATTACCAGTTCATACTGGAAAAATTAACGTTGCACTCCATTGACTCAGGTCACAGTAAAAATTAGCAGTTGCGCTCTCTTGGGTGGTAAACGTGGCTCTGAGAGACACGTTTACCACCCAGGTGTGCGTGACTGGTAATTGTACTGTACCTGAGTCAACGGAGTTTAACACTATGAAATATGTTCAGTTTGATGTAGTTCTTTTGAGTGTCAATTTATCTGGTAATGAACGGACTGTAAACACTGCAACATATGTTCAGTTTAATGTAGTTCTTTCAAGTCTCGACTTATCTGTTTGTGAATGGACTATAAACACTGCAAAACACTGTAAAATATGTTCAATTTAATGTACCGTATTTACTCTATGTATTGGGACAGCTAAAAATAATTATTTTTACAGGTGTCCCAATTCTTAGAAAATGGGGAAAGAACAGAGCCTGGTCTTGATTTGATGCTGAATAAAGTTGTGTGTGATTCGGTTTCCATCACTATATACGAAAATCGCCGTCCAATTTTTTTTTATATTTTCATTTTTTGCTTCCAAAACATAGCTTATACTCCCTCATTAGAACAAGCGTATTGCGCTCGTTCCAATGAGGGATCATAAGCTATGTTTTGGAAGCAAATAATGAAAATTTTTAGTTACCCAAGAATTTTTTTTATGAGTGTCGTCTGCTACTAGTGATGGGCCAACTGGAACAAATCTCCTGAATGTCCCAAACTTTGGAGCATAAAAAAAATATAGTTTTCTGGAAAAAATGTGTGTCCCAAATCATAGAGTGTCCCAATACATAGAGTAAATACTGTAGTTCTTTCCAGTCTCGACGAAACTAGTGGTGAACGGACTGCAAACACTGTAAAATATGTTCAATTTAATGTAGTTCTTTGTGAGCTTCAACTTGTCAAGTAGTGCACTGTATTACAATCGGAATTGGCCTGAGATTCGGCTGATTGTGAGCTCAAATAACCAGTAATCGGTCATCGCCCATTTTTGGTAATCGGTTGAACACTATATTTTTTAATTTTTCAAAATTACATAAAAAAAACACTTGCAAACTTTCAATGTGATAAAAGTTTGCAAAGTGCTTTTTGTGTTTTGTCAATAGAAATTTAAACACTTGTTAAGTGAAAGATCTACCCCTCAGCGATTTAGTACAGTGGAACCCTGTTAATTGAATAGCGACTTTGTTAATGAAAATTATTCAATTAACAGGAGTATTCAATTAACAAGGATTGTGTCAATTTCCTGTATTCTAGAAATAAACTTAGCATTTATTCTATTATATCTTGTTTGGCAGAGCTCTATGAGCTCTGTCAAACAAGATATAATAGATTAAATGCCTGTATTAGATGTACTGAGGCTAAATAGGTCTATAAACAAAGGAAAACTTGGGCGTGTCAGAGTGATTTCTCGATTGGACAGGTTACAAGATTTTTTATTCAATTAACAGGAGTTTACTCTATAATCCATATTCAATTAACAGGTAAAATTTGTACTGAAAGTATGAGAAATGGTTTTGTGTTTGGAAGTTATATTCAATTAACAGGTACATACAATTGAGAGATATCCAAATAAGTGGGCTCCACTGTAGTAATCCACCCTCCAGATACAGTAGTCAACATTTTTCTGTTTGATCGGTTCAGTTAGTGGCTGAGTTACTGATCTAGCATATGGGGCAATATATTTTGCATTACATAGAGTAAATGCTCTGGAGTATTACAGTTGGACTACTTCATTCTTCTGCAGTAAAGAGCTCATTAACTAACGAGCAAGTTCTGTGCTAATTGTGACAGAACTTCTTGTTTCAACTTTATGATCAAACTATCTAAAAAAGACAAAAAGCTTGCCCCACATATTCCCTCTCATCTACCATCCATTCACTATGTAGAAAACTTGAGTCAGATAACTGTTTTAGGTCGCTTGAGCCTTTAATTCACAGCTTGAATTCAGGAGTTTTTTTCTCCTTTTGTAAAAGCCTAGAAGATGTCAGGTTTCACTTTGCATTCATAATTTTATTATACATTGCTTACTTCTTTACCAAACACAGCTAGAATATGACATTGGTGAAAAAATTCCTGAATATTAAATGACAGAGAATTAATTTTTATTCTCAAAAACATAATTTATGTTTCTACATTAGAATGATCTTGACAAGCCCATTCTAAAAGAGGAATCATAAGTTATGTTTTGGAGGTTTATTTATTTATTTATTGGTGTATAAGGTCACATATTTCTGCACAATGGCTAATCATGACCACAACAGTTTTACGGGTGGAGGAAGCCGGAGTACCCAGAGAAAACCACCGAGCAACGGCAAGCAACTGTCAGCTCCCCAACATACTAACTCCACACAAGCAGGGTTAGCATTGGTTGAAGACAGGTGCACCATCGACGTGCAGTATGCCTTAGTACACAGCATCACCGTGCCCCCACGTGGGCAATGGGGGCGAAGTGTCTCGACCAAAGACACAACGCGGTTGGCGCAGGTGGGATTCGAACCGAGGACCTCTCGGCTTGCAGCCTGTACCTCTACCAACTGAGCCACTTGGAGGTTAAAAATTGTAAAAAATAATTTTTGTAAACAACATCAGACCAATATGATCATTAAGTTAGGTAAAGAGTTAATTTATATTCACTGCAGTATTCATTCTAAAAACAGTGTATGTACTTAATATGAATTTTTTCATCATTTTGTATAATATTTGTGATATATATTCATTGTCATGACCATGTGCATGTACTGTAATTTGTATCAGATTTGATGTTGTATTTACAATCAGATCGCAAGCCCATCAGGGCGAGTTGCGCACCAGTTGTAAGCACAATCTGATTGTAAACCCATTACATAAAGCCTGTTTCTCTCATTTTTCAGTTTAAATTGCATTGAAATTGGTCCTAATTTTGATTTTCAGGAACTTTATTTTAATGCATAATAACAAGACATATATGTGATAGTGCTGTGTTTACCAGGAATTGAGTCTGTCTAATACAGAATCGGAAGGGGTGTGTTGGAGGGGGAGGGGTGGGGGATTGGCTAATACAAACATTTTTTCTGAGTTTTGGGGTGCAAATTAAGTTGATTGTTAGATAAATGAAATGTGTCCTTAAAATGCTTTACCTAACGAATCACCAGCATCTGCCCACATTATTTGTAAATTGAGCAGCTGAAAAAAAATTAATTTTTCAAAGTATTTCAACAAAACCATATCATGTGGCCCCTCATTAGAACAAGCTCATTGAGCTCGTTCCAATGAGGGGTTACATGATTTGGTTTTGTTGAAATCTTTTGTAAAATTTAACAAGAGCACCGCTGAGGCATGGCAAAATACGCCCGTTTTTTTTTTTTTTGGTTGTCAAGTACAATTTAGACATGTTAATAGCATTTAGGTAATAGAGTAGACTCCTGTTAAATGTTCCAATTTTTTTTTAATATCTTCTCTTCAACCAGTGGCTGCAATGACTTGATATTTGGTATGGAGTTTCTTTTTGTGGTGTAGAATGAAGTTTGTTCAAACAAAAAAGTTCATGGAGTGATATTTGCCTTTGTAATGGGAGGGAGATGTTTTTTGGCTGAGTCCAAACTATGGTCCGATTTTAACCCAATTTGGTATGTGGTATTATTGAGCCATAAGTACTTGATTCATGGCCCAAAATAATTTCCTGTGTCCCCGTGGGAACGCCTGGAGCTAAAAATAGAAATATTTTCAAATGCTTATCTTTCCCAAACCACACAGAACAGAGAACTGTTATTTGGTATGAAGCATCCTTAGGACCAGCAGAATGGAATTGTGAAAAAAATTTCTATCAGTTATGTCAGGGTGTTCTGTAGGGTGGAAGTGTGGGGGGGGGGGGGGGGGGAGGGAGGGGCATCAGAATATTTGCAAAAATTGTTTAAAAATTCTTCTCCAGAACCACTGATAAAAATCTTTTTGATATTTAGTATTCAACATTCAGAAAGGGGGTGGGGTGGGGGTGCAGGTAGAGGGGAGCTGGGGGGCAGAGATTGCAAGTTTGTTAAAATAAAGCCTGTTGGTTCATATTTGGGCTCTGTACAGGAACCCAAACTTTAACTTAGGGCGATATGGGGAATGATCTTTAAAAATATACTTCTGCAGAACCACCAGTTTCCTTTGGGGGGCCCAAATTTTAATTTAGTGCTATATGGGGGATAATCTTTAAAAATCCTCTTCTGACTCACCAATCCAGATCTTATGATATTTGGTATACAACATCCATTATGGAGGTTAGATCTAATTTTGTTCAAACCAAGCCCAGGGGTAATATTTGGGCTCCCTATTGGACCCCAAATTTTAACTTAGTCCAGTATGACGAATAATCAAGAAAACTCTTTTTCTTCAAAAACTCTAGTTGGAATCTCTTAATAAATGGTTCAAAGAGGAGTTGGATTGAAATTTCTTCAACTCAAGTCCATCGGTTAATAATTAGGTGAGCATGTTGGCAGGGGATATAGAAATGGATTCTATCTGTCCATCCGTCCCTCCATTCATTCATCCATCTGTCTGTCCCTTTGTGCATCCATAACAACTTTGGACCTTAATATCTTTAGTCAGTGGATGTTGGATTTAAATGATCTTTGGTATGTTGATAGACCACCATGGGGACAAGGATATTCACAAGTAACAGGTTGTGTCCATTTTTAGCCCAACTGTGTACAGTCAGGGCTATAGTCTTGACTTTCATCCATCTGCCCTTCCATCTATCCATCTGTTAACATTTAAAGTTACACCTTTAATTCTTCAAGCAGTTTAGTGGAATGTCACTCTTTCTCATTTGGGACAATGTATTCTGTCTACTGAACCTTTCTACAGTGATTTCAATTAATATTGACTTGATTTTAGGCCACACAAAGTAGATCTTCTTTCTCAGGCCATTATTTGTGAAATTGCATGCGGGCGAGCAGTTTTTTATTTTATTTTTTATTTCAGAAATTACTTCTATGCCATCAAAAGTTCATGTTCTTGGTTCGAGTTTTAGGCCTCATAATCTACAGAATAGCATGGGTGGTGGTGTATTTCATCCCTTGAGTGCAAGAAGGCTTTGCAATGCTAAAGCATTGCAAAGCCTTCTTTCACTCAAGGGACAAATTCATCGATTTTTTTAACTTGGGTAAAATATCAGACATAAACCATTTAATTTTAATTTTTTTAAGTTTAAATTGGTTATAAAAAGAGAGCATGCGGCAGCCAAAAGGACCATGCGGGAGGGCCTGAGAAACAGATTTTTTATTTTTTTAGGCCTTAACCCCTTTTAAAATTGTTTTCAGGCTTAGCTTTTTGGTATTTGAAATTAGGCTTTCACCACATACTTTGTTACTTTAATTCTTGCATGCTCAATACAACTTAATGATTGCATTTACATCACTGATTTCTTTTATCGGTTTTCAGAAATATTTAATCCTTTTTTGCAGTCAATTTTACTTAGTATTCCCAGCTTAAAGTTTCGGATTAAAGTTTTGCTTTTCAAGGTTGTACCTTTCATTCTTCAAGCACTACAACGTCATTGTTTTTCATTTGGGGCAAGGTCTACAGAACCTGTATATATTGGTTTCAAATAATATTGGCCCTAATTTAACCCTTTTCAAAATGGTTTTCGAACTTAGTTTCTGTAAATTTGAAATTAGGCTTCTACCACATACTTTGTTTGTGGGATATAGCATAGAGCCCCTGTCTGTCTGTCCGTCCATCCATTGTTTATGGCATAACTTGAACAATAGTTAATGGATTTCATTTCTTTTTGGTACATGTCTCTATAGCAACAATGTCTACATCAAGACCAGCGATATCCGATTAAAATTATGGGAATTATTGCTCTTTGTTTAATAAAAATATAGTGTTATGCTTGTTTATGGCACTCTAATGCATTTGCTTCCTAATGCATTTTGAAGGATTTAGAGGTGCATACATGCAGAAAAATTTGTTTACGCCTATGAACCCCCCCCCCCCCCCCCCCCCCCACCCCCATGTCATTTTTGCTTTTTTTTTTTTTTTTTGCTCCAAGATTGATTTGGCTGGATTTAGAGTGATTTTATGTGACGAAAAAGCCCACCTATGCTCCCCTTCCCCAATTGGGGGGTGCAGGGGGATTAGCAGCACTTGTTGATGGGATAGTCGGGCTCTATGTGTCACATCACTCTAGTTTAATGTTTGCATTTGTTATAATAAGAAAGCATGTTGCAACCAAAATGACTATGCAGGAGGGCCTGAGAGGCTGAGAAATATATTCTTAACTTTCTGAGGCCTAATATATCTATATCCTGTAGATTTGCAGTTATTTCTAGGCAAGCCTTGGCTGCCAATATAGCAGCCAAGGCTTACATAGAAACAACTGCAAAAATATTTATAATGTTAGTTTGTGTTCACCGAGAGAATGCATGTTAGGGAACATGCTCTATTGCTGTAAAAAATGATCACAGTTGGAATTTGGTCCCAAAAAGCCCCTCCAACAATGAGATTTCAAGTAATCAGTATTACAAAATAGTTTCTTCTGTGGGGCTCAGACAGCAGTTGACTTGTCAAGTCTTTGCTGTCCCCAAATTGGACCAACCTAGCACCTGGGGTTTCTTCAAAATGTAAGCCCTGTTGTAACTAGGACTGTCATGATTAATCGATTAATCGATTGTTGATCAGTTATGGCGAAATCGATTAGTATTTTTCGTTGTCGAATAATCGATAAATTGTATCCCGCTTTAGACGTTTAATAATTAAAAGAAAATTTGATGAAAAAAACTATTGTTTCTAAAGGTAAAGAGTTAAGAAACATTGATGTTAAACCCCAAGAAGCCGTTGGAAGCATTTGTCATTCAGGTACATTCATCAAAGCTTTGATGTTCTGAACTTTTGAACTGTCAGTGTAATAATCAAGACCGATCGGCAGTTGCGAAGTTCGCAACTGCCGACCGGTCTTGATTATTACACTGACGGTTTAAAAGTTCAGAACAACAAAGCTTTGAATATACCTAAAAGAGGATCGTCTTTGTTGTTTACCGAGGTAGGTCAACTGACTTGAACTTTAGAGGATCGTCTTTGTTGTTTACCGGAGGTAGGTCAACTGACTTGAACTTTATTTTTTATCGACTTCAGAGAAAGGGAGAGGGGGGGGGGGGGTCATCTGGGTACGATTAATCGATTATTATTGATTATTTGCGACGATTAATCGATTCCTAAATTAAAAAATCGTGACAGCCCTAGTTGTAACGTGATTGAGAGTGCAATAAATAGAGGAAATCTATTGTGTTTGATACTGGATATTAGAATTATCTCTGGAGTAGATATAAGGAACTAAACATTTTTGAGTTTCCCTCACAAAGATAAGCAATTGATGGTGTGTAAGCTTGATTTATCCCCATAGTGATGGCTCCAGTCCTGCCTGATCAGTTATTCCAATTGCATCATCAAGGCATGCCTTCATGAATGCATGCCTTCATGAATGCATGCCTTCATGAATGCATGCCTTGATGTAGTTGGAATATTAGTCGGTCATTGTTATAGACAGAAAGTTCAAGAATATACATGAGGTGCAGTTAAAACTAGAAGTCCTGTCACGAACTGTGCACTTATCCAGGCTTAATTGGGCGAATGAATTGCGCGCAATTGTCATATCGAATGACATCCAAAGCACGGCAGGTTCTCCTGGTTACTCATAGCAAACACAGGCAATGTTTCTGCCAATGGACCTCCGGTTTACCCGGAGGTCCATTGGCTGAAACATTGCTTGTGCACAGGCCATATGTACAGAATTTGATAGCCTTACTATGGTCAGAACGCGTAGATTAATGTGCAGATCGATGAGCTATTTGTGCGCATTTCATGACAGGACTTCTAGTTTTAACTGTAGTTGTGGCCCATCATATTCCATTAACAGTACTGTACCAGTACTTTAACTCTTTACCTAACATGAAAAGCAGACGACACTTGCAAACAAAATTATTAATAAGTAATTTTTTTTCTCAAAAACATAGGTTATGACCCCTCTTTGGAACGAGCGTGACAAGCTCGTTCCAAAGAGGGGTCATAACCTATGTTTTTGAGACAAAAAATGAAAAAAATAATTGGCGATTTTTGTGAATAGCACTGGCCGGTTTTGGCTGTTACGTTGGGTGGGTAAAGGGTTAAATTGGTCATACTGGGCTCGGGCAGCCTGAATGAGGTGCTAGAGGTGACATAAATAGACTTGTTGAAATGGCATAGTCATATTTTATTATTCCAACTCGTTATGTAAAACACCCACCAATTCAAACACACATCACGTTCTGTGTTTATTACACATCCCACGCATTAAAATTCATTTAAATAAACAAATTTTAATGCTGATATATAAACCTATAGGTGAAGAGTCAGTTTGTTTTGTTTGAAGCTGTACTGATTAAATGGATCGATAAAAAATCAAATCAACCTTTTGAGAACCAGTCTAAATTACATTTATTATCTTTTCTATTGAGCGTGTTTGTTGAAATTCGTATCGCTGTTTCTCTTCGGCTTGTTTCCATTCGTGCCTAACCATTTGGTGGCTATTACTGTTAGTAAAAATATAAGTACAAGTTTGGGCAGATTTGCAAAACAGCTAGGAGAAACTTTTTCAAAAGAAGTTTGAAGCATGTCAAGATGTCCAAAGATTTACCAAATAAGTTGACCAATTTAGATAAAACGGATCTGCAAACGAGACACGGGACAGGGTTAATGTTGTGGTTGGAAATGATTGGTTTTTTTTTAATATTATCTCATTTTTGGTTAACTAATTTTTAACTCAACTTGACAAAGTCAAGATAAGCTATTGCCATCACGTGTACGGAAGTCTGTTAGTCTGTGAGTCTGTTCACATTTTCCTTTAGCACAGGCTAAACCCCGCAGTTCTTGTCCGATCGTCACGAAATTTCATATGCAGGTTTGGGGTCATGTCTAGATAAGAACGTCCCCTTTTGGTCGCGATCGGTCAACCGGTATGGCTGCCCAAGCCCAAAACCCAAAAACTATTAGCACAGTCTACAGGTCATATTTATGAAAGGATTTCATTGTAACTTGGTAGGATGCCTCTGTATAATGCCTAGATGAGAACGTCCCCTTTTGGTCATGATCTGTCAACTGTGATGGCTGCCCAAGCCCGAAACCCAAAATTGTTTAATATGGAGGGATTTCATCGTAACTTGGTAGGATGACTCCGGATGATGTCTAGATGAGAACTTCCCATTTGGGCGCAATCTGTCAACCGTGACGACTGCCCAAGCCCAACACCTGAAAACCTTTAGCATAAGTCATTTTTATGGAGGGATTTCATTGTAACTTGGTAGGTTGACTTCATATAATATCTAGATGAGAACATCCTCTTTTGGACGTGATTGGGCAACTGTGACGGCTACAGGAGCCCGAAGCCCAAAAACCTTTAGCACAGTCTACAGGTCATATTTATGAAGGGATTTTATTGTAACTTGGTAGGATGACTCCAAATAATGTCTAGATGAGAACGTCCCCTTTTGGTCGCGATTTTTCAGCCTTGATGGCTGCCCGAGCCCAAAAACCTTTAGCATAGTCCATAGGTCGTATTATGTAAGGATTTCATTGTAACTTGTTAGGTTGACTCGATATAATGCCTAGATGATGACATCCCCCTTTGGTTGTGATTGGTCTACTGTGACGGCTACAGGTGTCCGAAGCCCGAAAACCTTGAGCACAGTATACAAGTCATATTTATGATGGGATTTCATTTTAACTTTGTAGGATCACTCCAGATGATGCCCG